>LR990627.1:3525000-4256373 GCA_905147815.2 Phalera bucephala
CGATCTAAAGGACGTTGTACACGAGGGATTGTGGACGATAAACCCGACACCGCGCTGGGACTGATGGTCGCCCTCCCGGAAATAGAGCAAGTTACCTGATTTGAGTATTATCGAGTCCTCGCCCTCCCTCCGGACTTCGGATAACCCTACAACGTCCCAGTGTAACTTGCTCAGTTCTTCCTCCAATTCGTCTATCTTTTCATCAGTCCGCAGTGTGAGCGTGTTGTAGGTTGCCAGGGCCAATGGTCGTCATTTGTGGTAGCCAGGTCTCTGCCGGAGATTGTTAGCACCCCGTGCCCCGCCGTTACCATCACCGCTACCTTGGCCAGGACTAGCAGGGCCGCCGGGGACTGGGGGCCATTTAACTTTAGTGTCATTCATTGGGGGGTGATTGCCATAATCGCCACGCTTGGCAGGCGGGTTGGCGATCAGTAGCAGAATAGCTATAGGATCTACTTAAAATCGCCAATAAAACGTGGACGTACTCAGTACCACAGTGGGGAAAATTTAATGTGAATTAAGTTGCATTTAAAATATTTCGGATTTCATCGCGGTTTATTTTTGGTTTTTAAGTTCCCGACGTTTCGAGTGCTCTACAGCAGCCATGGTCACGGGAGGGACTGAGGCGTTTGACGTCCAAAACTCATTGTTATTCCGGAGTACCTCAGGGGGATGTATTTAATTGCATTTGAAATTTCAATTGATTAAATAGTATAAATTAATAAAAAAATTAATAATACGAAGCATTCCTTTTAAGTTTTGTCGTTTGAAGAAAAAACACAACTAGAACCTTATAGTACTTTTTATTGTTTTTCAAAGTATTCACCACGTAGCTTAATACACTTTTCCATTCGCTCAAACCACTTATTATAATATTTATTCCACTCTAAAGTGGGGGTGTTCAAAATGGCTGACTTGAAAGCTTCGACTGCTTCTTCACCGGACTGGAACCTTTGACCACGAAGACTTTTCTTAATTTTAGGAAATGTAAATAAATCGTTAGGGCTTAGGTCAAGACTGTATGGAGGATGGTCAAGAATTTCTATTTCTGTGAGCTTGCGTTGTCGTGGTGCAGGATGATGCGACGCTTTGAGTTAGATTTTCGAAGTTCGGCGAAGACTTGTGGTAAACAAACTGTGGTATACCACTCTGCGTTAACCGTTCTACGATCTTCAAGTGCAATAGTCGCAACATGGCCGGTTTTTCCAACGAACGTGGCCACCATCTTCTTTGAAGTGCTTCGAGAACGAACAACTTTAGTCGGCTTTGGCTCGTCTTGAAAGACCCAGATTGTAGATTGTTGTTTGGAATCGGGATTGTAGGCATAGATCCAAGATTCGTCACCACTGATGATGTCGTAGACGTGATTTAACTCTCCTCGGTTAAACCTTTGCAGAGTTTTCTTACACCATCTGACACGGGCCGCCTTGTGATCGTCGGAAAGCAGATGCGGTATCCAACGGTAAACTAGCTTTCTCACACCAAGCGCTTCATGCAAGATCTTCTGAATGGTTGTCCTCGAGATGCCGAATAGAGCCCTCGATACGTCACATGACGATCTTCGAAAATTCGTTGTCTCACAGCTATGATGTCATCTTCAGTGAAGTTTTTGGTGGAGTGCGTTGAACTCCTGCCATATTGACAATAGCAACAAATAGCAGAATAAGCAATAAAGCACTGTCGTCAAAAGGCGCGCGATGCAGTAGTTTTGAGTAAGATGTTTTCAATCAAAATATTAAAAATCGCTCTATTACACAGAAACGTACCTAGTCAAAGTGACGCCAGTATGGAGTTTTATAAGGTCCGCTCAATTCAATGCCCCTTGTTGTCGTCGTGCCGGGCGCTATCCACACGAACTGAACTGCAGTTTTGACGTCCGCCGATACTTGCGCGGTAGCGCGGCGGTCAGCGGCCTGTTCGTGTCGCACGGTCTGTAGTCTCGCCGAGGTGGTGGTGGTTCAAATCCGGCGAATCACGAACACTTTTCGCACTTCACTTTGGGTGGCAGATACAAAAATATGTCTGTCTTCTCCTGGATCCGCCCAGTAGGAGTCTCCGTCAGATATAAAAGCTTGACGAGTAATAAGGAATCGGAATTTAACTAGTTCAACCAATCACAAAATTTGAATTTAGAAATTTATTAGAACAGCTGACACACGGCCGACTGAGAAATACTTATTAAAAGTATACTTGGATATACAAGATTGAGCGTAAATTTAAATTATTTTTTTGTTTTTATTTTGTTTTGCGACGTGTACAGTTTACCGATGTCCCTTAAGGCGCGTTTCCAATGTGACGCGGGTTTTTGTTGCACTTGCAATTATTATTGCTTATTTTTATAATCGTTTTGCGTATTCGTCTATTGCTATATTGGTTCTGCTATGGATGTTTTTCGGCTGACGATATTTGTTTACTGAAATATGTTGTGTCTGGCGGAGCCTGCCACTCCCCCGAGCGTTGTTGTCGTCGGCCATCTCACACTGTTTTAGGGATGTGGGAACTTGGCATCGGGGCTTTTACGAGAAGCCCCCTCGCGAGGTGTGAATCGCCAATCATTAATATGATCGGGTCCTTGTTGCGAGACATTGTCCCTGGTCTTCTGCGGCAACTCGTTGATCCCGCGTGGGGTCCGTCAAGAGTATGTTCATGCCGCCTCCGCGGTCCGCCCAACCGGGTGAGACCATAGGCGAGCCTATGGAAGCCCAGCTAGGCGATCAGCGAGGAGACGGCGACTTCACGAGGCCTCTTCTTTGTTCGCCCGGTAATGCGATACAGCTCCACTGGAAGACCAGCGGGCGGTCAAGCACCACCGGGCCGGGTGATTATGATGTGGGTTTGTGCCAGTCATCAAGATGACCGGCCTTGGGTGGACTTTATGACCAGGATAGTCGGCGACGCGTAGGAGTCCCGCGGTGGAGGCTTTCAACCGAGTGAAACCATAGGCGAACCTATGGAAGCCCAGCGAGGCGACCAGCGAGGAGACGGCGACTTGGCGTAACCCCTCTGCTTTGTTCGTTCTTCGCCCGGTAATGCGATGCAGCTCCGCTGGGAGACCAGCGGGCGATCAAGCACCACCGGGCCGCGAGAGTTGTTGTCGGGGGATGGTATATATGTTACGCGTCGTGTGAACTCTAATATTGCGTTCTAGACATATATAGCAGACCGTCAGCGCCATCTATTGGTAGGTAGTCGCAATTATGTAGCGATGTATCGGGGGACGCTTCAAACTTATTTGATAATCTCGCAAAATAGATCGATCTCGAAAATCAATATACTGCAGATTTACTTTTTAAACATAGCTTTTAAAATCCTATAATTTTTTTATGTCAGAAGCATACTTAAAAAAATCTCTTAAACATCGAAGTAGCTTATGTTGCTTATCCGGCAACATTTATATTTTTTTTTAATATTTTCAAGGTGTATCATATATAACGCAGACTCCCCAATTAGATTATTTATATAGTGTGTAATAAAAATACATTTAAAATAGCCGTAATTCTTTGAATATTTAATGAGTTTATACATCAAATATTTTTTTCAAAATTAAAAAAAAAACTAAGTTTAAAAATAGTTGGAATCGATTCAGTTATCGATTTAGTTACAAACTACTTTCAGGTCTTGCGTTGATTATGTTACAACATGTGAATTCGCTCTATTTTTAACCGACTTCAAAAAGGAGGAGGTTCTATGTTCGGTTGTATGTATGCTTTTTTTTTATGTATGTTCAGAGATATTTCCGTCAATTGTGGACCGATTTTGATGATTTTTTTTGCATTGGGTTCAGTATATCTCCAAGGTGGTCCCATTTTAATTTCATTGGCATTGGACCTTAGACTTAGAAGATACACCAGGGAACTCCTTAACGACAAACAATAGGCATGTGTAAATTGAGATATTATGGGTATTACGTCAATCCTATAGGTACCCTACTATAGAATAATTCACTCGTCACTTAAAATAGTAAAATAAAAATCTTTTATAAAAAAAGGTAAACCGACTTCAAAAAGCAAAAAATAAATTTTTGAAGTCGGTGCCAAGTAACCTACTGCACCAACCAACACCGACTTCAAATATTTATTTTTTGCTTTTTGATTAAACTTATTTTTCAAACTACGCCCTGTGTTTTTCTCCTCACTACGCCCTTCCTCGTCGACATACATCATCGCCAACATAAACACGAGTAATTAAAGAACGTATAGTACATCCGAAAACTGACCCTCAGAACACTACCGCAATATTGTGATATGTAAACAGTAGGACATCTTAGTATACGATCGCACTATCTAAGCAGCTTCTCGACAGGTTTCGACGGATAGCTACCAGTTAATAATATAATCATAATAATATCGACCTATAGTCCCACTTCTGGGCAAAGGCCTTCTCTCACAAATCAAGGTGAGAGAGATTAGGTCATACTACACCACGCGGACTTCTACTTGGCTTAACGGCATTACGTGGTAACCGGGACCAACGACTTAACTCAACGTCAAATATGAAAATGACACAAACGATCACCCATCTCAGGCCGACCGAGTCGAACACTACTTAACCTTGGTGAACGCTAAGAACACTGCGGTCACACAGCGTTACGAACACTAGTTACCCGCTGAAACTGTGATTCTTATACAGACACTAATGATCAAATTGCTGACGGAGCGAGACGGGAGAGCGACGGAAGCGCTCGGCTGCGTTCGGTTATGACGTTTGCCGTCGCGCCGAGTGGGGCTGCGCTGTGTGGCGTCTCCCGTACATTTCAGTACATTACAACTCTCCAAGCCGCACACACGACAGTCGCGCTCCCGTCGCGCTGCGTCGTCTATATGGCGAAACCTTAAATGCTCTACTGGTCCCTTATTCGCCATGGTCGAACACAGCGCGTTAAGATAAATTTGTGAAATAATCATGTAATGATAGTAAAGTAGTACCACTAAGTGATAATTTTACCAAGTTTACGAATAAGGGCCCTGTTATTCGCTTTGACCAAATTAAAACGTCACGCGGCGTTTTCCGATAACTTGGTACTGGTAACTTTGGACATCTTTACTATGACAATTCATCGAAAACCAGTAATCGAGTCATGTTCACACTGAAAACATTTAAAACCTGTCCAGTCAAAGAGGTGATGGACAGACCGAAATAATTAACTTTTGGACCATCTGTTATTGCGGTTTTCCTTGGGAATGGCGTAATGAAGCAGTCTTAAACGAGTTTTATATGTCGTTCATAATACGTAGGCAAAAAATTAAAAATATTAATTAACTTATGCATATAGTGCATATATACCACTTATGCATATATACCATTGGACTGCAAAGTTAAAGGTCTCGAGTTCGAACCCAGGCATGCACCGCTGTCTATAAAAAGCTTGTGCTTTTTAAAAATTACCTATCAATTGCTTTAACGGTAAAAGAAAACATCGTGATGAAACCTGCATGCCTGAGAGTTTCTCGACGGTGTATGATTTGCCAGATGAGAAAGGGTATGCTCCGTTAGTTCGGGCATTTAGAAAACATTACGGAAGAAAGAGTGACATAACAGATATACAATCCGAAAGTGGACAGTTCTGCCTGTGCCGCCCGCGTGTTCGGTCGTGTCACTGCGCAGCCCGCCCGCTCGCTATCTCTCGCGCGTATTTAGTCTCGATTTATTTGCGTAGTTGGTCTCGCCCGCGCTTGCGTGATTACGTTTTTTTACATTTGCTCGCGCATATGTAATTAACGTCTTTGCGTTTGGCTCGCGCCTGATTAATTACGTGAGTCGACAGGTAGACGCGCCGTTCTAACGGCGGTCGGCCTTCCCGCGTTTTCCCAACGGTTTTTCGTGTCGTGTGCCTACGTAGTTCGTCTCGCCGCGCTTACGTGCTTGCGCAATTGCGTGTTTTCATTCGCTCACGCGTATGCAACTACGTCTTTATGTGATCACGTCTGTGCGTTCGCTCGCGTGTAACTAATTACGTGGGTCACCTTTGTCATCACCATCCTCGTCGGAAGACGACTTTATTCCCATTTCTAATGGGAAGCGAGCGCGTAAACCGCGCGACTCGCCGCCTTCGAAAATTCAAAAGGCCGGGAACGAGGTCGTTTCTCCCGGCCCCTCCGCCCCTCAGCCGTCTCAAACCGCGGCCGCGAGATCCTCCCTCCCCGCGCGCCCCGCACGTCTGACTTTCACTCCCCCGCTGCTTGTCATTCAGGACAATAGTGCCTGGGAGCGTATATCCAAGGCGATTTATAATCGCCAAATTAATTATACCCATGCGCGTTCAACCGCGCAAGGCATAGCCGTCAAGGTGGCGTCCTCGGACGACAATCGACGGCTATCTGCGTTCCTGCGATCTAACAAGATCGCTTATCATACTTACGCGTTAGAGGAGGAACGCGAACTTCGGGTGGTCATTCGCGGTGTCCCTAAAGAGCTGGACACCGCCGTCATTAAGGAGGACCTCCTGTCCCAGGACCTTGTGCACAGGATGGTCAATGGCCGCTCTAAGAAGCCCTACGACATGGTGCTGGTCGTCCTCGACCGCACCGAGTCCGGTCGTAAGGTATTTAACCTTACGGCCGTATGTCATATTTCTGGCCTCACAGTGGAGGCCCCCCGCAAACGTGGCACGCCCGGGCAGTGCCACAATTGCCAGCTCTACGGGCACTCTGCCCGCAATTGTCACGCGCGCCCTCGATGCGTGAAATGCATCGGGGACCACGCGACGTCCCAATGCACCCGCTCTAGGGAGATGGCGGTCGAGCCCCCCAGCTGCGTCCTCTGCGGCGCCAAGGGGCACACTGTGAATTATCGCGGTTGCCCCAAGGCCCTGAAGGGGAAACGCCGCACTAGGCGCGGCCGCCGGCGCCCTTGCGCGGATGCCCGCCCCCCTGCGCCCTTAGCGCAACACCCCCCCCGCGCCCTCAGCGCACCCCCATTCGGCGCCTTCAGCGCCCCTCCCCCCAGGTACCTTAGCTCCCCGCGCTCCCGCACCCCAGACGCTGAAGTCCTCCCCCCCTCTTAGGCCGTCTCTCGGCGCCAACGCGTGGGTGAAGGCGCAGTCTTACGCCGCGGCCTCCCACCCGCCAGTAGGCCCTGCCCGCCCCCTAAAACGCTCGCCGGCGTTCCCGCCGGCGGCGGCTTGTCCCCCTCCGTCCACAAACGTCAGCCAGGACTTCACCCTGATTATGAATGTTTCGGCAGCAATAAGCCCCGCCCGCCAAGAACTCGCTCTCAAACTCCGTGCCGCGACCAACTTGGCGGACCGGGTTCTCCTGTCCGCGGAATACAGGGATGTCTCGGACGTCCTGGCGTCTCTCAGAACCCAACCCCCGCACCCAATAATGGATTTACGACCTTCCCGTCTTAAGCCCCACAACCTATCCCTGGCGTTTTTTAACGCCGATGGCCTTCGCTCCCAGCGAGATCAGGTTGCTGATTTCCTCCGAGATCACCAGCTTGATATCCTCCTAGTGCAGGAAACATTCCTCAAGCCCGCACAATGCGACCCTAGGATCGCAAACTACAACCTCGTGCGTAATGACAGGATCGGCTGCCGTGGAGGCGGTACTCTCATTTACTACAGGATGTCCCTTCACTGCATCCCTCTCGATCCCCCTGCGCTCACCAACATCGAAGCCTCGGTCTGGTGCATCTCTCTCACTGGGCACCAGCCCATCGTGATCGTCTACGTATACCTTTCCCCCACTAAGCTCGTCCTCAGGAGTGACTTTGAAGCACTCTTCAATCTGGGAAGCGCCGTCATTCTGGCGGGCGACTTCAACAGTAAGCACGTGGCCTGGAATGGTCTCACCACTTCCCCTAACGGTAGGAGCCTTGACGCCCTGGTCGACCTTCTCGACTCTGACGTCATCGCACCTATGCACCCTACCCACTATCCCGGCAATCCCAACCACCGACCCGACGTCCTGGACATGGGGCTTCTGAAGGGTGTTATCTTACGGCTGCACTCCTTGGAAGTAGTCCAGGATCTCGACTCTGACCATCGATCTGTAGTCATGAGACTCGGTTTCCCCTCCCCCTTCCACCCCTCAGCGACTTAAAAAGACGGTGGTGGATTGGCATGCGCTAAGCACGGCCTTGGTGGATGCCAAGCGTTTTAGGGGGCGGGCAGGGCCTACTGGCGGGTGGGAGGCCGCGGCGTAAGACAGCACCTTCACCCACGCGTTGGCGCCGAGCGACGGCCTAAGAGGGGGGAGGACTTCAGCGTCTGGGGCGCGGGAGCGCGGGGAGCTAAGGTACCTGGGGGGAGGAGCGCTGAAGGCGCCGAATGGGGGTGCGCTGAGGGCGCAGGGGGGCGGGCATCCGCGCGAGGGCGCCGGCGGCCGCGCCTAGTGCGGCGTTTCCCCTTCAGGGCCTTGGGGCAACCGCGATAATTCACAGTGTGCCCCTTGGCGCCGCAGAGGACGCAGCTGGGGGGCTCGACCGCCATCTCCCTAGAGCGGGTGCATTGGGACGTCGCGTGGTCCCCGATGCATTTCACGCATCGAGGGCGCGCGTGACAACTGCGGGCAGAGTACCCGTAGAGCTGGCAATTGTGGCACTGCCCGGGCGTGCCACGTTTGCGGGGGGCCTCCACTGTGAGGCCAGAAATATGACATACGGCCGTAAGGTTAAATACCTTACGACCGGACTCGGTGCGGTTGAGGACGACCAGCACCATGTCGTAGGGCTCCTTAGAGCGGCCATTGACCATCCTGTGCACAAGGTCCTGGGACAGGAGGTCCTCCTTAATGACGGCGGTGTCCAGCTCTTTAGGGACACCGCGAATGACCACCCGAAGTTCGCGTTCCTCCTCTAACGCGTAAGTATGATAAGCGATCTTGTTAGATCGCAGGAACGCAGATAGCCGTCGATTGTCGTCCGAGGACGCCACCTTGACGGCTATGCCTTGCGCGGTTGAACGCGCATGGGTATAATTAATTTGGCGATTATAAATCGCCTTGGATATACGCTCCCAGGCACTATTGTCCTGAATGACAAGCAGCGGGGGAGTGAAAGTCAGACGTGCGGGGCGCGCGGGGAGGGAGGATCTCGCGGCCGCGGTTTGAGACGGCTGAGGGGCGGAGGGGCCGGGAGAAACGACCTCGTTCCCGGCCTTTTGAATTTTCGAAGGCGGCGAGTCGCGCGGTTTACGCGCTCGCTTCCCATTAGAAATGGGAATAAAGTCGTCTTCCGACGAGGATGGTGATGACAAAGGTGACCCACGTAATTAGTTACACGCGAGCGAACGCACAGACGTGATCACATAAAGACGTAGTTGCATACGCGTGAGCGAATGAAAACACGCAATTGCGCAAGCACGTAAGCGCGGCGAGACGAACTACGTAGGCACACGACACGAAAAACCGTTGGGAAAACGCGGGAAGGCCGACCGCCGTTAGAACGGCGCGTCTACCTGTCGACTCACGTAATTAATCAGGCGCGAGCCAAACGCAAAGACGTTAATTACATATGCGCGAGCAAATGTAAAAAAACGTAATCACGCAAGCGCGGGCGAGACCAACTACGCAAATAAATCGAGACTAAATACGCGCGAGAGATAGCGAGCGGGCGGGCTGCGCAGTGACACGACCGAACACGCGGGCGGCACAGGCAGAACTGTCCACTTTCGGATTGTATATCTGTTATGTCACTCTTTCTTCCGTAATTTTTTCTAAATGCCCGTACTAACGGAGCATACCCTTTCTCATCTGGCAAATCATACACCGTCGAGAAACTCTCAGGCATGCAGGTTTCATCACGATGTTTTCTTTTACCGTTAAAGCAATTGATAGGTAATTTTTAAAAAGCACAAGCTTTTTATAGACAGCGGTGCATGCCTGGGTTCGAACTCGAGACCTTAAACTTTGCAGTCCAATGGTATAATGCACTATATGCATAAGTTAATTAATATTTTTAATTTTTTGCCTACGTATTATGAACGACATATAAAACTCGTTTAAGACTGCTTCATTACGCCATTCCCAAGGAAAACCGCAATAACGGATGGTCCAAAAGTTAATTATTTCGGTCTGTCCATCACCTCTTTGACTGGACAGGTTTTAAATGTTTTCAGTGTGAACATGACTCGATTACTGGTTTTCGATGAATTGTCATAGTAAAGATGTCCAAAGTTACCAGTACCAAGTTATCGGAAAACGCCGCGTGACGTTTTAATTTGGTCAAAGCGAATAACAGGGCCCTTATTCGTAAACTTGGTAAAATTATCACTTAGTGGTACTACTTTACTACCATTACATGATTATTTCACAAATTTATCTTAACGCGCCGTGTTCGACCATGGCGAATAAGGGACCAGTTGAGCATTTAAGGTTTCGCCATATAGACGACGCAGCGCGACGGGAGCGCGACTGTCGTGGGTGCGGCTTGGAGAGTTGTAATGTACTGAAATGTACGGGAGACGCCACACAGCGCAGCCCCACTCGGCGCGACGGCAAACGTCATAACCGAACGCAGCCGAGCGCTTCCGTCGCTCTCCCGTCTCGCTCCGTCAGCAATTTGATCATTAGTGTCTGTATAAGAATCACAGTTTCAGCGGGTAACTAGTGTTCGTAACGCTGTGTGACCGTAGTGTTCTTAGCGTTCACCAAGGTTAAGTAGTGTTCGACTCGGTCGGCCTGAGATGGGTGATCGTTTGTGTCATTTTCATATTTGACGTTGAGTTAAGTCGTTGGTCCCGGTTACCACGTAATGCCGTTAAGCCAAGTAGAAGTCCGCGTGGTGTAGTATGACCTAATCTCTCTCACCTCGATTTGTGAGAGAAGGCCTTTGCCCAGAAGTGGGACTATAGGTCGATATTATTATGATTATATTATTAACTGGTAGCTAACCGTCGAAACCTGTCGAGAAGCTGCGTAGATAGTGCGATCGTATACTAAGATGTCCTACTGTTTACATATCATAATATTGCGGTAATGTTCTGAGGGTCAGTTTTCGGATGTACTATACGTTCTTTAATTACTCGTGTTTATGTTGGCAATGATGTATGTCGACGAGGAAGGGCGTAGTGAGGAGAAAAACACAGGGCGTAGTTTGAAAAATAAGTTTAATCAAAAAGCAAAAAATAAATATTTGAAGTCGGCGCTGGTTGGTGCAGTCGGTTACTTGGCACCGACTTCAAATATTTATTATTTGCTTTTTGAAGTCGGTTTACCTTTTTTTATAAAAGATTTTTATTTTACAATTTTAAGTGACGAGTGAATTATTCTATAGTAGGGTACCTATAGGATTGACGTAATACCCATAATATCTCAATTTACACATGCCTATTGTTTGTCGTTAAGGAGTTCCCTGGTGTATCTTCTAAGTCTAACGTCCAATGCCAATGAAATTAAAATGGGACCACCTTGGAGATATACTGAACCCAATGCAAAAAAAATCATCAAAATCGGTCCACAATTTACGGAAATATCGCTGAACATACATAAAAAAAGCATACATACAACCGAACATAGAACCTCCTCCTTTTTGAAGTCGGTTAAAAATAGAGCGAATTCACATGTTGTAACATAATCAACGCAAGACCTGGAAGTAGTTTGTAACTAAATCGATAACTGAATCGATTCCAACTATTTTTAAACTTAGTTTTATTTTAATTTTCAAAAAAATGTTTGATGTATAAACTCATTAAATATTCAAAGAATTACGGCTATTTTAAATGTATTCTTATTACACACTATATAAATAATCTAATTGGGGAGTCTGCGTTATATATGATACACCTTGAAAATATTAAAAAAATATATAAATGATGCCGGATAAGCAACATAAGCTACTTCGATGTTTAAGAGATTTTTTTAAGTATGCTTCTGACATAAAAAAATTATAGGATTTTAAAAGCTATGTTTAAAAAGTAAATCTGCAGTATATTGATTTTTTTTTTATTGTTTATTTATATTTTATTTTGCGTTCCACAATGTTGATTGGATTGTAACATTGATCAGCTTAAAAGCTAGGTAACAATCATGGACCCTGTCGGGCACAGCAAAGTGTATAGGAGAGAGGAATACTAGTAGGAATTTTAGTTTGAAAGTATTAAATATTATTAAATTTTTATATTGAAATACTTAGCTACGAACTGTTATTGTTGGTAGGAAGTCAGTAGTGATAGATTTTTTAATAGATATATTATGTCATTTATATTAGTTTTTTTTTATAAATATATTATTATTATTATTAACTTATCTTATTATTATTATTATAAATGTCTATTATTATTATGATTACAAATATCTATTGTTATTATTATAAATGTTTATTTTTATTACTATAAATGTCTATTACTATTATTATAAATATCTATTATTATTATTATAAATGTCTATTATTATTATGTATATATTTATTAAGTATAATTTCTTATAAAATATATATAAAAATATAAAATACAAATATATATAATATATAAAAAAAAAAAAAATGTGCTCCACCGACAGCAAGGTCTACGACCCAAGCTACCGGTGGTCAGGGCTCCAAAGAGAGGAACCTCCTCACAATGCGTGCCGTGTCCAACATTACTGCCTTCTGTATCAGGCCCCTCACCCAACTGCCTAGCGAGAGCTTCTCAAGGTGTTTATCGAAGCTCTTCGCTATAAGGCCGTTGACTGAAACGACCATCGGAATAATGATAGTTGAATCAACATTCCTCATGGCGGTAACCTCATGGGCCAGGTCCAAATATTTAGATAATTTTTCTTTTTCGGCCTTCACAAGGTTCTCATCATGCGGAATGGTGACATCAACTAGAATTACACGACGCATCGATCGATCTATTATCACGATATCAGGTTTATTGGCTACAATAGTCCTGTCCGTGATAATAGATCGATCCCAGTAGAGCGTGATATGACCACTTTCGAGAACTGGAAGAGGCTGGTACTGGTAGTACAGTACTTCAAAGTCCACAAGGCCATATTTAAGAGCAAGTTGCTGATGGATAATTCTAGCCACTTGGTTGTGTCTGTGCAAGTACTCTCCGTTAGCAAGACGAGAACAACCGGAAACTACATGTCTAATAGACTCACCGGGACGGTGGCATGCCCGACAAATGTCAACCGTGCCGTCCTTTAGGATGTGCTTCCGGTAGTTGTTCGTCATGATAACTTCGTCCATAATTGCAAAGACAAACCCTTCAGTTTCCCCAAAAAGGTTGCTGAAGCGTAGCCAGTTCACGGAAGCGAGCTGGTCCACATCAGGCCCTGTAAGAGCCCGATAGAACCGTCCGTGTAGCTCCTTGCCCTTCCATATGGCTGTGCGGTCCGAAATACTTAATACCTGGGGCCTTCGCCAGTTCTCGTTTGCCAAGGAAAGCGGAGTTAGGCCTCTATCGATTGCGGCAACATCTCGATACATCACCACGGATACACTCAAAAAGTACTGTCTGAGATTGCACACCTCGCGGTTGTGTAGAGTCTTAGCGTTTAAAAACCCACGACCACCGCACTTCCGCGGGATGTACAACCTCATAACAGATGACCGCGGGTGATGCATACGATACGCTGTCAACAATCGACGGACCTTTCTATCCAGGGCATCCAGTTCAGACTGAGTCCACCTTAGTATGCCAAAAGAGTATGTAAGAACAGGCATGACCCAACCATTGAAAGCTCGGACCTTATTTCCACCTGATAGAAGGCTTTTTAACACTTTTATCAGGCGGGCAAAGAACCGATTCAATGATTGTTTCATATCCTGTTCAGCTATACTTAAGGCTTGTGACATACCAAGATACTTGTAAGAATCCATTTCAGAGAGAGACCTGAGGGATATATCTTCAGAGAGCTGTAGATTAAAAGAATCTTCAACTCTCCCTCTTTGTACATGGATGACCGCACACTTGTCTACTCCAAACTCCATTCCGATGTCGTTGCTAAAATTGCCGGTTATTTTGAGCAACTCCATCAGGTCTGTTTTCTTCGAAGCGTACAACTTGAGGTCATCCATGTACAGTAGATGAGATATAGGCTCACTCTCCCTCCGCAAATGGTAACCTAGCTTTGAATCCTTAAGTATAGCACTTAATGGATTCAAAGCTAAGCAGAACCACAACGGACTCAAACTGTCGCCCTGAAAGATACCCCTGCTTATCTTTATCAAGTCCGACGAACCAGAAAGGCCTCCACAGCCTGGGTGACGAAGAACTGTGGTCCACTGCCCCATACACGAACCGAGGAAAGAGCACAGCGCCGGGTGTACTCTGTACAGCTCTAGCACACTCCCCAGCCATGCATGAGGCACCGAATCATAGGCCTTCTTATAGTCAATCCAGGCCATGGAGACATTCTTTCTGGATCGTCGCACCTGTTGGCAAATGGCCATATCAATGAGGAGCAAATCCTTTGTACCCCGGGACCCCCCCTTACAACCATTCTGAGTAGGCGATAGAATATGCTGTGCCTTAAGGTGATTATTGATTTTTATTCTCAGAATGGATGTAAGGAGTTTATAGACCGTAGGTAGACATGTAATCGGTCTATAATTTTTAGGTTCCGAAGTGCTGCCAGATTTGTAAATCAAGTGAGTGACACCCGATGTCATAAAGCTAGGGAGCGATCCCAATTGAAGAGCTTCTTGGAATTGAGTCGCTAGACGAGAATGTGAGCCCTGGAGCCTCTTTAGCCAGAATGCGTGCAGTCCATCCGGCCCCGGATTTTTCCAGTTCGGCGCCGCACGAACCGCATAGGCCAGATCTTCACGGCTTATGACTACGGGCTCCATTTCCTGAATGGGCCCACAGGATCGTCCAACAACATCAAACCATTCGCCCTCGGAGTGACTGACGGGCACTGACCAAATTTTACGCCAAAACTCGGCCATCACGGCCGCATTTGGCAAGTGCACGTCAGTCACTCTCTCTTGGGGGCGCTCCCAAGCCTGGTATACACTCCTTTGATTCGCCTGGAAGGTGCGATTCACGTGGTATCTATCTGCTCTCGCCTTATACCTGCGAATCCTCTTCGCCCATGCATAAACTTTTTGCTTCCAGTAGTCTATGCGTTCCGCGACCCCTGCCACATAGTCCACAGGAGCCACTCCTGTGCCTGCAAAGGCTTGGGCCACGAAACGCATAACTCTCGGGCGGTTGTTTCCAGCCTGGAAGCACAACAATTTCGCTATGAGTGTCCTAGCCATATTTATACGCCGCTCTATTCTGCACTGCCAGAATGGTTTAGTATTTGTGGGTTGGGTGGCTCGATGTAGATTAGGAAATCTTACACCTGCCACCCGACACACCGCCACCGCTCCACAGTACAAAATAGAATGGGTATCACATAAGTCCACACTGGTCTCCCAGTGTGGCTTTAAAACATTGTCTAGGGCACTCACAAGCGAAATGTTACGTCTATGCATGGGCAAACGGGGTAGGCATGGTCTTAGGGAAATCGGTGCAGACCGATACTCCGCAAATGCATCCTCCAGAGCTCTCCTCACCTGCTCCTGTAGCTGGTCACTAACACTTACCTGCTCGCTATTTACCTCCTCCGATCGTGCGAAGTTATTTAAAGAGATAGGTTCTTCAACACTTCGCACGTTGGAGTCAGTACGAGCAGGAAGTGCTTCGCGGCGCAGTCGCTCAAGCACTGTGTCATCCAACAACTTGCACCGCTGGATGGCACGTACTTGATCCGATAGTCGTTGCGCAGTAACGGCGACAGTCGGGTGAAGCCCCTGAAACAGAGACAACAATTTCGGACGGTAAGCGGTGAGGATGGTTCCTCCCTCTGTAGCACCATAGTAGGCCTGCATGACACTCAGATTTAATTCCGGAGTCCATCTCATGCGGCGCACTACACCACCGGTAGCAGGGGCCGTGGGCGGAGCACAATGTCCCGCTGGTCCCAGGCGTGCCGGCAGCGGTGGGCGTCCTCTCCTCGCAGATGTTAATGTAGGTGGAGTCGCCGATATCCCGGCATCGTCGCTAGAGGCCCCAGATGTCGGCGGTGTGAAAAAATCTTCATCCGCCGAAGGCTGGGGCGAGGCGGGCGAGCCGGGCAAAGGTGTTGGGCGTGCGCTAGGTGACCGGGCATCCCGCTGCTTATTATTATTATAATTGTCTATTATTATTATTATAAATATATATTACTTTTGTTATTAATGTCAATTATTATTATTATTATAAATATCTATTATTATTATTACAAATGTGTATTATTATTATTATAAAATGTCTATTATATTAAGTTATCTTTTATGCCAGCGTAAATTATATTTATTATTATAATAATATAGTTTAGTCTACGTCACACTCAATTTAAAATATTCTGGTGTTATAGGTAGTGAATTTATTTGCGATGAGCATTTCTTTGTCATTCATATATTCGTCAACTGTGTAAAATGCTTTTGTGATTAGTAATTCTTTTGTTTTATTCATAAATTTACTAACGTTAGGTTCAATTTTTATTGGGTCAGGTAGTTTATTGTATATCTTTATAGACATCACGTATGGGCTATTTGAGTGCAGTGTTATCCGAGTAGCGGGTTGAACCAGTCTGTTTCCATGTCTCAAGGATCGGTTTTTGTATGTGTCTGCTCGTGTTGTGAAAAAAGTGCTATGCTTCCTGACAAATTTGCATATTTCAAATATGTAAATACACGGTAATGTTAATATTTTATGTTCTTCGAACAGAGGTTTGCAACTATCGGTTTGTTTGATATTACCAAGGATGCGTATTAGCTTCTTTTGTAGAATAAAAAGTGTAGTTGCATTTGTACTGTTTCCCCACATTATAATTTCATAGCTGAGCCAAGCATATGCATAGGCGTAATAGGTTGATAATGCGGTTTGTAAGTCTGTCGTTTTTTAGATTTCGCGTAACGCATAAATGAATTTTGAAATTTTTGTTGCTATATTTTGTACGTGTGCTTTCCAGTTTACATGTGTGTCGATGGTAAGTCCTAATAGAGTGAATGCATCCACTGTTTCTATATTTGTATTATTAAATGAAAATTTCATCGGTAATGGTGATTTTTGATAGGGATAGAAAGTCATTAGCTTGGTTTTTTTATAATTTATTTCTAAATTATGTGCATACATCCAGTTATTTATTTTATTTAAGATGCGGTGGAGCTGATTATTTATGTTTGAAGGGTTTTCGCATGAGGTTAGCAGGGATATGTCATCAGCAAAGAGCACACATGGTTCTTGCATGATTTTTGGAAGATCATTAATATATATTAGAAACAATAGACACCCAATTACGCTTCCCTGTGGTATTGATGTGTTTATAATTTTTCTATTAGATCTTACTTTTTGGATTTCTTTTCGATCGTGATTGTAATAATCTATGTTGACATATTGCTCCCTATTCTGTAAGTATGATGCAAACCATTTGTGTGCCACACCGCGTATGCCTATCCCATAAAGTTTGTCCAATAAGATGTTAAATTTAACTCTATCGTAAGCTTTCGTCATATCTAATAGTATTCATATAGCATATTTTCTATTATTTATTAGGTTGATAACTTCTTGCATATACTAGTACACTGCCAAGGTCGTTGACCGATCTTTACGAAAACCGTGTTGATTTTCGTCGAATATATTGTATTTGTCACAAAAATTATAAACCCTATTACACATAGCTTTTTCGAATAATTTTGAGACTGTAGGCAAAAGTGCGATAGTTGTTAGGGTCCGTTTTCGGGCCTTTTTTATAAAGAGGTTTAATGATCGCTTTTTTTAATAAATCGGGAAAGCAACCTTCTTCGAAGGATTGGTTTATTAATTTGCAGATAGGTTTAGTTAGCTCATCCGCGGATTGTCTGATTAGGGAGGGTGGTATTTCATCTATTCCATAGCTATTTTTGTTTTTCAGACTTTTCATTATGTTGCGTATTTCAAAATTGTTTACTGGTGTAAGAAAAAATGTATTTTCTGTAGGATGGCACACGGGCAGTCCACGCGGCTCCCCCCCACCTGACGTTAGGTTTCCTTGACCTATTGATGCAAAAAATGAGTTGAATTCGTTTACTACGTTTTTAGGGTGTGTAATTAATTTTTGGTCTATACATAGATGAATGTTTGATTTCTCTGTTCTTGTAATTTTGTTTGTGCGTTCATTTATTATGTGCCACATTGTTTTAATTTTATTTTGTGATGTTTTTATTTTATATATATATTGTAATTTTTTAGCGATAATGACTGAATGTTTTAATATTTTTTCATATCTCCTATAATATTTTTTAAGAATAGGACTGTTCGATTTTAGGGTAAGGATTTTTAGTAGTCTTTTATTTTTGCATGAGGTCTTTATACCTGTTGTCAACCAATATTTTTTATAGTCTATCTTTAGTTTAATTCTACGTTTTGGTATGGTTACTGTCAAGTATCTCAGTCAAAGTGTCGCTAAATGATTTATAATTCTGGTTTATGTTATTATATATTAAAATGTCTTCCCAATTAACTAATTTTAATGCAAATATAGAATGGTCTATATTATTTTTACTATATAAGCGTTTGTTTATATACCAAGTCTTTTGTTTTTGTTGTTGTAGATCTTTCAGTTCTAGAATAGTACCACAATGATCTGAGAAACCTAGCTCTTCTACATATGTATGCAAATCTTTATTTTTAAAGTTTGTAAAAATGAGATCTAAACATGTTGACGCAGTTTGTGTAATGTGTGTTGGGCGTTTAATATGTTGTGTGAATTTATGTTCATGCATAAGATTTAGGAAATTGCTACTTTTCACGTTATTATGCAAAATATCAATATTAAAATCACCACCGATTATTATGTATCGTTTGGAGTATTTTCTATTTATGTAGGTTAATATTTTATTAAGTTGACTGTAGAATACTTCTTCCTCTCTTCTATTCCAGTACATTGTTACTAATAGTATGTTATCTTTATACAATTCAATAGCACAAAGTTCTAAGACGTATTCGATTGACAATTTCGTAACATCATAACATTCCACATAGTCAACGTGTTGTTCCAGTAAGATACACACGCCGCCGCCTCCACGGTTTTTGCGACAATAAGATGCTGCAACTTTGTAGTTGCTAAAATGGATCATATTTAATTTTTCACGTGATAGCCAGGTTTCGGTGATACAGATTGCTTGGTGTTTCTGGTATTGGTTTACGAATGCTTCCATTAAGTATTGTTTGTTATATAGAATTTGTATGTTTTGGAAAAGTATGCTAAAGTGTTGGTCTGTTTCGAAATGTATGGTCCTCCTGCTTGTCTTTTGTTATATATGTGTTATAGGTTTCTCTTCTGCCGTCGCTATTATTTTTTTCATTAACTAGTTCGTTTTGAATGTTACTTTTTATATCGTCTTTATTGTTTACGGGTTTGCCTTATATAAGTAATACGTTATTTCGGATTATAGCATGGTGTCCATTTTTTCGAGCTTGAATCATTTTGTCGTGTATAACTTTTCTTTCTCTTTGTGCCTCTTTATCTAAAAATTCTGAGATATGTAGTCTTGTACCACGAAAATAGTTGCTATTTTGGATTATGTATTTTGTCATTTTTTTGCTTAATAATTCGATAACTAATGGTCGGGTTTTGTGTTTGTTATATTTTCCAATCCTATGGGTGTCTTCTATATAGCCCAGTAGGTCCACATGTAAGATGTCATTAAATATTGACCTAATTCTACCATGTAGATCTGGCTCGGTTTCTCTGTAGATTTCTGTAAGTCCATAAAGGACTACGATCTTTGATTTATTCTCAACTATATATTGGGCTCCAGAGGGTGTTATATCTTTTATTGCTGTTATTTCTCATTTCAGTGCTTCGGTTTCGTCTTTTAGTTGTTCTATCTGGGTATTAAGTTTTTCTATATCAATATTTCTTCTGTCGTTTTCCTGAAAAAGGGCCTTGGTATCTTTCTCTATGTCTTTCCTTAGTTTCAAGATAGCTTTATTTATTTCTGTTTGAATTGTCGTACCCACCGCACTCACCGTTGGGAACTCTACTCTTGAAGTTGTCGACGAATACATTTACCTGGGACAGGCAGTCCGGTTAGGTAGGTCCAACTTTGAGAGAGAGGTCAATCGACGAATCCAACTCGGCTGGGCAGCGTTCGGGAAACTGCGCAACATCTTCTCATCCAAAATACCTCAGTGCCTAAAGACTAAAGTGTTTAGTCAATGTGTGTTACCAGTGATGACATATGGATCAGAGACGTGGTCTCTTACAATAGGTCTCATAAAAAAGCTCAAGGTTGCTCAGCGAGCTATGGAAAGAGCTATGCTCGGCGTTTCTCTACGTGATCGAATCAGGAATGAGGAGATTCGTAGAAGAACCAAGGTCACCGACATAGCCCTCAGGATTAGCATGCTGAAGTGGCAATGGGCTGGCCACATAGCGCGAAGATCGGACGGGCGTTGGGGCAGAAAGATTCTAGAGTGGAGACCACGTATTGGCAAGCGCAGCGTAGGACGACCGCCTGCCAGATGGACCGACGATCTTGTGAAAATCGCAGGAAATCGTTGGATGCAGGTGGCATCGGACCGGTTACGCTGGAAAGCGATTGGGGAGGCCTATGTTCAGCAGTGGACAAGTATAGGCTGAAATGATGATGATGATGATGATGAATTGTTGTTTGGATTTCCGTTATTATACACATGTTATTTTCCTTTAGTTTTATGGTTATAAGTTCGCTTAAACTGTGTAATGTTAATTCAGCTTGAATATTGTACGTTTTCGAAGTTCTTTCTTTATATTGTGTGTCCCCTAGAATGCTCATTTCATCAGAATTTACGCTATCATTAAAGTGGCTCTGGTTTGGTTTACGCCTTAGGGTGACGTTTGCTTCTGGTGTTTGGTATTGGCTGGCTGCGACAAGAAGTGGTCTTATCGGAGTGTTTAAGTTATCACTCTTTGGTTTTTTACACCTGCATTCTTGGCATTCCCAGTTCAGTTTATATTCGTTAGATAAACCGTTGAATTTTCCTTTAGTTATATTTGCGCAATCCAAGTCATAGCTACTCTTGCAGATTAAAAACGTGAGATAGTGTAAAGTATTTGTTATTTTTTGTTTGCAACCTGCACAGAGCGCCATCTTGTGTACTCTCGATTTGTTGTATTAAGTTTTGAGCACAGAAAGGCCTTATCGATCGATAGCTTTAATGGATAACGTTTTTTAGGTTTTGGGATAGGTGGCGTCCTTTCTCTATATTGTTTATTTGAAGCTGTTATTCGTAGTACTTACTCTAAGACATAGATGGTGACACCGGTACGATTTGTCTGGGATGTTTGCATATATATTTTTCTTAACGGTTTAGTTTTATATTTAATTTGATGATTGAATTTTTCACTAATTTGATTTTTATCTGAAAATGGTCACTACTGTATTGCACTGTTTTTTATTAGGTTTTGCTCTTACTAGGACTGTTGTTGTTTGATAGTTCCATAGAATTATCGATATTCACTTTTACACTCACTGTAAGATTTAGTTCTATTTATCTTCGTGTTCTAATACTTTAATAATTAGATAACACTCTCACTTGCGATTTTGAGTACAATGAATAGTTTAAGATTCACTTGAATGGTATTACGTGGTTAGAATCAATTTAAAAGAAATATTAAATACGGAGATGATTTTTGTTTGTTTACTCGACGCTAGCGCCATCTCTCTCTCTCTATTTTCGAGAACAATCTATTTTGCGAGACTATCAAATAAGTTTGAAGCGTCCCCCGATACATCGCTACATAATTGCGACCAATATATGGCGCTGACGGTCCGCTATATATGTCTAGAACGCAATATTAGAGTTCACACGACGCGTAACATATATACCATCCCCCGACAACAACTCTCGCGGCCCGGTGGTGCTTGATCGCCCGCTGGTCTCCCAGCGGAGCTGCATCGCATTACCGGGCGAACAACGAACAAAGCAGACGGGTTACGCCAAGTCGCCGTCTCCTCGCTGGTCGCCTCGCTGGGCTTCCATAGGTTCGCCTATGGTTTCACTCGGTTGAAAGCCTCCACCGCGGGACTCCTACGCGTCGCCGACTATCCTGGTCATAAAGTCCACCCAAGGCCGGTGATCTTGATGACTGGCACAAACCCACATCATAACCACCCGGCCCGGTGGTGCTTGACCGCCCGCTGGTCTTCCAGCGGAGCTGTATCGCATTACCGGGCGAACAAAGAAGAGGCCTCGTGAAGTCGCCGTCTCCTCGCTGATCGCCTAGCTGGGCTTCCATAGGCTCGCCTATGGTCTCACCCGGTTGGGCGGACCGCGGAGGCGGCATGAACATACTCGTGACGGACCCCACGCGGGATCAACGAGTTGCCGCAGAAGACCAGGGACAATGTCTCGCAACAAAGACCCGATCATATTAATGATTGGCGATTCACACCTCGCGAGGGGGCTTCTCGTAAAAGCCCCGATGCCAAGTTCCCACATCCCTAAAAGTGTGTGAGATGGCCTACGACAACAATGCTCGGGGGAGTGGCAGGCTCCGCCAGACACAACATATTTCAGTAAACAAATATCGTCAGCCGAAAAACATCCATAGCAGAACCAATATAGCAATAGACGAATACGCAAAACGATTATAAAAATAAGCAATAATAATTGCAAGTGCAACAAAAACCCGCGTCACATTGGAAACGCGCCTTAAGGGACATCGGTAAACTGTACACGTCGCAAAACAAACTTAAAAACAAAAAAATAATTTAAATTTACGCTCAATCTTGTATATCCAAGTATACTTTTAATAAGTATTTCTCAGTCGGCCGTGTGTCAGCTGTTCTAATAAATTTTTAAATTCAAATTTTGTGATTGGTTGAACTAGTTAAATTCCGATTCCTTATTACTCGTCAAGCTTTTATATCTGACGGAGACTCCTACTGGGCGGATCCAGGAGAAGACAGACATATTTTTGTATCTGCCACCCAAAGTGAAGTGCGAAAAGTGTTCGTGATTCGCCGGATTTGAACCACCACCACCTCGGCGAGACTACAGACCGTGCGACACAAACAGGCCGCTGACCGCCGCGCTACCGCGCAAGTATCGGCGGACGTCAAAACTGCAGTTCAGTTCGTGTGGATAGCGCCCGGCACGACGACAACAAGGGGCATTGAATTGAGCGGACCTTATAAAACTCCATACTGGCGTCACTTTGACTAGGTACGTTTCTGTGTAATAGAGCGATTTTTAATATTTTGATTGAAAACATCTTACTCAAAACTACTGCATCGCGCGCCTTTTGACGACAGTGCTTTATTGCTTATTCTGCTATTTGTTGCTATTGTCAATATGGCAGGAGTTCAACGCACTCCACCAAAAACTTCACTGAAGATGACATCATAGCTGTGAGACAACGAATTTTCGAAGATCGTCATGTCACGTATCGAGAAATAGAGGCCCAATTAGGCATCTCAGGGACAACCATTCAGAAGATCTTGCATGAAGCGCTTGGTGTGAGAAAGCTAGTTTACCGTTGGATACCGCATCTGCTTTCCGACGATCACAAGGCGGCCCGTGTCAGATGGTGTAAGAAAACTCTGCAAAGGTTCAACCGAGGAGAGTTAAATCACGTCTACGACATCATCAGTGGTGACGAATCTTGGATCTATGCCTACAATCCCGATTCCAAACAACAGTCTACAATCTGGGTCTTTCAAGACGAGCCAAAGCCGACTAAAGTTGTTCGTTCTCGAAGCACTTCAAAGAAGATGGTGGCCACGTTCGTTGGAAAAACCGGCCATGTTGCGACTATTGCACTTGAAGATCGTAGAACGGTTAACGCAGAGTGGTATACCACAGTTTGTTTACCACAAGTCATCGCCGAACTTCGAAAATCTAACTCAAAGCGACGCATCATCCTGCACCACGACAACGCAAGCTCACAGAAATAGAAATTCTTGACCATCCTCCATACAGTCTTGACCTAAGCCCTAACGATTTATTTACATTTCCTAAAATTAAGAAAAGTCTTCGTGGTCAAAGGTTCCAGTCCGGTGAAGAAGCAGTCGAAGCTTTCAAGTCAGCCATTTTGAACACCCCCACTTTAGAGTGGAATAAATATTATAATAAGTGATTTGAGCGAATGGAAAAGTGTATTAAGCTACGTGGTGAATACTTTGAAAAACAATAAAAAGTACTATAAGGTTCTAGTTGTGTTTTTTTCTTCAAACGACAAAACTTAAAAGGAATGCTTCGTAGTATTAATTTTTTTATTAATTTATACTATTTAATCAATTGAAATTTCAAATGCAATTAAATACATCCCCCTGAGAAAGGGTATGCTCCGTTGGTTCGGGCATATAGAAAGAATGCCAGAAGAAAGAATGACAAAACAGATATACAGTGCGAAAGTGGAAGGATGTAGGTGCCGGGGAAGACCTAGACTATCTTACCATGACCAAATAGACCGTGTCTTAGCTGAAGGGCAAGTCAAGAGTCTCCGTAACCGGCGAGTGTGTATGAGACGAACTATGAGAGTGGAGGAAGCCAGAGAGGTATGTAAGGAAAGAACCTGTTGGAACTCTGTACTCTCTGCCTACCCCGCGAGGGAGCTGGCGTGATGATATAGATAGATACATAGAATGATATGTATTTCGTCTTTACAGTGTTTAATATTAAAATATTTGTGAGGAGCCACTGGGATACGCCATCACTGGGATGACCATAAGGCCATCTTGTGCAATGTGGAATGTTTGCTCCCAGGTATCTGCAGAAAATAGTAAGACTGTATCGTCAGCATAGGATATGATTTTGCCGTGGAAGTGGGCGAGGTCTAGAAGGTCATTAATGTAGATCAAGAAGAGTACGGGGCCCAGTATACTGCCCTGGGGAATGCCGAAGGTTGTCGATAACTCCTAACTGATATAGTTATCGATCCTAGTACATTGTGATCTATTTGTGAGGTAATCTTTAAAAAGGCTTAACTGGACTCCTCTAACGCCCAAACTATCGAGTTTTTTTAACAGGAGGGTAGCAGAGACCGTATCGAATCATTTAGCTAAATCCAGGAATATACCAATGGCTATTTCCCCTTATAAGTATATAGATAAGCCCCCTATGTAATAAGCTAACATAATCACTAAGTTGGTGAACAGCATCGTTAGTCGATTTACCAGACCGAAATCCAAATTGATTATTCGCAATAAAGCAATGTTTTTTAAGTTATTCTAATAATCTTCTATTATTAACCCTTCTAGAATTTTGGAGATAGAGGGAAGAATAGAGATGGGTCTAAAGTTATCGACACGGTCTCTGTCACCCCCTTTGTATACAGGAATAACAATTGATTTTTTTAGGTAGTTGGCGAAGATCCCATATTTAAAGCATAAATTAAATATATATGTAATGGGGGGAACTAAAACTGTTGCACATTGTTTTAGGAGGCCATTAGGGATCATATCCCATCCTGGAGTGCAAGTATTCTTTAAGTTCATTATAGCAGAGTATATTTCCTCCGAGTCTGTATCCAAAAGCACAAAAGATGAAGAATTTAAAGAAGTGGGGGAGTATGGTGCAAAGTATTGGTTTGAATTTAGAATTGTTTCAGCAAAAGATTTTCCAATATTACAAAAGTAGCTATTGACATTGTTTATCGAAGATTCTTTGTCCGGGCCACGAAGTTCTAAAGGTCTGTTTTTGTCCTTACTTGTGTGTGTGATCTTTTTAATAACGTTCCAAAGGAGCTTGTTGTTTTTACCAGCAGTTTGAAGTTGTTTTTTATAGTACTCATTTTTAGACGCTTAAGGATAGCATTACAAAAGTTCCTGCACCTGGTATAAGACTTTTTTAGAACAATATTATGTGGGGATCGTTTTGTTTTCATATGCAGGCGGTCTCTATTACGTAAACATCTCACTAACCCCGGGGTTATCCAGGGTCTGATGACTTTTGAACGTCGGGAAGGTTTAGACGTGACTGAGTTCTGCATCAAACAAAGTTGAACTGAATTTACAAGAAATTCTATTGCCTTGTTAGGATCATCCATGGTATATAATGTGTTAAAATCTATATTAGAAATGTCCTGATGTAAGTTATCTAAATTTATCCTGGTTGTACTTATTTGACACATTTCCGTAACAGTTTTAGAGTATAGATCCAGAAGGACCGCATGATGGTCGGTAACTGTGGTGTTGAGCACAAAAGTTTGTGATTGTGGTTTCGTTTTAAGCATGACATGATCGAGACATGCGTCGAGCCGGGTGGGAAGGGTGTGAGCTGGAAGTAAGCCATTACTAGCACATATGTTTTGGTATTCTTGCGCTGAGATATCTCCAACTTCTTTACAGATATCAATATTTATATCTCCTATTATAACTATGGTATTAAAAGAGGAGAGGAGGGAGAGTATACTATCCAGTGAGGCGTTAAAATTATCAAGATTTCTTTGAGATGGAGAACGCTAGATTGCGATGATAACAGTATGAATTCCTAGTTTTATAATAAGACAGTTTGCATCTTCAGAGCTGGTTCTTCCACGGTGATTCTAATATTATTCCTACTATAGACTACAACACCATCATTTTGTAGTGGATTTTTTAGAGTGGCACGACAGTTATAGCCAGGGATTTCAGGTAGAGTGCTATTGCAGGATAACCAACATTCTGATAAAATAATGATATTGCATTCTAGTTGTAGTTGATCCAATACAATAGAGAAGTCGTCAAAGTTACGCGAGATGCTACGTATATTTTGATAAATGATACGAAGTCGTCCACGGCTATGATTAGAAATCTTATTACATTCGATAATGTCACAGGAAAAAGATTCAGATACGGAAAATTCGTCAATTTCCTTATACAATTGATCAACCATGATTAGTAGTAATTGAAGAGGATTCATCTAGATGTAATATAATGGTATAGAATTGATCTATAAAATCAACATGCTGATCTGCACTCCAGAATAAAGACATCGTCAAGTATCTGTTTATAATAGGAACATTATTTTTTACAAAGTATAGTGAGTTATAATTAAGTTCAAGAATATAAATCATATTGTAGACGTGTGAATTGTAAAGTGTAGGTACAGTTAAGAATAGAACAAAATTAAAAAGAAACTTAGGGTCTAGTCAATCTGATTTAGATTGAAGTTTTTTTAGATCATTTTCGTCATTCACTCTTATGTGCGGTTCGCCATCCTTTTTGCGAAGGAATATTCTGCCATATGAGGACCAGCAGTAGGAATAGTTGTGGCTTTTAGCAAAATCCCTGGAAAGAAAGTACAGACGTTTTGTTTTCGGAGTAAGGCACTCTGAGATGAAGATAGGTTTCGGAGAACCTTCCAGTTTAAGATGGGTCGAATTGAGTTTCGAGCTGCTCTTGTTGAACTTCTTTAAACAATTCATGAACTTTTCCTTTAGTATGACAGAACTGAACTCAACATGAATAGGTTCAGGGGCATCCTGCTTAGCGATTCCACGAAAGACGGAGACTAAAGACGGAGACGAATCTTTAATGTCGTTCATCAATATTGATAAGCTTATAGTTTGCCCTATATCCAGGATTAATTTTGCAAGGGATTCTTTGGATTCACTTTTCAATTTGATTAAGTGAAGCGCATTCGAAGCCAGCTGAAAAGAGATCGCGGAAGCCAGCCAAGTAGTGTATTTTATACACTAACGGGTACTGTATAGATTTATAAACATTTTTTTTTTTGTTTGTTTAGTTTTTGCACTCTTTTTTGTTTTTGTTTTCTTTTATCACTTTTTTATTATTTTACCGTAAATTTTATTTATACCCCATAATTATTACTTTTATTGTTTTGTTTACCTAATTGAATTGACATTGACAGCACGTACGGAAATGTCCCATTATTGTATAGAGTATCTGAATATCAGTCTTTTGATCAGTTTGTGTAAAACTGGCGAGTGTAAAGAGGAGCTATTTTTATTCGGTTTTTTTTTTTAAAGTTTTAATTATTTTTATTTCATATTATTAAATAATATATATTCATATTATTATATATTATTGTGTTTTTTATGTTTGATTTTTCTGATGACAGTTTTTCATTTTGCTCTTCTTCGTGTGCATCGGATGACAGCTTCGCGTCCGCTCTTTCTGATGATTCCGTTCACCTGCGCGAACAACTTTCCTCCCTTCTATCTCCCTTTAAAAAAATCTTCAATGTAGCCCATATAAATGCTCAGAGCGTTCCCGCCCACTATTCTGATTTATTGTCTTCTTTTGACTCTGATATTATACATGCTGTACTTATTTCCGAGACTTTCCTCAAACCGGCTGCTCCTTCCACACAGTATTCTTTGACCGGGTACAAACTCATTCGCAATGACAGAACGGGCAAGGGAGGTGGGGGGTTGCGGTTTACCTTCGCGAAGATATTGCTTATAAAGTCGTTGACCAGTCTCCGAGTGTTTATTCAAAATTTGCAGAACATCTTTTTGTTACCTCTTAGGTGTTTATTATAGTCCCTCATGTTATATTGATTATTTCCTTTCTTTCGAATCTAAGCTTGAGTATTGTTCATCATTATATGACAATACAATTATCCTCGGAGACTTCAACACCTGCTTGCTGAAGGATAATACCCGCAGCCGTAGCCTCAGGTCTCTTGTCTCTTCTGTCAACATGTGTATTCTTCCACTTAACGCTACTCATCATGCTCCCCATTGTTCCCCTTCCCTTTTAGATCTAATCGTAGTATCTGACCCTAGTAAGGTAGCCCTACACGGACAACTCCCAGCCTCTTTTTCTTACCATGACCTTATATTCCTTTCTTATAAAATTTGCGCTCCTAAACGCAAATCTAAGTTCCTTTTCCTACGTAGTTTTAAGAACATTGATCTGGATCGTTTAAGGGAAGACGCGAGGAATATTGACTGGTCTCCTGTTTACAACTGTAGTGACTTGGACACTAAAGTATCTGGCTTTAATCTAATAGTATTAGACCTTTTTGATGTTCATGCTCCCCTAAAAAAGGTGAAAGTAAAGCACCGTCCGGCACCATGATTGTCTGACACTATTAAAACAGAAATGTCTAAAAGGGATAAGGCTAAAAGACGCTATAAAAAGGATCCTACAGATGAGAACTGGTCTAGGTACAAAAAGTTACGAAATCGCTGCAATCGTATGTGTAGAGACGCCACATACACGATTCAGTCCAAAATTTCAATACGACTCAGGCGTGGCAATTCCTAAAGTCTCTTGGTATCGGTAAAGCTTCCAACGAGAATACCCTAGATATTGATCTTAATGATATAAATACGCACTATTCAAAGTCGCCTGTCACCTTAAACAGTGATATTAAAACTTGTACTCTTCAGAAACTTTCTCGCCAAACCTTGCCTGTATGCCCACAATTTTCTTTTCAGCGTGTTACAGAGGACGAAATCAGAAAGTCAATTCTATCTATTTCTACTAAGGCTGTAGGTGATGATGGCCTTCAAATTCAAATGCTTCGCCTCCTCATGGATGAATTGATTTCTGTTATTACTCACATTATTAACTGCTCACTTGAGTCTAGCTCCTTTCCCTCAGCCTGGAAGAAGGCCCACGTTCTACCGCTTTCTAAGGTTTTAAATCCTTCGACCGCTTCCCAATTCCGACCAATATCAATCCTGCCTATCCTATCCAAAGTTCTGAAAGGCGCTCTCCAGAAACAACTTTCGTCCTTTCTTTCTTCCAATTACCTACTTAGTCCTTATCAGTCTGGATTTCGTACTGGCCATAGTACAGTAACTGCTCTGGTCAAGATTACTGATAATGTTCGACTGGCAATGGAAAATAAACTTCTTACTGCTCTAGTTTTGCTGGACTTTAGCAGTGCCTTTAATTCTGTCGATTTTGACATTCTCCTGGGAATCCTGTCTTCACTTAATGTATCTTCCTCTGTAACAGCCTGGTTCAACTCATACCTTCGCGGTCGCTCGCAGTCAGTCCGCTATAATGAGGCCTCCTCAGAATGGTGTGATCTTTCAGCGGGCGTACCGCAGGGTGGCGTGCTCTCTCCTCTTCTTTTGTCGATATTTATCGATGCAATCACTAAAGTTATAACGTCACATTATCATCTCTATGCAGACGACTTGCAGCTATATCGACATTTTAAGGTCGAAGAGTTTTCTGTGGCCATTGATGCCATCAATAGTGATCTTGAACGTATCAGCCAGTGGGCTAAGAGTTTTGGACTCTTAGTCAATCCTGCAAAATCGCAAGCTCTCATTATTGGTGGCAGGTATTTCTACAATCTCTTGGACCTTCAGTCTCTTCCTACAGTTATTTTTAACGCTGTTCCTATACCATATTCGACTAGTACGAAGAATTTAGGTGTATACATAGACTGCAATCTTTCATGGTGCACTCACATCGCGGAAGTCAGCAGGAAGGTATATTATTCATTTCAATCTCTTAAACGGCTCCAGAATTTCCTGCCTTTTCAAACTAAAATAATTCTCGCTCAATCACTTCTTCTGTCACTTTTAGACTACGCTGATGTCTGTTTCCTTGACGCGACAGAGGAACTTCTTAACAAACTCGAACGTCTGCAGAATTTGTGTATCCGCTTCATTTTCGGTCTACGCAAATATGATCATGTCTCCGAGTATCGATCGAAACTGAAGTGGCTACCTATTCGCCAACGTCGAGATTTACATATTCTCTCTCTTCTCTTCTCCGTCCTTCATAACCCTAGCTCGCCTGTATATCTTCGTGAGCGTTTCGAATTCCTTATCCCCAGAGACAAAACTTGTCGTACGGCTACCTCTCTTCTTCTCCGAACTCCTCGTCATTCTTCCACTCTCTATGATGGCTCCTTTACTGTACGTGCGGTGAAACTCTGGAATTCCCTTCCACACTCCATACGCGATGGCTGTTCTCATATGATGGCTGTAAATCAGAATCATTTAACCGATAATTTTAAACTGATAATCCTTTAAAAAAAGAAAATCTTTTATGAGACAGTGTGAGTGTTATGTGTTGAATAAGATCGCGCCATAGTTTAGTTCCAATTTTACAAACACCACCTGTGCGGGCTAAGCGGGGCTTAAGTCTGAACCTGTTGATAGAGATAGTTGATAGAAAAATAAGTCTGGTGAAATTTGACAAAATATTTAATATATTAACTACACGCTTCTTCCGGGATAACTGTTATTTCTTAATACTAAAAGGACAGAATGGATCTTACTAACACTCGAAATAATATTATAAAAGAAGATAGAAAGATTGATAGGAGACATTTATACAGCCACACATACACAAACAACGTGATAACAAAATATTCATCTACAAACACCAGAGGTTAAGTGGGGTTGAACAGGATACTGCCTTAGAATATTGCTGCACCATGACGTTGTATCATCGTATTCTAACAGCACCTATAAGAAGGAGTGACGTCAGAGATAAACACCGTCACGAGTACATTCCCAAGCCGGAGTGGGAGAGGTGCACTATGTACCCCCAATTTTTGCCGACGATGATAGGTGCCAATGTAATAGGGGGCGAGCCTATAGCCATAATACCGGGCACAAAGCCAGACTCTGGACTGATACTGGGAATTTTTCAAAACCAACACTTTGTACGACCTAGGATTTGAACCCCGGACCTTATGATCGCTATACGCATAATAAGCCACTAGACCAACGAGGCAGGATCTAAATTTAATAAGAAACCAAACTTCCAGTTTTGAACAGTTGCTTCGCATAATACTGCAATAAGCATCGTTCGGTTCATTCAGTTTGAGATAGGTGATGGTGTGTGGCATATCCATTCGTTTTTGAGCATTTCGAAGCTTCGGAAGGAGCATTAAGCCGTTGGTCCAAGCCAAGTTGGTAATCAAATCTCGATCAATCTCAAATCTGCCTCCGCTTATCCGCACTTGGTCCGCGTGGTGGAGTTTGACCTGTTCTCTCTTACTTCGATTTGTGAGAAGGCTTTTGCCCAGCACTGGGACGGTATAGACTTATAGTCTCCATTTTCCTTCTTTTAGACCTCTTTTAGCCAGAGAGTGAAGTACCTATTGGAGCTCTATACTCTCTATCTACCTCCCAAGGGATTTGGCGTGATCACATAGCTAGCTATATATAGATATATTTTATTTTATTTATTTATTTTATTTATTTTCAATTATTTGGGGGGCTTACAGCTAGCATAACAGAGTTAATAGTATAAAATAGTTACAATTAGCCATTTACAAGCCTCCACATATAGACTTAAGATATAGATAATTTGCTTAATCGCTAATAACAAACAAAATGATACAAACTAAAAAAAAAAAAGTTTAAGGAAACAGTAAATAAACAAACAAAAAGAAAGATATAATAGTCAGTTAAGAGGTGGTGAAGTGTTTGGTGAGAATAGCATTAATAGAGGTGGGGCAACTAGTAAATAGATCTAATGTAAGGTGTTTGGACTTCATTAAGTCGTTAAACATATTACATGTGCGCAGGAAGAATGAATTACGACGATACCAGGTATGTGAGAATGGAATATGGAGCAAGTGTCTAGGGCGGGTATGTCGTGGGGGAATGTTTAAATATATTTTCGCTGTAAGTTGAGGGCAGTCGACTTTGGACTGCGCAATTTTTGTTAACTAGCGAACATCGGAAATTTTTCTGCGAATGTATAAGGAGAGTAAATGGAAGCGAGCGCAGCGATCTTCATATCTCAAGGGCGGAATTTTAAATTTGTAATTTAAATGTTTCGTGAACTTCTTTTGTATTTGTTCGAGTCTGTCGGAGTGGATTGCGTAGTTAGGATTCCATATCTGACTTGCATACTCGAGATGATTCCGAACATACGCACAGTAAAGCAATTTGATGGTCTTCATGCTAGTAAAGGAACCACTGTTGCGAATGATAAAGCCAAGAGAGGAGGAAGCTTTACTGACTATGTGGTTGATATGGTGATCGAAAGACAGTTTACTATCCATGATAACACCAAGATCTCTGACAACATGAACACGAGCCAAGAATTGATTGTTGATCGAGTAGTTAAAGGTTAGAGTGCAATTCTTCCTAGAGAAACTAATTACTTGGCATTTGGATATGTTCAAGTCGAGCTTGTTAGATTTGCAGTATTTAACTACTCTGAGAAGATCATCTTGTAGGAGCACTGCTTCTGACTGGCAATTAATGAGCCTATATATTTTCATGTCGTCCGCAAAAAGTAAGAAGTTGGAGTGTTTAAAGCATTTGCCGATGTCATTGATGAAGGCCACGAACAGGAAGGGCCCCAACAGGGATCCTTGGGGGACACCGGAGGGGATAGTTATCGATAAAGAGCTGTATCCATTCAAGACTACTGCTTGAGTTCTATTTCGGACATAGGACGAGAACCATCTGAACAAGTCTCCTCTAATACCCAGGCTGAGAAGCTTGCACAGTAATATATTGTGGTCAATACGGTCAAACGCTTTGCAGAAGTCAGTATATACAGTGTCCACTTGAGATCCAGCATCCATGTTGGCGGAGATGAAGTCAGTAAACAGAACAAGATTAGATACTGTGGACCTGCCTTTCAAAAACCCATGTTGTTGAGGGATTAGACTATCGACCAGGCTTGCGTACACTTGGTCGTACACTATTCGCTCAAGTACCTTGGCCAGGAGACAGAGCTTCGATATTGGACGGTAGTTCTCAACATGTTCCCTAGAACCCTTCTTGTGAATGGGTGAAACAAGTGCCGACTTCCAAATCAAGGGAACAATACCTTCTGTAAGAGAACGTCTATAGAGTAGAGTAACAGGCTCAGAAAGTTTATCCGCACACCTCGCCAAAAAAATTGCAGGAAGAGTGTCGGGACCAGGCGATTTGCTTAAGTCGAGTGATTTAAGATGCTTATGTACCAGTGCGGCATCAACCTCAATTAGACTGATGTCAGTAGAGGACATTTGCATTTCACCTGGATTGCAAGCGCGAGGAGCATCGGAATTGAGGAAGTTTGAACGAAAATATTTTGAGAAAAGTTCGCATATACCCTGGCCGGAGTCGCAGGGTAAACCGTTGTATGACATGTTTGACGGAAAATTGCTGTTCGATCTCTTACTTTTGACATAGGACCAAAATACTTTCGGACTATGTTCAATCGAGGACTCCATTCTAGCAAGATACGCTTTGTAACTAGCTTGTTCCATATCATGAGCTCTGTCGCGCAAGATTTTAAATGATAGAAGGTCAGAGATGTTCCCGTATATTTTGTGTTTCCTGAAGTATTTATACTTTTCTTTGAGTAATTTTATAAGCGCTGAGTTGTACCAGGGAGGGTATTTAGAGTCTCGTAATTGAGATTGAGGAACATGACGATCTCTTGTATCGTATAATACCGAGTAGAATCTATCAATAGCCTCATCGATAGTCCCGTGCAACAGCAAGTCCCTCCATTTTATAGCAGATAGTTCAGAACAAATGTGCTCAAAGTTGGATCTGCTGTATTGATATATAGTACGAGTTGGTGTTTTCAATACCGGCATTCGTACTGAGTGTAACTGCACTAGTAAGGCGGGGTGGTGAAAATCCTCCGGAACCAGGGGGTCAAGACAAGCTGTTACGGAGAGATGCTCATTAGATAAGGCTAAATCTAGAATTTTACCGAGCTTGTTGTGTATGAGGTTATACTGCTGAAGGCCGCATAATTCAAGAGTATCAACGAACGTGGTAAAGAGGTTTAGGGGTGGTGCAACGGGTTTAATACTATTTTCGGAGACTGCCCAAGTAACGGAGCTTAAATTGAAATCACCAAGGATAATGAACCTATCCGACGGGTGAGTATTAATTATGTTGAGTAGTTTATCTAAAAATGCATTATTTGGTATGAAAAACTATTACCTTGGTTCTGTTCACAGAGGTAAGCCGTACATATATGTAATCGATATGTATCATGTCTGGTGTTAATTGTGATGGATACCCAAATGTCCTCAGCACTCGAACTCCAAGTCGTGTTTACACTAGCGGGCAGGTCTCGGCGAATCGCCAATAAGACGCCGCCACCACGTGATTGCGATGTGGAATTGTAGTCGCGATCTCTCCTAAACACCATGTATCTACTATCGAATAATTCGCTATCCAGAATGCCGTCAAGCAGCCAAGTCTCCGTTAGAGCAACAATATCGAAGTTGCTGTTGGACATATTCCTATAAAAGTTCTCAGTCTTCGTTCGCAGACCCCGTACATTCTGGTAGTATATATTTAGGCACGCCATTGTACTGCAGTAAAACTACTATCAGATGATGTACAAAGTAAATAAGAATAGGATGTATACTGAAACAGATCTCCGATGTCAACCTCAGTTGATTTATTTAATTTAACATGCACCGAAGACCAAGTAAAATAACTGTAAAAAGTTGAGTAAAATGAAGATATAACTCCAGTCACCCAAAATACCAACTCCAGACTCCAGTCATAGCGACTAATATTAAACATAAAGGACATTGAGTGCAGTAAAAGGTTGAATACGAGTAGATTGCCCCTACAATTAAGAATTCCAATATCATATAGTACACAAAACGGTATTAAGAAAATAACATTGTAAACCAGCAAGGACAAGTAAATAAAATTATAAACAAATAGATGGGTATACACTAACGGAAAATAAATATTAACACACTTTGAACGAATACAACTGACAACAATAAACACCTTATTAGGAGAATAATGGAATGCGGTAGGGATCGGAATGCAGGTAGGGTATCGCCGATAGTGAATAATTATCATTGTTCGCAGGTAAATGAATACGTTTATGACACTCGTCGATAAATGATATCGATGTATAAATATTTGTATTGAGTGTAAGTGTTTATTATAACGTATTACTTGCATTAGGAAATTTTTTCTAAGTCCCGATCCGACTTTACCGTAAACACCTTTGAGGTTGGATCTCTTCTCACAAATATCTTCATGTTTTTCACCCAGACATATTGAAAATTATGTTCTTTGGCCAATGCTTTAGCCTTGGACAGTCGTAACTTGGTCTTAATAGTGAGGTGGTCGTTAACGAATATTTTTCCTGATCCGTTGAGACCGATGTCCCTCGGTGATAGTTGGTTCTGAAGGGAGCGTGCAGCCCCTATAAAATTCTCTTTAGTATATTTACTGGTGAATGAAACGATAATGTTTTTGTTGTTGCTACCCGCCATGCTAGTTGGTACTCGATGAACAAAGTTGATATGGTTTTTAGCTATCGGGAAGGATATTCTGTCTCCTATCTTTGAGATGATATCAAAGAGGCTCTCCCTGTCATTTTGTGGGACACCCTTGATTTCAATATTGTTGCTACGTAACCACTGTTCATTTTCGTGTAGGTCGTTCTCGAGTTTTGCAATCGTTATCTTCAAGTGATCAACTTCAGACTGTTTTTGTTCAACTTTGGTGACCTTCTCATCCAGGGCTCTAATTTTAGTTGGAAGTTCAGCTGTCATTGCCTTTAAGTTACTTAGTTCTTGGCGCATGAGTTGGACCTCCGAGGCCAAGCTTGAGAGTGGGACAAGCTTCAAGTTGATCTTGGTTAATTCCTGCATGATGGACTCAAGAGAGACCGATGAGGTCCGAGCTGGAGAGACTGGTGGCTGAGCAGCTGGATCGACCGCAGTTTTACAACTAGGGCATCGCCACGTAGCTTGACGGTTGCCCAATTTGCGATATCCCTTCTCTGTAATCCCGGAACACGGAAAATCATAGTGCTTTTGACATGCTGAACACTGAATTCCTTCGGGCATTTCATTACCACATCCTCCACAGATAACCATATTGAGAAATAAAATGTAGGTAACTACGTACGGCCGGAACGGTGAAAGGTTAGTAATGCGATATAGGCACAGCGATGTGCGCTCGGAACGGCGTAAGCGTCACGACTCGATTTTACGGGATAAACTACGCATCAGATTTATCCGCAAATTTATAAAAGAAAAAAGGATATTTATTTACAAAGATCTGACAGACTCAAAATAACGGAGCATTTAATAACGCCGAGGCATCTCACTGTCTTGCTCAAATTACTTTTTTCAGCTTTATTATTTTCATTTAGTGTCAGTTGTCACGGGGAGATCAGTCCAGGTTTAATATAAAGTTGTTTGATGCGGGAAATATCTAAATATTCGGGGATATTCCATCAGTGGTCGGGACGCCTCGCCTCACTCTGAACGAGACATTATTTTATAAACAAGATGGAACATAATAAACGCAAGTAAAAACTAAAAGTAGTTATTCTAAATCGGTATCTGAATTCATTCCAACTATTTTTAATGTGCTTTTAATTTCTCAAAATTGGCAAAAATGCTTTTACTCCTTCAGTACGCTATAACAAACTAAATTTATTATTGATTCAAAGCAATATGGATATTTTAAATGCATTTCTAAAACATATTTCTCAATATGCACACATACACGTTTCTTTGTTAATTGGGGTATAAAAGTGCTTAAAAAAGGGGTAAAAAACAAAAAAAAATAAAAAAAATGTCCTATTTAATTTGTGAAGCAATTATCTACTCGTGGTGTCTGAAGCCTTGCGTTAATTACGATACACCTTATAGAGAAAGAATGTCGAATTATTTTGTAGAAATATTTATAGGTATATATCGAGGGATGTATCTAGTCTGTCGTTACAGGAATACTGATATGAAAGTAGAAAACAATCATGCACATTATAATCACTGCGTCCTTGCCGAGTTACTATTATTATACCTGTTTTTTACTTACTTCATTTAATAGTTCCGCAAACACAAGATCACCACACACACAAGAGTTTTTTGTTTAGATTAACAATAGCACCAACATGCCATTCTTCAAGCAGATGTGACAGAAATGTACTAAGTAAACTTACATTTCACTGGCGATATTAGCTTTAAAACGGATGTTACCATACCATTCAAGTCTTCTTCAGCTAATATGCCGGGCACAATCCCAGACTGCTATTTAGAATTTTCGATACAAAATAACACATTGTCTAACTTAGGCTGCTCGTCTATAATAGGACCTCATAATCGCCAGTCGGACCATGCCCTGCTAGATCAAAAAGGCTTCAAAATTTTTTTCCTTGGTCCTAAACAAATGACAATAACGTGCAAAATAATTCAGACATGAATAAAAACTCCAATATATCTTCAGCTAAAAGAAGTTCTTTTCAGGACAAAGGCCTCCGCAAAGATCGGCACGACGTCCAATTTTTTGCTGTACCCATCCAGCTTTCACCTACAACCTTCACCAGGTTATTAGTTATCGTTTATGGTTACCGGGTCTCTGCTACCTCCGAAAACTCTAATGTTTGACTTGAAATTTGAACCCTAAAACTCATATTAATAAAGCGAACGTCCGACCTACTTCACTGTGCAAAAAGAACAAGCGAAGATTAATATCTTCCTGAATCGAAACTTCTCAACAATAGACACAAAGCCGCCTATTTAGAGTCACGGCACTTCCTTACCTTGGGGAATCAAAGTACCTTTCACCTAACCCATCACTTCCTACGGCCCCTGATCGAATTTGAATGCTACGCACTCCCACAGAAAATAAGAATATTAAACGATTCCTACCTAACGTATCGTTTGAGGACTAAAAATAGTAAAAACGCCTTCAAGAATTATATCCCAAAAGGAATTTTCTGAGCTATTGAAGATTAACCACTCTCTAAATACTAGTATTTTTCAAAATTATCCTTGTAACTGAGGCCCATTCGATTAATACTTATTTTTATTGTTTATTTAAGAAAAAAGATCAAATTAGGAAGCATTCCTTTGTAGTGATTGCTTTCACAACCATGAAATTTACATGCAACTCCCAGACTAAAACAACCATTTGTGAGTCACCCAAAGATTTGTCTCGTGTGGGGATCGAACCCACGACTACTTGATACAATGTACTAAACGGTTTAAGCTCTTAACTACTAGACCAAGCAGTCCGACAAAATATTTTTATCAAAAGTTAAAGCCAAACTAAACATCGCTGCGCCTGTATTCCTATGGCGAGGCAGAGGTGTACTCTGTATCGCCCATAATGTTAGGTTCCCCTGTGATGGGAAGGAAGACAATTCCAGACTCCGAACTATGTATAAGACATAAAATTAGTGATAGTACAAGTAGTACTATCACCAATTTTATACAAGGTAACTAACTAACATCTTATACAAGGTGTAACATAATAAACGCAAGACCTGAAAGTAGTCTAGTAACTATTTTCAAAGTATGTTTTTTTTATACTATCAAAAATTTTTGTTATTCGTTTAGTTTCCTGTATTAAACCATTTAATCACTATTTAAAGCAATACGGCTATTTTAAATGCATTCTTATTACACACACATCAATATGCATACAAATATTTATTAAATTTCGCAGTTAATTTGGGTACCAAAGAGCTTAAAAAATGGTAGAAAACGTTTAAAAATTGGAAGTTTCATTTTTGTATTGAATACGTAAAGCAGTTATCTTTTAGGGATACCTGAGGTCTTGCGTTATATATGTTGCACCTTGTATATGAAAATGATAATAATGAAAAGAACAATAAAAATACATTATTTAATACAAAAATAAATAACATCATCATAATCATTATCAACAGCTGATCGTCTACCGTAAGACAGGCATACATAACATGTTACAATAATTTAAAATAAACTCAAATGCATAGTATTTTAAAATGTAATGCCCGGTCTATGACAATTTAAAAGTCTGCCTTGAAATGAGTGAATGCAAAATTAAATAAGAATATTAATGATATATAAAAGCTATACAGAATTCTTATATTGATCTTGATTTGAAAAAAAAACAGAGGGCGCCTCTGAAACGTCAACAAACGGCTCTGTGTATTAATTTGTCTTAAAAATAGATGTTTATGTCTTTATCTAAATATTTTACGCCGAAAGTGAAGTAAATACCATCAGTGAACAGTGATAATGTTATCCAACGCGTATTCCAATGAATAGTGCAATTCACTCAACTTGAACATGAAGTTCTAAAACCTGTGACTAACTAACTCTAAACCACTTTAAAATTGAAATATAATTAATCAAATATACAATAACAGTGCACAAACAATTAAACTGTGACTTTTTGTGAGCAATTAATATGCAGTATGATAAAAACTGCAAAAACTCAAAGACTAGAACCGTTTTTTTTCTTTAAAGTTCAAACCATACACCTTCATATAATCAGCGACATCTAGTTGATGATAGCAGCTAAAACATAACAAGTAGGATAATGTTGCTAGTAACAATAAAATAATAACTAATGTAGGGTGACATCTAGTGTTAAAGTTAAGAATTATATATATATTACACAAACAATACGTGCATTAACTAGAGCCCAATTTGTAATCTTTAACTAACTTCACCGTGGCGTGGTTGTTTACGACTCCAGCTACGGCGGCTGCACGATAAGTTCGGCAGTTCAAACCCGAGATTGATCTTTTTGAAGAATATAAAATTTGTAAAATGAATATGGATCAAGATAATATAACAATTCGCAAAAAGTGTCAGTCAATTTCTACACAGGATCTTTCACAGACATCTATATTCGACTCAACTATGCTAAGTCTGCCCAATACATCGTTTAATGAACCGAGTCCATGTTGTGAAGAGCTACGTGAAGAAGTAAATAAGTTAAAGGCTAACTTGCTATCGGCAAATACCGAAATAGATAACATGCTCCAAGAAATTGGTACACTAAAAGGTGAGCTACAAAGGTGCAATGAAATTATAAAGTTATATAAAAAAATCGAATATACTGAAAAACCGCAATCAAAAATAGCACACACACAAAATCAAAAGTCATCACGCAAATCGAAAAGGCATAGTGTTCATGATGACTATAGATTCGACAAAATACTTCCACTGACTCAATCACCTGATACCGTAAAAGACGATATAGTGATAGAAAACATTAATGACACTGTACTTAGCAATGTAAGCAGAGAAGAACTACAGCAAGACAGTATAGATCATATACACCGCGACGTAATTACAGTACCCCACTCCATTGATATCAATAATGATAAATCTCTAAAAGAGGAACCAATAAAAAGGCCTACCTTGGAAACTTTGCAACAAGCCAAGATGACGAATACTATTGAGAAAACAGCAAATCTACAATTAGAGAATAAGAAGAAAATTATTATAATCGCGGATGAGCAAGGACGATATCTGCAAAAAACTCTTCAGAAACTTGTTGGTCGGGACTATATGGTTACTTGTTTTTGGAAACCTGGAGCCACATTACGAGAAGTACTAGCGACAGAAAAAACTGAAATACATAAATTAAATAAAAGGGACTATGTTATTGTATTGGCTGGTATAAATGACTGTAATCCATATGAGCTTCTATCCGGTTTAAAAAGTTTTTTGATAAGTGTTACAAATACTAATATAATATTGTCTGAAGTACCCTTTAACAAGTATTTAAATGAAACGAAATTGAATTATGAACTTAGGTTTGCTTGCTCTCAATATGAACATGCAACATACCTTGACATGAATTACTATGCATATCTGCCTGACAGGAAATTATCTGTCTTACATAAATCTCAGCTATTACTTAAAGAAGTACTTCGGTTGGATTATAAACTAAAATATGATACCTATTTAAATCAAAAACGTAGATCTAAATCCAATCCTTCTATTCGTCTCGACAAATGTACACAAACCGACCTAAATTATAAGCCATGTGACCCTAATTCTCCAGACAAACCCAAGGATCTTTTTCGTATATAAAAGAATTAATGTCCTTCATCAAAACATAAACGGTCTTATGCAAAAATCGGAACTATTAACTCTATGTTTGGGAGAATTAGAAAGTAAAAACCCTATTGATGTTCTTTGTATAACAGAGCATAATATGCTCAAAACCGACTCAAAACTAATTAACATTAACAACTTTACGCTGGGATCTTGTTATTATCGTAAAACACGACGTGGTGGCGCATGTATTCTTATTCGAAGCTCACATAAATTCAGGGCAATTGAAAGATTAAACACCTTCTGCATCGAAGGCGTGATTGAAACTGCAGGAATAGAACTGCTTGACCACAAAATAATAATTATCTGCATATACAGACCACCCAAAGTAAACCAAAATGATACAAACAGGTTTTTTGAAAAATTTAATGCTCTACTTGATCAATTCTCTCATAGTAAATATAAACTTATAGTATGCGGTGATTTTAATATAAATACAATAATTAAAACAAACATCTCTAAAGATTTCTTGCAGATGTTATCATCTCACAACCTTAAATTGGAATTTAACGAACCTACACGCTTAATAAGCGGCACATGTATCGATAATTTTATGTACAACTTCGGAGGCTGTACAGGTCAAATAATTGAATTTGCACTTTCTGATCATTCCGCTCAATTGCTGAACTGTCCGGTGAAAAAAAGCAGTAAATTGAAACATTGGTATATTAAGAAACGTGATTTATGTCAGGATAATGTCATAAAGTTCAAGAACTGCATAAACTCATTGACATTTCAAGACGCCCTTGATATTTCTGACCCTAATGAATCATTTAATATTTTCTATGATACAATTACACTATTCTATTACCTATGCTTCCCAGTAATTTACAAAAAAATAACTGTAAGAAAACGACTAACTTGGGTAACGCAAGGTATTAGAAAGTGCTGCAAACGAAAGCGGCAGCTGCTGTGGCAGCTTCGTAAAAAACCTACCATACAGAATGAAAATGCGTTTAGAACACTCTCGTATAGGCTAAATCGTATAATAAAACTTACCCAAAAAAGCCATAATAATAACTACATCACAAGAGCAAAAAATAAGTGTAAAGCTACGTGGAAAATAATTAATAGTGCAAAATGTAATTTTCCTAAAGACGAAATTCATGACATTAAATTATCTGACGGAACAATCACTGATGACCCATTAACTATAGCAAATTCATTCAATGACTTTTTCATTCAAAAACAATATCCCGGACCCAATAATATTGACACGTTTACTAACAGTATCCCTAATTCAATTTTTATGAGACCAACCACTTCTGACGAGATACATAGGATTATATCAAATCTAAAAAACACAAATAGTACTGGGCACGATGAAATATCCACAGTCATAATAAAACAAGTCTCATTAAATATATCCCCTATTTTAAGTCATGTCATTAACCTTTGCATAACACATGGTAAATTTCCTGAAAAGCTGAAAATGACATTGATAAAACCACTATTTAAGAAAGTTGATAAACATTCCATTACTTGTTATCGGCCAATTGCTTTAATATCTAACTTGTCAAAAGTTATTGAAAAGTCAGTACATGATAGGATTTACTCTTTCTTTGAATGTAACAATATATTTGCTAAAGAACAATTGGGATTTAGGAAAAATAAATCTATTAATATGGCTATTTATAATTTTTTAAAATTAGTCATGGAAAATGTTGACCATAAAAATCCCGTGTGTGCACTGTATATGGACCTTACCAAGGCATTTGACTGCGTAAATCATGACACATTACTAAAAAAACTACATGCATGCGGAATAAGGGGAAATTCTTTAAAGTTCATGAAATCTTATCTATCTGACAGGAAACAATGCACACAAATTACTAGAGTATGCCCTAAATTACAACAAGAAATACATTATGTGTCTACTCACAAGGAAGTCAAAGTTGGTGTTCCACAAGGAAGTGTACTAGGTCCATTATTGTTCAATATTTACATAAATGATCTTCCTAAGGTAACAAAGCATCCCACAATTTTATTTGCAGACGACAGCACTATTATATTCACCGGTAAAGAAAAAAATTCTTTTGAGTTTGAAATAACCAAAAGCATATATAATGTTATACAATGGTTGACAACAATAAACTTAAAAATTAATCTAGATAAAACAAACATAATGACATTTAAAAACAGACAATCGCAACTGGACAATATTAGCATTACTTACGACGGGACCATGATCCAAGAAGTAAATATTACGAAGTTCTTAGGATTAAATATAGATAACAGCCTTAACTGGAAATCACATGTAGAAAGTCTATGCATAAAATTAAACCAGCAATCCTATGCTCTCTATATGCTCGCTAAAATAGTAAACCAATCAGTAGTACTGACAGCATATCATGGTAATGTGGGATCCATATTGAGATATGGTATAATGTTTTGGGGTAACTCGACAGACAAGGAACGAGTGTTTAAATCGCAGAAAAAATGTGTACGTGCTATCTGCAAACTGCATCAAACGGATAGTTGTAAATTTTTCTTTATAAGTCTTAAAATATTAACAGTGCCATGTATCTACATATATGAAGCGATTTGTTTTATAAAGAGAAATTTTAATATGTACGTCAGTTATAAAAGTATACGCCACAAATTTAAAATTAATTGTCCCCCACACAAAACCGCCATGTTTGATAAGAGTATATTTTGTATGGGACCGCGAATGTATAACCATCTACCTACTAGTGTATTGCAAGTCACAAGTTATGAGCTATTTAAAACTAAATTAAAATGTTTATTATTAGACAAGGCTTACTATAGTGTCGCCGAATATTTATCAGATAATTTAGAGGACAATTCATAACTTATGAAGGATAATGTAATAATGACAAACTTAATGACATTCATAAATTTCTTTTCACAAATTGACATAAAAAAATTATATCATGACCAGTAATTAATTTTAATCGATATGTTTATAATGATGGTTCAATGTAATTATGATACTAAAATATATGATGAAAAATTCTATGTATTTGCATGCCTAACAGCAGATTATGGCGTCACAACACCAATTTGTAACATCTGTAACACCCATATTCGCAAATAAATGATTTGATTTGATTTGATTTGATCTTATATTTTTATTTTGTTGCCCAATGCTGGGTATTGTTCCCTAAACTTCACATTCTCATACTATGAAATTCAGACGGAAACAAAAATTGTGATTAACATAGATATTTAACCGGAAGTGATCGAACCAGCAACTGCTTGATCCATTGAGTAGGGTGGCATATAGCAGGCAGAATGATAGAAAAAATTTAAATCTTTTCACAACAGTGAGACACAACAGATAAAAAACAGTCCTCGCAAAAGAAATTTCACGCAAGGCATCACTCAACTCGAGGCAGCTTCGACAGCAGAGCTTTTTATTTTATTTTTTTAAGAAATTTATCAATTTTAGTTTTTTTATGCTTTCTTGGGGCATTTGTCCAGGGTAACACATTTTCCGCTCTTTGTGTCCCTCACGGTTGGCGCATCACAGTAGCAAGCGGAGTAGTCACAAATGATCGCTTCTTCTTTAACTGGTTCAGGGACATCGCAGGTGGGTTCTGGAATCTTCTGAGAGCAGCCAACCGAATAAGAGTGCGTGCCTTCTTCGCATTCGTGGTGACCTTTAACAAAAATAGAATTAGGGTTGTTGAACAGGTGTAGGTGATCTTTTGTGTGGGTGTATATGCGTGTGCATAAGTGATCTACGCTATTATGTATCATCTACGTACCGCTTACGGCAGTGTCTCAATAGTTCTATATATTCCGCTGGCATGTTGTTCTCCGCTAGTTTCCTTTCTACAATTTCGACATAGTCTTGTACAGGTAAGCATATGAATAGACACTGCCTTACATCTGCCTACCTACTGTGGAAGGAGCAGTTCTACAAGCAAGTAGATAGTGTGGCGATGGGCTCCCCTGTATCTCCCATTGTTGCCGATATATTCATGGAAGACTTGGAGGAGACAGCCCTTCGTACCTCACCTGTAAAGCCTAGTTTCTACAAGCGGTACGTAGATGATACTTTCACAATATTACCATCTGACAAAATTAATGTATTCCTTAATCATCTTAACTCCATTAACCCTAAAATTCAATTTACAATGGAGTTGGAGGCAAACAATTCCCTAGCTTTCCTAGATGTCTCAGTAATCCGTAACCCCAACAACACCTTAAGCCATACGGTTTATAGAAAAAAGACCCATACTGATAGGTACTTAAACGGTGAATCTCACCACCATCCATCACAGTTAGCTACCGTGGGTAAATCTTTGTTTCAGAGAGCACAAGGGATCTGTGACAAGAAACATCTGGCTGCCGAGCTTCAACATGTCAAGCAAGTCCTGCACGAAAATAAGCTTTGAGTCCCACGCCAACGTCACAGTGACCGAGTGAAACCAGCCACAGTCGAGCGTCTCCCTGCTGTACTACCTTACTTAAGAGGAGTCACAGACAAGATTGGCTACATCTTGAAGCGTGCGTCAATTAAAACATTTAATAAGCCGCCCAAGAAGATCAGTCAGTTTTTACCATCTGTCAAGTGTCACATCCCTCTACAAGATGCAGGAGTATACAAGCTTGATTGTGAATGTGGTCTCTCTTACATAGGACAAACAAAAAGACCAGTAAAAACTCGGGTTGAAGAACACATAGCTGACCTAAAACACCGTCACTCAAAGAAGTCTGCAGTCTGTGAACATGTCCTTGACCGCACTCGCCATAACATCAGATTTGATAGACCACAAATCCTCGCGAAAGAACACCGATTCCTACCAAGGATGGTTCGCTAGGCTATTGAAATTAAAAAAACATCCTAATTTCAATAGAGAAGATGGCTGGGCGCTTCCATCGACTTGAGATCCAGTAATTAATATAATTAAATCCAAAACCAAGCATAACACTGCAAGACCTGAAGACACCGTGAGCTCATTCTGCGTAGATCGGACCAACAAAAACAAAAAAATAATTAAGAAGTTTGAGGGTACCCCGGAACAACTATGCCTTTTGGACGTCTAACACCTCAGTCCTTCCCGTGACCATGGTTGCTGCAAAGCACTCGAAACGTCGGGAACTAAAAATCAAAATAAACCGCGATAAAATCCGAAAATATAGTTTTATTTTAATTTTCTACAAATTTAGAAGAGGCCTGACACGGCTTCAGTGTTTTGAAGAGCTAAGCCCCATGTCTGCGGACTGTCGAACGCTGGTATTTAGAATTCCAGCGTGGACATACCAGTGTTAGTGACAAATCTCGCGAAGGACGCCCAAAATCCGCCTTCACTGAAGATAACATCATTGCTGTGAGACAACTAATTCTCGAAGATCGTCATGTGACGTATCGAGGGCTCTATTCGGCATCTCAGAGACAACCATTCAGAAGATCTTGCATAAAGCGCTTGGTGTGAGAAAGCTAGTTTGCCGTTGGATACCGCATCTGCTTTCCGATGATCACAAGGCGGCCCGCGTCAGATGGTGTAAGAAAACTCTGCAAAGGTTCAACTGAGGAGAGTCAAATCACGTCTACGACATCATCAGTGGTGACGAATCTTGGATTTAGGCCTACGATCCTGATTCCAAACAACAATCTACAATCTGGGTCTTTCAAGACGAGCCAAAGCCGACTAAAGTTGTTCGTTCTCGAAGCACTTCAAAGAAGATGGTGGCCACGTTCGTTGGAAAAACCTAAATCTATCTAATAATATATCTACTAATAGTCTCAATAAAATATATTTTTAGACCCACGCATTAAGAGGCGAATCCAGGACCTCGTGATAGCTACGCGCATTAATCAAGGGTGGTCTAATGGTGAATTATGTCCTCCTGACAATGTTCGACCGACAACCTACTCATTAGGATACTCACAAAAGATTTAAACAAGTTATAATAACAGTGTGACGCTAATTTGAAATAACCCTGACATACATTAAGGAAAATCCTTTGAAAACATCATAAAACAATCAAACCGGTGCTTGCATGAGTTCACAATAAACTTGTTCAGAAACCAAGGTCTTTTGGAGCACGAAACATCATCACAATATGCATATGAGCTTATATGAATTACTTAAGAGGATGGACCAAAAATAAAAAAAAATCAAATACTGTCATTGTATGTGTGAATGATCTACGCTGTTGGCCGCGGTGCCTTTACAGGTTCACCGGACAAAATGGCGAGCGTGCAGCCACTATGCTGGAGCCTGAAGGGCAAGGGGGGCAACTAGCTCAATGGCGCCTCAAGGAGAAACAGCCTCGGCTTGGGCAGCCGCTATGGGGGCTATATACTAGGTGTCTCGCCGTGGTGCTCTGCACCGGCCGGCGGGCTAGGGATTCTTCGAGCTTACCGGCAAGGTCGGTGTGTAATCCTGTATGCGGTATCTGTACCCGAAATAAGGGATGTAAGGGCATCGGGAGGGTCAGTAGTATAATAGGAATGGACTCGCCCCTATTGGATCTAAAATCTTAGGCAATATAGGGGTAAAGACACATATTACACCTTTGCTTATCTCACTTGGAAAATATATGCGTGACGGTGTTAATTTTTTCTTAAAACCTTATCACTTACGCAGTACAAAAAAAGAGGGGTCATTTAAAACCGGCCCACTGAAAGGAAATATCGATTATGTCTCAAAAGGCCTTGGTTTTTTTGAACTCATCGAAGCGTTTCTATCCGAATGTATTATGATATTTCTTAAATTATTATTTTCAGTTTTGTTTTCAGTCACCACCTTCACACTACTTTGTCCGATCTGGGATTCGAACCGAGGAAGTCGTAGGAGCTAGCCGCAACATACGCCACAAGACTAAGGCGGTACGGAAGCTGAGTAGGTTCTTATGAATATATACATAGAATTTGATGACTTTGACTAGGTTTTTAAGGCGACGAACACCATCGGCGGGTTGGATCCGGTCACCACTCAATGTGGTAGCCGTCAAGCCGAGTTGGAAGCCCCGTAGGCGGCTTAATAAGTTGCAACAGCAGGTGGCCACAAATCTGCCTCTAGTAATCCGCACTGGATCCTCGTGGTGAAGATTGAATTAAGCTCTCTTACCCAGATTTGTGAGAAGAGGCTCGATATGCCCAGCACTGCGCAGTATAGGCTAATATTTCACTGTCACGCCTATATTCACAAAGCGGGTGTGGCAGAGGTGCACTGAATACACCCACGTTTTGCCGACGATTTTAGGTCCCATGTAATAGGGGGCGAGCCTATCGCCATATACCGGGCATAAATTCAGACTCCTGGGAAGTTTTCGTTAGAAAAACTACATTTGTTCTTCCTAGGATTTGAACCCAGGACCTCGTAATCACAAAGCGATGTGTTTTGCCACTAGACCAACGAGGCAGTCAGGCCTAAATATAACGAGGCTAATATTATTATTCAAATAGCTATAGGATGGATATCTATAACCTATATTAGGACATAAAATCGTCAATAAACCGTGTACGTACTTAGCACCACAGGTGGGCAAATTTAATGTGAATTAAGTTGCAATTTAAATATTTCGGATTTTATCGCGGTTTATTTTTGGTTTTTAAGTTCCCGACGTCGAGTGCTCTACAGCAGCCATGGTCCCGGGAGGGACTGAGGCGGGAAACGTCCAAAAGTCATTGTTATTCCGGAGTAACTCAGGGGGATACATTTAATTGCAATTGAATTTTCAAATAATAATAATAATATATAATAATAGCCCTGTTAAGAAACTGTCCCACTGTTGGGCACGGGCCTACTCTCGAACTGAGAGGGTTAGGCCATAGTCCACCACGCTGGCCCAGTGCGGGTTGGCAAACTTCACACACCTTCGAGAAACTCTCAGGCATGCAGGTTTCCTCGCGATGTTTTCCTTCACCGTTAAAGCAAGTGATAGTTAATTTTTAATACGCACATGCTTTCGAAAAGACAGAGGTGCGTGCCTGGGTTTGAACCCGAGACCTCTGACTTTGCAGTCCATTGCAAGTTTAATGCAATTAAGAAAAATAATTGAATAATGCCAACACTACTCGAAAAGTAAGTTCGAAGTTTAAAAAATATTACATTCTACGAAAAATACTCACATTTTCCTAATACATACACGCAACCGCGACCACTCGGCTGAGCCAGCGACAAAGCGACGAAAGACAAAATAGCCAAAACCGCCAAAGACTTCATTGTGATCGACGACTTTTTAAATCGATGGTACACTAGTAGTTTCTTCGAACTGAACTGTGATACTGCACAGGCCTCCTTAAATATATCGCCTTATATACGTGGCATCATTATTGTTTGTGTGTGTGTTATTATTAAATATGTACAAAACAGTCGTGATAATTGGCCAGTATGGTCAGATATAAAACACATATTATATTTTACATGAGTTTTTTGGGCTGTCTCGTTAGTCTAATCAATCAATTAAAATCAGGTCCCGGGTTTGGACTAAGTGGTTTTTCTATAGAAAAAGCTTAGAAGCAGTCCGAAGTTATCGTAACCGGTATAAAGGAAAAGCATCGTCCTCTATTTCATTGGGATTTTAATCGTCAACAAACTGTGTAGGCTATTGCCATATACTGGGCACAATTCCAAAATCCGGATTCATACTAGGAATTATTAATAATAATTTTAATAATAATTTTTATTGTCATAAAATTAAATACAATATTTTGTGAAGTCCCTGACATCTGTGCTAGGTAATAACCTGTGTTACAGAAGTCAGTGCCCTCTCCCATGGTGTAAGGTGTTAAATTATTTCATAATATGAACAAAGCAAATTATTATACAAATAAAAACAACAACAATGAATAGAAATTAGACAAGGGAATTTAAATGTTAAAATTCTTAAGCTATAAAATATAAATTCTGTGCGCGCGCGCGTGTGTGTATGTGTGTGTGTGTGTGTGTGTGTGTGTGTGTGTGTGTGTATGTGCGTGAGTAATGTAGGAGAAAGTACGTGTTTACTAAAAGACAAAGGTATGAGAGTCTTATGAAATTGCTTTTAGTATTCGTTCTGTGTCTTCATAGTTTAACGACTGCAGCCATTTATTAAGTTTCTGTTTCACCGTGTACCGTGTATGTTTATATATAAAGAGACTTTTGTGTATTTTATTGTAAATCCGAGAGCTTAAAGCACAGAAGTGTCTTCGCGCAAGTGCAGTACGACACTTAACCAATTGACAGACTGGAAATCCAATTCGTCGATTTGCTAGATTTTTATCAAGAGCTAGCATGGAGTGTCGCCGCAACACAGTTCGAAGGATGTAGAGCTGCCTTACAGTAAGAACTTGAGCATCTAAGTACAACTGAGTAGTGGGATAGTCTCTTTTTTTAAAAAATATTACCTTGAGGACTGCTCGCTGAGCTCGTTCTGCCCTCAGTATTACAGTTTTAAAAGTCCCACCCCACACTGGTATGCAGTACGTAATTATGGACTCGCATAGACTGCGATAGACTAGTGTAGATGTATCATAGTCAGCGGAATGTCTAAGCTCCTTGAAGAGATATGTTAGTTTTCGAAGTCGAGAGCAGAGGGAATCAATGTGTTCACGCCAGTCCAACTTTGCGTCAATATGCACTCCTAGATATTTTATATTAGGAACCATAGCAAGACAAGGACAAGTACACTGTGAATTGTCCACACATGTGTGTGCCTCAATCTTATTTGATTCAGGAGGTGTTTTGGCTGAATTAGGTAGGAAAAACTGGATAACTTTTGTTTTTGAAATATTAAGAGTGAGTAGATTAGAAGATAGCCAGTCCATTACCGTGCGCAAAGAGAGTTCAGCTCGTTGTCGGGCCTTAATCCAATCATTGTCGTATACAAGCAGGGCTGTGTCATCTGCATATACGAACGTGTCACATTGTTCGAGGGGTAATAGACACAAATCGTTTATATAGATTTGGAATAATGTGGGCCCCAAAATACTACCTTGCGGAATTCCGTAGCTTAGGTTATTTTCATTACTAATGACGGAATCAATTTTAACTAATTGGCTACGTCCATTGAGGTAATCTTTGTAGATGTTTAGGGCCAATCCACGTATTCCAATATGTTCCATTTTGGCCACAAGTCTGGGGATAGAGACCGTATCGAAAGCCTTAGTTAGGTCTAAAAATACACCGTAGCATTTAAGGCGATTATCTAGTTTTTCTACTAAGGAGTTTGTAAAATCGGCAACGGTATCTTCTGTAGAGATTCCTGATCTAAATCCATATTGATTGCGTGCTATTAGACTGTTTTTACTTAAAAATTTAACCATACTAGTGTTTAATATTCGTTAGAACAACTACATTTGTCTGACCTAGGATTTGAACCCAGGACCTTGTGAACACAAAGCAATGCGCTTTGCTACTAAACCGACGAGGCAGTCACTAGACCAAAGAGGCGTTCTATTCAGTTGGATGAAATATGGGTGTACACACAGTACCGCCTTTCCTAGCCGCTCGAAGAACCTGTGTTTTGATAAAAATATAAATAGAGTTTAATAATTAAAGAGTATAATATAAATACTTATTAAAAGTATACTTATATACCACTATACTATACTATACAAAATTAAGCGTAAATTTAAATTATTTTTTGTTTTTAAGTTTGTTTTGCGACGTGTACAGTTTACCGATGACCCTAAAGGTGAGTTTCCAATGTGACACGGGTTTTGTTGGACATGCAATTATTATTGCTTATTTTATATCCGTTTTGCGTATTTGTCCTATATTTGTTCTGCTGTGGATGTTTTTCGGCTGACGATATTTGTTTACTGAAATTGTTTGCTGATTTATGATTATTTATTTTATATAGCATATGCTCGAACTAAAACTTTGTTCTCTATCATAGGTGCGTTTGGAAACATAAATTCTACATACACGAACCACCTAAATCTGTGTATCACAAAATTTTGCCCACGCAGGGTTAGATCCCCGCAACCACTTTCATTTAGTGATCCAATCGGCAGTCAGTTGTGTACGGATAGAGTGTGATATTTATTTTGCTAATAATAACAAAATTAATATATCATTTTGCCATTAGCAAAAAAATGGCATATGAATGGCTCGTGAACGGGTGCTGCTTGTGGAGAATGGTCCACCCAGAATCCTCTAGCTTTTCATTATAACATATATTCAAATATTATTATTAGTCATATATCTCAGTCGCAAGGCATCACACTAGAGTATGTATATATACAAAAAAATAATGGAGAATTAGATAAAAAAGACAAGCCCGCTGAGTTTCTCGCTAGATCTCAGTGGTGGTCGCGTTCCGATCCGGTGGTAGATTAGTATGTTAAAAAAAATATAAACATGACAACTTGTTATTAACCTCGTAGGGTTCATGCAAAAAAAACGACTTGAGTTTGAGTTTGAGAATACCATTTTGCTCAGTATAACATGGGAGGAGAGTAGATTTACGTCTCGCGGGTTACACTGGAGACGCGTACGTACATCAACATACGGAACCTGTTTAAGCTCATACTTCGTTGTAAGCATGGTCAGAATATTTACACTCGATCTAGTGATGTGCTGATCCGAAAGCAACGAAACCACGCAGCGCAATGTTGTTAACTCAGAGTTTGGTCGGATACTTGTATTTGCTTTAAGAACCGCTGATTATCAAAAAGGGTAGTGTTAATTGAGGATGTGTAAATGTTCGAAGGATGTGAAGCTATAATGACATATTCGAATATCATTCCAAGCCATCACGTCGTGAAGTAACGAGCGACAAATATAGTATGGACTTTGGATTTTGTTGTGGACTGCAAAGTCAGAGGTCTCGTATTCAAACCCAAGCACGCACCTCCGTGTTTTTGAAAGAATGTGGGATTGGATTGGGAAGCATGGGTTCATGAGGAAACAGGCATGGCCAAAAGTTTCTCGAAGGTGTGTAAAGTTCACTAATCCGCACTGGGCCAGCGTGGTGGACTATGGCCTAAGCCCTCTCAGTTTGAGAGGAGGCCCGTGCCTACCGGTGGGACAGTTTCTTAACTATAACAAAATATCAATCTATCTATATCTCTATCTATATCATCACGCCAGCTCCCTCGCGGGGTAGGCAGAGAGTACAGAGTTCCAACAGGTTCTTTCCTTACATACCTCTCTGGCTTCCTCCACTCTCATAGTTCGTCTCATACACACTCGCCGGTTACGGAGACTCTTGACTTGCCCTTCAGCTAAGACACGGTCTATTTGGTCATGGTAAGATAGTCTAGGTCTTCCCCGGCACCTACATCCTTCCACTTTCGCATTGTATATCTGTTTTGTCATTCTTTCTTCTGGCATCCTTTCTATATGCCCGAACCAACGGAGCATACCCTTTCTCATCTTTACACCGATACTATCTTTCATACCTACTCGCTTTCTTACTACGCTGTTGCGAATACGGTCGGTCAGCGTGACTCCGCACATCTTCCGCAGAGATCGCATTTCGACCGCATTTATCCTGCTTTCGTTCTCCTTCTTACATACCCAACTCTCACTGTCATATAACAGCGTTGGGACAAGCACTCCGTTATGCATGGCCAGCTGCGCAAATATCAATAATAATCTAATATTATTATTAATATTTTGCTATAGTAGTTATTAAGCATCATTCAATCATTTTAATGATTGCTACTTTAGATTCATTTTTATTTAATGAAATTATAATTTGACTTCTTAAATTCTGTAAGAGTTAGTGCTAAGTACCTAACGTCGCTGATGTTACGTTACGTTTGTTACTAAAGTGAAAACAGTGACGAATGATGATGATGTATGATTTTAGCCATTGTTGTTAGCATAAATTAATAAAATAAAATAAACGCCGTCACGCATATATTCCCCAAGCCCATGTCCCATGTAATAGGCGGGAGCCTATTGCCACATACCCGGCACAATTACAGACTCCGGGACTCAAACTGGAAAGTTTTCGTTAGAAAAACTACATCTGCCCGACCTAGAATTTGAACCCAGGACCTCGTGATCACAAGGCGATGCGCTTTGCCACTAGACCAACGAAGCAGTCAGCATTATTGTAGAGTCGTATTACATTACCACTTCTTCACGTGGGCAAAATTCCACGGGAAAATCACATTATGTACGTGTTAGTAAAGTGAAGCCCTCAGAGGGCTTAGTATGAAGACATTGATGTTGTTGCACTATCGAGAAACCTTGCTGGCACTTTCATATGTATTTTAATTATTTGCTGTCTGAAAAGGACGGCACATCAACTCGAAAGTGTCACGTTTACATCAATATCTTTATGCCAAGCTTTCAGAATGTGACAGCAGATAGCCAAGGGCATGCCTCCATTAACCCGCACTGTTATGTGTTATGTGTATATTAAAGGCCATTGCCTTTAAGCATAAGAAATTTATATATAATCACTGAACTGTTTATTGTTAATTATTTCTCTAAATTCAAAGAGATATTGGAGGGTAAGGTTAAATGTTATCTGTAAACAAAACATTGCTTATGTTGATAAATATTGTTACTACGACATAATTGCTTAAGAATCATGAAAATAATCTATCTATCTATCTATCTATCTATAACCTCACGCCAGATCCCTTGCGGGGTAGGCAGAGAGTACAGAGTTCCAACAGGTTCTTTCCTTACATACCTCTCTGGCTTCCTCGACTCTCATAGTTTGTCTCATACACGCTCGCCGGTTACGGAGACTCTTGACTTTTCCATCAGATAAGACTCGGTTTATTTGGTCGTGGTAAGATAGTCTAGGTCTTCCCCGGTACCTGCATCCTTCCACTTTCACATTGTATATCTGTTTTGTCATTCTTTCCTCTGGCATTCTTTCTATATGCCCGAACCAACGGAGCATGCCCTTTCTCATCTTTACACCGATACTATCTTTCATACCTACTCGCTGTCTTACTATGCTGTTGCTAATGCGGTCGGTCAGCTTCACTCCGCACATCTTCCGCAGAGCTCGCATTTCTACCGCATTTATCCTACTTTCATTCTCCTTCTTACATACCCAGCTCTCGCTACCATATAACAGCGTTGGGACAAGAACTCCGTTATGTATGGCCAGCTGCGCCTTATGGCTTAAGTGCCGGCTCCCGAGTAGCTTTCCCATCGCACCATTCACTCTGTTCCCTGCACTCACTCTTCTCTCTATGTCAGCGGTGTATTTCCCATCCTTACTGAAGGCGCATCCAAGATATACAAACTCATTCACTTGCTCCAGCACATCGTTACCAACCACAATCCTTACATTCGTTCTGGTTTCTTCCCTTTCAAAAACCATAATCTTGGTTTTCTTCACATTCAAGTGTAAGCCATTGATCATGCAGTCGTCTTTCATAACTGTGACTAGTGTTTGCAGATCAGTGGCTGTTGGCGCTATTAAAACCGCGTCATCTGCATAAAGTAGATGGTTTACCACTAAGTCACCCATTTGTACACCTTCATTCATCGCTTTCAGTCTTTGAAGACTTTTGTCCAGATATATTATAAACAGTCTAGCGGACAACACGCAACCCTGCTTGACGCCGATTTTAACGTCAAACCAGGGTGACCTGTTACCACCCACCCGTACGCATGCCTTGCAGTCCACATAAGTGGACTGGACGGCTCGCAACAGAGTGCCATCTATACCATACTCTGGCAAAATGTCCCAAAGTCTCTTTCGCACAACTCTGTCAAATGCCTTCTCCAGATCTACAAAACCGCAGAAAACCTTCCGGCCCACTGCCAGATGCTTCTCTACGATGTTGCGGAGTGAGAAGACTTGATCCGAACATCCTCTTCCAGACCTGAATAATGAAAATAATCTATCTATCTATCTATCTATATCATCACGCCAGCTCCCTCGCGGGGTAGGCAGAGAGTACAGAGTTCCAACAGGTTCTTTCCTGAAAATAATAATTAGACTAACCTGAAAAAATAACTAGACAAGGGCAGTATTTTAATTTTTTATTTGTATTCTAAGAGAAAACAACATTTCTGTTACATACATTAATATACATACACGGAACAATTACAATTGTATGGCTTGATTAAATCATAAATGTCTCTTTCTATTTTATTATTTAAGTCTGAACACTTTCGCAGTAAATAAAAAATCGAGTACATTTCTCGGGACGTCGGATCTCTAACGAAATAAATCGCTTCCTCTGATTAAATCGTCACCGGGCGTCACCGAATCACGGAATCGCAGCGAACCGCCAACAACCGTGATAATCAAAAGCGGGGATAGATAAACGCGTGTTTACCTCTACTACGAATATTTATGTTTTAAAAGAAAAATAATATTTAACCACATCTTAAGGCGCTCGTAGCACTGTGCGGCCGCGGTGTTCTTAGCGATCACCAAGGTTAAGCAGCGTTCGACTCTGTCGGCCTGAGATGGGTGATCGTTTGTGGCATTTCATATTTGAGCGTCTCCATGCTTCGGAAGGGCCGCTAAGCCGTTGGTCCCGGTGACCATTTAATGTGATAGTCGTTATGCCAAGTTGGATGCCTTATAGGCGGCTTGATAAGTTCCAACAGCAGGTGGCCACAAACCTGCCCCCGCCAAGCCGCACTGGGTCCGCGTGGTGGAGTATTACCTAATCTCTCTGATCTCGATTTATGAGAGAAGGCCTTTACCCAGCAGAGAGACGGTTTAGGCTGATATTATTATATTGTTATAACCAGATCTACAATAATAATAATCCGACTCCTTCGAAATATGCCAGTTTTTGTCAATCAGACCTCATTCACATAGGCCTTGTTTTCTTACTATAGTTAACAATAGTCCTTGCAGCTTGCACCACCCGGTGCTTGTTTCTTTATTTCAGCTATTCCTCTTAGCAGATGACATAATATATCTATATAGGTCAAATATACCTGCTGGTCACTTTCTTTAAAACAGACAAATGGAGTATTTTTACAATCTTAGAACACACGTGTTAACTGAAAAGGAATTTACGATTTTGTTAATTAGCTATATACAAGGTTTAAAGTAAATAACGCAAAGCCTCAGACACCCCGATTAGAGAATTGCTTCATAAATTTAAAACAAAAACCAAATTTCCAAATATAGAGGTTATTACCCTTTTTTAGGCACTTTATACCCCGATTAACAATAAAACTTGTAAGTGTATGTGTGCGTTTTGAGAAATACGTTTTAGACATGCGTTTGACATCTCCTTATTGCTATCAATCACAAATAAATTCAGTTTTTATAGCGCACTGAAGGAGTAAAACCATATTTTTGCAATTTAAAAAAATACTGACTGTCTGCCTCGTTGGTCTAGTGGCAAAGCGCATCGCTTGGTGATCACGAGGTCCTGGGTTCAAATCCTAGGTCGGACAAATGAAGATGTGTCCGGAGTCTGGAATTGTGCCCGGTATATGGCAATAGGCTCGCCCCCTATTACATGGGGCCTAACATCGTCGGCGAAACGTGGGTGTACTCAGTACACCTCTGCTACCCCCGTTTGGGGAATATAGGCGTGACGGTGTTTGTTTTTTTTAAAATTAACATTTAATAAAATGTGTCGGAATCAGTTCAGTTACTGATTTAGAACAAACTACTTTCTGAACTTCGTTAATCATATTACACCTTGTATATGAATACCTCTAATCCTCCTTCAATATCTTTAAATACTTGCAAAAAGATCTGATTTTTAATAGAGATTCTCCGTAGACTTTGTCTCACAGTAGTGGTGTTAAATGCGTTTCCAAGTGTAAACCCTCGCTGTGTACGCTCGCGCGTTCAGTCCTCTCTCCTGAAGTCACACGGCACAACACGCTTATACGTCAATCCACTTGGCTTGATGTAATGAGCCGCATGGATCAGTGATCGGCTTAAAGCTACGGTATCTTGTGACTTCAAACCTTGTGTTTTGTAGCTGTATTTCATTACGTTTAATTCAAACCGTACTATGTAATATAATTTATTTATAATTTATTATTTAATAAGTTTGCTAGTAAATTTAAATCTTATTCATATTTATATTCATTTATTTGCATTCCACAATATTTGCCTAGTAGATGGTAAATTACATCGCAAATGAGACAGTTCTGGACCCAGCAGGGCACAGCAAAAGATACAAAGTAGGAGAGAGGAGGATAATATTATAAATAGATTTGTATTTGAATTTATTATTGTGTAATTATTTATTTAGAGTTATTATTTATTAAAATTTAAATTGTATTTAAATTTGTTCATACTCTTATTTGTCAGACATATATTCATTTATAGAATAGTAGGCTTTATTGATTAAAAATGATTTTAGACGTTTTATGAATAATTTGGTATTGACTCCATTTCTTATTGACTCGGGTAGCTTATTATGTATTTTGATGGCCATTACAAAGGGACTGGAAGAGTGCAGGGTTATTCGAAAGGTCGGAACTATTAACATGTGTTTGTGTCTAATTGGTCGTTGTCTATGCAGGTCTTCCCGCCTTGTGAAAAAACTTGCGTGTTTGCGTGTGAATTTACAGATTTCCAGAATGTAGATACATGGTAAGGTTAGCATTTTATATTTTATGAAGAAGGGTTTACAGCTGTCTAACTGTTCGATATTAACTAGTATGCGAATACATTTCTTTTGTATCAAGTGAATAGGCTAGGAGTGTCTGTACTATTTCCCCATAGGATGATGCCATAGTTCAGCCACGCATAGGCATATTCGTAGTAGGTCTTTAGGGCTGTATGGAGGTCGGTTGTTTTCTTGATTTCGCGAAGGGCGTAAGTAAATTTTGATATTTTCTTTCGTATATTTTGAACCTGGGTTTTCCAATTATTATGTGTATCAATCGTTATTCCTAATAAAGTGAAATGATCCACAACTTCTATTTGTGTGTTTTCAATGCTGAAGATGACTTCAAGTGATGGTTTTTGATAGGGGTGAAATGTCATTATCTTTGTTTTTTTAAACTTGATTTCATGATTGTGTTTGTTCATCCAGTCGATTATCTTACTCAATATGTGATGAAGTTGACTGTTTAGAATTGCGTTATTTTTACAAGATGTAAGTAGTGAAATGTCGTCTGCAAAAAGTACACAATGCTCGTCCATTATTTTGGGGAGGTCATTAATGTAAATTAAAAATGATTGACATCCTATAACACTGCCCTGAGGGATAGATGCACTAACAGTTATGCCCTTGGATCGTATTCTAGAAATTTCTTTTGTGTTGTAGCAAACCAGATATGAAACAAACCATTTGCGAGTTGTTCCACGTATTCCTATTCCATAAAGTTTTTGAAGTAATATATTAAATTGTACTTTATCATAGGCTTTTGTCATGTCTAAGAGTAATCCAATTGCGTTTTCCTTATTATTTAATATATTTATGATCTCCTGATTATATTTGTAGACAGCAAGGATTGTAGATCGTTCCTTACGAAAACCATTATGACTATCATCAAAAATTCTATATTTTTCACAAAAATTGTAAACTCAATCGCACATGGCTTTTTCAAAATTTTTTGAGACAGTAGGTAGTAGGGCAATTGGGCGGTAATTATTTGGGTCAGTTTTTGAGTGTTTCTTGAATAGTGGTTTAATTATGGCCTTTTTTAGAAGATTATGGAAAATGCCATTTTCGAATGATTGATTAATTAATATGCAAAGTGGTGGAGCTAGTTCACAGCACGGGGTCATTTCATCAATTCTCTGGCTTTTTTGTTTTTTTAGGTTTTTAATGATTTTGTGTATTTCAAGGTGATTTACGGGGCTGAGAAATAGCGTGTTTTAGCAGCGGAATTTTCGACTTTACTACATTATACAATATCTGTAATTTCCCATGTATGCCATTTATTTATTTGATTTCTTATCTATATCATCACGCCAGAATCCTTGCCGGGTAGGTAGAGAGTACAGAGTGCCAACCGATTCCTTACATACCACTCTAGCTTCTGCCACTCTCATAGTTCATCTTATACATGCTTGCTGGTTACGGGGACTTTTATCTTGTCCTTCAGATAAGACTCTGTCTATTTGATTTTAATGACTTCTTCTTCTTTCACCTCTGTATTTTCGAAAGCATGTGCATATTAAAATTTAACTATCACTTGCTTTAACGGTGATGGAAAACATTGTGAGGAAACCTGCATTCCTAAGAGTTTCTTGAAGGTGTGTAAAGTTCGCCAACCCGCACTGAGCCAGCGTGGTGGACTATGGCCTCAACCCTCTCAGTTTGAGAGAAGGCCCGTGTACGACGGTGGGACAGTTCCATAACAGGGCTATTATTATATATTATGAAGTTACACGGCACAATACGTCAATCCACCCGACTTAATGAAATGAGCCGCATGGATCGGTGATCGGCTTAGAACTAAGATATCTCGTGACTTCAGGTGCGTTTAGATATCTCCATACGTACATGTTAATCAGTTAAGACGAATCTATATCTTGCTTCAAATTATTTTGCATCTGGATTCAGTCACGTCATATTTTCGTACGGTAAAAGACCCTAGTACTGTCGTCACGGGTGAGCGAAGGGAAGTGAAGGGACATTGTATTTGCGTGGCGCATTCAATTTATATAGTTCTGCAACGCGTAAGTTACGTAAATAATGGAAGACCTAAGACACCCTAACTAGGCGATTGCTTCACAAGGATACGAAAACCAAACTATAATGTTTAAATTCTTAAAAAAAAAGATGGAAAGATTAATAGGAGACATTTATACAGCCACACATACACAAACAACGTGATAACAAAATACTCATTTACAAACATCAGAGGTTGTGTGGGGTTGACAGGATATTGCTACACCATGACGTTGTATCATGGTATATTCTAGCAGTAAGAAGTAGTGACGTCAGAGATGAACACCGTCACGCCTACATTTCCCAAGCCGGAGTGGCAGAGGTGCACTATGTACACCCATTTTTCGACGAAGATGATGGGTCCCAATGTAATAGGGGGGAGCCTATTGCCATTACACCGGGCACAATTCCAGACTCCGGACTGATACTGGGAATATTTCAATAGAAAATCAACACTTTGTCCGACCTAGGATTTGAACCCCGGACCTTGTGATCGCTATCCGCATAACTACTAGACCAACGAGGCAGGATTTAAATTTAATATCAAACCAAACTTTCAGTTTTGAACAGTTGCTTTGCATACAGCTGCAATAAGCAGCGTTTGGTTCAGTCACTTTGAGATGGGTGACGGTTTGTAACATATCCAAATTCAAGCATTTTCATGATTCGAAAGGCACGTTAAGCCGTTGGTCCCGGAAACCACTTCATTTGGTATCAGTCAAGCCAAGTTGGTAGTGTAAAAGGCGGCTTGTAAGTTCCAACAGCAGGTGTCCTCTAATCTGCACTGGGTCCGCGTGGTGGAGTATGACCTGTTCTCTCTCACCTCGATTTGTGAGAAGGCCTTTGCCTAGCACTGGGACAGTATAGACTTATGGTCTTTATTTTCTTTCCTTTAGACCTCTTCTAGTCAGAGAGTAAAGTACCTGTTAGAACTCTATACTCTCTGCCTACCCCCCAAGGGATTTGGCGTGATCATATAGCTAGATAGATATATTTTGCCGGATAAACTACGCATAAGATTTTTCCACAAAATACAGATTTATGAAGGAAAGAAGGATATTTATTTACAATGATCTGACAGACTCAAACTAACGGAGCATTTAATAACGCCGACGCATCTCACTGTCTCGCTCAAATTACTTTTTTGTCACCTTCATTATTTTCATTCAGTGTCAGTTGTAACGGGGATCAGGCCAGGTTTAGTATAAAGTTGTTTGAGGCAGGAAATATCTAAATATATGGGTATAATCCATCAGTGGTCGGGACGCCTCGCCTCACTCTGAACGAGGCATTATTTCAAATAAAGGAAGAATGTCAAATTATTTTGTAGAATATTTAACAGGTAAATATTGAGAGATTTTGTTCTGTCGCTACAGGAATACTGGTATGAACGGAGAAAATAATCATGCACTTTATAACTACTGCGTTGTTGCCGAGTTACTATTATAATAACGGTGTTTTACTTACTTCATTTAACAGTTCCGCAAAGACAAGATCCCCTTGAGTTTTTCGTTTAAATAAACAATAGTACTATCACGTCATTCTCGAAGCGGGTGTGACAGACATGTACTATGTAAACTAACATTTCAACGACGAGTTTACCTTTCAAAGGAATGTTACTATACAATACAAGTCTTCTGCCAATACTGGGCAATTCCAGACTGCCAACACGATTTTTTTGATAAAAATTTAACACATTGTCCAACCTAGACTGCTCATCCTCCTCCTCACGATCGCCATTTTTTTTTTTTTTTTTTTTTTTTTTTTTATTATTTTAGAGAAGCTTACAGACTAATAACAATCTATAGTAATGTAACATGTTATACAAGTTGCTAATTACAAGCTTCTACAAACAGATAATAGGATAAAAACAAGCTGTGTTCTATTCTAGGAATTCGCAAAACATAGTTCGAGAAACTAGTGGTGAACAATCTACAGTCAAACACAAAAACTACTATTTACAAAAAAAAAAACTTAGTAGAACAAACTAGTGGCAAAACACATAAATATCTAAATTATAGTTAAGTGTAGATATTTTTAAGGCAAGGTTAAGTTATTAAGGCATACTACAGTTTGACAGCCGCGTGCCGCAGACAAAAATAAATAAATAGATAGATAGGTGCAACTATAAGTAACTTAGGTTAAAGATAATAGCGAGAAAAAAAAAAGTATATATACTTATCTTATATTAAAACATATGTTTCGCTAATATCCTTCTTACCGTACTAATATTGGAGCAGAATAAATCTATGTTTAAGTCCCGGTGTATCTTATTGAAGTCACTTGCACTTCGTATGAAAAACGCGTTACGTCTGTAATTAGCCACAGCAAAAGGTACATGCAGTAATGGCCTTTGTCGAAAACCAATTTGATTAGTATTGAATTCTAATTTGGATACGAGTTCTACAGAATCTACTGAGCCATTAGCAATTTTCATTAAAAAGCATATATCGCTAATTTGACGTCTACAGTAAAGTGGCAGGAAGTGATACCTTCTGCAACGATGTGTGTAGTCATCTGAGCACTGCTGAGCCCTAAAATCAAGGAACTTTAGAAACTTCTTCTGAATACCTTCAATACGAGACCTATAAATTTCATATTGAGGGTTCCAGATTTGAGATGCATACTCTAAGTGGCTGCGTACGAATGAACAATATAGGATCACACAACATATAGAACAACATATAGATTCTCTTGATACCTAACTTGAATGTAAAATTTCCTCATATTTTTTTCTTTGGTCCTAATCAAATGACAACAAAGTGCAAAATAAATCACACATGAAAAAAACTCCAATAAATCTTAAGCTGAAAGACGTCCTTTGCAGGACAAAGGCCTCCGCAAACATCGCCACGAAGACCAATTGTGTGCTGTACCCATCCAGCTATCATCTACAACCTTCCCCAGGTCATCGGTTATCATTCATGGTTACCGGGTCTCTACCTCCGACAACTATAATTTTTGACTTGAAATTTAAACCCTAGAACTCATACTAATAAGGCGAACGTCCGACCAACTTCACTGTGCAAATAGAACAAGCTAATAATAATAACTTCCTGTACCGAAACTTCTCAACAATAGACGCAAAGGCGCCTATTTAGGGTCACGGTACTTCCTTCCCTTGGGGAATTAAATTACCTTTAACCTAACCTATCACTTCCTAAGGCGCCTGAATGAATTTCCATGTTACGCACTCCCACAGAAAATACGAATATTGAACGATTCCTATCTAACGTATCGTTACAGGACTAAAAATAGACAATCGCCTTCTAGAGTTATATCCCAAAAAGGATTTTCTGAGCTATTGAAAATTACTCACTTCTTAAAATTATCCTTGTAACTGAGGCCCATTCGATTAATACTATAAAATTATTTTTTTTTATTTTAAGAAAAAAGCTTAGGCGAGGAATCCTTTCTTTGCCGTGGGTGCGTTTACAAACATGAAATTTACACGCAACTCCCAGACTAAAACAAAAATTTGTGAGTCACACAAAGATATGTCTCGTGCGGGGATCGAACCCGCGACTACTTGATACAAAGGACTGAACGGTTTAAGCTCTTCCGTCCACCGTCACCAAGCCGTCCGTCTAAATATTCATCAAAAGTCAAAGCCAAAGTGAACATCGCTGCGCCTGTATTCTTAAAGCAAGGCAGAGGTGTAGTCTGTATACACATATTTCGCCGACAATGTTAGGTCTCGATGTGATGTGTGGAAGGAAGCCAATTTACCGGACACAATTCCAGACTCCGAACTATTACTTGTACAATCACCAATTGTATTTTTTATGCACCCATCTCAAACATCTCATGCAAGGTCTAACATAATAAACGCAAAACCTAAAAGTAGTTTGTTCTAAATCAGTAACTAATTTCATTCCAACATATTTTTAATGCTGTATACAAAAAATGATGTCAATTGTTCAATACGGCTATTTTAATTGCATTCTTAATACACACACATCAATATGCACAGAAATATTCATTAAATTTCGTGGTTTATTTGGGTGTCAAAAAAACATATATAATAAAAAATGGTAAAAAACTTCTAAAAATTAGAAGTTTCATTTTCGTTCGTAAAGCAATAATCTAATTGGGGTGCCTGAGGTCTTGCGTTATACATTTTGTCTATGTACTGGAAAATGGTAATAATGAATAACACTATACAATTACATTATTTAATACAAAAAATATATAACATCATCGTAATCATTATCAGCAGCTGAATGTCTACCGTGAAACAGGCATACATAACATGTTACAATAATTTAAAAAAACTTAAATGCATAACATTTTAAAATGCACTGCCCGATCCATGCCAATTCAAAAGTCTGCCTCGAAATGAGTGAATACCAAATTAAATAAAAATATTAATGATATATAGAAGCTATAAAGAATTATCATATTTGTCTCATATTTGTATTATGTTGCCCAGCGCTGGGTATTGTTCCATGAACTTAACATTCACATACTATGAAATTCAGACGGAGACAAAAATTGTTAATTACATAAATATTTGTCCAGTGTAGTATCAAACCCGCAACTGCTTGATCCATTGAGTAGAGCGGCGTAGACTCTAACTAATAAATCGAGTTGTCAATATTAATAGCAATCAGAAGGATCGAAAAAATTCAAATCTTTGTTCAACAGTAGGACACAACAGAAAAAAAAGTCCTCGCAAAAGAAATTTCACGCGAGGCATCACTCAACTCGAGGCAGCCTCGACAGCAGAGCTTTATTGATTTTATTTTGTTAAGAAATTTTTAGTTTTTTTCTGCTTTCTTGGGGCATTTGTCCAGGGTTACACATTTTCCGCTCTTTGTGTCCCTCACGGTTGGCGCATCACAGTAGCAAGCGGAGTAGTCACAAATGATCGCTTCTTCTTTAACTGGTTCAGGGGCATCGCAGGTGGGTTCTGGAATCTTCTGAGAGCAGCCAACCGAATAAGAGTGCGTGCCTTCTTCGCATTCATGGTGACCTTTAACAAAAATACAATTAGGGTTGTAAAACAGGTGTAGGTGATCTTTTTGTGTGTGTGTGTGTGTGTGAGAGAGAGAGACCGCGGCCAACAGCTTAGATGTTGGCCGTGGTCTTTTGGGGCTTTTACAACTACACCGGACAAAAGGGCGAGCATGCAACCACTACGCTTGAGCTAGAAGGGCATCGGGGCAACTAGCTCGAGGGCGCCTCAAGAAGGGATGGCCTCGGCTTGGGCAGTCGCTATGGGGGCTATATACTAGGTGTCTCGCCGTGGTGGCGCCACCACGGCGCTTCGAGCTAGCGGGCGAGGTCAAGGTCTGATCCTGTGTGCAGCATCTGTATCCGAAAAAAGGAAAGTAAAGGCATCGGGAGGGTCGGTGGTGTAGGTGATCTTTATGACTATACTATTTGAAGGACGGCTTGATCCAGTGGTTAAGAGCTCAAGCTGCTCGGCCCACAAGTAGTCGCGGGTTTGATCCCCGCATGGAACAAATTTTTGTGTAACCCACAAATATTCGCTGAGCTATGTCGGTAACCTTGGTTCTCTGACGAATAACGTCGTTCTGGATTCGATCCCTAAGAGAAACTCCGAGCATAGTTCTTTCCATAGCTCGCTGAGCGACCATGAACTGATGGACAAGCCGCACAGTGAGTGGCCACGTTTCGGCTCCGTATGTTGTTACAGGTAGGACGCACTGATTAAAAACTTTCATTTTTAGGCATTAGGGTATGGGCGATAAGAAGACTCGACGGAGTTTTCCAAATGCTGCCCGCATTTGGAAAACTCCGTCGAGTCTTCTTTGAGTTCGAGCCCAGCTGTATCCGTCTCTTAACTTCCTTGTCGAAGTTGTTTTTACCTAGTTGGAGCAACGCCCTAGGTATACGTACTCAGAAACAACTTTAACGGTAAACGTAAACGGAGCCTCCGTTTACGGCGATCGGTCCCGGGTCAACATGCTTGTTGATCATAACTTTAGTTTTATCTAAGTTCATCCGGAGACCGATTCGCTGAGACGAATTAGCAAGGCTGTCCAGCATCTGTTGTAGGTCTTACAACGTTTCAGCCATGATGACGATGTCGTCTGCAAATCGCAGGTGAGAGATGTATGCGCCATTTATATTGATGCCGCGACATTTCCAGTCCAGCGTCTTGAACATATCCTCCAGTACATTGGTGAACAGTTTTGGTGATATGACATCACCTTGGCGCACTCCGCGGCGCAGGTGGATATGTTCAGTCCGCTGGTTCTGTACTTGGACGGTCATCGTTACGGCTTCAAAAAGGCATCTCATCAGCTCGATGTATCGCCTATCAACTTGGCATCGTTGCAAGGAGTCCAGAACTGACCAGGTTTCGACAGTGTCAAAGGCCTTCTCATAGTCCACGATGGCTAGACACAGGGGCAGATTATACCGTGCAGTCTTCTGTATAATCTGCCGCACTGTGTGGATGTGGTCTATGGTGCCGTAACCACTTCGAAACGCGGCCTGCTCTGGGGGTTGAATCACGTCGAGCCTTCGCGCAAGACGGTTCGTGATGACCCTTGAAAACAGCATACCCTACATAGCTCAGAAGCGATACGGATCGATAGTTTTTCAAAAGGGTTTTGTCACCCTTCTTGAAAAACAGGACGACCACGCTTCTGTTCCATGCCTGCGGAAATCTCCCAGTGTAGAGGACAGTGTTAAATAACTTCCGAAGCTCCTTAAGTACTGGGGTACCTCCTGCCCTCAGAAGCTCAGTCCTGACGCCGTCCTCACCCGGGACTTTTCCATTTTTAAACTGTTTAAGGGCCAACTCGATCTCATCCAGGTTGATCTCGGGCAAGTCTTCTGTAAAGCGACGTGTAAGGGTGGCTCTGGGATCTCCTCTAAGAGATTCGGGTCGAGGTGCGTGTGAGGCGTAGAGCTGGCTATAGAAATTCCTGATTTCCGAGAGGATTTCCGGCCTAGAAGCGATCACAGTACCCGCTTGTGTAGTCAACCTTGTCAAGTGGTTTCTCCCAAGTGACTGGACGAACACTTTCGAACCCCGGTTCTGCTCGATGGCTTTCTCAATCGCAAGCTTGTTGAAAGCTCGGAGGTCGCGTCGGACCAGCTTTGTGATCTTTTTATTTAAAGCCCGGTGTTCTGACAAGGTTGAGGCAGCATTTCGGCGTCGTTCGCTCATAAGCTCCAGAGTCCCCCCCGAAAGCTTAGACTTTCTGCCTGTACGCCTCGTTTCGCAGAATTTAGTGCCCTCTTCTCTAAGAGTCTGTACCACCTGGTCGAATTTCTGACCAACGCTGTCAGTGGTTTCTAAGGCAGCGAAACGGTTTTCCAATTTTAGCTGAAAAGCTCGGGAATCCATAGCGGCTTGGAGCAAATTCGGTCGGAGACTGGACTTCATCAAGCGGACTCTTTCGCGCTTCCATTGTATATTCCCGAGTGCCCCGTACGAGCCGGTGGTCGCTTCCGGTTTTAAACCTTGCGATCACTGAGACATCTCTGAATATGCGCCTCTTGTCCGCCATGATGAAGTCGATCTCATTTTTTATTTTACCATCGGGGCTTTGCCACGTCCACTTTTTTTGGGGCTGTTTTTTAAAGAAAGAGTTCATCATAAACAGCCCTTCTCTTTCGAGAAAGTTGACGAGCGTTTGCCCCCTGTCATTTCTGCTGCCATAGCCGTATGGTAGGACCATACGGCTATGATACGGCTGACGATTCGCTGTCAGTTTTTACTCCCACTTTGGCGTTAAAATCTCCCATGACAACGTTGAAGTGTGCCCTAGGGGTATTATGAAGGGCCTTAGAGATGTCCTCGTAGAGTACCTCTATGTCGATGCACGATCTTGAGGGTGTACCTCTTGGTCAGCTCAATTATGAGGTATGCTACCCTTGTCGACACACTGGACATTTTTAAAACGTTGTCAGCGATGACTCTATGGACCAGAAACCCGACGCCACCCTGGGAAAGTTGGTATCCCTCTCTAAAGTACAAAAGATGGCCAGATACTAGGGTAATGGTGTCTTCTCCCTCTCTTCGAACTTCACATAAACCCAAAACGTGCCATCTTATGCACTTCAGTTCTTCTTCCAACAGCAGCAGATGCTCATTCAGTCGCAGCGTGCGTCCGTTATACGTAGCCAGGGTCAGTTCAAGTTGGCGGGCTACCGTAGCCCGGAGATTCTTCGCACCCCTTGCCCCGCCGGAACCGTGACCGCCGCCGTGGTCAGGAATAGCGGAGCGACCGGGAACTAGGGGCCGTGGTATATTCCGACTTGCCATGGAAGGTTTTGCCCATAATCGCCACGCTGGGCATGCGGTTTGGCGATCGCAGGGTGTAACTTCTCGCACTAGTGACGCTGCTGCCTGTCACCGGTCTGGTTAAAAATTTAGTTACGCCATATTTGAATGGTTATACCGCCATTGTCGGTCGTCAGAGCCTCGTCCGTTGATCAGCAGGATGCACCGCGTGCAGGAGAAGTTGACTTGGGGAGCGTAGATTTTATAGCTGGTCGGATGGTGGAGTCGGAAGCTGGCCATAGGAGCATGTGAACTATACAACGTAACCCCTTCGTATTTAGGCATGTTAGATTGTTATTGACAAGTACTAGACAACCAAATAGTATTCAGGGTCTGATGATGAAGCCGAATGGTGGCCATTAGACCACCCAACTACTCAATATAACCCCACTTTAACGAACTTTAGGTCCAAATAGTGTCCATGCAGCCGGAAAGAAGCCAGACGTCTTCGACTAAGCGAGATAGCAAGATAATTTTTTTTAAATTAATATTACTTAAATCTATTACCGGATCGGAACGCTGCCTTTTACTGGCAAGGTTCAAATACATACATTATACTGGGCAGAACGCCAGACTGGGCTAATGCTGGTTATTTCCTCTCAATAAAATACACTTTTTGACCGACGCATTAAGATTCGCATCCAGGACCTCGTGATAGCTACGCGCATTAATCAAGGGTGTTCTAATGGTGAATAATGTCTACCTCCTGACACTGTTCGACCGACAACTTACTCACTAGGACACTCACAAGACATTTAAACAAGTTCAAGTATCAGTGTGACGATAATTTAAAATAACCCTGACATACATCAAGGAAAATCCTTTGAAAACATCACAATACAAACAAACCGGTGCTTGCATGAGTTCACAATAAACTTGTTCAGAAACCAAGGTCTTTTGGAGCACGAAACATCATCACAATATGCATATGAGCTTACATGGATTACTTAAGTGGATGGAACAAATTAGAAAAACATCAAATACTGGCTTTGTGTGTGTGAATGATCTACGCTGTTGGCCGCGATGCCTTTACAGGTTCACCAGACAAAAGGGCGAGCGTACAACCACTATGCTTGAGCCTGAAGGGCAAGGGGGCAACTAGCTCAATGGCGCCTCTAGGAGAAACGGCCTCGGCTTGGGCAGTCGCTATGGGGTCTATATACTAGGTGTATCGCCGTGGTGCTCTGCACCGGCCGAGGAATTCTTCGAGCTCATCGGCAAGGCCGATGTCTAATCCTGTGTGTGGTATCTGTACCCGAAAAATAGATGTAAGGGCATCGGGAGGGTCAGTACTATAATAGGAATGGACTCGCCCCTATCAGATCTAAAATCTTAGGCAATATAGGGGTAAAGACACATATAACACCTCTGCTTATCTCACTTGGAAAATATATGCGTCACGGTGTTAATTTTTTCTTAAAACCTTATCACTTACGCAGTACAAAAAAGAGGGGTCATTTAAAACCGGCCTACTGCAAGGAAATATCTATTATGCCTCAAAAGGCTTTGGTTTTTAAACAATTTTATTATGAGCCGGTCGAAGCGTATCACCTTCACACTTCTTTGTCCGATCTACGATTCGAACCGAGGACGTCGTGGGAGCTAGCCGCCACATACGCTACAAGACTAAGGCAGTACAGAAGCTGAGTAGGTTGTTATGAATATATACATAGGATTTGATGACTTTGACCAGATTTTTAAGGCAACGAACACTGTCGGCAGATTGGCTCCGGCCACCACTCAATGTGGTAGTCGTAGAGTTAAAAGACTTGTAGGCAGCTTGATAAGTTGCACCAGCAGGTGACCACAAATCTGCCTCTACTAATCCGCACTGGACCCTCGTGGTGAAGATTGACCTAAGCTCTCTCGTCCCGATTTGTGAGAAGAGGCTTGATATGCCCAGAACCAGTTCTGGCAGTATAGGCTAATATTTCACCGTCACGCCTATGTTCACCAAGCGGGGGTGGCAGAGGTGCACTGAGTACACCCACGTTTCGCCGACGATGTTAGGTCCCATGTAATAGGGGGCGAGCCTATCGCCATATACTGGGCATAATTTCAGACTCCGGACTCGTACTGGGAAGTTATCGTTAGAAAAACTATATTTGTCCGACCTAGGAATTGAACCCAGGACCTCGTAATCACAAAGCGATGCGCTTTGCCACTAGACCAACGAGGCAGTCAGGCCTAGTTATATTAGCCTAGATTTATTTCGGATTATATCGCGGTTTATTTTTGGTTTTTAAATTCCGGACGTCGAGTGCTCTACAGCAGCCATGGTCCCGGGAGGGACTGAGGCGGGAAACGTCCAAAAGTCACTGTTATTCCGGAGTAACTCAGGGGGATATACTTAATTGCAATTGAATTTTAATTGATTAAATCCAATTAAAAAAATTATTGAATAATGCCACTCGGGACACCACTCGCAAAGAAAGTATGAATAAAAAAAAATATTATATTCTACGAAAAATACTCACATCTTCCTAATACATACACGCATCCGCGACCACTCGGCTTAGCCAGCGACAAAGCGACGAAAGACAAAATAGCCAAAACCACCAAAGACTTCATTGTGATCGACGACTTTTTAAATCGATAGTATATATAACAGTAGTAGTTTCTTCGAACTCTACTGTGATACTGCACAGGCCTCCTTAAATAAATCGCTTTATATACGTGGCATTATTATTGTTTGTGTGTGTTGATATTAAATATGTAGAAAACAATCGTGATAATTGGCCGGTATGGTCAGATATAAAAAACATATTATTCATATCATGAGTTTTATGGGTTGTCTCGTTAGTCTAATCGCGTAGATTGCGGATAGAAATCAGGTTTAGACTAAGTGTGGTTTTTATATAGAAAAAGCTTAAAAGCAGTCCGAAGTTATAGTAACCGGTATATAGGCTAAGCATCGTCATCTTAATAAAGCTATCGAAGATACAAACCTTGATTTGTGCAGAATAACTATAATATTAGCCCTGTTAAGAAACTGTCCCACTGCTGGGCACGGGCCTCCTCTCAAACTGAGAGGGTTTAGGCCATAGTCCACCACGCTGGCCTAGTGCGGGTTGGCGAACTTCACATACCTTCGAGAAACTCTTAAGCATGCAGGTTTCCTCACGATGTTGTCCTTCACCGTTAAAGCAAGTGATAATATTTTTTTTTACAGAATACTGAATAACTGAATTGAGCAAATCTTACGGTCTTAAAGTAAACCCTATAAAAACGCAAGTCACCATCGTAGGCAGCTCCCGGATGATGTCCAGAATTAACTGGTCGACGTTTCCACACATAGTTTATGACGGGGTTCGCATTCCATACAGTGAAACTGTCAAAAATCTTGATGTTTTGATAGACCGCTGCCTAAACTGGGGTCCACAACTGGAATCCATTAGTTCCAAAGTGTTCGCTACAGCGGCATCTTTAAGAAGACTTCGCAATTTCTTACCCACTGCCACTAAGGTTGCTCTTGCACAATCTCTTTTGCTCCCGATTCTAGATTATGCTGATGCCTGCTATCCAGATTTAACAGAGGACCAACTAGATAAACTGGAAAGACTGCAAAACGTTGCGATCAGATTCATATACGGCTTGCGCAAATATGACCATGTGTCTACATTTCGTACTCAACTCAAGTGGCTGCCCATTCGATTACGCCGAAATACTCATATTTTTCCCCTCCTTTATTATATTTTGTTTAACTCTTCCTCTCCGTCTTATCTCAAAGAATGTTTCGAGTATTCCCAAAACTCTGGTACTCAACGTCTAAGGTCCTCTGAAAATCTAAGTCTAAAGAAGCACTTGCATAGTAGCAGTTTCTATGATAGGTCTTTTGCTGTCCAGGCAGTCAGACTCTTGAATGCTTTTTACTATACTTACTTATTTAAAAATACGGCGCGCGACGACTTTAGAACGCTTTAAAGAACAAGTTAAGGAATTTTACTCAGACCGCTTACCAAATCCGGTATTAGCACCTTCATTATAATTACGCGTCACTTTTCAAATATGTATTTGCTTATCCTACTATTATTAGTATTTTGATTAAGATTTTATTTTACTTAGCATCTTTTTGTTCTTATAGTATTTAAGTAATGTTAATATTCTCGTTTCTATCATTCTAACTTAGTGCACCCCCGTACATCCCTATCACTTGAAAATTCTCCATCCTAAGGTTGCCTGGAAGAGATCGCTCATTAGCGATAAGGCCGCCCTTTGTGTTACTTGTAACGTTGTTTATGTCCAATCACTATTTGTTACATTATTGGTGCACAATAGAAAGAAAAGAAAGAAAGAAAGAAAAACGTTTAATGTGGTACATACAAGCAAAACAAAAAAATGACAATGGCAATTAACTTAATATAATTAGACTATAATATACTACAATAGAATATATAGACTATAATTAGAATATAATATTACATAATTATAAATAAATCATACTGCCATCAAGCATGTATATTTAGGTATGAGTACCACATATGGCCCCGCCTCAGCGTTATGCTGGTTGAAGCAACCAGCGCTGGTATTCTGGTAAGGCCCTTGGAGTGACCATGGGCTGTCACGCTAAATACACTCCTAGAATTATTATAATATACAAAAATCAAAATAAATTAAAAAACAAAAACAAGTAAAACAGACAAAAATATGACACAATACTGAATTTGACAGAACGCCAAAAAAAAAAAATTATACAGATAATAAAAAAGCGAAATTAATTACAACACACAAGGATGATTGAATTGAAGATGCTCTGCTTACACTGGCAATCACAAACAAAGTAATAATATTAAACATCGAAAAGTAACATATTAAAAGACAATAAGAACTTTAGTGGTATAGGTAGTGATGTAAGAGGGTGACTGACATTCCACTCTCCCCAATGAGTTAGACAAGAAGGTTAGAGGACGAACAATCGGCAAATATAAAGGATGGCAAACGAGATAAGGTAAAATAAATTAGATCAGTTCGCAGTTATTATTACGTCAATAAAAGTTTATCTATCTATCGTCCTCTATTTCATTGGGATTTTAATCATCAACAAACTGTGGATATATGTACTTAGCACACCCCCGCTTTGGAAATGTATGCACGTGCTTATTAAAAAAACATAGGTATCTTACAAAAAAAAACACACAAGTTCCTACTACCCAGACGCATCCGCGACCACTCGGCGTCGCCAGCGACAAAGCGATGAAAAACAAAAGAATAAAAACCGCCAAAGACTTCATGGTGATTGACGAGTTTTGAAATCAGTAGTATAACGCTTGTATTTTCTCCGACTGCACTGTGGCACTGCACAGGCCTACTTAAAAAGGTCATCTTATATGCGTGGCAACATTATTGTGTATATTATTATTAAATATATTTATATTATTCATGTACAATCGTGTTAATTGCGGGCCGGACGGTCTGACGAAAAAAAAAAATATAATTAAAAAACATCGTCACGTTTATATCTCCAAGCGGATGTAAATTGTAAAAACCTACTTATCGCCAACTACGTTAGATCGCAATTTATAAGAGGGCAACCCTGTTGCTATTATGTCGGACACAAGTCCTGACTCAGGAAAGATACTAAGGGGGTTTTGGAAACGAAAAATATATACGTTTATATATCGAACATCGTTGGCGAAAACTGGTTGTACATAATACATCTCTGCCACTCCCGCTTGGGGAATATGAGTGTGAAGAACAGAGATGTTCCAAAATAGACATGAAACAAACAATCTGATTGACTGAGTCGAACTTTGCTCATTGAAGAACATCACGGCCACGTAACGCTTCAAGCACCTCATTTCCTGTTAATTCTTTTTCTTCATGTCCCATTCCTATCAGAGGCTGGACAACAGCAGCAATTCTAAAGCTGGCCTTCCACTGCGGGAAATGACAAATAGGTCTGACTTTCATTGCAAGCGAGTTGCAAAGCTGCGTCAGTGGGCAATAATCAATTGTTGAGACGATTAATCAATTGTAATTGCAATGTTTTTCAATTGATTACTTTTTAATCGATTTATGCATGTTTAAACAAACAGAATATTCTTTTGGAACGTACATCATTGACACAATGTAGATGGTAAAAGCACACCTATCGTTTGCAAAATCTGGGTGTACTATGTGATTGATGTACTCTTCTGTCTGGTGTTGTAAGTCTTGAATTGGGAGTTCGAAGCTTAAGTGAAAACTCGCCTTAAAGACTCGATACAATATAAGCCATAATTATTTGAGGTTTTAAGGAATGCTGAAAACTAATAAAGCGTTAATTTCTTGCTCCAAGATGGCAGACGCGACTTTTCATGTAAAATCAATATGGGTGTCACTTTGGAGTTTTAGGAGATGCTGATTACGAATATGGCGTTAATTTCTAGATCCATTGGCAGACACGACTTTTGAAGTAGATAAAATCAATATGGACATCGTTACCTTTGTGTTCTCCTAATTGTTTTTGTATCAAAAACATCTTCATAGTTTTGCGGAGTCTAGATTTGTATCTGGCATAATGACAATAGGCTTAGGCTCACGTTCTATGAAAATAAAAACACCGTCACGCCTATATTCCCCAAGCGGGGATGGCAGAGGTGTCCTGAGTACACCCACTTTTTGCCGACGATGTTAGGTTTGTAATAGGAGGCGAGGCTATTACCATATACCGAGCATAAATCCAAAATCTGGATTCATACTAGAAATTTTCGTTAGAACAACTACATTTGTCCGACCTAGGATTTGAACCCAGGACCTTGTGGTCACAAAGCAATGCGCTTTGCTACTAAACCGACGAGGCAGTCACTAGACCAACGAGGCATTCTATTCAGTTGGATGAAATATGGGTGTACACACAGTACCGCCCTTCCTACCCGCTCGAAGAACCTGATTATGTTTTGGTAAAAACATATATGGAGTTTAATAATTTAAGAGTATAATATAAATACTTATTAAAAGTATACTGGGATACACAAGATTGAGCATAAATTTAAATTATTTTTTTATTTTTAAGTTTGTTTTGCGACGTGTACAGTTTACCGATGACCCTTGAGGCGCGTTTCCAATGTGACACGGGTTTTGTTGGACATGCAATTATTATTGCTTATTTTATATCCGTTTTGCGTATTTGTCCTATATTTGTTCTGCTGTGGATGTTGTTCGGCTGACGATATTTGTTTACTGAAATTGTTTGCTGATTTTTGATTATTTATTTTATATAGCATATTCTCGAACTAAAACTTTGTTCTCTATCATAGGTGCGTTTAGAAACATAAATTCCATAAACACGAACCACCTGAATATGTGTATCACACAAAATTGTGCCCACGCAGGGTTTCATTTATTCTTTTTTTAACAAAAAAAAACGTAGCCCCACACTAGTATTTATTCCTGTGTCGTGGGTGCGTTTACAAACATGAAAATTCACAAACACAAATACCCAGACCGGAACAAATAATTGTGGATCACACAAAGATTTGTCCCGTGCGGGAATCGAACCCGCGACTATCAGACATAGTGGGCGGAGCAGCTCAAGCTCTTAAGCACTGCGCTAAATCGTCATTCAGTGATCCAATCGGCCTTTGTCGATCAAACCAGTAAGTTGTGTACGGATAGAGTGCGATATTTGTTTTGCTACTAAAAACAAAATTAATATATGATTATGCCATTAGCAAAAAAAATGGCATACGAATGGCTCCTGAACGGGTGCTGCTTGTGGAGACTGGTCCACCCAAAATCCTCTTTTCAGCTTTTCATTATAACATATATTTAAAAATATTATTATTAGTTATATATCTCAGTCGCAAGGCATCACGCTGGAGTATATATCTATACAAAAAATGAATGGAGAATTAGATAACAAGCCCACTGAGTTTCCCGCCGGATCTTCTCAGTGGTGGCCGCGTTCCGTACCGGTGGTAGATTAGTAAGTTAAAAAATATGACAACTTGTAAACACCCCCACAGGGTTTACGCATGATAAACGACTTGAGTTTGAGCATACCATTTTGCTCATTATAACATGGGAAGAGAGAAGATTTACGGCTCGCACGTTGCACTGGAAACGCGTATTTACATCAACATACGGAACCTGTTTAAGCTCATACTTCGTTGTGCACATGGTCAGAATATTTACACTCAATCTAGTGATGTGCTGATCCGAAAGCGCAACGAAACCACACAGCCTAATGTCCGCTGTCCTAATAAACCGCTGATTATCAAAATGGGTAATTGAAAATGTGTACATGTTAGAAGGGTGAGAAGCGATAATGATATATTCGAAATTTTAATTCATTCTAAGCCATAACGTCGTATAGTAACGAGCGATAAATGTAGTACGTACTTTGGCATTTGGTTATAGTAGTTATTAGGCATCAAAATGATTGCTACTCGTGCTTCATTTTCATTTGATACAATTATAATTTAATTTCCTTAATTCTCTAGGGCTTGTGTTGAGTACTAGCGTCGCTGGTGTTACTGTTTGCTACTAAAGTAAAACCAGTGACGAATAAACAATGACATCCAGACAATATGCTATTTCATATGAAGTGTGATTTTAGCAGCGAAATTAATGTAGTAGTTTAAAAAGTATGTAGTTGTTTGGACTAACGAAAATAATTTCATATTATGATTTTTCACGCATTAAATGTAAAAGGCACCTCGGAAAGATCTATGTGGCAGAAACGTTGTGGCAGGATCTTTCAGCCCGACGGGTGTTGTGTCTGGCGGGGCCTGCCACTACCCCGGAAGATGTTGTCGGGGGCTGGTATATATGTTACGCGTCGTGCGAATTTTAACATTGCATTCTAGACATGTATGGCGGATCGTCAGCGCCATCTATTGGTAGGTAGTCGCAACTATGTAGCGATGTATAGGAGGTTGCTACAAAATTTATTAGTTGATAATTTCGCAAGAAATCTGTCGATAAACTGCAGATTTACTTTTTAAACATAGCTTTTAAAATCCTATATTTTTTTTTAGTTCAGAAGCATACTTAAAAGATATCGAATCTTTTTTTCTTTTATCGGCATCAGTTATATATTTTTTTTAATATCTATATTCGGTCTTTCCAAAAGTGTTTTTTTCAAACTACGCTCTTTGCTTTTTCCCCTCACTACGCCCTTCGTCGTCGACATACATCATCGCCAACATAAACACGAGTAATTAAAGAACGTATAGTACATCCGAAAACTGACCCTCAGAACACTACGACAATATTACGATATGAATACAGCAGAACATCTTAGTACACGATCCCACTATCCACGCGGCTTCTCGATAGGTTTCGACAGATAGCTACTAGTTAATAATATAATAAAAATAATATCAGCTTATACCATCTCACTGCTAGGCACAGTCCTTCTTTCACAAATCTAGGTAAGAGAGATTAGATCATACTCCATAACGCGGACCCAGTGCGGATTGGCGGTGGCAGGTTTGTGGTCACCTGCTGTTTGAACTTATCAAGCCACTTATAAGGCCAACTTGGCTTAACGACTACCACATTACGTGGTAACCGGACCAACGACTTAATGTGCCATCCGAAGCACGGAATCGCTCAAATATGAAAATGCCACAAACGGTCACCCATCTAAGGCCGACCGAGTCGAACGCTGCTTAACCTTGGTGAACGCTAAGAACACCGCGGTCGCACAGCGCTACGAACACCAGTTACCAGCTAATAACTGTAATCTTATACGGACACTAAAGGTTTAATCAAATAGCCGACGGAGCGCGACGAAAGCACGACGAAAGCTCGAAAGCGGTCTTATTTCAACTTTCTTTTTTAAAAAACGTAGCCCCACCCTATGATTAACTCCTGTGTCGAGGGTGCGTTTACAAACATTAAAATTCACATACACAAATACCCAGATCGAAACAAATAATTGAGGATTACACAAATATTTGTCCCGTGTGGGAATCGAACCCGTTACTATTAGACACAGTAGGCGGATCGGCTTAAGCTCTTAACCACTGCGCTAAATCGGTTGTGACGCATCGCCCGTACATTTCATTACATTACAACTCCTCAAGCCACCGTCACGCTTCCGTCGCACTGCGTCGGCTATGTGGCGAAACCTTAAATGCTCACTGGCCCCTTATTCACCATGATCAAACACAATAAACGACGATAAATTAGTGAAATAATCATGTAATGGTAGTAAAGACCTCCACTCCGATCTAGGTCTCGAACCTATTCGCGCCTTTATTTAAAAGGCATCAACACGTCACTTCGCGAACGCATCTACCCATGCGAATCCGTTAATCGTAGCCACCGCCGACTACGATCTCCCCCCCGACCCCTGCCGCCACCGCCGGCCGCGACATGTTCTCACCGACCCCCCCGATGCTTTGTCATCCCTTCTTTCCGCTCAGAATACGGGCGACGACGACGACGTAGTAGTAGATCCCCTCCCATAGCCGGCGGTTGACCGGTGCACTTAGTAGTGCACCCGTCCCCCTACAGCGACTGTCCCAACCGAGGCGCCCTCGAGTATGTCGCCTCTTGCCCTTCTGGCTGGCTAGAGCGTAGTGGTTGCACGCTCGCCTTTAAGTCCGGTGAAGCTGTAAAGGCCTCGCGGCCAACAGCGTACATCATTCACACACACACACACACACGGTAGTAAAGTAGTACTACTAACAGCCAGTTCCTATATTCAACTCATGGATAGATTTACTTACTGTCCGTAGAATTTTGACAGATTTTCGTAGTAGGTGAATCTATCCATGAGTTGGATATAGGAAGTGGTCGAGTGATCATTTTACTAAGTTATCGAAAAACAGCGCGTGACGTTTTAATTTGATCATTGCGAATAAGGGCCCTGTTTAGATATATTTACTGTGCCAATTTATCGAAAACCAGTAATCGAGTTATGTTTACTCTGAAAACATTTAAACCAGTCAATGAGGTGATGGACAGACCGAAATAATTAACTTTTGGACCATCTGTCTTGCAGTTTTCCTTGGGAATTGCGTAATAAAGCAGCTTTAAACTGTTTTATATGTCGTTCATAACACGTAGACACAAATCAAACATTAAAAATATTAATTTACCTATGCATATAGTGAATTATACCATTGGACTGAAAAGTCAGATGTCTCGAGTCCGAACCCAGGCATGCACCTCTGTCTTAAAAAGCATGTACTTTTTAAAAAATTTACTATCAATTGCTTTAACGGTGAAGGAAACCATCGTAATGAAACCTGCATGCCTGAAAATTTCTCGACAGTGTGTGAATTTCGCCAACCCGCACTGGGCGAGCGTGGTGGACTATGCCCTAAACCCTCTAAGTTTGAGGGCCCGTGCCCAACGGTGGGAGAGTTTCTTAACAGGGCTATAATTATTATCATTTTTTATGCATATTATAGAAATGACACAGAAAGATGGTATCGGTGTAAAGATGAGAATGGGTATGCTCCGTTAGTTCGAGCATATAGAAATAATATCGGAAGAAAGAATGACAAAAAACATATACAGTGCGAAAGTGGACGGATGTAGGTACCTGGGAAGACTTAGACTATCTTACCATGACTAATAGACCGTGTCCTGTCTAAAGAGTAAGTTGAGAATCTCCGTAACATCTCTATTTCGATCTCGGGCTCGAACCTATTCGCGCCTATATTAAAAAAGCGTCAACCCGGTACTCGCGAACGCGTCTTACCATCAGACCCCCTAATCGAAACCGCCACCATTATGCACCGCCCGCCTATCGCCACCCGCGGAATATTCTCACTGACTCTCCCGATGCCTTTACTTCCCTTCTTTCGAATACAGATAATGCACACAAGATCAGACATTCCTTGCCCGCCGGCCGATGCAGAGCACCGCGGTGAGACACCTAGTATATGCTCTCCTCCATAGCGATTGCCTAAGCCAAGGCCGTTCCTCCTTGAGGCGCCCTTGAGCTAGTTGCTCTTTTGCCCTTCTGACTCTAGCGTAGTGGTTGCAAGCTCGCCCTTTTGTCGAGTAAAGCAAGCACCTATGCACACAAAAAAAGAGTCTCTGTAATTGACGAGCGTGTATGAGAGTAATAAAATAACCTGTTGGAACTCTTTGTACCCCGCAAAGGATCTGGCGTGATGATACAGATAGTAATAGAAAGTATATCAGAAGGATATAGGTAGCTAAGAAGATCTCGACTGTCTTAAACCAAATAGATCGTACGTTATCTGATGGGCAAGTCAAGCCTCCGTAAACGGCGAGTGTGATGAGAAAGCCAGAGAGGTCTGTTAGGCAAGAACCTATAGAAACCCTGTGCTCTCTGTCTACTCTACAAGGGATCTAGCGTGATGATATAGATATATAGAAAGTATGTCGGAAGACTGAATGAAATAGGTTTTGAATTCGAAAGTAGAAGAATATAGGTAGTTATATAAGGAGGAGTTATATAAGGAAATAGGTTTTGAATTCGAAAGTAGAAGAATATGGGTAGGTAGGAAAATATCGACCGTCTTAGACCAAATAGACCGTACCTCTTCTGAACGGCAAGTCAAGTCTCTGTAAGCAACAAGTTATACAAGGAAATAGGTTTTGAATTCGAAAGTAGAAGAATATAGGTAGGTAGGAAAATCTCGACCGTCTTAGACCAAATAGACCGTACCTCTTCTGAACGGCAAGTCAAGTCTCTGTAAGCAACGAGTTATATAAGGAAATAGGTTTTGAATTCGAAAGTAGAAGAATATAGGTAGGTAGGAAAATCTCGACCGTCTTAGACCAAATAGACCGTACCTCTTCTGAACGGCAAGTCAAGTCTCTGTAAGCAACGAGCATGTATGAGACGAATATGAGAGTAGAGGAAGCCAGATAGGTCTGTAAAAACCTAATGGACCTCTGTACTCTCTTTCTATCCCGAAAGGGATCTATTGAAAATATATTGAGAGTATGAGAGAGAGAGAGAGAGAGAGATAAAAGATAATAAATATAGTTACGCCTACATTTCCAAAGCGGGGGTGAAAAAAGTATAGTGTTTACACAATTTGCCGGCAATGTCTGCTCCCAATGTAATGTGTGGGGGAAAATATTGCCCCTTCACCTCGTGATCGATAGCCGCACTATGTACCATTAGACATATGAGGCAATCTACTAGTAAGTAGCATATTATTATGTATACTATTAGTTACATTTTAAGTTGTAGATCCAGTAATAACTTAGAACAAAGAGAACGAATATTATAAATAGGGCAAATCAAGAGTCTCGAACGTGTATGAGACCAACTATGAGAGTGGAGGAAGCCAGAGAGTTATATAAGGAAAGAACCTGTTGGAACTCTGTACAATCTGTATATTTTCGTGTATATTTTATACATATCCAATCTACGATTGAATAGAATATTTGCAACACATATTTAAGTTAGAGTTGTTTAAAAGCTTTATTTTGGAAAATTGAACACATAAAATTAAATTTAACTCCATATATTAAATTGACAACCTACTTATCTTCATTTCTATATATATTTCTCCCATCAATACATTCATCAACAATCTTCTGTAAAAAAAACTACTCTTGGGAGTTAGGGTTAGGTTCCCCTTTAATTGGAAACCGGAACCAACGGCTTAACGTGCCCTCTGAAGCACGGAGACGCTCGACTATGAAAATGCCATAAACGGTCACCCATCTTAGTACGACCAAGCCGAACGCTACTTAACCTTGGTGACCGCTAACAACACCGCGGTCGCATAGCTACACGCGAAGTGGAGGAGTACACAAACAACAATCCGTTATTCAGATTAAGCCAGTTGACATACCGGTATTGAAAAGAAACTTGTTTTCGACGCGGTCGGGCCATGAAAACAGCAGATTTATGAGCGGACCATGCGCTGGGGTAGATGCCCTCAAGTTCAAAGATATGTAATTTAAATTCATAATGTGATTTTACGCAATCTTGGAACATATATAAAGTGGTTGAAAGACGGATAAATCGAAGACTGACAAACAAAATTGTATCTGCCAATGCTTATATATGGCATATAAGAGTTTATTCAATAGGCACGAAAGACGTAAATGCTAATATTTATATGTAGCATATACGACGTTTTTCCACAGACCTGTAGAAATTATATTTTTTACGCTTATTACTTTTCGCGGCTTCGCTTGATGTTTTAAACCGTTAGCTTTACTAATATTTTGCACGGAAAGATCTGAAGATTTCATGAAGTGATTACTTATTAAAGTGGTCGGTCAAAGTCAAAATTATAAGTTTACTGACCGGATTTACAGTCTGGTTCCAAAGTTCAGACGGAATCCGAAATCAGAGTCCGGAATCAAGTTTTTACTGACTTCCAATTTCTCTCTTGATCTATTCGACGTGTCCAACGAACAAATTTCTATAATCTAGTATTTTTTATATTTGGCATAAAAAACCTTTGGCATAAACAGATATACAATGCGAAAGTGGAAGGACGTAGGTAGAAGACCGGGGAAGACATAGAATATCTTACCCTGACCAAATAGACCGTCTATTATCTGAAGGGCAAGTTAAGAGTCTCCGTAACCGGCGAGCGTGTATGAGACGAACAATGAGAGTGGAGGAAGTCAGAGAGGTATGTAAGGAAAGAACCAGTTGGAACTCTGTACTCTCTACCAACCCCGTAGGGGAACTGGTGTAATGTTGAAATTGCAAATGTTTATTTTGATTGACATATGTAACTTTTTTCTATGGGACCGTCGAATTGTCTACCCTCTCTCACATACATACATGAATATCTGAATCATTATCAAAGTTAATACTATTATCAGCTGAAAAACGTCCACTACAGAAACAAATCCTTTCAAAAAATCGCCATGACAACCAGCTTTGTGCTAAACACGTCCAGTTTGTACCTGCTACCTTTACCGGGTGATGACCCGATCGATGCAGGTAGCAGGTACAAACGGTCAACCTTGTGAAACCAAAATAAATATATTTTTACAAGCTTTTATTTAACTTGCAATGTTCGTATGTCTGTCTGCTCCGGTTCAAATCTTGTGATCCATTTTTCAAGCACTTTCAGCACACGAATTTCAGCTCAATCGGTTACCAGGTAGTGTTCAGGGTCTGATGATGAATGTGTTTTTTCTTTTTTTTATAAACGTAGCGCTACACACTACAGGATTTATTCCTGTGTCGTAGGTGCATTTACAAACATGAAAATTTACATACACAAATACCCAGACTGAGACAAATAATTGTGAGTTACACAAGATTTGTCCCGTGCGGGAAGCGGGCGGAGCGGCTTAAGCTCTTAACCACTGCGCTTAATCGTCCGTCATCCGTTGGTCATTGGAACCATCCAACTACTCAATACAAGCCCGCCGTGTTTGGGTCGCCATTGAGTTTGTCTTGATGAGTACTTTCGACCTGTGCCCCAAGCCTGCTATTTTTTACGTGTTTTGTAATTATGACATTCTACAAAAATCGTTCAATTATGGTACCTACGACTATGGAATACCATAAGACTTATTGATAGGTACAATAAGAATTGGAAAGCACTGAATAGATTGAAAACTGTCAAAACCAACAATAATGATGGCAATGATCAACGTGGATGGTGTCGAGGGTCTGATGATGGAGCCGAAGAAGCTATAGGACCTTCTCAACTAAGCAATATATCTTTGTTGTTATTTTACTACAAAAACTTGTTTTAAAAGGTCTTTTTAAATTAAAATGAATTTTAATTTATCTATGTGCTGCCTGTTAAAATAATAAAAAGATTAATTTAATCACATAGAACGTTTAATTAATTTTAGAACTTGAACTAGGATTAGGGCTTTTCATTTGATTATTAACACAAGTCCAAAGGTCAGCTCTTAATTTGAGAATATCTAATTAATCTTGTTTGATTAAGCACCACACTATACTATTGCTTATCAATTCTATATAGCCTGGTGGATTTCTCCGTGTATGGTGCCTAATGTAGTCAGAATAGTAGGTACCACATGATTTTTGTAAATCATTTCACGAATTGCTTCTACGCTCGAGTGTCTGTTTATTTTATTGAAGATTATTGGTCATTTAGCACGTCTTTAAAGTAAACAAAAATGTCAACGTGTAACGTGTCGTGCCAAACGAGCTCGAAGTACTGCTCCTTTTGTACACTATTTCTGACCACACTCTGGGGTCTGGGATTGGTCATGCTCACTAAAAAGTCTATGCTTGCAGTGTCTATTTGGTGCGGGCCACTTCCTTCCCTCTAATATGATCGAGGGAGGTGATGACTGCCCAAGTAGTCGTACTCGTGCACGGGTGCTGCTAGTGAAGACTAGTCCACCCAGAATCCTACAGCCGTAAGACATCACACTGGAGCTGGATCGCATTAATGATTTTGTATGATATAAAAATCTATGTATCTATACAAAAAATGATGAAAAAAATGAATGGAGAACTAAAAAAAAAGAAAGGCCCGCTGAGTTTCTTGCCGGATCTTCTCAGTGGAGGCTGCGTTCCGATCCGGTGGTAGATTAGTATGTTAAAAAAAATGTAAATATGACACTTCGTAAACACCCCCGCAGGGTTTATGCAAAATAAATGATTTGAGTTTGAGTTTGCTGTTAGATTGGGGACACGTAATGCCTCGAAAGGGAGAATGACTTATCCACAAATATATGTACATCAGACTATCTACCTTCTAACACAATTCCTTTATTATGTGTTTTATCTTCTGAGATTAGTCCATAATTTGTTGAGTCTAATTTTTGTTTATAATTAATTTCATATTTATTCATAAGAACATTTTCGCGAAGAGAGTACTCTTCAGTTCAACGCCTCGCATCAGTATTAGTCGATTCTGAGAGAAGAATCTCAGAAAATTAAAGTATCCTGAATAGCCATCATACTAAAATTATCTTGAACAAGCTATTAATTTAGGGATAAGTTTATTACTACGAAAGTTTGTTTGATCAATGCTAAATATTTTTTTAAGGTTTGGTAAAATAGCCGACGGAGCGCGACGGGAGCGCGATGGAAGCACTCGATTGTGCTTGGTCGTTACGTTTGCCGTCGCGCTGAGCGGGGCTGCACTGTGTGGCGTCTCGCGTACATTTCAGTATATTACAACTCCGCAAACCGCGCCACCGTCGCGCTCCCGTCCCGCTTAGTGTTAAAATGTAGTGATATCTTTTGATTGGATTTGTTTATTCTTAGGATGAAACGAAGTGAGGCTTTATCCGTAATTTAAATTATGTATTTCCATTTTAAGTCCTTGCATTTACGCCTACATTACCCACATATAAAATAAAACTAATAAGGCAATCCTGTCCGTAATTATATATGCTGTAAAGCACTCGAAACGTTAGGAAATCAGAATAAAAAAAAACAACCTGCGTTAAATTAAAAAAATAGTTTTATTTCATATCTGGTTTTATAGCTATATTTTGATAAATAAATCATTCATTGATCAATTCATTGACGAAGAATGATATAAAAAATGTAACTCATTTTACTTGGTATTTAATTACTCTGTAGATTATCCAAATAAATAAATACTTGCCCCTAACACATCCACCCTATGAGAGTGGAGGAAGCCAGAGAGTTCTGTAAGGAAAGAACCTGTTGGAGCCCTGTACTTTCTTCCTACCCCGCATGGAGTCTGGCGTGATGATATAGATAGATAGATAGAAGACATCCATAAGAAGAAAGAGTGGCCATATTCTACTACTAAGTCTAAATGTGACAATCACCCTAAAAGATTTTCGGAAAGCATAAAACTCTCATTTGGTTTTGGCTGCCTCTATTTTCCAGAATTTTTAACATGAACTTATTCAAGAGACTTTTTTGCAAGGTTTATTTAGTCGAACTTCAATTTACATTAAGCACACAAAACTAATTTAATGGAAAAATAATATTTTCTGAACTTATGAACTTGATTCTTTATGAATTTCATAATGCTAATCCAACTTGCATTAAAGTACATTTATTATATAGGATCATAGGGGATATCTTTAGGATTATAACCAAGAAGGGACAGTCATAGGTGTTTTAAATAGGTACAGTATGATTCTTTTTCTTTGAAAAGGGTCAACTGCGTACCACTCTTACGCCCACTTGCTTAGCCACTAGCGTTACCTTTTGACTAACTGGAGGTGTGTGTGTGCGTGTGTGTATGTGTGTGTGCATTTTAAATTTGACATTATAACCTCGTGTTTGTCAATAGGTAACGCTAACCCTGGTTCCTGCAAGTGGGGCTTAATCGACGGAAATGCATATGTATGAATGTAAATGACGCAAATGAGGTATCTCAGAATCGTAGTACGTAGCGAACTGTAGTCTCTGCTGACCCCAGTGCGATAAATGCATGAGTGTATGTATGAAGAGCTATGAACCTTCAAACGTCTTTCTCCCTTGCCCGCCGGCCGGTGCAGAGCAACACGGTGAGACACCTAGTACGAAGCATGCCTTTTAAGTTTTGTCGTTTGAAGAAAAAAACACAACTAGAACCTTACAGTACTTTTTATGGTTTTTCAAAGTATTCACCACGTAGCTTAATACACTTTTCCATTCGCTCAAACCAGTTATTATAACATTTATTACACTCTAAACTTTCTAGTCAGCCATTTTGAACACCCCCAGGTGTTCAAAATGGCTGACTAGAAAGCGTCGGCTGCTTCTTCACCGGACTGGAACCTTTGACCACGAAGACTTTTCTTAATTTTAGGAAATGTAAAGAAATCGTCAGGGCTTAGGTCAGGACTGTATGGAGGATGGTCAAGAATTACTACTTTTCCTGCTTCAAATACTCAATCGTTTGACGAGCGCTGTGTGAGCTTGCGTTGTCGTGGTGCAGGATGATGCGTCGCTTTGAGTTAGATTTTCGAAGTTCGGCGATGACTTGTGGTAAACAAACTGTGGTATACCACTCTGCGTTAACCTTTCTACGATCTTCAAGTGCAACAGTCGCAACATGGCCGGTTTTTCCAACGAACGTGGCCACCATCTTCTTTGAAGTGCTTCGAGAACGAACAACTTTAGTCGGCTTTGGCTCGTCTTGAAAGACCCAGATTGTAGATTGTTGTTTGGAATCAGGATCGTAGGCATAGATCCAAGATTCGTCACTACTGATGATGTCGTAAACGTGATTTGACTCTCCTCAGTTGAACCTTTGCAGAGTTTTCTTACACCATCTGACGCGGGCCGCCTTGTGATGCGGTATCCAACGGCAAACTAGCTTTCTCACACCAAGCGCTTCGTGCAAGATCTTCTAAATGGTTGTCCCTGAGATGCCTAATAGAGCCTCTATCTCTCGATACGTCACATGACGATCTTCGAGAATTAGTTGTCTCACAGCAATGATGTTATCTTCAGTGAAGGCGGATTTTGGGCGTTCCTCGCGAGATTTGTCCCTAACTCTAGTATGTGCACGCAAGAATTCTAAATACCTGCGTTCGACAGTCCGCAGACATGGGGCTTCATCACTGAACACAGATGTTAGCTCTTCAAAACACTGAAGCCGTGTCAGGCCTCTTCTAAAGTTGTAGAAAATTATTGTACGAACATTTTCCTTAGAAAGATTCATTTAGTACGTAACCTGACAGATTCCAATCGACGCTGTGACTAAACAATAGCATTAATTGAGTTCTTAGATTTACGCGAATATTACACATGAAATAAAACTATTTTACGGATTTTATCGCGTTTTATTTTTTTATTTTTAGTTCCCAACGTTTCGAGTGCTTTGCAGCACCCATGGTCACGGGAGGGACAGAGGTGTTAGACGTCCAATAGGCATAGTTGTTCCGGGGTACCCTCAAACTTCTTAATTATTTTTGTTGTTGTTGTTGGTCCGATCTACGCAGAATGAGCTCACGGTGTCTTGAGGTCTTGCAGTGTTATGCTTGGTTTTGGATTTGATTATATTAATTACCGGATCCCAACGTCGGGAACTAAAAATAAAAAAATAAAACGCGATAAAATCCGTAAAATAGTTTTATTTCAATAGCATTAATCCTAATACTTTCAACTGTTTTGAGATTCAAAATTTAAACACATTCGAATATAGAACAGTTCCAAATTCAAAATTGCCGGGAAATATGGAAACGACAGAACTTAAAAGGCATGCCTCGTATATGCCCTCCCCCATAACGACTGCCCAACCCGAGGCCGTTCCTCCTTAAGGCGCCCTTGAGCTAGTTGCCCCCTTGCCCTTCAGGCTCGAGCGTTGTGGTTGAGCACGTAGATCATTCACACACACACACACAATCAATAATTTTCTATGAGTGTGAAAGAGCTCTGTAATCTGCAAACTTACTTGTCAAATTTGACATTTACTCATTATGGTTTAGCCAGCTCCCTTGCGGTCCCTCACATTCACACCTATGTTCCCCAGGCAGGGATGGCAGAGCTTTACTGTATACACTCACTTTTCGCTGACGATGTTAGATGAAATAGCGGGGCGAGTCTATGGTCATTATACCGGGCCAAGTGCCAAATTCCGGACAGATAATGAAAATTTTTCTACCGAAAAATTACATTTTGTCCTCGTCACATCCATTCATAAATTTTGATCATAGTCATCATTACATTTTGATCACTACATGCATTGTCCTCAGGAATTTTAACTTACAAAAATCGCCTATTTCATAGCCCCATAATAGATGATTACCGAGTGAGTTTTTGTGGCGTCGCTATTATAACTAGTGACACAGTTTGAAAAACAAGATTAACCTACAACTCTGTACGACTTAACTATACTTGTGCCAAAGACGGCAACGGGATTTGTCGTTATAGCAGAATATTAGTTACTAGCAGTTTTCCGAGGCTTCGCACTGACAACAGCGCCATCGTGGGGGACGGGGTATGTGATACTTCTAGATAATGTAAACTAACTTTTTTTGTTTTCTTTTTACTTGGGGAAAATCGTGGATAAGAATTCCACGAGCCTCGGGGGAAGCTCGCGTTGGTTGGGGCGTATTGGATTCCTACCGACTAAAAACCTTAGGGTTGCCGACATTAGCTCTTTGGAGGGGATCCGGAATCTCCGTATGGAATGCAACGGTGCTCTTCTTGTGCCGCGCTCCAAAGAGCCCGATATCGGGGGTAGACTTGATAACACACTTCACTGAAGGCAACGTGGGCCACACCACGCCGCCGTCCTCTTCGGGGTCACTCGTGGAGGACGCTTTTCGCGGGGGCGAGGACCCTTCCTCGCCCCCGCGTCCGTGCCCCGTAGGCCCCCTGTGCTGTTATTATTGAGTAACCTATACAACATAACTATACTTGTTTTGAGAAGCGTGTATTTATCGCTATAGCGAAGTATTAGTTACTAATGGTCTCCCGCGGCTTCGTACCCGGTCGACAACAGCTGTACCTACCAGGTCTATGTTACTTCTAGAATATATAGCTAATGGTAAAAGATTTTTTTTTTTTTTTTCAATTCAAATTCATAAATATAATAATTATTATTTATTATTTGAATCCTCTGGTACGAATGCTTCGGCAGTATAATAATTTGGTCCAAGACTAATCCCAACCATCATATTTTTGAAAATCAAATCTGCTAATATATAAAAAGTTAAAGAAATGTCCTCCATCGTATACATAGTTAGCATTAAATGTAATAGTAATTTCTCTTCTTGCAATTTTGTACCTTTTAATTCTTAGACTGCCTCGTTGGTCTGGTGGCAAAGCGCATCGCTTTGTGATCACGAGGTCCTGGGTTCAAATCCTAGGTCGGACAAATGTAGTTTTTCTAACGAAAAATTCCCAGTATGAGTCCGGAGTCTGGAATAGTGCATAATTTGCATTGCATCTGGAATAATAACATTATTGTCGCCCATTCGCTAAAGACTGTTTTTGCCGAATGTTCATATTATGGTTTGCAATCTATATCTATACTATAAATTGAATTGTTGAATATCCACCGATTGTAAACTGTTTTATACGTCATACATATAAAAATATCGGTAATTGATTGAATATAGAAGGACATAGAGTCTCCGTAACCGGCGAGCGTGTATGAGACGAACTATGAAAGTGGTGGAAGCCAGAGAGGTATGTAAGGAAAGAGCCTGTTGGAACTCTGTACTCCCTGCCTACCCCGCAAGGGATCTGGCGTGATGATATAGATAGATAGACAGAACGACATATAAAGTCTATAGGTAGGAAGCTAGAGAAATCTGTAAGGAAAGAACCTGTTGGAACTCTGTACTCTTTACCTACCGCGAGGGGTCTGGCGTGAAGATTTAGATAGGTACCCTGCCTTGTTGGTGTAATGAGACATAGTAGAACTGGCGATCACAAGGTCCTGGGTTTGAATTCTAGATCAGAAAAAAGTGTATATGTCGATGAAATTCAAATACAAAAAGACCCAGACCAACACAAACATTTGTGGGTCACACAAAGATTTTCCCCGAAGGTCAAACCTCCTCAAACTCAAATAGTTTTATGGGAGGAACGTTGTGGCAGGATTTGGCAAAGAGAAGATCTTCCATCCAGATGGGTGGGGTGTCTGGCAGGGCCTGCCACTCTCCCCGATCACGTCGGGGTCACCAATATGGCAGGAAGGTTGTGGCAGGATTTGTCAAAGAGAAGATCTTCCAGCCAGACGGGGGTTGTGTCTGGCGGGGCCTGCCACTCTCCCCGAGAGTTGTTGTCGGGGGATTGTATATATGTTACACGTCATGCGCACTCTAATATCGCGTTCTAGACATTTATGGCGAATTCTCAGCACCATATATTGGTACGTAGTCGCAACTATATAGCGATGTATAGGGGTCGCTACAGTTTATTTTGTATAAGCCCTGCGAGGACGCTTACAAATAGTCAATTTACATTTTTTTAATACTACCGCCGGATCGGAACGCGGCCTCCATGAGCCGATCCGGCGAAGAAACTCAGCGGGCTTTGTTTTTATTTACTCCTCTTTCCATTTTTTCTCTCCTTTTTTTAATCATATTGTGCGGATACAATGTTTAGGTTACAATGAAAAAGTTTACGATATATCTACAGCGTGATGCCTTACTATCGAGATATGAATCTAAAGATCTTGTTATCTGTAAAGAGTGTCTGAAAGATTCCAGATGGACCAGACCCTACAAGCAGCACCCATTCGCGAGTATGACTACTGGAACAGCCATCACTCCTCAATCCAGTAAGCAGATCGGCTAACGATGTAGCCGCTATACCATGCCGTCATCAATTTTCAATCAAAAGGTTTTCAGGAACATTCTGGAATTGTATTCCGATTATATTAGGATCTGAAATTATCGACGCCCGAATTATGTCCGGTATAATGGCGATATGTCTATGCCCTAAAATCGTCAGCGAAATATAGATAGTCCATAGTACACCTGTGCCACCCCCGCTTAGGGAATGAAGGGGTGACAGACTTTTTTTTAATAGCCTATTCTTTATCCCACTCCACACAAATCGATCCTGGGCCTGTAATATCCATGTCTTTCCCGCATAAGTGTCCAAGTCGTCACGCCATCTTCGTCTAGGCATCGGGTCTTCATTATTTTTATAAAAATATCTACTTCATTTGATTGAATACGATTTTTCTAGAGCATCATAGAAATAAAATCGCATCACTATTTTTATTTTAAGTCTCTTGTTTATTCATGTATGTAAATTTTTGAATACTAATATCGTATTTTACATAACTAGCCTTTGCTCTGCGGTTTTGGTTGCATATATTTTTATTTAGATGAATACTTAAACGAATTATTTGAACACCGGTTATGAGCTTGACTCGCTCCACTGGATTGAGAAGTCGTGGCGTCGATTCTCAAACGGAACTCACCTTTCTGTGTCTGGGTATTTGTGTATGTAAATTTTCATGTTTGCATACGCACCGACGTTTAAAAATTATTCATGTAGAGATGTATGAACGTAGTTAAAGCGAAAGAGGTAGGTCAGAATCGTAATATCTGGCGACCTGTAGTATCTGCCTACACCAATGGGATAAAGATGTATGTAAAGTCAGTTCCAATCAATCTTTGAAACCATTTGGTCTCAACATTAAAACCTCGATTTCTTGCTAACAGCATTTTCATTTTGATGTCTTCGGAAATACTGCCCCTTTCTTCAGATTCCAATCACAACCAAAACATCAAAATGGTGATGTTTTGTTCACAATGTTTTAAAGTTGGATTGGAATAGACTATATGTATGCATGTATATTTTTATTAATCATTTTTTTTGTCCATAAGATTTCAGGTTTATTATGGGTTGATCTGGTAAGTAGCAGAACTGTTTTTTTATTAATTTGGTAAGTGATTTCTTCTTCTATCCACACTTTATCCCTTGCGGAGTAAGCAGAGTACAAAGTCCAGACAGGTTCTTTCCTTAAAGACCTCTCTCTCTTCCCCAATTCTTAAAGTTCGTCACAGACACGCTCGATTACCGATACACTTGACTCTCTCATTCGAGGGTTTAACACGAAAACTTTGACGGTAACGTGATGCTAGAGAGTAATCGTGCTATCACGTTCATGTGATAGCACGACATATCGATTCGCTAGTGTCTCGCTAACGTCAATCTATTTGTGTTAAGCCCTTAGATAAGGGTCTATTTCGTCCGGTTTTAATATTTAACTCATAGATAGATTTTCCTACTACGGATAGAATTTTTCCATATTTTGTATGGAAAATCTGTCAAAATTCTACAGCCAGTATGGCAAAAACAAAAACCCACAACTTGTTTTCTATGTTGTTATGGCGAATTCGATTTGTTTCCTTTAAGTTTTTTTTCTGTTTATGACTTACCCGACTTAGATTTTATTTATGTTATTATATGTTTTTCATATTTTTTTTTGTTTTATTGGTGTCTGTGACGTCACCAACGGTCCAACGGAAGACCAGCGCTAGTTGCTTAAGCAGCCAGCATTACGCTGAGTTGGGACCGTTTTTTGTGTCTAGGTCATATGTTTTTAATTAACGTTTACTTTAACATTTAACTTTATTTTCTTTCCTTTCAAATATATCCTATCTATCTATCTATCTATATCATCACACCAGCTCCCTCGCGGGGTAGGCAGATAGTACAGAGTTCCAACAGGTTCTTTCCTTACATACCTCTCTGGCTTCCTCCACTCTCATAGTTCGTCTCATACACACTCGCCGGTTACGGAGACTCTTGACTTGCCCTTCAGCTAAGACACGGTATATTTGGTCATGGTAAGATAGTCTAGGTCTTCCCCGGCACCTACATCCTTCCACTTTCGCATTGTATATCTGTTTTGTCATTCTTTCTTCTGGCATTCTTTCTATATGCCCGAACCAACGGAGCATACCCTTTCTCATCTTTACACCGATACTATCTTTCATACCTACTCGCTTTCTTACTAAGCTGTTGCGAATACGGTCGGTCAGCGTGACTCCGCACATCTTCCGCAGAGATCGCATTTCGACCGCATTTATCCTGCTTTCGTTCTCCTTCTTACATACCCAACGCTCACTGCCATATAACAGCGTTGGGACAAGCACTCCGTTATGTATGGCCAGCTGCGCCTTTTGGCTTAAGTGCCGGCTCCCAAGTAGCCTTCCCATCGCACCATTCACTCTATTACCTGCATTCACTCTTCTCTCTATATCAGCGGTGTATTTCCCATACTTACTGAAGGCGCATCCAAGATATACAGACTCATTCACTTGCTCCAGCACATCGTTACCAACCACAATCCTTGCATTCGTTCTGGTTTCTTCCCGTTCAAAAACCATAATTTTGGTTTTCTTCACATTCAAATGTAAGCCATTGTTCAAATATATCCATAAGTTAAATATCCGTCTTCTTCTTTTGGTCTTTTCCAGTGCCTTCATTCTTTCCCTTTCGCTTTGTATGTTTGTTTAGTCATGTTTGCTCTGGAATTATTTTCTGGCACCCTCGCTTTAAAATGTAGGTATAACGAAGTTTTCTGTTTATTTCTCTATCTGGAACATTCCAATCCCTTTTTTTGTTATTAGATATTTTGAATGAGATGTATTTATTCTATCTTATAAAAGAGAGTATATTTTATAGTAAGTGGAACACTACGGCATTAATAGGTCAGTAGAACTGTGCCAGTCGTGAACAAATTCATTCAAGATAGCAGTTTCCCGTGACTTCGTACCCGGTCGACAACAGCGCCACCTACTGAGTCTATGTTTTATAGCCTATGTTACTTCTAGATTATGAAGCTTTCTAATGGTGAAAGAATCATTAAAATCGGTCCAGTAGTTTTTGAGTTTATTCGTTACAAACACACAAAAATACTAATCTTTACACTTTATTATATTAGCGTAGATTCCTGAAGCAATTTTCATCACAACAATAAGGACTGACAAAGGTTTAGTCCAGTTATTAACAGTTTAAGCCGCTCCGCCCACTGATTCAAGAAGTGGCTTCGATTCTCGCTAGGAACAAATCTATTTATGATCCATGAATAAATTTTTAAAAAGTTATAAAGTTTGATCAGAATAGACAATACCAGGTGTAAAATAAATAAATCAAGACCTGAAAGTACTTTGTTCTAAATCGGCAACTGAATCGATCCCAACTATTTTTAACGTAAATAACATACGTCACGCCTATATTCCCTAGGCGGGGGTGGCAGAGGTGTACTGAGTACACCCACGCTTCGCCGACGATGTTAGGTCCCATGTAATAGGGGGCGAGCCTATTGCCATATACCGGGCACAATTCCAGACTCCGGACTCGTACTGGGAAGTTTTCGTTAGGAAACTACACTTGTCCGACCTAGGATTTGAACCCAGGACCTCGTGATCACAAAGCGATGCGCTTTGCCACTAGACCAACGAGGCAGTAAGTAATATTTTTTTTTTATCAAAAATTGCTGTTACTCTTTCAGTCCGCTGTAATAAATTTATCATTATTTTTATCATTATTATTTAAGCAATACGGCTATTTTAAATGCATATCTACTACATATACGTCAATATGTACAGAAAAGAACAGGTTTTATAGTTAATTTTGGTATCCAAGAGCTTAAAAAATGGTAACAAACTCCTTAAAATTTAAAGTTTGATTTTCGTTTTGAATTCGTTAAGCAATAATCTAATTGGGGTGTCTGAGGTCTTGCGTTATATAGGTTACACCTTGTATAGCGTATTTGAATCATGTAATAAATAGGTATATAATAAATAATAATATCAGCCTATACTGCCCACTGCTGGCCAAAGGCCTTCGCTCACAAATCGAGGTGAGAGAGATTGGGTCATAATCCACCAAGCGGACCCAGTGCAGATTGGTGGAGGCAGGTTTGTGGCGACCTGCTGTTGGAACTTATCAAGCCGCCTTTATGGCTTCCAACTCGGCTTAACGTGTCTTCCGAAGCACGTAGACGCTCGAATATGAAAATGCTACAGACGGTCACCCACCTTAGGCCGACCGAGTCGAACGCTGCTTAACCTTGGTAATCGGTAAGAACACCGCGGTCGCACAGCGCTACGAGCGGCTTAATATGTATAGTCCCTATAAATTTAAAATTATGATAATAGCATTTTATTATTTCATTCTTATCTGAAGGACAAGTCAAGAGTCTCCGTAACCGGCGAGCGTGTATGAGACGAACTTATACTCTCTGCCTACCTCGCAAGCGATCTAGCGTGATGATTTAGATAGATGATAATAGTAATTGCTAATCGTGGTATCAAATTTATTTAAAAAAAAACCTACTGAAATCTCTAACTTAACTACCAAACTTACAGTCATATGTGTATATGTTTTCGTATTTTAGTAATTATGATTGGGTTTTAGCTAAGTTTTTTCAGTAAATTTAGACCGCGCGTTTAGAGTTTAGGCCGCAGCGTTCATTGAATCGAATAGTCACAGGAGCGATCCCCCACGGTGTAAATCTTTATGTAATCCATAAACATTTGTTTCAAATTATTAGTCGATTTCTATCTATCTATATCATCACGCCAGCTCCCTCGCGGGGAAGGCAGAGAGTACAGAGTTTCAACAGGTTCTTTCCTTACATACCTCGCTGGCTTCCTCCACTCTCATAGTTCGTCTCATACACACTCGCCAGTTACGGAGGCTCTTGACTTGTCTAGGTCTTCCCCGGTACTTACATCCTTCCACTTTCGCATTGTATATCTGTTTTGTAATTCTTTCTTCTGACATTCTTTCTATATGCCCGAACCTACGGAAATTTTAGAATTCCATCTTTGTAAACGCACCCACGGTACAGGAACAATATCTAGTATAGGGTACGTTTTGTAAAACATTACTCTCTTCGTGGGAGAGTTGATCAAGAACATAAAGAAGTACACATGTGGACTGTTCGAGTTCTTTTTGATAAAATATACGTATCGACGTACGTGACTGCCTCGTTGGTCTAGTGGCAAAAGTTCAAATCCTAGGTCGGACACGTGTAGTTTTTCTAACTAAAACTTCCCAGTACGAGTCCGGAGTCTGGCATTGTGCCCGGTATATGGCAATAGGCTCGCCCCCGATTACATTTTTTTTTGACCGTATTGATAAAAGGTATCTAAAATATTGTATAATAATATTAGCCCTGTTAAGAAACTGTCCTACCGTTGGGCACGGGCCTCCTCTCTTAAAAAGGTTTAGGTGGTGGCCACCACGCTGGCCCAGTGCGGGATGGCGAACTTCACACACCTTCCAGAAAATCTCAGGCATGCAGGTTTCCTCACAATGTGTTCCTTCGCCGTTAAAGCAAGTGATATTTAATTTATAATATGCACTTGCTTTCGAGACAGAGGTGCGTGCCGGGGTTTGAACCCCAGACCTCTGACTTTGCAATCCAACGGTCTAACCACTAGGCTACCAGTGCTTTTTATTAAAATATTGTATACTTACAATCAATCATCAACGTTGTAGTGAGTATAACTTTACCATAATTAAATTAAATTAATGTTTCGCGACATAGCCGACGCAGCGCGATGGAAGCGCGACGGTGGCGCTGCTTGGGGAGTTGTAATGTACTGAAATGTACGGAAGACGCCACTCAGTGCAGCCCCGCTCGGCGCGACGGTAGCGCGGCTAGGGGAGTTGTAATGTACTGAAATGTACGGGAGACGCCACACAGCGCAGCCCCGCTCGGTGCGACGGTGGTGCGGTTTGGGGAATTGTAATGTACTGAAATGTACGGGAGACGCCACACAGCGCAGCCCTGCTCGGTGCGACGGTGGTGCGGTTTGGGGAATTGTAATGTACTGAAATGTACGGGAGACGCCACACAGCGCAGCCCCGCTCGGTGCGACGGTGGTGCGGTTTGGGGAATTGTAATGTACTGAAATGTACGGGAGACGCCACACAGCGCAGCCCTGCTCGGTGCGACGGTGGTGCGGTTTGGGGAATTGTAATGTACTGAAATGTACGGGAGACGCCACACAGCGCAGCCCCGCTCGGTGCGACGGTGGTGCGGTTTGGGGAATTGTAATGTACTGAAATGTACGGGAGACGCCACACAGCGCAGCCCCGCTCGGTGCGACGGTGGTGCGGTTTGGGGAATTGTAATGTACTGAAATGTACGGGAGACGCCACACAGCGCAGCCCCGCTCGGTGCGACGGTGGTGCGGTTTGGGGAATTGTAATGTACTGAAATGTACGGGAGACGCCACACAGCGCAGCCCCGCTCGGTGCGACGGTGGTGCGGTTTGGGGAATTGTAATGTACTGAAATGTACGGGAGACGCCACACAGCGCAGCCCTGCTCGGTGCGACAGTGGTGCGGTTTGGGGAATTGTAATGTACTGAAATGTACGGGAGACGCCACACAGCGCAGCCCTGCTCGGTGCGACGGTGGTGCGGTTTGGGGAATTGTAATGTACTGAAATGTACGGGAGACGCCACACAGCGCAGCCCCGCTCGGTGCGACGGTGGTGCGGTTTGGGGAATTGTAATGTACTGAAATGTACGGGAGACGCCACACAGCGCAGCCCCGCTCGGTGCGACAGTGGTGCGGTTTGGGGAATTGTAATGTACTGAAATGTACGGGAGACGCCACACAGCGCAGCCCCGCTCGGCGCGACGGCAAACGTCACGACCGAACGTAGCCAAGCGCTTCTGTCGCGCTCCCGTCGCGCTCCATCGGCTATTTAACCAAACCTTTAGAGAGAATTAATAAAAAACAGTCAAACTCGCTAAGGTATTTGCTGGCTTTGCTTGGTAGAGACTACATTCTGATCCGTAGATAGATAAGTAAAAAAAAAGATTGAGTATAAAAAATGTTGTAAGCATACCCTGGCGGGGCTTATATAAAATATATAGTTTGAACTTGAGTTCATATCACAAAGCCTGCGGTTTTTCATTAGCAACACTGCATGTTACTTAGTCCGTTTGATTTCTTTCAGGCATAATGTAATACCTGTTTTAGAAACACCGTCACACCTATATTCCCCATCCGGGGATGGCAGAGGTATACTGAATATACCCACTTTTCGCCGACAATATTAGGTCCCATGTAATACAGAGCGAGCCAATTGCCATATTCCGGGCACAATTCCAGACTCCGGACGCATACTAGGAAGTTTTCCTTAATGAAAATACTTGTGTCCGACCAAGGAATTGAACCCAAGATAAGGTGATCACAAAGCGTTGTCGACTTACTAGTAGAACTATTTTTTGATATTCTCATAATCATCAGCTTATGGGCCTCTCCAATAGCACGCCACTGAGTACGATCCTCGGCTACTCTGAACCATCTCATTTTTTTAAATATTCTGATATAATTTTAAAACTCTATTTCGACTGCCTCATTGGTGTAGTGGCAAAGCGCATCGCTTTGTGATCACGAGGTCCTGGGTTCAAATCCTAGGTTGGACAAATGTAATGTTTTTAACGAAAACTTACCAGTACGAGTCTGGAGTTTGGATTGTGCCCAGTATTATGCCTGGGGCCTAACATCGTCAGCAAAAAGTGGGTGTACTCAGTACACCTCTGCCGCTTGGGGAATATAGGGATGACGGTTTTTTTTTCAATAAATAACAAATATAAAATTAAAAATCCTGCGACTAGATATACCTAGATAGAGAAAAGAAAACGCATGTTTTATTGAAACTATATTTTTATATTTATTTCTTCCTAACTATTTTTCTAATAAATATTAAAAACATATTACACCAATTCGTTGGTCTGGTGGCAAAGCGCATCGCTTTGTGATCACGAGGTCCTAGGTTCAAATCCTAGCTCGGACAAATGTAGTTTTTCTAACGAAAAATTCCCAGTATGAGTCCGGAGTCTGGAATAGTGCCCGCTATATGGCAATAGGCTCGCCCCCTATTACATGGGACCTAACATCGTCGGCGAAACGTGGGTGTACTCAGTACACCTCTGCCATCCCCTCTGGGGAATATAGGCGTGTCGGTGTTTTTTTTTTATATTATACCAATTCCACAAGTTGGGATGGTAGAGTTGTACTGTGTACATTTAAATTTGTTTAGTCCCAATATAGCTAAGAGAGGCCAAGTCTTAAGGTACAGCCAAACCAACGCGTCCAGCCGCGTCCATGTTAGCGTTTAAAGGGGCGATCAGTTCCTTGAGTATTATTTGTATGGACGTGTTTACACCAAAGCGTCCTGCATCCTGCACGCGCGGTCTGTGCGGCGTCTGCATGCGCGATCATAGGGAGGTACTGGTCGCCACCGCAGAGTCGCCTAAGCACGTTAGTTTAGCCATACCTTTAGAAAAACCCCAACAACGTTTTGTGCGCACGCTAACGGGTATTTTTTCATGGGAATGGCAGAGGTCATAGGCAAGAAATTTTAATTGAGAAATCAGTGCCTACAAATAATATAGAACGTTAATATTTCGCAGTGTCATAGTCGGTAATCATGGGAAACCGTTGCTCCACAGAACTGTATGCCACAGTACACCGTTTTTCCAACTAATTACAAGTCTACGTAATTAGTTCGCAAGTTAGGATTAATTACCAGCTAGTTCTTGTTTAGTCTGAGATGTGGGGAAACGTGGGGTTGAAATTATGAATGGGGAGTTTATTGCTCCATATATTATATTATTTACGGTTAATTACTGTACCTATACAATACGAAATAGAGTGTGCAAAGACAAATATGACAGACCAATTTCTTCATGCCACCAGAGGATAAGCTGCCAGATTATGCGGTCATAGGGTATTTTAAATCCTCTTGCAGGAATCAAATCCACGACTACTCCTAATCCTTGGGCTAGAATCTCTATCTATCTATATCATCATGCCGGATCCCTTGCAGGGTAGGCAGAGAATACAGAGTTTCAACAGGTTCTTTCGTTACATGCCTCTCTGGCTTCCTTCACTCTCATAGTTCGTCTCATACACGCTTGCTGGTTAGACTCTTAACTCGTTCTTTAGATAAGACTCGGTCTATTTGGTCGTGGTAAGATAGCCTAGGTCTTTTTTGGTACCTACATCCGGTTTATAGAATATAATGCCGTTATTGTTGTTTTATAATTAAGATGCGAGAAAAGTCCAGTACTTACCATGCCATACAATCCCTTCAGAGATCGCTCCATAAACTTGGATACACTAGATGGATCCATGGACCGATCCTAGTGCTCTTTGACCTACACTTGAATTCAAACGAACTAATTTCAAATAATATATCGTATATAATCATTCTAGCAGGTACGATTTTGTTTTTATTTAGCCATCGTCCCACCATTGGTTCCCACTACTTTCAGTTTTTGACGACTAATCTTCAAAAAAAATCCAGCTTTTATCCTCTCTCTGGCTCTCTCTCTCCCGTCTCTGTCTGGGCCTACCCCGATGTCGTTTATAGTTTTGTGGGACCTAGTTGCTAATTATTTTTGCCCAAACTGGGTCAGGTATGTAAAAGATACAAAAAGCTGCGGCATATGCAAATATAGCCCGTTAATAATTCTACCACAATGTTTACATATTATCATTATCATCATCAGCCGAGAGATGTTCACTGCTGGACAAGACCTTTCCAAAAGATCGATATCGTATCTCAACGATATCGAATAAAAACCGAGCAGATCAGCCAGAGAACCAAAGCATAGCGCTCAAAATTGACAAACTTTAGTGGGCGGAACACATCCCTCGTAGAACTGGGCCAGACGAGCAGAAAGGCTCTCGAGAGGCGATCTCGTAACGGAAGACCAACAAGGTGTATCGATGCACAAAGCCGGTCGGCAAAGCGAAGGAGGAAGGACTTTGTCCGGCGATAGAAGGCTCTTATTTAGTGTCTTATCTCTCAAGAATTAAAAGTTCGCTAGAAGGAAACTCATATTTTGAATTAAGCTCACCTTTGTATATGACTTGTGAAAATTATAATCAATTCTGTACTTTATACAATAAATAATAAATAAATAAAATAAAATAAGTAGAAGTCTTTCGATAGATGACAAAAGATAGTAAAGGATATGCTCCGGTGGTTCAGGCATATAGAAAGAATATCGGAAGGAAGAATGAGAAAACAGATGCACAATTCAAAAGAGCAGAATGTAGGTACCGGGGAAGATCTAGACTCTTACCGTGAACAAATAGATCTTCATCATCTCAGCCTATACTTGTCCACTGTTGAATATAGGCCTCCCCAATCGCTTTCCAGCGTAACCGGTCCGATGCCACCTGCATCCAACGACTTCCTGCAATTTTCACAAGATCGTCGGTCCATCTGGCAGGCGGTCGTCCCACGCTGCGATTCAAATAGATCTTACCGTGAACAAATAAAACATGCCTTATCTGAAAGGCAAGTCAAGAATCTCCACAACCGGCAAGCTTAGATGAGACAGAGTGGAAAATACCAAAGAGGTCTGTAAGGAAAGAATCTGTTAGAACTATCTTCTCTGCCTATTCTGCAATAGATCTGGCCTGATGATAGATGAATGAAAGAGCTTACCCGCGTCCTTCACCAAGTCAACGGTCCATCTTATCCATTTACATATGACAAGCCATTTTGATATCCCTTCTCGGAAGGACCCCGATGCTTATCTCGTATAATCAAAGAATGTAACAATGCCACTGGATGGGTTAAGCTCGCGGCTTTGCGACGACATAACATTAAGTAAGAATGTTTTATGTGGAAGCGATGTTTTGAATGTCTCTTAAGTGATTACTCACATATCTGATGAGGGCTTAGTATAGTGGCAGAAGCGTCGGCTCGGCTTTCTGGGTAAAGTAATTGCGGGTTCGATTACCACATGGAACAAATCTTTTTATGACCCACAATGATTTGTTTCGGTCTTGATGTGTATACAAGCTGTAAAATATTTACGCAAGACCTGACAGTGGTTTGTTGTAAATGGGTATTTTTTTAATAATGAAATATTTGTGAATATAGGAAATATACTTTTTTTTTATAATTAATAATAATAATAATAATAATAATAATAATAACTTTATTTATTTCTCCTCACAACAAAACTTATAATAGAAACTTAACTAATTTAAGTGAACAATTTTGTCAGGTTGACGTCAAATTGACGGACGATTTAGCTTAAGCCGCTCCGCCCACTGTATCTAAGAGTCGCGGCTTCGATTCCTGCACGGGACAAATCTTCGTCAGCCCGTGTCAGTCCACTGCTGGACGTAGGCCTCTTCCATGGCACGCCACTGAGCTCGATCTTCAGCTTTCCTTCTCCAATCCTTGCCCGCTGCCTTACGAACGCGTCCTACACTACGTTTGCCGACACGCGGTCTCCACTCAAGAACCAGTCTGCCCCAACGGCCATCGGTTCTGCGGCATATGTGACCTGCCCACTGCCACTTCAGCTTGCTAATCTAATCTTTGTGTGATCCACAATTATTTGTTCCGGTCTGGGTATTTGTGTATGTGAATTTTCATGTTTGTAAACGCACCCACGACACATGGATAAATCCTAATATGAGGATACGGTTTTTAAAAAAAAGAAGAAAATGAAATGTATTTTGTTACTCCTTCAGTGCGCTAAACCAAACTTAATTTATTCTTGATTCAAAGCAATACGGAGATTTCAAATGTCAGATTATAAACATTTTTTTTCAATACGCACACATAAGTATACACACCTATATAAAGACCTATAAGTTTCATTGTTAATTGGGGTATAAAAGTGCTAAAAATGGATGAGAAACTATAAATTTGGAAATTTGGTTTTCGTATTGAGTGTGTGAAGCAACTCGGGGTGTCTGAGGTCTAACGTTATTTACGATACACCTTGTATATTTTATATTTTCTAAGCGGGGATGGCAGAAGTGTAGTATGTTTACCCACATATGGCCGAAAATATTAGGTCTATATATAAGAAGGGGCGAGCCTATTGTCATTATATGAAGAAAAATATCATACACCAGACAGCTATTAAGAATTTTTCGACAGAAACAGCACTATTTTCGACCTAGGATTCGAACTTAGGAATCGTGATTGCTACCGCACTATACTTCATTAAACCAATAAGACAGGCTCAGTAAGTAAGGTAATTTAAATTTTATTTAAATACAAACAAGATTAACTCTCTCTAAATCTTTATTAGCTTTAAATCTGAATCCCTGTTTAGCATATCTACCTTACTTATGCAGATATGTTTGGAATGATTCTACTTAAAACCAGATTACCTACTTCTTTATGCATATGCAAAACCGAAAGCTTTGAATTTACAGTTAGTTTTTCTCAAAACAAACACATCTCTCGTGTTTTGAACGTAGATAATCTTTTTAACCGACTTCCAAAAATAGTGGAGATTCAATTCATCTGTTCGATATTTTTCAAGTTTGTTTACCCGTTCGTTTTACAGCCCAAACACGACGCAGATATCTTTTTCAGTAAGTCCAACTCCATTATTAGACTAGCTTCATGATACCACATTATTGCATTACCTATCATCAAAGTTACATAAAAAAATAATCACCATCACGCCTAGATTCCCCAAGCGGGAGTGGCAGAGGTGTACTGTGTACATCCCACTTTAGGTTAGGTCCCATTGAATAGAGTTAATTTCCATCCTACTGGGCAAAATGTCAGACTCTGGACTGATACTGGGATTTTTTCGATAGAAAAACTATATACACTATAGGATTTGAACTCAGGACTTTATGATCGCTACCCGTATTATTAGATATTTGACCAACGCGGCAAATGAAAGATACATAGGAATGTCGAATTTCATTACAATCGGATATGAGATTGCTTGAAAAATGGGTTACAAATTATTAACGTATTGAGAGAGTGTATGTGTATGTGTGTGTGTGTGTGTGAATAATCTACGCTGTTGGCCGCGGGGCCTTTACAGCTTCTCCAGACAAAATAAGCCGGACAAACAAATATACGAACACAGCAAGTTTAAATAAAGCTTGTCAATCTTTTAGTTTTTACTGGGTTGCTGGTCTAATGGTGAATGCTCGAACATTTCATAAAAGTAGGTACACTTACCGACATTTTTAACGCGTATTTTGTTCGCGGCACGATGTGAAGTTAATTTATATCAATGATTTACTTTGATATATAATGCGAAAGTGGAAGGATGTATGTACCGGGGAAACCCTAGACTATCTTACCATGACCAAATAGACCAAGTCTTATCTGAAGGACAAGTCAAGAGTCTCCGTAACGGGCGATAGTGTGTAAGACAAACTATAAGAGTAGACGAAGCTAGAGAGGTATGTAAGGAAAGAACCAGTTGGAACTCTGTACTCTCTGCCTACCCCGCAAGGGATCTGGCGTGATGATATAGATAGATAGAGATTTACTTTGAGTCAAGTCAATTGATGGACGGCTTGGTCTAGTGATTTTAAGATCTTAAGCTGCCCACAAGATCGAGTAATTGCGGGTTCGATCCCACAAATATTTGTGTCAGTCTGGGCGTGTGTGTAGGTGAATTTCATGTATGTAAACGCACTCCCGATACAAACATAATTTCCAGCGCGGGGATAACTTTCTTAAAGACGAAAAATAATACAAAGTCGGTTTGTTAAGGTATGTGACAGTCCTCAGTCAACTTAACGAAATTATCATAAAGAAGGTACACTATTATACCACTTAATAACACATGGCTTTATGATGCAAATGTTTTGGACTCCACCTCCTTATTCGCACAAGCGCTTTTTCAACGCGCGTAAATAAACCGTTAAATAAAACAAATGGCCAACGCGGCATATTTTTGAAAGAGCTTACAGCGCTTTAAAAACGAGCATTGAAAAAGCGTTCGTATGAAGAGGGATAAGGGTTTGACCACTTAGAATCGAAGAGTATAGCAAATTTTATCGTATTTAAAGATTTGGGTGCTTTTTTGCACTCAAGCAGTTGACCTGCGTGAAAAACAAAACACAATATATGTTCTCAAATGCTTCTCGACCGGTCTATACAAACGGACCCTATATCAAAATCAAACAACAAAAATAGCATTTATAATATTTTTTTTAATTTACTTACAAATACATAATTCAGTCGCTCATAATTTTCATTACAATTTGAGACCCATTTGTCTAAAACTAACTTAGCTTTACAATCACATTTATGTTTGAGCACTTTAGTTCGTCACCAATTGTTGCCGAGAGCCAGATTCATTGCATTTAGGATATCGCCATTATCAGCATCAATTTCCCATGCGAAACAGCCACCCAGCTTATTCTTCTTAACGTACTTACATTTTTCAGCGGTAGACCTGGCGTCGTCATAGGTTATCAAGTCACCAGTCTCCTTTCTCCAAACGTAAGGAGCTTGAGCAACGGCGTCGTAATGATACTCCCATTTTCCAGCGGCAATCTCCTCTGCAATTTCTCTATAGTCCACCACACCGTCTTGCCAAGTACCCTTTACCGGTCCGGTCGCTACACCAGTGAAGGGATTATCGTCTTTGTAATCGTGGACTCCAGTCCATCCACGACCGTACATAGCAACGCCTACGACGATCTTTTTGGGCTTGACTCCTTGAGCTAGCAGATATTTGACGCCGAAGTCAGTTGTGTAAGTTTCTTTAGGGTTCCATGCAGGTGCGTACAGAGCCGTCTGGTGGCCTAAAGTATCGTTGGACCAGGCGCCTTTGAAGTCATAGCTCATAACGAAGATGTGGTCCATGTATTGCTGAGCAGCCTTGTAGTCAACAACTTGGATTTTGTCCCATCCAGCGCTAATAGCTGAGGTCAGCTCGTATTTCCTTCCAGTCTCAGCGCTCAACTCTTCAAGCATTTCTCTAAGTTCCTTCATGAGCTGAACGTACACGTGACCGTCTTCAGGGCTACCGAGATCAGGGTTGGCACCTTTGCCACCAGGGAACTCCCAGTCGATATCAACCCCATCGAAGAATTTCCAGGTTTGGAGGAAGTCTTTCACGGAAGCAACGAAACGCTGCCTCTTTGTCTTGTCAGTGAAGAAAAAGAACGGATCAGCCAGGGTCCAGCCACCAATAGAAGGAAGGATTTTCAAATCTGGTTGTGCTTGTTTCAACATCATCAACTGGCCGAAGTTACCTTTGTAAGGTTCGTTCCAAGATGACAGGCCCTTTTGGGGCTTCTGAAGAGCAGCCCACGGGTCGTGAATGGATACTTTGAAGTCTTCCCTTCCGCTGCAGGACCTTTGAAGAGCTTGAAAGCTACCTTCAATCTCCTTCAAACTGTCGTTAATGCCATCACCTCCACAGATTGGGATAAAACCGTACAGGAGATGAGTCAGATTAGGGATCGGAACGCGGTCTACCGGAAACTTTCTAGGGTATACTCCCCATTCGACGAAATATGCACCAATAACTTTTCCCGACGTCTGCTTGAAAGGTTTATTCTTTTCTCCCATAGAGTAGTCCAGGGGTGGTAAATGGCTGCCATCAGTGTCCGCCACAACAATTTCTGTCAGGTCACTGTAGCTGCATCCATCAGAGTTGCAAAGTTCCACTTTCATCTGATACCTGCCTCCCTTCTTGACTTTGAAAGCGGCTGAGGTTGCAGTACCGGAGCCAGACCAGAACTCCTTATCGTTGAGGAGTACCCTGGCTTTATCAGCTGGATCGCCGGACCAGACATTCCATGTAACGGAAACATCAGCAGCATCCCTCTTGGTAACTAACTGGTTGTAGGCTGTGGCTGCTTGGTTGACTTCGATGATCGCGAAGGTTCGTTCCCCCCATCCTAAAGTAGGCTTCCCAGGGGGGCCGCAGCTGACCGCCGCGAAGAACCCTGCGCAGACGACTAACGCCAGCATCTGTCGTCCCATAACCGGTTCTAAAAAAATAAATACGAAAATGTTGTACACAAACTTCTCATTAAAGAGCTGATTCGAAACTGAACTTGTGAGTCTGGTGGTATCTTTTATATACGGATGGTATAGTGGGTCACCCGCTAGCATGGAGAAGCCCGCATTGTAGTATCGAATGATTAAGATACGTAATAATAATCATTAGCACAGTTAGGTATCCCGGTCATGTTAGTGGGGCGGTCAAGGTGAGACATTAATTCTGCGATACTAAGGGAAAAGGGGTTGAGTCAAATTATAAATTTATTGTTCCTTTTTTAATGATAATACGGAGGATTAAGATTAGATGATGGGCGTACGTGTTTATCCTAACGGTTCGGAATCTTGGCGCGTTCGAAAACTGGTTATGGTGTATTTATTGGAAGTTAATGTTGTGTTTCGGCGTATCATAATATGGTACTTTTGTTTTGATAATTTTTAATGAATCATGAGATTACATTCGGCTGTGGGCGCCCGTAATGTTCGACCCGTTTACCAATTACACCAGTCGGCCTGTTCAAAGAAACCAGTGTATCTTAAACTTTTTATACTTTTCATCGCGTAGGATTAAAAGTGCCCGTGTTTTAATAATAAATACATATAAATACAGAGCCTGCAATGAGTTTATGTCCAAAGGCGTTCATTGCACTGTATATAACAAGTGCTACATTTCCATTGTGCGGCAGTAGCCGAGGTTGGATACCGCAAATTACGAGGCAGGAACTTTACATTGTGCCGCGCCCTCACCGGGGATTGAGTTTGAATCACAGATTTTAAAAGATATAAGAGCCACAATTGGTCAAATTAGCGCCTTTGAAATATTGACGATAGGACTTTGATATATTTGACGGACGATTTAGCACAGTTTTTAAGATCTTAACCCGCTCCGGCCACTGTGTCTAATAGTCACGGGTTCGATTTCCGCACGGGACAAATCTTTGTGTGATTTACAATTATTGTTCGGTCTGGGTATTTGTGTATGTGAATTTTCATGTTTGTAAACGCACCCACGACACAGGATAAAATCTTAGGGTCGGGCTAAGTTTTTTTTTAAATATAATATAATCTTAAGGATGAAGTTTTGGCACTAAGAAATGACATTTCTTACTTGAAATATGCGATAAATGACACTAATAATGTAGGCAAAGAGTTCAAAGCAAAAATCATTGATATCATTATATAATTGTTCATCATTGTTTTTATATACGCCGTCACGCCTACATTCCCCAAGCGAGAGTGGTAGAGGTGTTCTGTGCACATCCACTTTTTGCCTACGATGTTAGGTCCCATATAATAGGGGTCGAGCCTATTGCAATATACCGGGCACAATTCCAGACTCCGACCAGATACTGGGAGTTTTTCCATAGAAAAACTACATTTGTCCGATCTAGGTTTTAAATGCCTACGCCTTTGTAAATTATCCCTTAGAACCAGGATAGCTGTTGATTTGGGGTTTGAGAACCGCTGGTACTCGCCTATTATACCTATCTCTATGTCATGTTTATAAATATGGATGTAAGATACAGAGTAATCTGGATCTTACACCCGTATTTATAAACATGTCTAAGTGGGTTTTGTATATAATTTTAAACACGTGATTACTCGGCTAAATAAGTTCTAAAGACTAAGTAATTAAATATCTATAGATACGCGTGGTAATATTTTATTTATTTCTTATCCATTATTTTTTTATCTACATTGCTCAACTTTAAATATAAGTCCTTACGATTTAAGGTCGATTCTCCTATACCTACTAATAAGTGTTATGACTAATTACTGGTCACTGATATTGAATAGGCATTCTATTGATTCTATTCATTAGTAATAAGCGTTGCCCTTTCGAAGTCCGTTTATTATCGGACACTATGTCTTGCATTGTGTATAGTGCGACATAGATCTTTCGACGCGTGGCCATAATCGGGACGCCGTCATCAAGTAAAATGATATTTCGTGACAGTACTGCGCATTTGGTATAAGAAATATAGACAAAAATGAGGATGAAAAAGTCGTGAATTTAATGAATGAAGTAAAATTTGATTTTACTTTTTTTTTGTAACCTGGGCCCACTGCTGGACAAAGGTCTCCCCCATAACCTTCCAGCCCGGTCTGTTTTCAGCCATCTGTGGCCAATCCTTCCGAAATGCACCCAAGACGTCACGCCAACGCCAATTCTGCTTATTTAATTATCCAAAATAATTGCAAATGTTCCAATCAGTAATAGATTGAGTATATATAAAATATACATGAAAAATAACTCAAGATACGCTGTTTACTTGTATGAAGGAGTTTTTTATTTTAATAAATCATATCTTAATTATTTGAAAAAAAATAAAAGAAAGAAAACAGCTCCCGGAGGATCCGAGGGTCCTCCGGGTGCCCCGAGGATAGATTTCCCTTGTCATCAAACAAGGGAAATTTTCAGACAAAATTTTTAAAAGTCGATAACATTAGTAAAGTAAACGTATACTTTTTATACCGGACAATGTTAAGTTCCTGTCTAAAGGGTGCTGATGGGGCTGCCACGATTTTGTAGCGTGTTTGCCAAGCCCTGAGTTGATGGGCTTTCCGGCCTTAATCCGTAAGCAATCGGCCTCGCTGTTGAGTCCTGTAAGACCGAGCACCAACAGTATCCTGACCTAACTATCAGACAGATTGAACTCTTCCCTACTGCAGCGCTGGGTATATTTACATGTTGCAAGACAGCCTGTGCAGGGTTGGGAGCCAGCTCCTGTTATAAACTGTTAGACTAAACTAACATTACATTAAAAGTCAAACGTAAATACGACCACTTCGTGATTATGCTGGCGCCGCCGACCGCGCACCAGAGAAGACAACCGGTCAGGCCCTCACGAAGGGTCCAGTTGATGAGGAAGGCTTCATCAAGGTGGAGAGGAAGAAAAAGCCTCCCCGACGAAACCGGTGTGGGACTGCACCGGTAGAAGATGACTACTTCTTCGTTCAGCAGTACCAACAACACTGATGTATGTGTCTCGGCTACACTACACTAAAGCCGAGGACATTGCAGAGTATGCCCGTAAGAAGACTTTCTACAGTCTGAGGGTCGAGAAGCTGAACTCGCAAAACAATGCAGCATTCAATTCCTTTGTTGTGCGTGTTCCCAACACCAAGCTGGAGACCTTCATGAGTGAGGAGTTTTGGCCGAAGGGTGTCGTATTCAGAAGATTTCGTGGGAGACTGAGAGACACCCCTGCAGAGCGCAACATGTCACCGGTGATACATACGCAGATTATAAGTTTTTATATTTTATACGTATGTTAGTCCGTAAGGTATATATTCTATGGGCCTGTCAATCAATCAATCAATCAGCCTATCGTAGTCCACTGCTGGACATAGGCCTCTCCTAACACGCGCCATTGCACACGGTCCCCCGCCTTCCGCATCCAGTCCGTCCCAGCGACCTTCTTGAGGTCGTCGGTCCATCTAGCTGGGGGCCGTCCTACCTTACGCTTACCAAGTCGCGGTCTCCACTCTAGGATACGCTTGCTCCATCGGCCGTCGGTCCTTCTGCAGATGTGACCAGCCCATTGCCACTTTAGCTTACTGAGTCTGCGAGCTATGTCGGTAACTTTGGTTCTTTGTCGGATTACCTCGTTACGAATTTTATCCTTCAAAGAAACGCCGATCATAGCTCGCTCCATAGCCCGCTGTGCGACTTTGAGTTTGTGGACTAGTCCCACTGTGAGTGTCCACGTCTCGGCCCCGTAAGTCATAACAGGTAGAACGCATTGGTTAAAGACTTTAGTCTTCAGGCATTGCGGTATAGGCGAAGCGAAAACGTGACGTAGTTTGCCAAATGCTGCCCAACCCAATTGGATCCTGCGGTTGATTTCTTTCTCGAAGTTGTTCCTACCAAATTGGACAACTTGTCCAAGGTAGACATACTCCCGAACAACTTCGAGCATCGAACCATCGACGTAGATCGGTCCCGGCGTGACATGCTCATTAAACATGATCTTGGTTTTATCCAAGTTCATGCCGAGACCGACACCTCGAGAGGCTCCATTTAGGCTATGCAGCATTCCGCTCAACTGTTCCAGTGACTCTGCCACGATGACGATATCATCGGCAAACCGAAGGTGTGAGATGTATTCGCCGTTGATGTTAATGTCCCGCCCAGTCCAGTCCAGCGTCTTGAAGACGTCTTCGAGTGCATTGGTGAAGAGCTTGGGGGATATTACATCCCCCTGTCTTACCCCTCGATGCAGCTCGATCGGGTTGGTCTTTTGGTCCTGGAGCTGGACGGTCATTGTGGCGGTATCATACAGACATCTCAACACCTCGATATAGCGCCAATCGATGCCACATCGCTGCAAAGCATCCAAAACCGCCCAGGTTTCGATGGAGTCGAAGGCTTTCTCGTAGTCCACGAAAGCCATACACAGCGGCTGATTGTACTCTTCGGTCTTCTGTACAATCTGCCGAACAGTATGGATGTGGTCTACGGTGCTGTAGCCTTTTCGAAACCCGGCTTGTTCCGGTGGCTGGAACTCGTCAAGTCTTCTGGCGAGGCGGTTTGTGAGTACTCTCGAGAACAACTTGTAGACGTGGCTCAGGAGTGAGATGGGTCTGTAGTTCTTCAGCAAGGTTTTGTCACCTTTTTTGAAGAACAGAACCACCGCACTCCCGCTCCACGCTTGAGGTGTTAAGCCCTGGTGGATGACGGAATTAAAGAGACTCGCTAGCTTTTTCAGGATTGGAGTCCCGCCTGCTTTTAGGAGCTCAGTGGTGATTCCGTCATCGCCTGGCGACTTGTTGTTTTTGAGCTGCTCGAGAGCCACTCTGACCTCGTCCTGGTTGACATCAGAGATGTCTTCCGTATCGTGGCGTGCTAGTGGGGCTCTGTGGTCGTCAGCGCTGGGTCTCGAGGGTTTAGCCATCCGTGATGCGTACAGGTCTTTGTAGAAACTCTCAATTTCCTCGAGTATCTCGAACTTGGAGGTCACGGTTTTGCCATCCGCTGTATTAAGTTTCGTCAGATGGGATCTACCTAGCTGGCGAGCGAAGACTTTGGTGCCTCTGTTCTGTTCAATCGCAGCCGCGATGGCGCGGGTGTTGGAACATCGGAGGTCACGTCGCACCCGCTTCCGGATCTTCCGGTTGAGGTTCCTCCCATCCGGCGAAGACGCCTGCGTGGATGACATTTCCCGTCTCTGCCTCATAAGTTCGAGAGTCTCGAGCGAGAGTTTAGACTCTCTGTTACCGCTTTTGCCGGGAAACACCCTTCGAGACACATCCTGTAGCGTTTTGACCACTGTGTCGGTTTTCTCGTCAACATTGCCTTCGGTTTCCAGCAGGTCGAAACGATTTTGAAGCTCCAGTTGGAACTTTTCGGACCCTAAAGCTATTTGAGGCGCAGTAGGTCTGAGAGTAGACCTCATCATGCGACGTCTTTCGGCCTTGAAGTCTATATTTAGAGCGCCTCGGACAAGTCGGTGATCGCTGCCGGTATTAAACCTGTTGATCACGGAGACGTCTCTAAATATAGACTTCCTGTCAGTCATGATGAAGTCTATCTCGTTCCTCGTCACAGTGTCGGGGCTTCGCCATGTCCACTTTCTATGAGGCTTCTTCTTAAAGAACGAATTCATCAAGAAGAGCCCCTGCGACTCCAGAAAGTTGACCAGCATCTGCCCCCTGTGGTTTCGGCGCCCCACGCCGTGGGGTCCGATTATCGTTTCGCCGCGTTCTTGTACTCCCACTTTGGCATTGAAGTCCCCCATAACAACGTTGTAGTGAGCCTTGGTGGTGCCATGTAATGCCTTGGCTATGTCTTCATACATGGCTTCGGCTATGTCGTCGCAGTATGTCGAGGTCGGCGCATATACCTGTACCACCTTCAGGGTGTACCTGTTGGTGATTTTAATTATGAGGTACGCTACCCGTGTCGACACACTGCTGACTTCCACAACGTTGTTAGTGAGAGCTTTGTTGACCAGGAAACCGACACCGCCCTGAGAGGGCCGATCACCTTCCCGAAAGTAAAACAGGTGGCCTGACTCAAGGGTTATCGTGTCCTCGCCCTGTCTTCGGACTTCGGATAACCCCAATATGTGCCAGTTTATGCGACCTAGTTCTACCTCGAGTTCAGCGAGGTGTTGGTCCAGCCGTAGAGAGCGTCCATTGTACGTAGCCAGGGTCAGGTGTTTTTGGTAGCCTTGTGTCGTAGCCCGGAGATTCTTCGCACCCCCTGCCCCGCTGTTACCGCGACCGCTACCGTGGCAGCGGACAGCGGGACTACCGGGAACTGGGGGCCTTTGCGTTTGGTGTCTTAACATATTAAGAGGTTTTTGGCCTACTATACCACGCTGGCCAGACGGGTTGGTATAGGGTTTGTTTCAAATTTTCCTTTTCTGGTCGTTGATCGGATGACGTTACTACCTTTGGTGGACTCTTACCACCAGCCAAGCAAAAGTATGGCTACTGGGGCATTCTAAGTTTTTCTTTCGCTTCCAGCCCAGTAAGGAAGTAAATGGGCCTGTAAGTTGAACAAAATATTTTTTGTAAAATTTCAGTTACCTACAAATAAATAAGGTAATATTATTTTTAAAAGAATATTATACTAAAACACTAAATGTAATTAAATGTATGGGGTCTATCTAGCCTGCAATAACTAATTATTATTATGAAAGTTACCGCGGACTATTTGTCCGGCCTAAGACTCAACTTGGTGATCGCCACTTGCGATATAACAAGACCAGCTTATTTATTTTCCCTCCAATATAATTCACACAGTACATAAGTAAACAAAACGCTCCAATAATTTCGTATTTATTTGTATAAATACAACTAATTTGTACCAAATAATGTATTTCCTACTTACCAATTCGTCGAAACAAATCACCCAATACAGAAAATGTATGAAAAGGAAATATAATTAAGCAATATTCCCGTCTTTATCACGGTTCAATACGTTGATTGGATTACCAGAATTCAGGACGAAGTTTAGGAAATTCTTACTACTTAGAAATAGATGTTAAAATGTCAATGTCAGATTGTTTGTTTGCTACTTAATTATGTGTAAACGGTTGAACGGATTTAAAGGCAATGTGGTACAGAGGTAGATTACAGATATAGGCTGCGTTTTATCTCAAAAGAAAATACTTAAGGGTGTGAAATAGGGGTTGAAAATTTTGTATGGGGAACCCATCTTTTTTTTTTAAACAGCCCGGATACACTACGGATTATTCCTATGTCGTGGATGCGTTTACAAACATGAAAATTTACATACACAAATATTCAGACCTGAATAAATAATTGTGGATCACACAAAGATTTGTCCCGTGCGGGAATAAAACCTGCGACTATTAGACACTGTAGGCGGAGCGGCTTAAGCTCTTAACCACTGCGCTAAATCGTCCGTCATCCGTCATCATTTTTCAGGTTAGGCAAATGAAAATTCATAAGACTTCTGGAAAGGAATAAAAGACTTTGTGTTTTAGCTTTTTTGAAAAATTATTACTTAGGGGATAAAACACTACTATATCTATGTCAAAAGAAAATAACCGCGTGCGCAGCCGCGCCCAACAGCTAGTAGGCTATACGACGTGTAACATAATAAACGCAAGACCAAATAGACCGAGTCTTATCTGAAGGACAAGTCAAGAGTCTCCGTAACCGGCGAGCGTGTATGAGACGAACTATGAGAGTGGAGGAAGCCAGAGAGGTATGTAAGGAAAGAACCTGTTGGAACTCTGTACTCTCTACCTACCCCACAAGGGATCTGGCGTGATGATATAGATAGAGATAGACTGAAAATAGTTTATCCTTAATCGGCAACTGAATTGATTCCAACAATTTCTAATGTATAATCGTTTTTTTCATTTACAAAAATTTCTGTTACTCCTTTAGCGAGCTATAACAAATTAAATTTATTGTTGATTCAGAGCAATACGGAGATTTTAAATGCATTCCTAAAACGTATTTCCTAATACGTACATACACATACAAGTTTCATTATTATTTAGAGTATCAAAATTTAAAAAAAAGGTTAATATACTTTAAATTTGGTAATTCGTTTTTTGGTTTTGAGTTTGGGAAGCAATTATCTAATCAGGGCGTCTGAGGTCTTGCGTTTTTTACGATGCACCTTGTGTAAATTTATTCGATAAAAATCAACGTACAGACACGCCAGGGAATAAACTAATATAGTTTATTAGTAGTTAGTGCTTTAGTAATAATAGTTTTATATTTTGCATGCCTAGAGGTAGAATATGTTAAGAGGTTTTTGGCGCATCTGCAGAAGGACCCACGGCCGATGGAGCAAGCGTGTCCTAGAGTGGAGACCGCGACTTGGTAAGCGTAAGGTAGGACGGCCCCCAGCTAGATGGGCCGACGACCTCAAAAAGGTCGCTGGGATAGACTGGATGCGGAAGGCGGAGGGAGGACCGTGTGCAATGGCGCGTGTTAGGAGAGGCCTATGTCCAGCAGTGGTCTGCGATAGGCTGATTGATTGATAGGTAGATTATGGCGTAACACGTAATAATATACGAGGTGTATCGTGACCTCAGACACTCTGATTAGATAATTGTTTCACAAACTCAATACGAAAACCAGTTTTCCAAATTTGACATTTTTTACTCCTTTTTTAAGCACTTTTATACGTGCATATTGAGAAATATGTTTTAGAAATGCATTTGAAATCTCCGTATTCTTTTGAATCGAGAGTAAATTTAGTTTATTATAACGCGCTAAAGGAGTAACAATATTTTTTGCAAATTTAAAAATGTAAGATACATTAAAAATGTTTGGAATCAATTTAGTTACCGATTTAGAACAAACTACTTTTAGGTGTTGCGTTTATTATGTTATTAGTGAAACAAGAATATTTTGGCCCATAGATGAAATTGACAGAGGAGCGTTGGTGTGAAATAAGGGTTATCATTTAGTAAAATTTTCCTACTTTCAAGGAGAAAATTCAACAAGTGGGTTCGCACGGTTACTGATTAAAAAAAAAACCGTCACGTCTATATTCCCCAAGCGGGGGTGGCGGAGGTGTACTTAGTACACCCACGTTTCGCCAACAAGGAAAAAAGGAAAAGAACTTGGGTAAATTTCATAGCAAACGGCAACTCTGCGACTGTCATGTAGAGACATTTCACCTGATGACGGCGTTAGTTCCGCTTTTGGCAAAAGATCCTTGTAGGACAAAATGAATACCCCCCCCCCAAGATGTCAATCATCTGCCTCTATCATTACCCAACATTTTTGAACTAGTTTCTCTTCAGCGTTGGTATGTTTATCAGTTGCATTCTTCGGTCATAGCATGTCATATTGATGGCTTGGTATCCAAGTATCGAATAGTTAAGTTTAACTGTAAACGCATGCGGGTTTAAAAGTATACATTGTTGCTAAGGTGTTATTAATTTATTAATTCTTTCATTCGTTCGTTCGTCGTTTTTTTAATTCGTTCGTATAGTACGAGAAGGATATTTGACATTGTTTTTTTTTGTTTTACTTATTATTATTGTACTATTGTTTCGTTCTTTTTATTTTATAATTTGATCATTTTATAATTTAATAATTCACATAAATAGTTTAAAAATAGCAGTGATAGCCTAGTGGTTAGACCGTTGGACTGCAAAGTCAAAGGTCTCGGGTTCAAACCCAGGCACGCACCTCTGTCTTTTCGAAAACATGTGCGTATTAAAAAATAATTATCACTTGCTTTAACGGTGAAGGAAAACATCGTGAGGAAACCTGCATGCCTAAGAGTTTCTCGAAGGTGTGTGAAGTTCGCCAATCCGCACTGGGCCAGCGTGGTGGACTATGGCCTAAACCCTCTCAGTTTGAGAGGAGGCCCGTGCCCAACAGTGGGACAGTTTCTTAACAGGGTTAATATTATTTATTATTTATTATATATAGTTTTTGACATAATCCTGTAATTTTAATAATATTGTAAACCCAACAGAGTATGCTACAGAGAAACAAGATGCAACGTAGACCTTAGCAAATTTATATACCTGTAACAACAATAAAATTGATTTGATTTGATTTGATTGACATTAAAAGGGAGGCGTTGGTGTGATATTAGGGTTATGATTTACAAAATTTTTACTATATAATAACCCTAATATACCTACTTCTAGGGAAATATTTCAACAGGTAGGAATTTCCGCACGGTTACTGAATAAAAAAGAACTTGGGTAAATTTCATGGCCATCGGCAAGCGTTAATTCCGATTTTGGCCACGGTCAAAAATATCTTTGTATGACTGTACATTCGTACGTTCATTCGTTCGTTAGTTCGTACGCGCATTCGTACGGTCATACGTTCGTACGTTCATTCATTCATTCATCAGAGAAACATTCGTCATCAGAGAGACATCCACAACAGGACTAAGATCGCCCCCAATGATCGACTTTGAATTTGACGAACCACTTAGTCCATTGGTTAAGAGCTTAAGCCGCTACGCCAACTGAATCAAGAACACCCGGGTTCAATACACACTGGATAAATTTATATGTGATCCAGATTCTTTCCTTCCTTTCCTTACATACCTCTTTCTTAAAAGGTTCTTTCCTTACATACCTCTCTGGCTTCCTCCACTCTCATAGTTCGTCTCATACACGCTCGCCGGTTACGGAGACTCTTGACTTGTCCTTCAGATAAGACTCGGTCTCTTTGGTCATGGTAAGATAGTGTAGGTCTTCCGCGGTACCTACATCCTTCCACTGTCGCATTGTATATCTGTTTGTCATTATTTCTTTTGACATTCTTTCTATATGCCCGAACCAACGGAGCATAACCTTTCACATCTTTACACCGATACTATCGGGGTATTTTTGGATATGAATTTCATGCTTGTAAATGCAACGACGGCACAGGAATAACTCCTATGGTATTTTTCATGAAGGAAGGGTACTGTGACAGTTTTAAGTGTCAAAGAACTGAATGAAGATGAACCTATGCGGCGACGTGGTATGCAGGAGCTGCTGTACAGACACTGAAACCATGAAGCATATCCTCTGTCATTGCGACGCTCTGACCGCGCGGCGAATGAAGCTACTGGGATTGGCCTATACAAATCCAGAAGAATTACGGCTCTGCCCACCTGCTGGGATTTACAACCTGATACAGGGAGTAATGGACACGTCAGGTACGTAAGAGCATTAGGGCAAAGACAGCACAAAAGATCCCATCGGGTCGAAGTGCGCCAGAGGTCTCCTCGGTCCGGTAAGCCAACACTAAGATAAGATAAGATAAGTGTCAATGAAAATTATACTTTAATGGCAATAAGAGGCATGACCTGTTTCTATACTTATGGTGTTATGCCTTAACACCATTGAATTAAGTATTAATTTCGTTACTTAGAACTGACACTACTCATCTTATATGAAACATATTATAGTGCCGGGCTAAATTTTTATTAGAGAAATAGTATACAAAAAAAATATTCAGATCATGGGTTCGTTTCTCTTGCCCTTTAAATAACTTCCACTGGTGAGCAAAGGCTTTATCTAAAAATTGAGACGTGAGAAAATGAGTCAGGTTCTGTCTCCCACTCTCCCTATCTCTCTCTTTCAACCAAAACCTACTTCGCATCTATAAAAATTACCAATCCATCCAATAATGAAACTAGCTAAGTATAACTTAACCACAACACGCCTTTGTTACTAATGCACGTTAAATGATTCACGCGGCTCGGTTAATGCACTAATGAGTCAAGCAGTTTATGTGTTGAGAGATAACATACAGACAAACAGTTTGACCTAATTACTGTATGACTAAAGTTATTATTGTAATTTACTTACAAATGTAAGTTACAATACGTTTCACGCCTATATTTACTGAGCGGGAATGGCAGAGGTGTACTGTGTACACCCACATTTCGCCAACGATGTTAGCTGCCAATGCAATAGGGAGCGAGCCTATATCGGGCACAATACCAAACTCCGGACTGCCATTGAAAATTTTTCTATAGAAAAATGACTGTATATCCGACCTGAGAGACCGAGATCCTGAGTTCGAATCCTATCGAACTTAGGATTTCGTGATAGCCACACTCTCACTATGCCTCACTAAACCATCATGATAGTATATAAGTATATAAAATCATTTCTTCTTATTAAAAAAAGATAGTCATCGTGGTGGTCGTTGGGGTGAAGCCTTTATCCAAGCTCCATCCAATAATAATCATTTAAAAATACCTTTTTAAAAACAAGCTTTAATAGCAAAACCACAAAGAAAATATCCTTCTTAGTTGAGGAGTTCCCATGGCTTCCTTCCGACTCCATCATCATCAGACCTTGGACACCATACGGGTTTAAAGTCCTTCTCAAGACAAATCCAACGAGCCCAAACACGATGGGGTTGTATTGAGTAGTCGTGGGGTTGTATTGAGTAGTCGTGTGGTTCCATTGGCCACCTTTCGGCTACATCTTTAGACCCTGAACACTATTTGTTTGTATAGTACTTTTCAATACCAATCTAACAAGCCTAAACACGAGGGGGCTACGTTGTACAGTTGATATGTTCCTATGATCACCTTCCGATTCCATCATCAGACCAGCTTTATAGTACTATATTATTGCATTGTCATCGACTTTACACACGTATGCCAAATTTAGCTCAATCGGATACCCGCAATACTTGAAAAATCAATCACAAGATTTGAACCGGAAAGACAGACAGACAGAAATACGAACATTGCAAGTTAAATAAAATCTTGTAAAAAGTAGGTTTCTTCTTCTTCTTCTTTAAGTTATGGCTTCACACTAATTTTAAGTGTATTTTGCCAGTGTCCAGTGAGATATATAGTCGTGTTTGTGTAAATTAATTCAACTCCCCGATGAACTTGATCGCAACAATGATAACGAAATTAATGAAGTACCCCACCCTGGATAGTAAAGCGGTGGATACTTTACATACCAATTGCGACGGCCGTTTTGAGGGAAGTCAAAAAGGCACATTTTATCACTTTGTTACAATTACCTTCACTCATGCACATATAAGAACACATAATGGTTAATATTCCACCAACATTACACATTATTAGTCGAAATAACACAAGTTTTGGAAATTAAAACAAATTGACAACATCACTCTTCGACTTCCCGCCAAAAAAAAAACAAAAGTAGGTTTACTCCTCATTAAAAAAACTATGTCTCACATACTGGTACAAATAAAAAAACTAGGCTAACAGATCTATCGTAACCTGAATCAATACAAAACAATGTGCTAAGCTTACAGCAAAAAAACGAAAGGTACTGTTCTGCCGACGACATTTGCATACAATGCGAAAGCGCTAAGATTTTTCAAGTCCATTGACCTAAGTTAAAGAGGTTATTTTGACCCATGCAAGGCGGGAATTATGCTGCGTCCATATTGGCTGTATGGTATTTTATCTTTCCCATTTATTTTTTTTATGTTAAGTAAAGTGAGGCAGTGTAATGTTATGAGGTAATATGTAATGTTTACGGAACAATTTGTGTTTGAATTATAATTTTCGCTCTGTTTTTATTATAATATATTTTTCTTAAATTGTTGGTTTTTATAAATGCATATTTTGCATTAAGGCCGGAACACAAAAAAAAGTTGATATGATAGTACGGTATCAAATTGATGTCCCTTTTGTACTACAGGTTGTGTGATAAAGATAAACGAGATAGCATGCTTTCTCGATACATCAAATTATTAGTGTTTATCTGATTCTCAATAAAAACCGATCCCCTTTATTACTCTTATAATAATATCAGAATTATATATTTTTTTCGTACTTTCTAGCTTCTAGCTTGATGTTATGCTGGGCGAAGACTGTGTTCTGCAGGGGACGTCTTACGGTTGGTAGTTGCGGGGTAGGCAGATACTACAGGGTTTCCCTCCCGATTCCCTTACATCCCTTCTTTAGGATACAGATACCGCAGACAGGATCAGACACCGACCTCGCCGACGAGATCGATAAATCCCTTGCCCCCCGGCCGGTGCAGAACACCACGGCGTGACACCTAGTATATACCCTGCCCCATAGCGACTGCCAAAGCCGATGCCGATCCTCCTTGAGGCGCCCTTGAGCTAGTTGCCCCTTGCCCTTTTGGCTCGAGTGTATTGGTTGCACGTTTGCCGTTTTGCCAACAGCGTAGATCATTCACACACACACACACACTCACTACAGAGTTTCAATTAATTTTATTCTTACAGACCTCTCTCGCTTTCATAGATTCCTTTGCGCGGGTTTAAGAATATGTGTGTGTAAATACTCTAATGATTCCTCTGTATTTATGGCATATATTCGTTATACGAATAACTACGTAAATAAACACGGATGCTCTAATGCCTGTAGTAAGGCGAATACCGCGATGCTATTGGAATGCACCGGCTCGATTGAGACTTAACCTTTGCACCTCGTGAAATGTAAACGCCGCATTGTTTTGTGTTTTACTTTGTATATCTAGGGTTGTTACAGTTTCTAGATCAAATTGATTTACATATAACAAAATTGTTTTTTTGACAACCTAGCCCGTAGCCAACGTACTCTCTGTCTACTCCGCAAGGGATCTGGCGTACTTGCTTCGGCTGTACATATACTAAAATTGGAACGATAAAGAGAAGATTAGCATGGCCCCTGCGCAAGGATGACACGCAAAATCGTGAAGCGTTCCACATTTTTCGAGGTCGAAGAATCCTTTGCCCGCCGGCCGGTGCAGAGCACCACGGCAAGACACCTAGTATACGCCCTCCCCCATAGCGGCTGCCCAAGCCGAGGCCGTTCCTCCTTGAGGCGCCTTTGAGCTAGGTGCCCCTTGCCCTTCTGGGTCGAGCATAGCGGTTGCATGCTCGCTTACTTGTCCGATGAAGCTGTAAAGGCCCCGCAGCCAACAGCGTAGATCATTCATACACACACACACAAGGGATATGGCGTGATGATATAAGTAGATAGATAGAACATAGCACAACAAGGATTTATTCCTATATCGTGGGTGCGTTCACAAGCATAAAATTCATATATACAAACACCCAGACCGAAACAAATATTTGTGAGTCACAGATTTGTCCTGTGAGGTCGAACCTGTGACTACTTGATCCAATGAGCGGAACGGCTCTTAACTACTGGAACAAGCCGTCCGTCAATCATAAAATAATTTGATCACAATCAAGTAGTAAGAATTTAAAGCTTCAATTTTATTTATCTAATTTTTTTATAGTCCGACAAGGAGCTTTTGACCCGTGGCCAAAATCGGAACTAACGCTGTCATCAAGTGAAACGTCACTTTATGACTGTCGCAGAGTTGCCGTTTACCATGAAGTTTGCCCAAATTCTTTTTTTTAATTAGTAACTGTACGGACGGACCCTCCAGTGTCCAGGGAAGTCGAAGAGTGATGTTGTCAATTCGTTTTAATTTCCAAAACTTGTGTTATTTCGACTAATAATGTGTAATGTTGGTGGAATATTAACCATTATATGTTCTTATATGTGCATGAGTGAAGGTAATTGTAACAAAGTGATAAAACGTACCTTTTCGACTTCCCTCAAAACGGCCGTTGCAATTGGTATGTAAAGTAAAAATACTAATACATAAAAAACCCAAATGGATTTCTAAAGGAATTAAAAAATGTAGCAGTATTAAGAGGAAGTTGCTATGGAAATATAGACGGTCACCCACATTAACAAATAAACAAGGGTTTAAAGCATTTTCAAACAGACTTAAAAAAATAATCTCACTTACAAAAAAATCACAAAATGATTACTGTATCAAAAATGCTAGAAATAAATCTAAAGCCACGTGGAATATTGTCAACAACTATTTGCAAAATGAACCAAGACAAACTATCTCAAAGTAAATTACGGAAACAAGATTATAACTGACCCTACTGAGCTAGCCAATGTTTTTAATACTTACTTCGCCGAAAATGCAGAGGGCAACAAAAATATTAACACATACGACAGTTATCAGAATAATTGCAATTCGATATATCTATTTCCATGCACGAACTTTGAGATTCTTAAAATAATATCATCTCTAAAGAGTACAAGTAGCGTTGGATATGATAATGTCTCCACTAAAATCCTTAAAGATGTAGCGACGGTTATTACATTTGTCATATGTTACATACTCAATTTATGCATGGAACAGGGGACCTATCCAGAAAAATTGAAAATTACAATCGTCAAACCTCTCTACAGAAAAGGTGATCCACATGAGTTAAGTAACTATCGCCCTGTAGCGCTAATACCAGTCATAGCCAAAGTTTTTGAGAAGGCAATTTACAGTAGATTATACAATTACTTTGAAAATTATAATCTGTTATCAGACAAGCAGTACGGATTTCGAAAACATAAAACGATTAATATGGCAATTTATGACTTCTTATTAAAAGTAATGACAGCAGTAGATAAAAGAAAGAGGGCAATAGCCTTATACATGGATATGACAAAGGCATTTGATCATGTAAGACATGATCTTCTACTGAAAAAAATGTTTGGCTATGGAGTAAGAGGGAATGCATATAGGTTATTGAAATCATACCTGAGTAATAGAATGCAAATCACGCAGCTAAGCAAAGTATGTCCTATGACACTTACAGAGACAACATATACTTCAGACGCAATATCAGTATGTTATGGAGTTCCACAAGGAAGTGTTCTCGGACCACTGTTATTTTTAATATATATTAATGACCTTCCTAATGTTACTAACTATGACATGACATTATTTGCTGACGATAGCACTATTTTATTTATTAAAGATAATTCGGACAATTTAAATGACGAAATAATTAATACTTTGACTTGCATTAAAAACTGGTTGACATTGAACAACTTAAAAATAAATTTGACAAAAACACATATAATGGACTTCAAACAGCAACGGAAAAACTGGACATTCAATTTTCAAATAAAGAAATCGTAGAAATCGAGTCAACGCGTTTCTTAGGTTTGACCATCGATCATCAACTAAAATGGAAACTTCATATCCAAAATATATGCAAAAGACTGTACCAATTCTCATTTGCGTTATATAAACTATCTAGGGTAGTTAATTTATCAGCGGTAATGACGGCCTATCATGGACATGTAGCTTCTATACTGAGATACGGTATAATTTTTTGGGGTAACTCAACCGATAAGATGCAGGTATTTAAAGCTCAAAAAAGGTGTGTGCGTGGGATAACTGGTCTAGGAATGAGAGAATCATGTAAAGGAAAATTTAAAGGTTTAAGGATACTAACGGTACCCTCTCTTTACATCTGCGAGGTTGCAGCTTTTGTAAAAAGTAATATGCATATATACAATACATATCCTATAGGTAGCCGTCGGGAACATACCATACACCCAATACCTTGTAAGACACATCTTATGCATAAAAGCATAGTCTGTATGGGGCCTACTATTTATAATAAAATACCCCTACACATAAGGAAAATTAGTAGTGCTAATATTTTTAAAAATATGTTAAGTAATTTTTTAATAGACAAAGAGTACTATTCCATTGACGACTTCTTAGAGGGAAAATAGCATTATATAGTTTTTTTTTTAATACTAATAATAAGATCATTAATATAAATTTTAAATTAATTTAATAATAATATGACATTATATATTTCATATTACTTTATAATTTTGTACGCCTGATGCATGGCAGGATATAGTAGAACTTATGACTATATACATGTAACATCCTATCTAACCTATTATCCACAAATAAATGATTTGAATTTGAATTTGAATTTGAAAGTATCCACCGCTTTACTATCCAGGGTGGGTACCCCACCCTGGATAGTAAAGCGTTCATTAATTTCATTATCATCGTGGTCATCAAATTCATCGGGGAGTCGAATTAATTTAAAGAAACACGATTATATATCTCACTGGACACTGGCAAAATACACTTATAATTAGTGTGAAGCCATAACTTGAAGAAGAAGAAGGACCCTTCAGTTGAAATATTTTGCTGGAAGTAGGAAAATTTACTGAATGATAACCCTAATTTCACGCCAACGCCCCCCTGTCAATGTCATCCATGAGCCAAAAGATGTCGCATTATATGTATGATTCTGACCTGAGATTCGGCTTTTGTTTTTTGCCGTAATGGCGACAAGAAGCCAATTTTTATAATTTACTGTTATACTCTATTACTACTTGACATTGGCGAAATACACTGTTAAAGTGTGCGGCCATTATTTAAAATAAGAAGAAGAAGACCTGAGATTCTGACACTTGATATAAAATGTAACGTATTTCGTTTCGCCAACCCTAATACGTAAACCATTACAATTTGTATTCAAGAATTCACTATTATCACGTATTTTGAGATTATTTATAGTGTCACTGATGTGCCACTGACCTTTATTAAACTCGTCATTAATATATGGATCTTTAACGATTTACGATTTGAAATAGCATTTTACCTGCTATTAGCATGGTTTACTGCTCACAATTAACGGTGCAAATTAAAAATAACATTAAGTTGTTTTGTTGACATAATTTTTAGACTACCTTATTTGTCGGTAATCATGAGGTCCTGGATTCGAATCCAACTTCGGTCAAAGTGTTTTTCAAAATTCTCAGTAATATAATCCGGAGTATGAAAATGTGCCGGGTTTATTAGCAATAGGTTCGCCCCCTATTACATGAGCACTCCATATTCATCGGCGGTATTTTAGGGTACGCAGTACATCTCTGTCCTCAGTCACCTCGTTCAGGGCAGGCGTTGCTATCTCGATCAAGAAGCTTTCTCACGTTCCACGCGCCGAATGTCATAACAGGTGTTCTTTTTAAGTTTCCTTTGCGGCGTCGACCACGATTTGATGATGCGATGATAACCTTAAGTTGCCCACTAAGATATCGTTTAAGTATATATGGCAATCGTGCTGCCAAACCTCCCATACTCCTCTGAGACGTGGTGTGTTTACCGCCGCTACATTCGCACTCTGGATCGCTTCCACCTTAAATGCCTCCGTACCATCATGAGGATCAGATGGTCCGATAGAGTGCGAAACACCGAAGTTCTGCGACGAGCCACCAACATTGGGTGGCATTGAGGCCTATTTAATGCGTCGACAGCTTCGGTGGTGCGGTCACGTATCTCGTATGGCGGAGGACAGAGTGGCGAAGCGCATCTTCTACTCTGAACTGGAGATGGGCAAGCGGAATCATGGCGGTCCCCTCCTCCGGTACAAAGATGTCCACAAGCGACACATGAAGAGATGCAACATAGAGCCCTCTCGTTGGAAACGTTTGGCAGCACAGCGGCCAGAATGGCGCAAGATGGTGAACAGCCAAGTACGCGAGTTTGAGGCTCAGCGTAAAGCTGATCTTGATGCCAAACGCGATCAGTTAAAGGCTCGCCCACCTGCTGCCATAAGATACAGTTAGGAGAACGGCGTACTTACGTGCCCTCAGTGTGCACGGAGTTTCGCCGCGAAGATAGGCTACAAAAGCCATCTTCGAGCGCACCAGCGCCATTACTCCGACTAGGGGTCAAAGTGGTCGCCATGGCCAAAATCGGTCGGATTTATCATCATCATCACACCTCTGTCCCCGCCGTTTGGGGAATATTAGCGTGGCGATATTTATAAGAACACTCAAAAACGTTACCGTCGTTCTGAAGCTGACATACGGCGTAAAAATACAAAGAAAGATATAACTAACGAACAGACAAAAAATGTAGTAGTTTATTTTGTTTTTAACAAAATAAACTAAAAATAATGACAAAACAGATATACAATGCGAAAGTGGAAGGATGTAGGTGCCGGGGAAGACCTAGACTATCTTACCATGACCAAATAGACCGTGTCTTAGCTGAAGGGCAAGTCAAGAGTCTCCGTAACCCGCGAGTGTGTATGAGACGAACTATGAGAGTGGAGGAAGCCAGAGAGGTATGTAAGGAAAGAACCTGTTGGAACTCTGTACTCTCTGCCTACCACGCGAGGGAGCTGGCGTGATGATATAGATAGATAGATCATCATCATCATCATCATCATCAGCCTATAGCAGTCCACTGCTGGACATAGGCCTCTCCAAGTGCACGCCACTGGGTACGATCCTCGGCTACTCGCATCCAGTTTCTGCCAGCCGCCCTACGAAGGTCATCGCTCCACCTAGCCTGAGGGCGTCCTGCATTACGTTTGCCAGTCCGCGGTCTCCACTCAAGAACTCGTTTGTCCCAGCGGTTATCGGTTGTTCGGCTAATGTGACCGGCCCATTGCCACTTCAGCTTACTAATCCGGTGGGCTATGTCGATAACTTTGGTTCTCTGTCGAATGACTTCGTTCCGGATTCTATCCTTCAGAGAAACTCCGAGCATAGCCCTTTCCATAGCTCGCTGAGTGACTTTAAATTTATGAACCATTCCAACCGTGAGTGTCCACGTCTCGGCTCCATATGTCATAACGGGCAGGACGCACTGATTAAAGACTTTTGTCTTTAGGCTTTGTGGAATGGGCGATGTAAATACTCGACGTAATATCCCAAATGCCGCCCAGCCCAGCCGTATTCTTCTGTTGACCTCTTTCTCGAAGTTGTTTTTCCCCAACTGCAGAGTTTGCCCTAGGTAAACATATTCTTGAACAACTTCGAGAATAGCGCCATGTATTGCAACAGGTTCTGGTGCTACATGTCGGTTAAACATTACCTTGGTGTTCTCCAAGTTCATGCGGAGACCTATTTGTTTGGAAGGATCGGCTAGGCTGGTCAGCATCTGTTGTAAATCCTGCAACGTTTCGGCCATAATGACGATTTCGTCTGCAAATCTCAAGTGTGAGATATGTCTCCCATTTATGTTTATGCCATGACCTTCCCAGTCCAGCGTTTTAAACATATCCTCCAATGCATTTGTGAATAATTTGGGGGAGATAACGTCCCCTTGTCTCATTCCTCGATGCATTGAGATAGGGTTGGTCTGCTGGTTTTGTAACTGGATGGTCATGGTCGCGGCGTTATAGAGACTTCTTAACACCTGGATGTATCGCCAGTCGACTTGGCATCGTTGCAAGGATATCACGAATGCTAAGCACAGGGGCCGATTATACTCTTCGGTCTTCTGTATAATCTGCCGTATAGTATGGATGTGGTCTATGGTTCCATACCCTCTTCGAAACCCGGCCTGTTCCGGGGATAGATAGATAAACTAAAAATAATAAACACTGTCACGCCTGTCACTATTCCCCAAGCGCGGGTGGCAGAGGTGTACTGAGTACACCTACTTTTCGCCGACGTTGTTAGGGCCCATATAGTAGGAGGATAGCCTATAGCCATATACTCGGCACAATTCCAGCTCCGAACTCATCTTCATTTGTCCGACATTTGTCGCTTGGTGATCACGAGGTCCTGGGTTCAAATCCTAGGATTTGAACCCAGGACCTCGTGATCACCGAGCGATGCGCTTAGCCACTAGACCAACGAGGCAGACAGTCAGTATTTTTTTAAATTGCAAAAAAATGGTTTTACTCCTTCAGTGCGCTATAAAAACTGATAATGGGAATTTTTCATTAAAAATCTACATTTTTCCGACCCAGGATTAGAACCCAGGACCTCGTGATCGCAAAGAACATTATTCGCCATTAGACCAATGACGCACTCAAAAAATGTAAATCACTTAAAATTCATCTATCTATCTATCTATCTATATCATCACGCCAGCTCCCTCGCGGGGTAGGCAGAGAGTACAGAGTTCCAACAGGTTCTTTACTTACATACCTCTCTGGCTTCCTCCACTCTCATAGTTCGTCTCATACACACTCGCCGGTTACGGAGACACTTGCCCTTCAGATAAGACACGGTCTATTTGGTCATGGTAAGATAGTCTAGGTCTTCCCCGGCACCTACATCCTTCCACTTTCGCATTGTATATCTGTTTTGTCATTCTTTCTTCTGGCATCCTTTCTAGAATTCCATTCCTTAAAATTCATAGTTTTTAAAATCCGTAATCAGTCTTTATTCACTTTAAAAACATTGGTTAACATTGTCCAAATTAAATTATTAGCAACATATTCAAATATCTTTGTCTATCTATATATCTATCTATATCATCACGCCAGATCCCTTGCAGGGTAGACAGAGAGTACAGAGTTCCAACAGGTTCTTTCCTTACATACTTCTCTGGCTTCCTCCACTATGCTCGAATTTCTAATCAGATATACAATGCGAAAGTGGAAGGATGTAGGTACCGGGGAAGACTTTTTTTTCGTGGGGAAATCCTCATGGCCTTTCGCCAGCCTCGGGAAGCTGGCGGGGCATGTCTCTTACCGACTGAAGCCCCACGATGACCGGCATCGACACTTCGGGGAAGGGTTTCGGGATCTCCGTTAGGAACGCACCGGTGCCCCTCTGTATCGTACCGAAGAGCCCGCCTTCCGGGGGGGGAGCCTATGGATCCACTCCCCCCCTGCACCGTCACGGTGCTCACGGCGGCATGAGCCACACCACGGCGCCGTCCTCCTCGGGGTACCGGGGAAGACCTAGACTATCTTACCATGACCAAATATCTTTATATCACCAAAAGTAATGGATTAAGTGTGACAAAAGTGTGCAAGCTATTTAACAGAATGATAATATTAATGTAGAAGGAGACAGAAGTATGTAAGGAAAGAACCTGTTGGAACTCTGTACTCTCTGCCTACCCCGCAAGGGATCTGGCGTGAGGTTATAGATAGATAGATAGATAATATTAATGCCTCGTTGGTCATTATCATATTATCGCGTTACGATCACGAGGTCCTGGGCTCAAGTCTTAGGTTACACAAATGTAGTGTTTCTGTCCAAAATCTCCCAGTATTAGTTTGGAGTTTGGGATTGCACCCGGCTCGCCCCCTATTACATGTGGCCTCATATCATAGGCGAAATGTGTACTCAAGACACCTCTGCCACCCCAACGTACGTGATAGTGGCCGCGCCTATACCCCACGAACTTTCTTTAGTTACTGACCATTTATAATGTTAGTGGAAAGTATTTGCAATTATGTAGACACGCCTTAATAACATCGGTATGCATCATAATATAATGGGACTCATTCGAAGCGACATAAACACGACAATGAGTAATCATCGATCATTCTACTGTTAACTTAACATTTAGTCATCGCTTCGCGCTCCTCATAAGGATAACAGTTAACTACATATTACCTCAACGTATAATCTGTTTTTTATCATTTCTTTCTATATATCTATTACAAGAGTATACGCTGCTGAATAGGAAAACTAACTTGAATGACCTTCGGAATTTTTGTTTAAAAATTTTCCTTGCTTGCTGACCTTGACAAGAGTGAAAAGTGTGCCCGAATGACCAAAATTGAAAGTTTTTTTAAAAATAATTTAGATATAGTTAATTTAAATAAACAAGTCGTCAATACGATTTATAGCGCACATATTGAGCTTTCTTTTCGAGTATACTCTATCACTCAGCCGTTAAAAAGACAATTTACAATTTATATTAAAAAGGGGTTTATTTAGAAGTAATTTTGTGGTAATCGGAATACATGAAATTAAATTTTGTTCAATACTTTGTATTCACAACATTCCTTTATTTATATAAAAATTAACCAGCTCCATCACCAGACCCTAGACATCATCCGCGTATACAAAACTCGTCAAGACAAATTCAATGAGCCCAAACGCGGCTGGGTTATGTTGAGTAGTAGGGTGGTTCCCTTAAAAACCTTTCCGCTTCATCATCAGACCCTGGACATTATCTGGTTGTATAGTACTTGTCAATACCAATCTAACAAGCCTAAACACGAGGTAGTTATGTGATGTAGTTGAGATGTTACCATGGCCACCTTCATTATCAGACCAGCTCCATGGTACCATATTATAGCATTGTCAGATAGACAGACATAAGAACAGTGCAAGTAAATAAAAGCTTGTAAAAATGTATCTTTCAAAACTTGCATATACAAGCTGTAACATAATAAACGCAAAACCTGAAAGTAGTTTGTTCTAAATCGATAACTGAATTGATTCCTATTTTTAATGTATCTTAATTTTTTTTTTTTAATTTCCAAAAATGCTTTTACTCCTTCACTGCGCTATAAAAAACGAAATCTATTCTTGATTCATAGCAACAAGGAGATTACAAATGCATTCCTAACCCGTATTTCTCAAAATGCACACATACACATACAAGTTTCATTGTTAATTGGGGTGTAAAAGTGCTTAAAAAGTTTTCTATTTATGAAGCAATTCTCTAATCGGGGTGTCTGAGGTCTTGCGTTTATTATGTTACACCTTGTATATGCTTCTCATAGCAAATGGGCAGTAGATTCTTCTTGAATCTTCTGAGGTTGTTACAGTTTTTACTTTGGTGATTTATATATTTATTTAGATTATTCAGAAACACGCCAACAGTATAAATATCCAACACTGTATAAGGTAGGTATAAAATAATAACACTTTCAAGTCACAGGTTTATAAACTTAGTTTGATAGTCAGGGGACCTATAATTTTCTGTGTTACTATACCCCATGTCATCAAATATTGTAACAAACTTGTCTATGCTTTTGAAAAACAGATTTGATTTTTTTTTTTAATATGTATACCTATAACAGGCATATACAGCACTCACAAATCAACAGAAACATATCTATGTTAGATAGTTTTACCAACTTCTATCTAGAAATTGGTAAAACTAGGAATTATGATAACTAACTAGGACGGACGATTTAGCGCAGTGGTTAAGAGCTTAAGCCGCTCCGCCCAGTGTGTCTAATAGTCGCGGGTTCGATTCCCGCACGGGACAAATAATTGTGTGACCCAGAATTATTTGTTTCGGTCTGGGTATTTGTGTATGTGAATTTTCATGTTTGTAAACGCACTCACGACACAGGAATAAAGTGAGGGGCTACGTATTTGAAAAAAAAAGAAAAACAGGTTAAATGTGGTAGATGCCACACGCCAAAATGTCGACGGAAAAAATTGTAAAAACTCTTTTAAAAGAGTAACCGTGGTATTTCTTGGCCTTATTCTCCACAAGAATGACATTCCGAAATGGTGGTATAGTTTGCCTCGTTGGGCTAGTAGCAAAGCGCATCGCTTTGTGATCATGAGGTCCTGGGTTCAAATCCTAGGTCGGACAAATGTAGTTTTTCTAACGAAAAATTCCCAGTATCTGTTCGGAGTCTGGAATTGTGCCCGGTATATGGCAATAGGCTCGCACCCTGTTACATGGGACCTAACATCGTCGGCGGAAAGTGGGTGTACTTAGTACACCTCTGCTCCCCCGCTTGGGGAATATAGGCGTGACGTTGGTAGTCTTTGTTACTTTTCTGACGATTCATAAATACTATAATGGTTTACATGAATAAATAATATTCTTATTCTGATATAAATTGATCAGTGTATAAATTATGCGAATGGTTTCAGTATTTTATTCCTGAAATTGATTCCTAAGAACACACGTCGCACAGCGCTACAAGCGCCTGATCGATTATATGTATGTAGGAAAGATTATAAATATCTGTGCGCCTACGCATCGAGGTAATACAAACGACGCAAGCGCATAACTGTCAATATGTACTGTTAAGTCAACATTTAGAGAAACAATGGCGGCTTATATAGCTTTAGGAGATATAAAAATGTTCATTCTCAATATATTAGGTGGTGCGAACGAACATGCTTAGAGCTAGAAGTACAATAGTAATTGAGAATAAAATAGTTTTCAGTCCTAACAATAAATAAACATTGTATTCCCCAAGCAGGGGTAGCAGAGGTGTACTGAGTACACCCACTTTTCGCAGACGAGTTTAGTCCCATTTTACGAGCCTATTTTATTTATAACGAGCACCAAAAATTCTTCAACTGAAAAAATGTTTTTTTTTCAAAAGAGATTCGTACCCTGGAAGTCGTGATCGCTACACGCATTATTCGCCATTAGTCCTAAAAAGCAGTCAAGTCTATTATCATTTTCATCTAATTTCTTCCTATGATTTTGTTTTTTTTTCTAAAGAGATTCGTACCCTGGAAGTCGTGATCGCTACACGCATTATTCGCTATTAGTCCTAAGAAGCAATCAAGTCTATTATCATTTTCATCTAATTTCTTCCTATGATTTTGTTTTTTTTCTAAAGAGATTCGTACCCTGGAAGTCGTGATCGCTACACGCATTATTCGCCATTAGTCCTAAGAAGCAGTCAAGTCTATTGTGATTTTATATCTATTTTTTAATTGCTTTCTGAGATGCGGTGTGCTTACAAGGTCCGAGATTCGAATCCTAGGTTAGTCATAGTATTATTAATCTTCTATCTAAAAATTCTCAGTAGTACTCTCCGTAAATATTATAAAAAAAAACACCCTCACGCCTATATTCCCCAGAGGGGGTGGCAGAGATGTACTGAGTACACCCACGTTTCGCCGATGATATTACGCCCCATGTGATAGGGGGCGAGCCTATTGCCATATACCGGGCACGTTTCCAGACTCCGGACTCATACTGGGAATTTTTCGTTAGAAAAACTACATTTGTCCGACCTAGGATTTGAACCCAGGACCTCGTGATCACAAAGCGATGCGCTTTGCCACCAGACCAACGAGCCAGTCAAGCAAACATTAAAGTGGTCACATATTTAAGCGTACTGTACCTCTGCTACCCCTGCTTTCGGAATATAGGCGTGACGGTTTATATTTTTCTCTTTAATATAGAAACTGCCCGTTGGTCTAGTAGCGAATAATGCGTATTTCGATCACTTTGTCCTGGGTTTAAATCCTAGGTCGGACAAATTTATTTATTAATTTAAGGAATAGGGCCTCTACGTGTTGGACCCATGTCCCCTTGCAAGCCTTTCAAAGGTCCGGGTAAAGCCCGTGAATCTCAGCGAGATACATATAAAAATAATAATAATAATAAATGGACAATAACACACAATAATCAAATATTATTTAAATGACTTAAATTGGACCTCTGATTACAACATTAAATGAAGATTTTTTAAATTTCCATTTTGAGCAAGCAAAAATATTAATGTTGACAAATTGACGGACGATTTAGCGCAGTGGTTAAGAGCTTAAAGCACTCCGCCCACTGTGTTTAATAGTCGCGGGTTCGATTCTCGCACGGGACAAATATTTGTGTGACACACATTTATTTGTTCCGGCTGGGTATTTGTGTATGTGAATTTTCATGTTTGTAAACGCACCCACGACACAGGAAGAAATCCTAGTGTGGGGCTACGTTTTTAAAAAAAGGAACATAAAAAGAATGAATTTTAAGAATTCCTATTATCAGTCCGAAGTTTGGAATTGTGCCCGGTATTACATGGGACCTAACATCGTCGGCGAAAAATGGGCGTACACAGTACACCCCTGCCACCCCGCAGAATATAGGTATGACAATGTTTATATTTTTTTCTTTGATTTAAAAATATATCTCATGACCTTCCGTTAATGATAAAGAGTCACATAAGTCTTAAATACCGTTATCTTTGCGCCGATAAACACGGAACCAAAACATTGGATCTTATCTCGTTTTAAAATTAACGTCTCAGGTACAAAACAAAACTTCGGGGTCAACGGACAGTGTTTACATTTAGACTTAAATAAATAGACAGAGTGTTCTGCAGCATCACTTTAACTGTTATACCGAAAGGGGTTGATTAGAAATGTTTAGTGTAGTAGATGATTTCTGAACGTTTGAAATCAATAAAATTATCTCAAATAGCAAAACATATATACAATGTGAAAGTGGAAGGATGCAGGTACCGGGGAAGACCTAGACTATCTTACCACGACCAAATAAACCGAGTCTTATCTGATGGAAAAGTCAAGAGTCTCCGTAACCGGCGCGCGTGTATGAGACGAACTATGAGAGTCGCGGAAGCCAGAGAGGTATGTAAGAAAAGAACCTGTTGGAACTCTGTACTCTCTGCCTACCCCGCAAGGGATCTGGCGTGAGGTTATAGATAGATAGATAGATAGAAATAGCAAGTGGTATTTCTATCTAGAAGTTGGTTAGCTATCCTTAACTTTTCGGTCACTTTTAGTCACTTTTTAGGCACGTAAGTTACTGGACTTAATTAAGAGAGAAATCCTCAAAACATAACCAAGCCGGTGCCGGCTCTATCTGTCTAATTTTAAAGGTACTCGCAAGAATTTGACTGCAATGATTTGAGGTCGTTTTAAGCGAAACGATTTTAAATTGATTACATAAAAATTCTTCTTTTTGATAAGTGTAATATTATTGAGAAAATTATGAATTATATTATTTAAATGTGTGTGTGTGTGTGTGTTTGAATGATGTACGCTGTTGGCCGCGAGGCCTTTACAGCTTCACCGGACTTAAAGGCGAGCGTGCAACCACTACGCTCTAGCCAGCCAAAAGGGCAAGAGGCGACATACTCAAGGGGGCCTCGAAGAGGCGCTCTCGGTTGGGACAGTCGCTGTAGGGGGACGGGTGCACTACTAAGTGCACCGGTCAACCGCCGGCTATGGGAGGGGATCTACTACTACGTCGTCGTCGTCGCCCGTATTCTGAGCGGAAAGAAGGGATGACAAAGCATCGGGGGGGTCGGTGAGAACATGTCGCGGCCGGCGGTGGCGGCAGGGGTCGGGGGGGTATTATTTAAATTATATTTATTGTACTGTATATTTTGGATCGCAGATCTCTAGACTTGGTCATTTGATGTATTTATGCCACGGAAATCGAAAATCGCTTTCCCAATTCCTTCACCAACTCCGTCTAAATCCCTTTACCAAACACGCACAAAATCCTTAACACGCGTAAATAAACATAACCTTTAATCTATACGAAACATAAACACCCCTATCCTATTACTTACAGAGTTCAAAATCCGAAAAAAATGTCCTTAAGTCACACAAAAAAAAGGTATTTTAACATGGCTTCCATGCTCTCAATTTTCAAAGGGACACGTAACGGTACAAAATAACGGGTAAAACAATAAAAGAGTTCCAATTTTGAATCTCGGTTCGGCGCCATTCGGAACACGAATCGAACCGATCGCAAACGACCGAGCCGAGATTGCTATCCGATTTTATTATTGCAACTTTAAAATAAAACAGGATAGGTACCTGATTGGAATCGCCCGAGGGATCGAAAACGTGCACTTTCCACAATATCAACTGCTATGAATAAAAAATAAAACTATACATTTTAAACGCGCATGACATCAAAATTAATCATTAAAAAGGCGCGGTCCACATTTTAATCTTTTAAAAATGGTGATTCATTTTTAATCTATGAATCGAAAAAAATAAATAGATAATATTGTAATAGTCATTAAGTGCTATGTGCAATCAATGTCATTGTAATCGAAACTTTAATAACAGATGATCAAGTTTAATTTGCAATAACCATAATTATCAAAACATGACACATTTTATTTACAAACACACTCGCAAATTTATTTTATGTCACCACGTCAATTTGCAACTTTAACTTTGATTACACGGAATAAAGCTCAAATCTCAACACAATAATCATTTGATACGTTACTGCTTACTATAAACAATCGCGATGATTAAAGACAATCTATTGTTTGTTTATTTTGAATGACAATCCAATTCAAACCCTGACAAAGTGTAATAAAGCTTAATTTAGAATACAATAATCATAGCACAATCGATGTAGATAAGGTTCGTTTATCATCGTAAAGCATCGGCAATTTTCGTAAGTGGAATTCGAAATTGGAACTCACATTGTTGGCATAAATTATAGTAGGAACACTTTCACACGTCAATTGTTTTAGTTAATGCTTTTACTTGAAAACATATGATATTATGAAAACTGTTATATTAAACGAAAGAGAGTCTTAAATTAATGCTAGTGTGATTTATTATTATGTGTTGTAAGTGTCATTTAAGGCTTTATTATACTGTGTCCTTCGTTCTCGATATAAACATGCAGCTCTCTCTACTCGCTTGGCAAGCCGCTAAGTTTTTTAGAAACGTCAACGCCTCCTCTATGGTATCTGTGGACATAACCTCTGCGACCATTCTTTCTTTTAGCGTGGCAGCCGATGCCTTGTAATAAAGTTTTGGTCGACATTTAATTTAATCAAATAATCGTAGCAGTGAAATTATATAACAAAAGGTTTTTATATACTCAAGTGATGTTGTGAAATAAATTTAAAACATCGTATAGGCAAATTCAGAAATATTTTACGTCTTGACAAAAGAGTACATTCAAAAAAGATCAACTGATAGTTGTTTATTTGTGGCGTTTTCAGCTTAACTTGTTTATGTATATAATATCGAATATTTGGAGACGTGAGTTTTATTATATTAAGACTTGTAAAGTCTTCACTCGGAAAGTAAACTTACGAAGTCTCATGTCCCTCTTCGTGTAAAAACAGTTTAACACGCAATATACCTGCAAACAATTATTAACCGTCTATAAATTGGCAAGGTAATACCTCTAATGAGAGAAATTAGCGGGGACATTAATCAATAATGATTGTTAAGGATCGATGCCAATTTAAGGACACGGGCGATGTACGAGATGCATCGACGTGGTCCGCAAGACTTAGCGGTAATTCAAGGACACGAGCGGTGTACGAGATGCATCGGCGTGATCCGCAAGACTTGGGGCCCATACGAGATATGTGCTGAAGGTCATACTACTCATAGGTTTCACCCATGAGGTGCTCCTGTGCAGTTCACATTTCTACAATGGTAAGAAACTAAAATGTTACCCAACATACATACCTTAAACAGTAAATACAAAGACTATTGCTATAAACTATAAGCAATTTGTGATATTATATCTCCTAAAGGAGACTTTCTGAAAGGATAACTAAAGGGACATTGTTTATGAATTTATGAATAACAATACATTATTAATAACATAAGCCACCCCTTTGCAGAAACATAATGTTTTGCATTGATTTCATTATTAGACATACTTGTATAATAATCCTAAAATAGCCCAAAGTGGAGCTTATTACACAAAGAATTGTGCAATATTATGAGCACTTTATTTGTAATTTTAATTGTGCAATATTTGTATTAAAAAGGTAAACCTTGCAATATTTATCCCTGAACAGGGTTTATAAACAGATGAGCCAAAGTAGTCTCTACTTATAACAATGCCTGTTATAACTGACAAGCAACAGAATTGTGGAAATATTCCAAATATAATATCACAGCCTACCGATGCTGAGACAGGCAAGTTGTACAATAATTTGTGTTACACACATACATCCTTAAAATATAATATAAAATACCTGGTCTATCCAGTTAACATAAAACTAATAATTATCAATATTATCAGCCCAGACCCCTTGCAGGGTAGCCAGGGAAGATGAGTCCTAACAATACAGTCATGAAACATTGATTGGGATAAGAACCTTTGTGGTCAGCAGTATATATTTTGTATTAAATAAGGTTAATATAGTGGAGTACCAAGATGGAATTATAACTATCTATTCATAAGCAGTAGTTTAAATTTCAAGAAACCACCAGTGTTGTAACCAATATAGAACAACAATCCTCATCCGGTGTGTAAAAATGTACACCTATCCACAAATGTATGTATAAATGTACCTACAGTGTACCTATCAGCCCACCAAAAAGAAATCACAATGGACATTGGAAGTCTCCTACCAGAGAATGTGAGGTAAGAAAAGCTTGCTAGGCTTTTTACATAAAGGCTTGTTTTGTTTTTTTTATGTTACTGAAAAAATCAGTTAAACATTCAGGAATACAACATGGCTGTTACAAATAAACCATAATATTGGAGGCTAAAGGTATTCACTGACTTTGGTATGTAACAATGTATCTATGATACTAATAAAAATGTGTGTCTGTCTGCCTTCAACGGCAAACATAACTTTATGGGTTTTGTGCAAATACTGCAAGTAATCCAGACAAGTGAAGGTTAAAAAATCTGGTCCTACATATATTTAACATTATGTATAGAAACATTATTATTAGAAACATAATTTTTAATAATTGATATACAATTTATAGCCATTCTCATTAGAATTTAATTAAAGATAGATGATCGCAACGGTGCTATAATCCTTATCCCACAAAGAAACTCAATGCTAATAATAGACATTAGAGTCATATTAAATATACTAATAAAAATTTATTAGGAGCTATTCAGCTTTCTATTGGGTAATGAGTCCAATGGTTTTGGTTTTTGGTTACGTCCTGCATCATTTATAGTGTAATTAATACATTAGAAATTTGAGACACACAGAGGAAAGATTATACATCAATTCATGAATTGAAGAATTAGATGTTTTTATTGTACTTTTGTTTGATAATATGATAATCAATAAATAATATATCATCAAATAAAATTATTCAAGTAATTAATAACTATAAAAAATAGGTTTGTGTTTAGTTTTGAATGTGCACATTTATATTGAGCACCAGTGATGGTTCTGGTACAGTTAGGATATCGGAGATATGACACAAACACAACCTGCTACTATTATGGAAACAGGTGGTTTTAGAGCACTATACATGCTGTAATTTATTTGAAGGTGGTTCAGTGTAAAAATATTGAATTGGAAATGTCATACAAAAAATTTGCATTTTTCATATTGTTACATTTAAATTATTACATCCACATGTTACATGTATCTTATTAATGTATCTATATATAAAAAGAAAATAAAGTCATGCAAATGACTTAATAATAATACCTATTTAAAAATTTAACGATATTAGGTTGACATGATATAGTTGATGAAATATTGAGTTACAATATTTAAAAGTATAGATTATCTTAAACAAGAATAATCAAAAGTATATTTTTATCACAGGTATGATAAATATTAGGTAGTATCTGCAATAACCTTAGTCTTAGGGAACTTGATATTATTTATTTATTATTAATTATAAGACCACGCCAGATCCCAAGTGGGTAGGCGAGGGCGCAAAAAATATTATGATATTAAATGAAATATGAATGATACGTAGGTACTACATGTATAAGTTAAGTGACACTCAATTCTCACAGTTGGAAATCTAGAACTTACTAGAAAGTTACTCATTACAGTTGCTACTTATAAAAAACAGCCACATACAAAGAAGCAGAGGAAGTGTGGCATTTAAGGGTATGAAAAAGTTAAGTTATGAATAGGATTCCCAATATCATAAAGTTATAGTCCGTGGTTTGGTCTAGTTGCCTGTGACTTATTCGCTACTTAAGTCTTTACTAAATTAGTAAATTTGAGTGTAATTTTCATCAGTAATATAACGGGTCAGGGGTGACCCGATCGTATTGCCAAAAATGAATGTTTGCGGGCGTTATTGCGCAAGAACGAATTGTTAAGTGATACATAAATATTTAGGTGGCCACTCAGGACATGGAAATGATTCCGGGATAGTTTCGAAATATATAATAATAGTAGTAGTATAGTTTAACACCCACTGTTAAATTAGGTTACCACACATCAGCACTGCCCTTCGTTCCAAACCCAAAAATGGGGGAGGGGGGGGGGCGAGATCATATAGTTAATGTACATAGCCTTATGTGAGGAATAGCTCTAGATAAGGACATTAGTACAAAGGCCTCTAGTACAAAAATGTTAAATTTTGGTATATGTACATCTTTAAAGATTATAAATATAACTAACATTAAATATAACCGAACTTTGACATAAAGGAAAATACTTTATCATAAATTAAATAAGTAATTATAGCAAAGCATCCTTATGATCACCAATATAATTTGTAGCCTTTGTCTGGTACTGTACTCAAAAACAAGATCATTTGATAAAAAAAAAAAAAAAAAAAAGCCCCACTTGGAAGACACTTTAGTGGGGAAACAGGTTTCCCTGTCTTATTTGTCTTATATTGTTATAGATTGGGTACTAACATACTTTGTTTCCAGATCTAGGACACAGTAAAAGTTTTCTATCTATCTCTATCTATATCGTGACGCCAGACCCCTTGCGGGGTAGGCAGGGGGGGTGCGGGGTTCCAACAGATTCTTTACTTACTGGCTTCCTCCACTCTCATAGTTCGATTCGGAAGGGTTTTCTATGATACAAGAATTATTATAAAGGAATTAATTTCATATAAACAAAGTTCTGGATCGGTAATTCCTCAACTCTCGTTATATAAAGAGACTACTATAAAAAAAAAAAAAAAAAAATCTATATATAGAAGATATAACAGATGGAGAATGCACTGATATCTGATAAGTAATGATTGATTATTATTACCCGGTAGTAATGAGTTATGGACAACAGGTGTGCTATAACAGGTGCTTTAAAGAATTTTGTTGGGATGGATCTACGCTATATAACATGACATGTTATAGAATTTGATTAAATAAATTTATTTTGAATAAGTTAGACAGACTGGTTGTAAGAAACAATATATGTTGTATTTGTGTTGTGTAGCAATGCAAACAACAGGAATGTGTTATACAAATGTACTCATGACATATTATGTTTTAGAGCTCACGCTTAAAAATGACATTCATGTGGTATACTTCAACTTTACCCTTATAGCTCTAAACAGCTGCATGTTTATATCGAGAACGAAGGACACAGTATAATAAGTGATCAAACGAACTTACCTGAAGTGAAGTTCGATCATTATTATACGAAGTCCTTCGTTCGAAGATATAAGTACCCAACCCGCCCTGCCCGTTGGTAAAGTTGAAATGTACTACTTCTAAAAGGAATGGTCGCAGAGGTTATGTCCACAGATACCATAGAGGAGGCGTTGACGTTTCTAAAAAACTTAGCGGCTTGCCAAGCGAGTAGAGAGAGCTGCATGTTTATATCTTCGAACGAAGGACTTCGTATAATAATGATCGAACTTCACTTCAGGTAAGTTCGTTTGATCACTTATTATAATTCAATTAAATATACGTTAAGTCAAAAATAAAGGAATCCATTTTTGATTTACCTAGAAGAAGTTATAGAAAAAAAATATTTATGCCCGCGAATTCATTTGCGTTGTCTTTAGACGAGAACCTAAGATAAATCCCGGAAAAATGTTAGGTTCAATCAATATATCATGGTTGTTACGCAAAGTTGTGTAGTATGTACATACTAGTTTCACCGAAACATATATGTCCTAAAGTAACAAGAGAATACTTCTCCTTTCTCTATATTTTGAGGTTATTTTGAATAAACATAACCCCCTTAATGTAACCATGTCACAAGAAAATATTATAACTGAAAGGAAAATAAACACCATGCCTATACTGCCCGGGAAGTGGCAGAGGTGTACTATATACTTCCAAATTTCGCTAGTGATGTTAGATCTATTGACATTATACCGAGCACAATCCCGGACTCCGGACTAAAATTTGACTATAATTTTGAAAAATCGGGAATAGATTCTTGAACAATGACGGCAAAATATAATAAACTGTTTATGATAAATGAGTGACTAAAGAAAACCTTCGTGTACCCTTGTAGGGATAAAAGCAAGAGACATATTGAATTCTCCTTATGCAGCACGATAACATCTATTTATCTATATCATCACGCCAGATCCCTTGCGGGGTAGTCAGAGGGTCACACAATAACATTATTTTAATATTTTATTTTTAGGTACCTAAGTAAATTTTCTTTATTGCTCTATCAAAATAAAGTCTCAAACACACTATCAGACTTACACACACACACAAAAAAGTATCCAAACCTTTTCAATAAGATAATTTATCTTCCGTGTACTAAGGTATCCAAGAGTCTTCACAAACACAACTTTAAAAAAAACGTAACTAATCCAAAAAAAAAAACGTTTTGTCAAAAAAAATAATTAAGTGAACTAAGTGAGCTTATTTCACCTATTTACTGTAGCCTAATGACCGAGTAGGCGGACATGCGCATACGCAGGCCCTCCCAACACTAATGCTAGGCAGAATAGAGGCGTCCAGGAAAACATCGGTCGCAAGCGCAGGGGAACGAATTAGTATTGCGATCGCGAACAGCTGACCGTGTCGCGTGTCGCATGTTGACGGGCACACGAATTGTAGCTTTTACATTTATTTTCATTTATACTTTATGTTTAGTGGAAATATGGCCGACCAGAAATGTTTTAAGTTAAGAAAAAACTAAGACCCAAAGGCCATGAGCCAGTGTTGGCAGCCCAACACAATATTTGTTTATCTTTTAAATATAAATAAATCATTTGTTTCAGGCAACTGCAGTGTCACAAAAATAATTATGTGCAACTTACATGCCCATAGAACATATACCTTACAGACTATCAAACATATTATAAATAAAAACTTAAAAACTAAGTTTAAAGTTAAGTTGCACTGAGCAGGGGCGTCTCGTAATCTTCCACGAAATCTCCTGAAGGCTAGAACTCCTCTTGAAATAAAATACTTCTTTTCGACCGAAGAGGATATCGTGGCTTATTTTTAAGAAGGCGTGTTTTATTTTGAAGAATATTGTAAAGTCTTCTTTGAAAAATGGGAATCTTGAATTCACATTTTCCAGCGCCGTGTTAGTTTTGTCAATAGAAATGACGTTTCGAGGTATAATACAAGATAATAACCCCTGGTTTTACTTTTCTTAACTATTAACAAGGACTCTTTGGGCTAACATTACCAAAAAAAAAAAGATGTTTTTATGCGCAAATTTAAAAAATCTAACGAAACAAATCTTGCCAGCGTAGAATGGTGGGAAATTTAGCTGCATGTTTTCACTAGATAGACATAGCCAGCTCTCTTTACCTAAAAGACGAACAGTTCAGATGTTATTTTAAGACAACTTAACGTTTTATAAACGTTATTACTGTTACACAATTCACTGGTTGGATGCGCACACGCAACGCACATGTAACGCCTTATTATTCGTGAATTCGTTACAAAACGTATTATCTTCACAAACATATCCCTAAAGCAGTAGTTAACAGTATTAAAAACACTAACAGTTACTTATTACATCGGTACTTCACCAAAATTAACTCTAAAGAGAGACTTGTAATGCTGCCACGATATTCTTAGCAGATAGGCGATAGGTTAAGCAGCGTTTAACTCCGTTAGCCTGAAATGGGTGGCCGTTTCTGAATTACCCATATTCGAGAATCTCCATGATTCAGAAGTCACGCTAAGACATGGTTGACTGCCACATGTAGTAGACGTTACACCAAGAAGCCTTATAGTCGGCTTGCTAAGTTCCAATAGAAGGTGGCCAGAGACCTGCATCCACTAATTCCCCAGGGGGAACCACCAAGTGGTCTATATAGAAAAATATGACCTATTCTCTCTCACCTTGGTTTTAAAGAAGCCTTCGCCCAACAATGGACAAAAATCGACTGATTTATTATTATTTATTTACTCAAAAGATTTGGAGGCGAAATAAGTAATGGAGATGACAAACTATTCGATAGATGTTAAATAGTTTTTATTATGAAATAAAACTAATTTTACGGATTTTATCGCGGTTTTTTCCTGAATTTCAATTTATCGATTTCCCGAAAATAAAATGCTGTAAAATCCGTAAAATTAATTTTAGTTTATGTTTAATTTTTAGTAGTTCTTAACTGTGAATTTTTACGACATCGCATGACAGATTTTTAACATCTCTTTTAAAATATTTTCTTGTTCTTTTAATCGGTTTTACGCATGTTTACGGAAACAAGAGGTGGCGTTATTCCATCAACCATCGCCTTGTTAGTTATATGGCGCAATGTATGGCTGGCATTTACGAGGTCTTGACTTCGATTTTAGGTCAGACAAAGTTTTATTGAGGTTTATCATAAAACTCCTTATTTGTAATATTTGAACATGTTCTTAATATTTGGTTTTGCCCATTTTCACCAATGTTTGTAAAGAAAAGAGAATAGCCGATTTAAAAAATTAAGAATGTCGTAGGTTTATATCGCCGACTACAATATATGGAAAAAATATATGAACAATCATGTAGCGATTATTGTAGCGCGATATTTCGTATTTGATAAGTGACTGCTAGTTCATTGAATGTAAAGGGCGACATAATCTATCTAAATAGCCTTAGACACACTCATAATACATATATGAAATTCTACAAATTAAACGATCTAAATCGCCCATGGCCATTTCGGGTGACAGGCACCGGGAGCTAAAATGCATAATTTTCAGAACGAATGACTCGTCAATCATAAATATGTTTGATCATTTACATCATATCGCTATTTTGATTGTAAATGTAAAGTAAATTATTGTCAAATTAACGATTCTTAATTAAGAATCAAATTAGTGATTCATATTCTCAATTAAAAAAACCGACCGTTAAATCTTATACGCGATATTCCCCGAATCGTGTGCCCCACTGCACAAAGGTGTTTGCCCCCAACAATAAGTCTTTGTCCGTGTGTCCGGCTTAGCATTCTGGACACGGCGCAAGGCCGCTCCCCGCGATGCGCTAACTACGACACATTGGTGTTGCCACAATGGGAAAACATAAACAACCGAGAAATTAAGAAAAATTGTTTCGTGGTTTGTGATATTATTTTTCTTTACAGGTATAAGCTTTTATGATCTTGCGATAAACTCGAACTCAAATCGTTTTTTTTTTGCATAAACCCTGCGGGGGTGCTTACAAAGTGTCATATTTACATTTTTTTTTAACTTACTAATCTACATCCGGATCGGAACGCGGCCTCCACTAAGAAGAACCGGCAAAAAACTCAGCGCGCTTGTCTTTTTGTTTAATTCTCCAATATTTTTTTTTTTTCATCTATATCTGTATAGATTCATACATTTTTATATTATACAAAATTATTAATGTGATCCAGTTCCAGTGTAATGCCTTACGACTGAGATATAAGACTATTTTTAAATATATTCTATAATGACAAGCTAGAGGATTCTGGGTGGAACAGTCTCCACAAGCAGCACCCATTCACGAGTACGACTACTTGAGTAGCCATCGCCTCCCTCGACCCTATTAGAGGGAAGGAAGTGATCCCCACCAAATAGCCACTGCAAGCATAGACTTTTTAGTGAGCATAACCAATCACAGACCCCAGAGTGCAGTCAGAAAAAGTCTACAAAAGAAGACATACTTCGAGCTCGTTTGGCACGACAGGCGATACGATATTTTATAGGTATAAGCTTGGAAGAAAAATACACAAAGTGCACACAGTACACTCACATTTCTTCCCCTCATCAGTTTCGTATAATACTTGCAATTTTCAAGCGGGATTTAGCATGATAATTTACCACATACCTGCGTCAGTTTTTCCAACAGATGACTGAGAATCTTATAAAGATTTTTCATTGCACACTTCAAAAAGAAGGTAGCACCAGAATAAAACTCGTATAGGATACGGATCCGTACGAAAATAATCAGTACTAATAAAAAAACGCTGAAACGGACGTAAGAATACCAGCGATTTGAGCTCCTTCCTTTATAAATCTCCCCGTTTTAAGGGAGTTCGATCTCTTGACAACATTGAAGACGCTTCGTTAGTGCAGTTCCGTATCATTGTTGGAACAAACGCTCCAGGAAATAATATGATATATCATTACTGATCGCGGAAGGTAGACCGCGTACACAGCATTTATGTGAGTCATGCTAAAATTAGGTAACTGAAAAGAAATCTGTTGATCTAGTTACTGAACGACACTTTCGTTTTTATGTAATTTTTACACGCTTTTTAAACAAAAATATTTTTTCTGAAGCATTCGATGATGTTTTCATAAATTGATCAGCCTATACTGTCCCACTGAGGTACGTAGCGCTGCCTGACCGCGGTGGCCTTTTGGCTCGGTCGGCCTGGGATCGGTGACCGTTGTGGCATTCTCATAACATAGCGTGTTGTACCTGACGAGCTTGGGGTATTACTGCTTTGTAGATCCAATCTGACCACCGTCTTTGGGGTTCTGGTTTGGTCATGCTCACTATAATGTCTATGCTTGCAGTGATTGTCTGGCGTGGGTCACTCTCTTCCCTCCAATGGGCGAGGGGAGTGATGGCTGTTCCAGTAGTCATACTCGTGAACGGGTGCTGCTTGTGGGGACTGGTCCACCCTTTAGACACTCTTTATAAATAATATCATTTGTCTCATATCTCGGTCGTAAGGCATTACACTGGAGCTAAATCTTAAACTATTTAATTGTAATCTAAACATTGTATCCACACAATATGATAAAAAAAGGAAAAAAGAGAAAGAGAATCAAATAAAAAAACAAGCCCGCTAAGTATCTTCGCCGGATCTTCTCAGTGGAGGCCGCGTTCCGATCCGGTGGTAGATTAGTAGTTAAATTATATATATATAGAAGAAAATGTAAATTGACTAAATGCCCCCACAGGGCTCATATAAAATAAATTGTTTGAGTTTGAGCATATTCTAGGGTATTCGTGCTTTGGAAAGCACATTAAGCCGTTAGTACCGGTTACCACTAGCTGGAAGCATTATAGGCGGCTTGATAATTTCCAACAATAGGCGGCCTCAAAGTTACCTCCGCCAATCCGCACGGTATCCGCGCGGTGGAGTATGACCTATTCTTTCTCACCTCAATTTTTAAGAAAAGGCCTTTGCGCAGCAGCATTTCAATATAGGCTGAAATATTTATATTAAACTGTCTTTTCTGTCACAAGGGGAGAGAGAATAGGTCATATCCCACCACGCGGACCCAGTGCGGATTTATGGAGGCAAGTTTGAGGCCACCCGCTGTTGGAAGTCGCCGTGTTTCGGACGGCATGCTCTTTTGTATACTTTTTCTTTTAAAAAGAAACGTAGCCCCACACTAGGATTTATTCCTGTGTCGTAGATGCGTTTACAAACATGAAAATTCACATACACAAATACTCAGACCGAAACAAATAACTGTGGATCACACAAAGATTTGTCCCGTGCGAGAATCGAACCCGCGACTATTAGACACAGTGGTCGGAACGGTTTGAGTTCTTAACCACTGCGCTAAATCGTCATCACGTGTTAAACTATTAGCCCCGATTACAGTTTTATATAGTTAGCCTATTGCCTATTATAGATAGCCTATGGCCAGTAAACCGGGCACAATTACAGACTCCAAACTAATATTAAATGTTTTTCAATAAAAAACCCTACCTAGCATTCAAAATAAAAAAGAAAGAAAAACATTGATTTTTCTGGAGAAACTAGGCCACGCACAAGTTACAAAATGTTATTAATAACACTGACTAAAGTACTGACCCGACTGAATAGATCAGCGAGGCCTATGATATCATTTATATAAATGGATCTCTGTAGTTCCACAAAAGTTCCCAATTTCATCCCTGAAATTCACAAATAACAACGAACATCAAACATCAAATGACTCCTGTAACCCCAATCAGAAATACATACAATGATATCCTACACGCAACTACGTTGGAGTTAAGGCTTAGGCCTGCTATCCACTAAGGCGGAGATGAGAGGAGAAGAAATGAGAGGCTCCAAGGAGAGATTTCAAGATCGAGCTGGGGCAGGCTAAAACGGAGGGCTTGGTCCAGTGGATACGAGCACTAGATGGAGTAGTAACGGATTCGAACCCTACACAGGATCAATCTTTGTGTAAGCGACATTTCTTTCGGTCTGGGTATTTGTGTTTATAAATTTTACGTTTGTAAACGCACACACGGAAATGTGTTTCTAGTATCTCCGACACTTTTGAAAGAATGAAAAAAATAAGAAAATAAGTGGAGAAAATATATGTACTTCTTTGCTGGGTGTATACGGGGGAGACGGGGCGTAACATTGTTTTTTTTTTGTTTTGAAAGACAACCTATCCCTACAATAGGATTTAACCCTGTATCGTGTGCGCGTTTACAAACATGAAAATTCACATACACAAATACCTGAATACTACATACACAAATATCCAAACACACATTGAGAAACGTGGGTATATGCACCTTCGAAACTAGAAGAGACTGAGTAATATTTATTGAGGAACCACGTAGTCGATTTTTGGCATACTAAAAACTGAATTATATTATGCAATTGATATGTTTTTAACCGACTTCAAAAAGGAGGAGGTTCTATGTTCGGTTGTAAGTATGCTTTTTTTTATGTATGTTCAGCGATATTTCCGTCAATTGTGGACCGATTTTGATATTTTTTTTTGCATTTATCTCCAAGTGGTCCCATATTAATTTTATTGACATTGGACCTTGGACTTAGAAGATACACCAGGGAACTCCTTAACGACCAACAATAGGCATGTGTTAATTGAGATATTATGGGTATTACGTCAATCCTATAGGTACCCTACTATAGAATAATTCACTGGTCACTTAAAATTGTAAAATAAAAATCTTATATAAAAAAAGGTAAACCGACTTCAAAAAGCATAAAAATTAATATTTGAAGTCGGTGCCAAGTTACCGACTGCACCAACCAGCACCGACTTCAAATATATATTTTTTTGCTTTTTGAAGTCGGTTTATCTTTTTTTATAAAAGATTTTTTACAGTCGCCTTCCGGATCCATTTTTAGGCCATCTCCATGGAACCTTTCATGGCATTACCACTGTGGTTACCAACGCGTTCCACAGTTTACACATAGTGCTTGGAAAATACATGACAATACTTGAACTGGAATCAATCCTTTATCGACCGGAAGAGAGTGGTGTAATTACTTTATAATATCAGCCTATACTGTCCACTGCTGGGCAAAGGCCTTCTCTCACAAATCGAGGTGAGAGAGATTAGGTCATACTTCACCACGCGGACCCAGTGCGGATTGGTGGAGGCAGGTTTGTGGCCACCCGCTGTTGGACTTATCAAGCCGCCTTTAAGGCTTCCAACTCGGCTTAACGACTACCACATTAAGTGGTAACCGGGACCAACGGCTTAATGTGCCTTCCAAAGCACGGAGACGCTCGGATATGAAAATGCCACAAACGGTCACCCATCTCAGGCCGACCGATTCAAGCGCTGCTTAACCTTGGTGATCGGTAAGAATACCGTGGTCACTACGAGTGCCTCTTACTTTACAATTACTTTACAAAGAATAATAAGGGACTGATATATTGAGCGCGCGCTGAGAAATAAACGACGTACGAAACAAAATTTTATGATTTTCTAAAAATGATCCACTATGAAATGAAAATATGCTCCTCCTTTTTTATATTCTTATATTTTAGCACGTGACTGCCTCGTTGGTCTAGTGGCAAAGCGCATCGCTTTGTGATCACGAGGTCCTGGGTTCAAATCCTAGGTCGGACAAGTGTAGTTTTTCTAACGAAAACTTCTCAGTACGAGTCCGGGGTCTGGAATTGTGCCCGATATATGGCAATAGGCTCGCCCCCTATTACATGGGACCTAACATCGTCGGCGAACTCGCGTGTACTCAGTACACCTCTGCCACCCCCGCCTGGGGAATATAGGCGTGTCGGTATCTGTGTGTTTGTGTGCGTGTGTGTGTATATTGAAGCACCTACCACAATTGTTTCTACACCACCTCAAAGTAAACGGGCAGAAAATGCCTGAGGCATTAAGCTCACCTATGTCCATAAGTGCATTAAGAATAAACAAATAAAATATGCAGTAAAAAAGAATATTTCGAAATAATAAGTCTCTAATCCATATGCTTCTTGAAGTGCATCGAGTGCAAAAGTGCACGTTTTTTTTGGCGGTGGCCCCTTAATTGGTTATTAATGAACATCTCTTATCATCTCCGCCTTCACTCTAGTGAATAGCGAGTCTTATGTATGGGTCTACATAAGCCATGGTATGTACGAGAAGATAGTCACGTATGTGCCACGTACTATATGTCCTCGGGCAAGACGCCAGGTTCCATTCTCAGACGATACGACAAATGAATTATATTAAACACCTTTGCTATATACCTTTAAAATAGTATTTATTTCTGTCTAATGCGTGTCTCTAGTATCTATATATGTCTTTATCCGTCTATACCATCACGCCAGATCCCTTGCGAGCTAGGCAGAGAGTACAAAGTACCAACAGTTTCTTTACTTACTGACTTCCCTCGCTTCCTCCACTCTCATATTTCGTCGCTCGCATATTACGGAGATTCTTGGCTTGCACTTTATATTTAGTTTTAATTGTAAGTAATCTTCTCATTTTAACCTGAAACAAAAGCCACATAGGTTGATAATTTAGTTGATAGAAAAATAACTACAATAAAAATGCCTACGTTGCGTTTAAAGAAAAACTGAAGTAAAAACGACTGCCAGTGATTGACACACAATTGTCTGTAGCAGTCCAGTTTGGAATTGTGCTCCTAATAGGTCGTTAATCGGACGATTTAGGGTAGTGGTTAAGGGCTTAGCCCGCCCCGCCCATTGTGTCTTATAGTCGCGGGTTCGATTCCCGCACGGGACAAATCTTTGTGTGATCCACAATTATTTGTTCTGGTCTGGGTATTTGTGTATGTGAATTTTCATGTTTGTAAACGCACCCACAACACAGGAATTAATCCCAGTGTGGGGCAACGTTTAAAAAAAAACCCGAGTAGGAACCTTATAGGCGGCTTGGTAAGTTCTAATGGTGGCCACATATCTGCCTCTACCAATCCGCACTGGGTCTGACTGGTGGAGTATGACATAATCTCTCTAACACCTTGGTTTGTGAGAGAAGACCTTAGCCCAGTAGTCGGACCGTATAAGCTGATATTATTATATTTATAATGACCTAACATTTACGCCGATATGTGGGTGTACCCAGTACACAGCTACCACCCAACAAACACAATGAATTTCTTCTGAAAGAAGAAGAAACTTAAAGAAGAAAATTGATGTAATATACTTGTATGTATTATATGTTATTATATATACTTTCTTTTGTTATATGTATGTAGTCAGTATTGCGTTTTAAAATTTTTAAATTGTATTTGTATTCTTTTTGTTCTCTTTTTTTTTATTACTCGTAATTTTTCGCACCTACCACAGCTGTTTCTACACCACCTCAAGGTAGACTGGCAGAAAATGCCTCAGGCATTAAGTCCGCCTATGTACATAAGTGCATAAAGAATAAATAAATAAATAAAATAAATTCCGTCACTGGATGACCAAAATGTGCCAGTTACTAAAATGAGAGCAAAACGAGACTAAATCAACATTTGAGACAGGCGGAACCGGGAACAAAAGTTGTCTAGAATCAGCGCACATGTCTAAGCGTTCAAAGTATCTAATCCCGCATTAGTTTCTTGAATGTATTCCAATCGAGATATACAACAGAATGCGGATTCCGACGCGATATACTGTGAGAAATTTTAAATAGTAGTGTCATAGTGTGATCGTTGTACTTAAAACCCCTCCTACCAACCGCTACCGCCGCCCGCGACATATTCTCACCGACCCTCCCGATGCCTTTAATTTCCTTTTTTCGAATACAAATACCGAACACAGGATCAGACACTGACCTTGCCGACGAGGTCGAAGAATCCCTTGCCCGCCGGTCTAATATAAGCCCTCCCCCATAGTGACTGCCCCGGCCGTTCCTCCTTGATGCGCCCTTGAGCTAGTTGCCCCCTTGCACTTCTGGCTCGAGCGTAGTGGTTGCACGCTAGCCCTCTTGTCCTCTGAAGCTGTAACGGACTCGTGGCCAACAGCCCAGATCGCTCACACACATGTTGTACGCCTACATTTGCTAAATAGTGGTGGCAGAGGAGCGGCCGTCTTTCTTGTTAAGGAATCGGCAGAGTTTTTTCTATCTCTATCTATGTATATCATTAGGTCAGATCCCTTTTAGGTAGACAGAGAGTACAGATCTCTCTGGCTTCCACTACTCTCATAGTTCGTCGCTGCTTGCCGGTTACGGAGACTCTTAACTTGCCTTATATATAAGACATGATCTATTTGGTCAACGTAGGATAGACTAGGTCTACGAGTTTACATTTTTTATTTTGCTATCTATCTATATTATCACGCCTGTTTCCTTGCGGGGTAGGTAGAGTACAGAGTTCCAACAGGTTCTTTCCTTACAGACCTCTCTGGCTTCCTACACCCGCATAGTTCATCTCATTACACGCTTGCCAATTACGAAGAAAAATTGTTGCCCTTCAGATACGATTTTTTAGTATGGAAAAGTCCTACGTTGCCTAAGAGGACTAGGAATCTTTTGGCAGTTTGTACCTGGTAAAGAGAGAAATAAGGAACATACATGTTACTTGTTTTATTTACTTGAAACTTTATGTGTAAATTGAATTATTGGATTGAACTATTTCGAAATAAGACCACACCCATACTAGTTCTCTTATTATTCATTGTTTACCTGGCGGTCACCTATAATATCGTATGTTAACAATGGAAATAAACAGTTGCACGGCATAGTAAACAATATGCTTGATGTGCGCGACAACACTCGAATTACACCGTAATTACATTGTCCAAGTCAGCCGCCGTAATGATACGGCTTGCATATAAGGCAATCAACAGCCCAGCATAAATAGATTGTCATTATCGTAACACTACAAGTTGGTATTCCATCCTTTTCACACTACAGATTTACTTAATAAAGATGAAGGAGATAGCACTCATTTTCTACAAACTAACTGTGAAGTCAAACTGTTCGTGGTTAGGTTAGGCCTCAGCTGATGGAAATCATTCGCGTTGAGATCATGACTAATTAGTCTTTGCGATGATTATACTGTACTTATATTTAAATTCGCTGCCTTGTTTTAGTCTAGTGGCAAATGAAGTTTATCTTGGTCCTGAGTTTGAATTCTAGGAGTGAGAGTATTGGGGTATGTCTTTAGAAAAAAAATCAGAAGCAGCGCGAAGACTCCAATCGTGTTAACACATTGTAGCGTGTTGAAAATTTCATTTTTTTTTGTATCGCGCTGCTGGGAAAAGTGAGGGGAGACCTTTTTTTCCTTCTTCTGTACAGTTCTATCCTTAACCAACGATGGCCACTCAGGACGACACGCATCCTGATCACCTCTTTTTAACCGACTTCAAAAAGGAGGAGGTTCTATGTTCGGTTGTATGTATGCTTTTTTTTTATGTATGTTCAGCGATATTGATTTTTATTACTTAACGACAAATAATAGGCATGTGTAAATTAAGATATTATGGGTATTACGTCAATCCTATAGGTACCCTACTATAGAATAATTCACTGGTCACTTAAAATTGTAAAATAAAAATCTTTTATAAAAAAAGGTAAACCGACTTCAAAAAGCAAAAAAATTAATATTTGATGTCGGTGCCAAGTAACCGACTGCACCAACCAACACCGACTTCAAATATTTATTTTTTTGCTTTTTGAAGTCGGTTTACCTTTTTTTATAAAAGATTTTAAGTCTAAAATTTCATGCATATTTTTTTACAATTCTATATTCGTCGCTCAAAGGTCTTATCGATCGACTCCATCAATTACAATAAAAACACCCGGGTTTGTCAAACACTTTCGCTTCCAACCGTCCGTATCTCGGCCAATATATCCTGGGGCGTATTACCAAAAACTTGGGTAACCAAACGGCTCCAACTTGTCAAATGAGCGACGTGGGGGTAACGAGAAAAGTTTTTTGATCAGCTAACCCCCGATACTGCCGGCGTAATCATAAGTTTGATCGAGCGGATCAATTGAGTTATGTATCCACTAATAGAAACTTCAGATCTTGGAGTGTTAAATACGTTGAATATTTTTTTTTTTTTTTGTAATTGAGGTGTGACTTTCCCAAAGGACGTCTTTTGGGAAAATATTGCGTAAATGCTCTTCAATTGTAACGTGTGGTTTCTGTGTGGGTGGCAGATGCCTGGGCCGCCGATTTCGCCAGATGGTCGGCGCGCTCATTACCGGCGGTCCCCACGTGCGGTTAACTTTAAAGAATTACAACAATATACCCCTGTCATATGTCAAGAAAACCATCAGGGAAGAGTCGGTCCGTAAATGGCAGGCCAGGTATGACTCTTCGAGCACAGGGCTGGTCACAAAGACCTTCCTCCCCGATGTTGAGCGAGCTTACTCCATCGTAAGGAAAACAAGGTTGACAGCCAACCAAGTGCAAATCTTGACGGGACATGGAGGAATAGCGGAATACTTGCACCGATTCAGGCTAAAAGACAGCCCCGGGTGTGAGTGCGACCCCAACATCAGTGAATCTGTGTGGCACGTAATCCTGGATTGCCCGCGCTTTGCGGCTGACAGATTGGACCTGCAACAGAGGTTAAACGAAAACCTCAGCAGGACAAAACTGGCGGCCATCATGGCAGACGACGATGCGAGACCGCACTTCCTGAAGTTTGCAGATAAGGTTATCCGCATCTGCCTCAGAAGGAACAGCACTCTGGCATCAAAAACTTCCCCAAGAGATACAAACACAGCCACCAACAACACTTACACACCAACACAAAACCCTACGTCACCTCTGGCAGTCGCCATTCCCAAAAGCATACATTTTCTTGGGAGCGGCGAACGTGGGAAGCCGGGTATTCAAATAAAATCAGTCGCCCTGTTTATGGACAATAATTCCGAGCGCATTGGCATCGGCTACTGCAACGCAAGCGGCCCCAAACGGGTAACAATTTCGCCCGGGCTTGCCTCCCTTCTTCATGGCAGCTCGTTTAAGAACACAATGAAGCGTAAGAAGTTCAACGAGCTGCAGAACGCGGGGATCGGAAACACAGCGTGCAGAATAGTGCAAACCAAGAACAAGACCGTGGCACTATTCCAAGCGGGCGAAAACACCTCCCAATTCGCCCAAGCATGCAGTTTTCTGATCAGCCTAGCGGGGAAGGGTGACAAGCCAACAAAAGTAAGCGTAGACGCTATGGTGGTGGAATTTGAGGAAGGTGAGGCCGCCGACCACATCGGGATAGTAGAAGCCTCAAAACACCACGAGGTAGTGGCCTATGAGGATAGAGGACAAAACCTCGACTTCCTACGGCCACGACAGCCAGAAAACCTCATCACAAAAACCCCAACTGACATCTGGGGACACCCCACAGCGACTCAAGACGGGCTCAGCGGGTCTGAACGCCTACAAATGAGGGCAGCTCTCGAGGAGAGCACAGCGAAGCAGAAGCCAAAGGACACTACAGGTGCCAAAAAACTCGCGTCTTTCACAACGGCGCTCGGGAAGGCGGTCCTCGGCATACCAAGTGTGCTGGGGAAAAAAATCAGGGGGAACCAACGGGCGGAGGGGGTGGCAGTCGCCGCCGAAGTGTTCTTGAGGGAGCCCCCTCCCAAAAGTCATAAGCAGCCGGAAAAGGCTCGGACAAGAGCCCAGATGGGGCTTGTCGATCCGCCGGAGCTCAGCGAGGCGACGGAGCCGCTGTAACACACAAAAAACGCGTTCCTCGAGTTCAAAGCAATCACCAAAGCAACAAGAAGGGTCAATAGTGAGACCTGTAGATCCATCCTGCAAACCTATCACCTGGGCAATGAAGGATTGCTAGAGGTGAAGCTCGAGGAGGCAGAAGCGGCGGTGTACAACAACGACAACTCCACCACGTTAAGAGGAGAAATGTCGGGGAGGTACATGGCGGCCTATAGTGGAACCAGCGGTTTCGTCGAATACGATGAGGAGGGGTCCCGGCGGACCGGCAAACACAAGTTCAGAACCCCCCCTAACGACCCAATAGTGATTGCGGCGAAGTGCACGAGGGTGGTGCTCGACGACCGGATACTTGAGATGGCAGAAACTGTCTCAAGTGGCCGGGGTCGGGGGCCTGCAATCGAGCACTGGACCGTACCCAAAATAACATGGGTCAACGGGGTTCCTGGATGCGGAAAAACAACATGGATAATCGCAAATTACAACATCGAAAGCGATATCCTAATAACATCTACAACCGAGGCAGCGAATGACTTAAGGGAGAGACTCGCGCAAAAAGTTAAAACAAACACCAAGAGGAGGGTCCGCACTATGGCTTCAATGCTGGTCAACGGATTGAAAGAAGGTGAAGAGTGCACACGTATTATCATCGACGAGGCACTCATGAACCACTTTGGAGCCGTAGTGATGGCCATCAAGATAACTGGCGCGAGAAAGGCTCTTCTCGTCGGCGACTGCAACCAACTGCCGTTCATTGATAGGGAGAACCTGTTTCGACTGCGTTACAACCGCCCAGACTCCGTGGCGCGTGTCAACAAGGAGCTGCTCTGCACTCACAGAAACCCAATGGACGTAGCGTATGCCCTCAACGAGATATATGGGGGCATATACTCGTCCAAATCCCTCGTGAGGTCCTTGAGCCTCAGTAAGTACACGGGAGCGCAAATTCCGAAACACCAGGAGAACACCCTGTTTCTGGTGCACACCCAGGCCGAGAAGGAAATCCTCCTCGGCCAGGGCTATGCGTCGGGAAACGAGTCGCGCATCCTCACCGTGCATGAGTCTCAGGGACTAACGAGTGAAAACGTGGTGATAGTGCGAGCGAGACTGAAGCTCCACGGAAGCTATCCACACGCGGTCGTAGCTATATCTCGCCACACTGGAAGTTGCGTCTACTACACAGACAGCTGTGAAGGGGACGCAACGGCTACACTAATAAGCAGGGCGAGGGCAGCTGCGACCAAAAAAATAAAAGAATACAACATAAAGATGGCTATTCGCAGTCGAGACATGGTAGTTGTTAAAAAGCTGCTGGAGGCGGAGGCCTAAAGGAAAAAAAAAAAAAAAAAAAAAAAAACCTCTACTGAAGTACCGCTACAAACAAATACCAAGCACTGTAACAATAAGCTAATAATAAGCGGCATGTACCATACAAGTGCATATAAAAGCAAATACTAACAACACATAAAAGGTGCGGGACAAACCGGGCCCGCAGTGTCAAATTATAAATAAAAAAAAAAAAAAACGTGTGGTTTCATCTAAATCTGAATTTTTCAAAACTGTTCGATAGGAAGCGAGCAAAAATTACGTTTCAGCCGCAAAGGTGCCATTCGTTTCTTTGTCTTTTTACATATTTCTACCTAATTAAAGCAATTTGCCGAACTTTAAAGACTCTTCTCCAACCAGCGCATAGTGTTCTTGTGGTATTTGCAACTTCATTAGACGAGAGAAAGACAATGAGAGCACAGGAAGTCCGACAAAAGAAAAATCTGTCTGAATTCTGCACTCTCTCCCTACCCGGCAGACTAATAAGTGGTCAGACGCCATACATTTTTTTTTACTTCTTCTTAGAGTAAGATTTTGGAAATCTACAACGTTCTTTAATATCAAAATTCAAAATCAAAAGTGTTTTATTCATGTAAACTAAAAGGCACTTATGAATAGTCAAAAGTAGAAAATTATTGATTTCTTAAGACTCTACCACCCATTCGGAAAATAATTCCTGTGAAGAAGAAGGGCAAGAAACTCCACGGTTATCCTTTTTAAAATGAGAGTTTTACAATTCTTTTTGTATACATTGCGTTCATTGGGTACGGGAGAACAAGAATAAAAAGTCATACATAGAAAACAAGAATAAATCATAAGTGTACTTAGATTCATGGTATTGGCCAGTGTCTACATAGTCCTCTCATTTACAAAATAGAGATTGTGTAAAGGTATATAATAAAAAGTATAATAAGAGAAAAAACAGGTTACTATAAAATATGTAAAGAGTGCGTATAAAATAATTGGTTACAGCTCCAGTGTGATGCCGAGCGAGACAAAATTCCACAGTACATATGTACTACAGTACATATTTATTTAGTCAAAGGAGGACGGACCAGTCCCCACTAGCAGCACCCATCCAGCATAAGCAGCAGCAGAAGCAGCCATCACTCTCCTCAACCATATTAAAGGGAAAAGAGTGACCCGCTCCACAGAGCCGCCACTAGCTAAGACATTTCTTATCTTATCTTCAACCTTTGCATAGTGGTAATGTGGATATCGTAACTTTTTTAAAAAAGGGCGAAGTTGCAACAACTACACTCAAGCTGAAAAGGTGGTATGCGATTTTGTCTTCGTACTCATTCTACATATCTAGAGTAGGATTTTGGAAGTCTTTTAAGTTTTGTCAATATCTATAACCATATCATAGTGCTTTTGTGGGCCTAACAGCTTCATTCAACAAGCAAAGTTCTTTTGTTGGCTATTCTAGGATTACCGAACAAGGCGCGAATTTGCGATGCTTTTTTTTCTTTATAGTTCTACCTGTAGTAGGATAAGGTCATAGGATTTTGCAAGTCTCTCTACAGCTAGGTGTAAACATAACATCAAAAACGCTGACCTGTAAAGGGCCCTTACAGTGCCCAAACAGTTATCCTATCTACGGATTTGGATATGCCATCTCAATATTTGGGATCAGTTGACTCAGCAAGGTGCAAAGTTAACGCTAGTTTTGTATTCAAATATTTTGCAATAGTATCTTATACTGAAAGTAATTTGTTACTTTAATTTGGGGGCTTCTTTTAACAAGGTTTTATTTCACTTGCTGTATTCGTATATCTGTCTTTCCAGTCCAAATAGAAGTAATCAAATTTACAAGCAATATTGCATATGTATGTAACTTCGGTGACAATGTAATAAATTAGTATTATGAAGCTGCTCTGATGATGGAGCAGGAAGATGTTCATAGGAACTCCTCAACTTAGCAAGGTACTTTAGCTGTGTTTTCGCTATAAAAGCTTCCTTTTAAAAAGATTTTGTTAAATAGTAATTATTAATCATATGCACCTCTAAGAGATCGGCGCAAATTATTCGCTGAATCCTTCTCAACACTATGAAATGATAATATCATGCCTGCCTTCTTTGAAGCGATAAATGCAGATGTAGAAAGTGTTTCGCCATGTCACATTTGTTCCTAAAATGCTAGAGTGTGAACCTGTTGTCATTTTTCCTAGAAACCATATATTTTATTAATAAATTCCCTGAGGCTACCTCGTTCGTCTAGTAGCATATGGTGTGGATAGCAATCACAAGATCCTGGGTACGAATCCTAGATCAGACAAAATGCGTGTTTGTTTAATATTTGAGTATACATGGTACTCCTCAATCACCCTCGCTTTAGAAATACAAGGATGATGGTATGTCTTCATCCCATAAGAGAATTAAAAATCACAGACGAAAAATACTGGGAACACGGCTAATATTAAACAAAATCAATACACAAAGCTTTAACTATTTCTTCTTTTTTTATTCCTCTCAAGTCCATTACCGTTTTGCTTGGAGCTAAAATAAAAAGGCCCCAGACCCCAGTTTGTTTACTTAAAAGATATTTGTGTTATGTTAATCCACTCCGGCACTGCGCTAATGGTTTGATTCAGAATAATTTATCGCTCGCGCTAGCGTTTCGCTAATTCTTTCTTGCTTTCGATGTTACTCGACTGATTTGGATTGGGCACTGCGCTACCTTTAGGCGCAGTAAATAATATGTGAACAGTAAACAGCTCATAGAAACCGCAGCAATGTATGGGAATTACATTTTTGAACAAAATTTCATGTCCTGAGCAGTTAAAATTTTGATCAAAAATGTCATTCCCATACATTTTTACGTTTTCTATGCTATTAAATTAACAAAACGCTTTTGATCTCAGAAAGAAAGTAAAGATATAAAATCCTTGCAGCTTGGCTAAGCCCGCAGGTATCATACATATTGATTCCAATGCAATTACCTGAATGATCAGAAAAGCTTGAGAAATAAATTTATTTTATCTATCAGTAGTCATCTAGCAGAAATTTAACCAGTGAAAATATTACACTCGTTTAAATGGCCTATTCTACTCAACTATTTAAATGCCATCATGCCTACATTCGGCCAGCGAGGATCGCAGGGACAGGTCTTAATGTAATAACCTTTTGACATCACACTGGACACAATTACAGAGTCTGGATTACTACTGAGATTTTTTTGAAAAACCCAATTACACTTCGTAACTTAAAATTGACCTCAAAACTGCATACTAAATTTTCTTCACTATGCACCTCTTTCATTTAATTTCATTCATCAGTATTCACCAAACTTGTTAAGTGAGCGAGACGACATGTACTTTCAATAGTTAAAGTTATACGTACTCGCCAGTTTCCATGGTAGTAGTAGCTGGTTACTATCACCAACTTTTACGACCTGCTCTAACTTAAGTCATCAATACTATATATGTATATGATTTTTATCCTTTTGAAGATTTAAAAAACTTCTAAATTAAACCGGGCTGTAACAGAATAGTTCGCCGAAGTTTTCCCTCGATATTACCCTGTGAACCGAACTTGTGGATGCATCTAGTCTTTTGAAACTTTTTCCCGGATATGTGTTTCTTTTGCACTTATCAGTTGGTAATAAATCAACCTTTACTACCCTTCTATAAAAGCTGGTCAAAAGCCATCTCTCACAAATGGAGGTGATAGAGTAGAAGAGGGGGAAAAGCGCACTAGGATCCATCAATGGAACCATCTAAAAGATTCAAGTGGACCTTACATTTTTATTCCACTGCACGGATCTAGAGCGGATTGACGGCCGGTTTCAATATCTAACTCAAGAATACAGGTAGATTTGCCTACTACGGATAGAATTTTGACATATTTTGTATGGCAAATCTGTCAAAATTCTACTGACCGAAACCGGCCATTGGTGGACTTTGTTTTGCGGTTACCTGCTGTTTAAATTTATCATAAACCTTTGCCCAACAGTGGGCACTGACGGCTGATTTAGTACCAACGTGCTGCCTCGTTGACTTAGTGACTTATATTGTCGCTAGTGATCAAGAGGTCCTTAGTTAGAGTTCTATGCCGGACAAAGTTTAGGCTATTTTTTTCAAAAAAATCTTCGTCAGTCTGACGTCATGCCAGGAGTTATGGCAATAATTTCGCCTGGTTTAACGTTGAATCCTAACTTATCTATCAATATGTATCAACACGCTAGATCCCTTGCAATATAGGCCGAGAGTACCAAGTTCCATCAGGTTCTTTCCTTACAGACTATACACGCTACGCACGCACTCATACACACGAAGTCATCATATGCGGATGTATGGCCATAGTGATTACTCCTTTTGGAAAATTATGGACATGAGTGCGATTTAAGTGCACAGGATTCTAACAAGGGGTGTTATATGTGTACTAGTCTTGTAACAAAACAAGCGAAGTACATATCGTAATAGAATCGGCTTGAGCGCGAGGCGGGACGCGGGGGAAGCTATCTCGTTACAATTTATTGCAGGCCACGTATCGGCCTATAAACACGGGGCCTATTAGCGCGCTCCCTATTAAAATAACACGGTTTTATGTGGGTAAAAGATGGATGCGTGCAAAAAGCCGGTCGTTGTGGCGATCTATGTGAAAGGCATTTGTTCTGTAATATGCAAATTACAAACCTATACTCTGGTGTTCCTCAAGGTGGTATACTCTCCCCTCTACTGTTTTCTGTTTTTATAAATGTCTTAACCTATGAACTCCAGTGTGAGTATCATCTTTCCGCCGATGATTTGCAGCTGTGTGCTCGGGCTGAAACTAACAGCGTCCAAGATGCAATTATAAAACTTAATCATGATTTGGACACGCTTAAGAACTGGTCTGATAAGTTTGGTCTCACTGTCAACCCTCTTAAATGCCAAGCTATTATTGTAGGCAGTCCACGTATGGTGAGCCGAGTGGTTATTGATACCTTACCACGAATTATTTTTTATAATTCCCCCATTTCATTCAGTCAAAATGTGAAAAATCTTATCCTCCTTATTGACAACTCACTTAGCTGGCGGAATCAGATGTGAGCGTATCCTGCGGATGCTCTATCGACTGAAACACTTTCTTCCATCCAAAACTAAGGCACTGCTCGTGCAAGCTTTAATCTTTCCAATAATCGACTATGGGGATGTGTGCTACTTTGACCTGAATGCAGATCTACTCAATAAATTGGACCGACTTCTGAATCTGCATTCGATTTGTATTCAATCTTCGCAAGTATGACCATGTTTCCATGTATCGCGCGGAACTAAAGTGGCTTCCGATTCGACAGCGTAGGAACTTGAGAGCACTTACAATCTTGTATTCTCTTCTTGAGTCTCCTTCTTCCCCGTCTTACCTATCATCTCAGTTTCAATATTTAAGTTCCAACCACTGTAAAAATCTACGCTCTTCTCAATTTTTCAATGCCCACTCCACCGCACTAGCTTTATTCACTCTTCTTTCCTCGTGCAATCCATTCTTCTTTGGAACTCTCTTCCTCCTTATGTGAAGATGGCAGAGAGCGGTACTCCTTCAAGAAAAGAACTCGCGAACACATAACCAAAAAAATGTTAGCAGAATCATCTCGTTAGAATGTTTAATTATATTTATTGTATTTATTTATCTAATGTAACATATATATTTAATGTTATGTATTCTATGTATATATACATATTAAAAATTGATATATATATATATATATATATATATATATATATATATATATATATATATATATATATATATATATATATATATATTAGTTTATTATATATGCGTATCTGTGTATTTTATTTAAAATATTTATCCTCCCAATAATTCTTTATAATGTAGTCCAAGTGCACCTACCTTGTTTTCTCTGCATCACCCTAAGGTTGACTGGGAGAGAATACCTTTGGCATTAAGTCCGCCTCTGTACAACTTTGTGCAAAAAGTATAAATAAATAAATAAACGTCAAAATTATAACATTTTTTACATTTCGGATCGGAACGCGGCCTCACACTAAAGATCCGGCGTAAACCTCAGCACGCTAGTCTTTTAGTTTATATTTCTTTTTTGGTCTGATCTTCCTGTGGTATCATTTTTTCATAATATTGTTATTAAGAGGCTGAGCTCTGCGGAAGATGTGCGGAGTGAAGCTAGGTCGGACAAGTGTAGTTTTTCTAACGTAAAACTTCCCAGTACAAGTACGGGGTCTGGAATGTGCCCTGTATATGGCAATAGGCTCGCCCCCCTATTTCATGAGACCTAACATCGTTGACGAAACGTGGGTGTACTCAGTACACCTATGACACCCCCGCTTGTGTGTGACGGTGTGAAAAAATCTACAGTCATCTCTATTGCTTTAAATTTTCTGATTCCAACGCGAAACGTTTAGGAACTAATCAATAGAATTTACTTTAAAACTTAGCAAATAATTGTAGAATAGTTCTTTTAAAACATTTTTTTATTCCATAGTTTAATTAACTTAGTAAAAGAAAAAAATGTTTTTTCACATAGGTCGTTTATTTACGAGCGTGCACTCAATTTATCCGTCCCTTATTATTCTTTAGTAAAGTAATTGCATCACTGCCACTCTCCCGGTGGATGAATGCTCTACCGCAGGAGGCCCTTAAGAACATGTATTTAGGAGTTGCTGAATGAGGAGCTGCTCAAACCCAATCTGTTTTACCATCGTGATATTCCGATCTTACCATGACCAAATAGACCGAGTCTTATCTGAAGCACAAGTCAAGAGTCTCCGTAACCGTTGACCGTGTATGAGACCAACTATGAGAGTGGAGGAAGCCAGAAAGGTATGTAAGGAAAGAACCTGTTGGAACTCTGTACTCTCTGCCTACCCTGCAAGGAATCTGGCGTGATAATGAAGATAGATTGATATTCCGAAAATTTGTAATATCCTTTACCACACAGTTTAGCTTTGATAGCCATTTTGAACCTATTAATAGGCATATTTGAGATATATATTGGTAATTTGTTGTAGAAGCGTATGCATGGCCCCATGAAAAGGTTACTAATTCTATGGAGATGAGTAGAGTCAGCCAATACTTCTTTTTAAAAAAAAACGTAGTCTACGTTTTGTAAACACTAGGATATATGCCTATATCGTGGGTGCGTTTACAAACATGAAAATTCACATACACAGATACCCAGACCGGAACAAATAATTGTGGAACACATAGATTTGTATCTAGCGGGTATCGATCCCACGACTATTAAGCACAGCGGGCGGAGCGGTTTAAGTTCTTAACCACTGCGCTAAATCGTCCGTCCAATAGTGCCCCATTGCTGGGCATAACCCTTCTCTTACAAATCGAGGTAAGAGAGATTTGGTCACATTCCACCACGTCGACCCAATGCGAATTAATGAATACAGGTTTGAACTTATCAAGCCGCCTACAAGACTAATATACTATAAGATACTTATGTAATCTAATGTGTATCATATAAAACAGAATCAAAAAGCACAGCACGTACCATTTATAAATATTAACAGGGCATCTGAAAACAATAAAACGAGGCATATATGCGTCTTAACAATGACTTAAGTACATTATTCATTTAAGACAAAGAAAATGCTTCTTTGTCATACGTTCCTGGTTACCACAAGTCTCAAGGAAGACTTCGAGATTCAAACACAAACTGATTGACATTATCGTAGTGCTATCGAGTTGATGTGCCATACTTTTCACTCAAATAAAGTTGAACGGCACAGCACAATTTCTCAGCAACGTTACTGTACGGTCGAATGGTTTGTGCTTAACCCGCTGGTCATATTTTCCTCACGTAGATCATTCAGTGTTTTGACCTTGGGGCTTAAGACTGCCTGTGTATAGATTGCGAAGCGAACAAAAGGAGGATGGAGGAAAATATTATTCAATAGATTTGCAGTAAATTCACGACTGTTTGTTGGTGTAGTGGTAATAGTATTGCTGGTGATCACGAAGAATTCGGATCCTTAGTCAAAGTGTACATACTTTTGATATCTTCAAATACTCAGTCGCATTTCGGAGTCTAGAATTGTGGCCGGTATAAGGCTAATATTGTCAGCGTTATGTGGGTGTACAAAGTGCACATCTGCGCTAGAAGAATATGCCGACGTTCTATCTCGTTATGGTGGCTATAAAAATAACAATATAATAAGTCATTTAATCCAGGCAACTGAAATTGTACAAAAATATTTTATTCAACTTACGGACCCATAGACCTTACAGACTAACATACATATAATATATAACAACTTATAGACTAAGTAACATGTGTTGCCGGCAACATGTTGCACTGTACAGAGGTGTCTCTCAGTCTTCTACGAAGCCTTCTAAAACCAACACCTCTCGGCCAGAAGTCCTCGCTCATGAAGGTCTCCAACTAGGCAGTGGGAACTCGAACAACACAGGAATTCAAAGCCGCATTGTGTTGCGAATTCAGCTTCTCGACCCTCAAGAGTATACAAGAACTTCTTGCGGCCATACTCCACAATATCATCGGCTTTAGTGGTGTAGTGTGGCTGTGGGACGTACATATATGAATGTAGCTGTTTTTTTCGCATGTGTAAATATGCAGTTAGCCGAGAAACTATAACAACTTCAAAGGATATGAAGAAGTAAGTTCAGTAATTGAATTTCAGCCGTAAAGTAGGGGCAAAGGGAACAACAAACTCAAGTGCGCCTCAAGCAGAAATAACCTCGGCTTGGATAGTCGCTATAGAATGCATCGGCTGGTAGGCAAGGACTTTTTGACCTGGTTGGCCAAACTCGGTACCGTAACTGTCTACCGCCAATGCTCCGCTTACTTTCTCCACTTTGAGCGTGTGCGCCTCCCTCCACTTAATGCGATCAGAAATGCTCTGATTTGTGGAGACAGGATTCCCAGGATATGGATAGATGAAGACATTTTTGCTGCTACTTGTTGTTGGAACATATCAAGCTGCCTATGAGGCATCTTAAGTTTGGTCCGCTTTGACGTGCCTTACAAACCATAGCGAAAATTGTTTTTACTCCAGTTGGGCTGGCTTGGGCCTTTACGGATTCGTATGATTTTCTTTATTTTCGCAAGTAATGGTTGTATTAAACGCTAGGTTTGGCGAAGTGCTCCCACAATTGGATGTGCTGCATAAACACCTAGTATAGCTATTCCGCGAAATCTTAAACAGCGAGTGTGAAAACATACCAGACGTTATTTTATGCGAAGTTGCCTCAACAATAAATTGAAATCAAAAATATTAGAAGTTTTGAATTGTACCTTTAACGTCTGTATTTTTATAACCACGAGGTGATAAAAGATTATCTTGTCGCTCGTAGCAATCATTAATGTTAAGCATTATTGGTTCGGTTAGCCGAAGATGTGTGACCGTTTGTGGCATTTCAATTTTCAATCGTTTATGTGCTTTAGATGCCACGTTATCCCGTTAATCACGGTTACCAGTTCATATAGTAGTTGTTAAGCCAAAGCTGGAAGTCTTATAGGAGATAATAAGATCCAATAGCAGGTGGCTACCAATCTAACTACGCTAATCCGCATTGGGCCACGTAGTGAAATATAAATTATTATCTGTCACCTTGATTTAAAAGGGCTTTTGCCCAATAGCAGGATAGGTGCCCAGCAAAAGGTTGATTTATGTCCGTATTTGAGAAGCGATCTATTGGGCTTAGCTTCTTGAATACTTTCCAAGTGAAACGACTACTGTAGGATATCAAAAAATTGTAGCTAGCCCGTACACAATAAACTACAGTATGTTTCCAATGCAAACGCTAGAAATTGGTGGAAACCCGTAAACGCTAAAGCGGCGCCTACACTGTTCAACATAACGATGGTATTAACGAGAATTTGCGCTAACTACTATGCACTAAGTGTGACAATGTTTCAAGCATTTGTAGAGACAATTTTGAAAAGAAAGTTGTCGGTTTTGGAATTATTGTTATGCTCAGTAGGACTTATTACCCACGGCTCATATCGGAAAGTGCCGTGAAAATCTTCTTATACTTAGAATTATATCGACGCTATAGAGCGAATACCCTGAAAGTGGGTAAGAGGGGAGAAGAAAGACAAGAGAAAAAATAAAAAAAAATGTGCTCTGCACTCTGTAAAACATTTATGCAATACAAATTTTTATGTTTATTACAGCTTATTCAATAACTTATCTCTTAATATTTTAATTTAAATGCATGCAAGAGAGATACCATTACTGCTGTAAAGTTTAGACACCATAAATTAAATAGAATTAATATTGTCACATTTTGATTTCCGAGATTTTCGATCTATCTATTATTGTCCTATCTTTATCATTACGCCAAATCCCTTGCGGGGTAGACAGAGAGTACAGAGTTCCAACAGGTTCTTTCCTAACATACCTCTCTGGCTTCCTCCACTCTCAGACTTGCCCTTCAGATAAGACACGGCCTATTTTGTCATGGTAAGATAGTGTAGGTCTTCCCCGGTACGTCGGTACCGGGGAAGACCTAGACTTTCCACTTTCACACTGTATATCTGTTTTGTCATTCTTTCTTCCGACATTCTTTCTATTTGCCCGAACCAACGGAGGTTATCCTTTCTCATCTTTACACCGGTACTATCTTTCATACCTACACGCTTTCATACTACGCTGTTGCGAATACGGTCGATCAGCTTGTCTCCGCACATCTTGCGCAGAGCTCGCATTTCCAACTCATTTATGCTGCTTTCATTGCTTTCAGAGTTGGGATAGTCACTCCGTTATGTATGGCCAGCTGCGCCTTTTAGCTTAAGTTCCGGATCCCAAACAGCTTTCCCTTTGCACCATTCACTCTGTTCCCTGCACTCACTCTTCTCTCTATGTCAGCGGTATATATTATCATCCTAACTTCACATATTCTTTTCAGCTAACGCCATCTATCGATATCTAACCGGATCCGTGTAGCGAACTATCTACGAAACGAAACAATATATTATCAAGAATGTCTTTGAATTTTCAAAATGTCTGGTCCCTATACACAATGTTATTACTGACGAAAGTGCTAGAGTACTTGTTAATATAATACCTACCATTAGAAGGTTCTTGACGAGTGGTTATAGGTACAAGGCTGTATATAGTTAAAAGTATGAATAAATTCCTGAAAACTGCTGCTTGCTAAAAATACAGCTAACGAAACAAATCAGCCTATACTGGTCCTTGCTGGCCTATACTTGCTGGACAAAGACTCAAACTCAAATCATTTTTTTTTGTATGTTTGTATGTTACGCGATCATTCCGCCATTTATGAATAGATTTTGATGATTCTTTTTATATTGGGTTTAGTATAACTCCAAGGTGGTCCCATTTTAATTTCAACGGTATTGAACCTTGGATTTAAAAGATACACCAGGGAACTCCTTAACGACAAACAATACGAATGCGTAGATTGTGATATTATGGGTATTACGTAAATCCTATAGGTACCCTACCATAGAACTAAGAAGAATGTTAACCGACTTAAAAAAGGAGGAGGTTCGTAATTCGTCTGTAGTTTTTTGTAATTTCTTTGCTTATAAACTGATTACGATGATTCTTTTTGCGTTAGGTTCAGCATTGCTCCGTGATGGTCGAATTTAAATTTTATTGGTATTGGACCATTGTGCAATGGGCTTTGAAGATACACCAGGGGTTTCCTATACAGCAAACAGCATGTATGTGAAAATTCTGTTATTATGAGTTTTATATCAAACTTGTAGGTACCTCACTATATAACTAAGTAGGATAATATAAAGGAGGTATATAAATAATAATAATTAATTTACTCATCACTAAAAATTGTAAAATAAAAAACTTTAAAAAAAAAGGAAAAACGACTTCTAAAAGCAAAAAAATGAATATTTGAAGTCGGCACCAACCAGCACCGACTTCAATTTTTTTTGCTTTTTTTGCGGTTTTCCTTTTTTAAAAAGTTCTTATTCGATTTGTGGACGATATATTTAAATATTATATACCCTACGCCACTTCCACAATTAAAACAAATGTAACGACGCCTCATATCATGTTAAAATCTATCAACCGTTTTTACCGCCAAGGTACAATACATACCAAAGAAATAGCCGTACGTACATACGCTGGAAAATCATTTTCCTTATTTTTAGGGCCTTATTTTTAGTATCACCGTGAAGTTTCTTTCCATAATACACTGTCACGCTTATATTTTCCGAAGCAGGTAGAGTGAAGCATCACATATTGTCGATGATGTCAAGACGACATTATCACCAGCTGAACTATGAGCCTTTAGACCACTTGAGAGTCCGACCGAAGCTTCGGCTTCGGCAACTTTCGGCCAAAAATATCACATTCGGCTAATCCTTCGGCATCTTAGGATTTAGTCACTCACTCTGAATTTAATTAATTATACCGCCCTAGAAATACAAATGGTGGCAGCTAATTCCATTCTGTTATTCATAACACCGTCACGCCTATATTCCCCAAGCGGGGGTGGCAGAGGTGTACTGAGTACACCCACGTTTCGCCGACGATGTTAGGTCCTATGTAATAGGGGGCGAGCCTATTGCCATATACCGGGCACAATTCCAGACTCCGGAATGTACTAGGAAATTTTCGTTAGAAAAACTACACTTGCCCGACCTAGGATTTGTACCCAGGACCTCGTGCTCACAAAGCAAGTGATAGTCAATTTTAAATACACACATGCTTTCGAAAAGACAGAGGTGCGTGCCAGGGTGTGAACCCGAGACCTCTGATATTATAAATAATATTATTTCAGTGTTATTATTTTTAGCAAGTTGTAGGTAATTTTAATCATCTCGGTAGGTCTGTCAACATAAGTTTTTAAAAATTTTGCCCACATGTTCAATTAAAAGGTACCGAGGAAGTAGACTTATTAGCTAAGCAAGCAATAGTGGATGGAGTCCCAATTAATATAGCTCCCTTAAAATCCGACTACATTTTTCAAGTGAAAAAGCTTTGTTTGGATAAGTGGCAAGAGTATTCTGATGAACGTTCAAAAGAGAAAGGTATATGGTACCGTACTATTCAACCACACGTCTCGTTCGTTCCTTGGATTGATGACGTGAGTCTAAATAGACCGACTTTAACTGTTGCGCTCAGACTTCGTTCCGGCCACATCCCCTCTAATAAGTTCGCACATCTAATGAAAAAAATAACTACTCCAAGCTGCTCTTACTGCGGAGTTATCGAGGACGTGCAACATATTTTGATAGAGTGTGTTCGGAAGTCAGACCTTAGACAATCCCTTTTTAAATGGAATACCATTTCAAATGTTGGATTATGTAACAGTATTCTATCTAGACGGTCTAGTCTATCTATCTATCTATCTATAACCTCACGCCAGATCCCTTGCGGGGTAGGCAGAGAGTACAGAGTTCCAACAGGTTCTTTCCTTACATACCTCTCTGGCTTTCTCGACTCTCATAGTTCGTCTCATACACGCTCGCCGGTTACGGAGACTCTTGACTTTTCCATCAGATAAGACTCGATTTATTTGGTCGTGGTAAGATAGTCTAGGTCTTCCCCGGTACCTGCATCCTTCCACTTTCACATTGTATATCTGTTTTGTCATTCTTTCCTCTGGCATTCTTTCTATATGCCCGAACCAACGGAGCATGCGCTTTCTCATCTTTACACCGATACTATCTTTCATACCTACTCGCTGTCTTACTATGCTGTTGCTAATGCGGTCGGTCAGCTTCACTCCGCACATCTTCCGCAGAGCTCGCATTTCTACCGCATTTATCCTACTTTCATTCTCCTTCTTACATACCCAGCTCTCGCTACCATATAACAGCGTTGGGACAAGAACTCCGTTATGTATGGCCAGCTGCGCCTTATGGCTTAAGTGCCGGCTCCCGAGTAGCTTTCCCATCGCACCATTCACTCTGTTCCCTGCACTCACTCTTCTCTCTATGTCAGCGGTGTATTTCCCATCCTTACTGAAGGCGCATCCAAGATATACAAACTCATTCACTTGCTCCAGCACATCGTTACCAACCACAATCCTTACATTCGTTCTGGTTACGGTCTAGTGCTGAAGCTAAATCTTTATATAAATTAATAGGCTAAGTTGTCATATTTAGTAGAATATGTCTGTATAGATATTTATAAAGAGATATGGTCGTTAGCTAAAAAGCCTTACAAATAAATAAAAAAAAAAAATTGCCAGTCATGAACCAAATTTCTTAGGGTTATTAAACAATCGGCTTCGGCTTCAGCCGAAGGTTATGGCGATGGCCTATTAATCAGCTTTGGTTTCTGCTTCGGCTAAAAATCGACCTTCGGTCGGACTACCAATGAATAAGTGCGGTTGGCGACACATCTTGAGCTCCATTCCGATCTTGGTCTCGAACCTATTCGCTCCTTTTTTAAAAAGGCGACAACCCGATTCGACTATTTCGCGAACGCGTCCAATCAATTAGAGAAATCTGCTAATTGTAGCCGTCATCAACTACGAACCTAACTCCCCTCCTATCAGCCGCTACCGCCGTCCGCGGCCCTCCCGATGCCCTTACATCCCTTCTTTCGGATACAGATACCGCACACAGGATCAGACACCGACCTCGCCGGCGAAGTCGATGCAGAGCAGTACGGCTAACACCTAGTTTCCCCCCCCCCCCCCATAGCGACTGCCCAAGCCGAGGCTGTTCCTCCTTGAGACACCCTTGAGCTAGTTGCTCCCTTGCCCTTCTGGCTCGAGCGTAGTGGTTGCACGCTCGCCCTCTTGTCCGGTGAAGCTGTAAAGGCCCGGCGGCCAAGATCCTTAGAGTAGATCCGGCCAGTGTAGACCATTCCTATTCCATTCACAAACACACACACGCACACGCAAATACACGTACACACACGCACACACACACACGCACGCACACACACTCACACACACTCACACACACACACTCACACACACTCACACACACACTTACACACACGCACACACACTCACACATATATACACACACGCACACAAACGCACACACACGCACGCCCACAACGCACACACACACACCCACGCACACACACACCCGCACACACACGCACATGTCTTGAATTTAAACCCATGGTTAGATACGGCGCGGTGTTATAGAATTTTTCCTATCTAAAATTTCGATTTTTTATATTCAATTCCTCAAAAGTCGCCGCCTGTTCATTTTTATGGAATTATATACACTACGCTTTTAAAAAAAACTACTACTACGCTACGTTTTTAAAAAAAAAAAAAAAAAAAAAAAAAAAAAATTATAGGAACACAAGGTGGGGTTTAATGGCTTCAAGACGGCGACGCGGCAAATATAAATTGTGTAATGAAGTTTCGAAGAGCTGGAACGTAAACTGAAATAGTGTTTGTGACTTGAAACGGAATGATTGGGGTCATTTCAAGAGGGTTTTTGCCAAAAAGCTGAAGAAGGTGGCTATTCATAATTGTCTAATTGTATCAGTAATAGCCATATTCTTCACAGCAGTTTTTTTTCGGGCATATATATATATATATATATATATGTGACATATTTTCCTCTTCATTTTTTTTTGGTTCTATAATTTTGCATCACCCTAAGATAGACTGGTAGAAAATGCCTCAGGCATTAAGTCCGCCTTGGTCTTGGGTTCAAACCCGCACGCACCTCAGTCTTTTCGAAAGCATGTGTGTATTAAAAATTTATGATCACTTGCTTTAACGGTGGAGGAAAACATCGTGCGGAAACTTGCCTAAGAGTTTCTCGAAGGTGTGTGAAGTTCGCCAACCCGCACTGGGCCAGTGTGGTGGACTATGGCCTAAGCCCTCTCAGTTTGAGAGAAGGCCCGTGCCCAATGGCGGGACAGTTTATTAACCGGGCTAATATTATTATTATATTGAAACAGATGTACAATGCGAAAGTGGATGGATGTAGGTACCGGAGAAGACCTAGACTGTCTTACCATGACCGCATAGACCGTGTTTTCTTTGAAAGGGTTTTAATAGCTTCAAGACGGCGACGTAGCTTATATAAATTATGTAATGCAGTTTCGAAGAGCTGAAACGGAAACTGAAATAGTGTTTGTGACTTGCTACGGAATGATTAGGGTCATTTTAAGAGGTTTTTGCCAAAAAGAATGCTAAAGAATGTGGCTATTAATGATTGTATAATTATATCATTAATATACACAGCTTTTTGGCAGACATCACGAGATTATTCATGTGATTATGAGATAATTGCTTGGATATTGATACGTACGATGGTGATATTGCGGGAGGTCTTTGTCGTACAGTGGACGACTTGGGCTGACGATGATTATGAGATAATTAATAAAACTTTGATCTAGTGTCTAATAATAAGCGTAGTCATCACGAGGTTCTGGATTCGTATCATAGTTTAGACAAAATGTAATTTTTAAATAGAAAATTTTCGAGTAAGTCAATAATTATTTATTTGTTTAGGCCAATACAAAAGCACTTACAAACGTCAAAATTATTACATATTTACATCTATTACCGGATTGGAAGACAGAAAGATCCGGCGACTGACTGAGAGGATGCTGAGAAGATCCGGCAAGAAACTCAGCCCGCTAGTCTTGTAACTTAAACTGTTAGGCCTTTTAAAAAATCCATTTTTTTTTTCAAAATTGTTTAATTTAATACAGCATTGTTTAATTTTACTGATTGAGGAGCTGCTCAAGCCCAATCTGTTTTATCGTCAAAATTTTGTAATACCCTTTCCCAGTCTAGTTTTGATTGCCTTTTTAAGCTTATTGATAAGCATGTATACATAGCTCTATGAAAGAATCAGTAATTCTGTGGAGACGAGTAGAATGTGCCGATCCGGAGTCGATCATTGTGCCCGGAAAAATGTTAAATGTAAACCTCTGCCACCCCCGGTTGGGGAACATAGGCGTGACGGTGTTTAGAAAACGCGTTTTTGTCAAATATTTTTGTTCTAAATTATGCGGGTTATTTATTATTCAAGAGTCTCCGTAACCGGCAAGCGTGTATGAGACGGACTATGAGAGTGGAGGAAGCCAGAGAGGTATGTAAGGAAGAACCTGTTGGAACTCTGTACTCTCTGCCTACCCCGCTAGGGATCGGGCGTGATGATGTGTTGTTGTTTTTGTTGTTGTATTTATTATTATTACGAACCGATGCTGTCCCACAGCTGAGCAAAGGTGTCCCTCTCTTTTTTTAATTTCTTCTGTTATTGGCTACCTCAGGCCCTACCCTACCCTTAAACGATATCCAGTTTATTCAATTAATATAGACGTTATATGAATATTAAATAGACCATTTCTGAATAATAATATTTATTAAAATAGACCTTAAATCGTATACAAATCAGCGTGTATTATCCCACAGCATAAAAGGCTTCTCTCACAAACGAGGTAAAAGAGAATAGGTCATCCTCCACCACGCGGGCCTAGTCCGGATTGGCGGAGGCAGGTTTGTGACCTCCTGCTGTTGGAACTTATCAAGCCTATCATCTAAATCAGATTAACCACTACCACTTTGTTGTGTGTGTGTGTATGGGTGTGAATGATCTACGCTGTTGACCACGGGGCCTTTACAGCTTCACCTGACAAGAGGGCGAGCGTGCAACCACTACGCTCGAGCCAGAAGAGCAAGGGGCAACTACCTAAAGGGCGCCTCAAGGAGGAACGGCCTCGGCTTAGGCAGTCGCTGCGGGGGAGAGCTCAGCACCGGCCGGCCGGCAAGGGATTCTTCGACCTCGCCGACGAGGTCGATGTCTGATCTTGTGGACAACCACCACATTAAAGGTAGATGCAACAAAAAACACCAAACGGTCACCCATCAGACCGACTAATCTAAGCGTTGCTTAAACTTGGTGATCGGTAATGACACCATGATCCCGCAGTGTGACAAGTGTCCCTATAAACGTACGATTTAGCGCAGTGGTTAAGAGCTTAAGCCACTCCGCCCACTGTGTCTTATAGTCGCAGGTTCGATTCCCGCACGAGACAAATCTTTGTGTGATCCACAATTATTTATTTCGGTCTGGGTATGTGTGTGTGTGTACTTTCATGTTTGTAAATGCACCCAAGACACAGGAATAGATAGTAGTGTGGGGCAACGTTTTAAAAAAAAAACATATCAATTTTTTAAGAACTACCTATTACCGTCACGCTCATATTCCCCAAGCGGGGGTGACAGAGGTGTACTGTGTACACCCACTTTTCGCCAATATGTTAGATCCCACGTAATAGGGGGCGAGCCTATTACCATATACCGGGCACAATTCCAGACTCTGGACTGATACAGGGAGTTTTTCGAAAGAAAAACTACATTTGTCCGACCTAGGATTTGAACCCTCCTGGGTTCAAATCTATACTATTACTCTACTCTATACTATACTATTATAAGGTCCTGCTCGTGATCGCAAACAACATTATTCACCACTCGATCAACGAGCCAGTACCTACCTACTATATACCTACGTATATCTGTCTAGGCCGATCGCAAAAATAAGGATGATATAAAACAATCAATGGGCCGATTTTCCCGTGGACGGCTTAATTGAACGATCTGGCTAAGCCGCTTTAAGTGCCTTTAATCCTTATTGCCTTTTAGCTAGCGCAAAATTGCTAATGAGCGAAATCTCTATTCTATGAAGAGGGCATATAAAATGCTGCTTTTCCGGCCCGGTAGCTAAATCGACTTTCTGCAGTCGTAATCGTAGTTTATCTACACTAATATTATACAGAGATTTGTATGTTTGTAACGAATAAACTCAAAAACCACTGGACCGATTTCAAAAATTCTTTCACCATTAGAAAGCTACTTTATCCAGAAGTAACATAGGCTATATAACATAGACCTGGTAGGTGGCGCTGTTGTCGACCGGGGACGAAGTCGCGGGAAACTGCTAGTGTAACTATAAAGAAACAGGGTGAGGGGAGACACTTAACCGACCAAAAGGCTTGCTTCAGTGCTACCATTATTGAAACCTTTAAAAATAGTGACCACACACACTTGTGTCATGGGTGCGTACTAACATAAATATAACATTCTCAGACACCCAGACAAACAAGAAAGAAGTGTAGGTCACACAAACGGGTGATCACGTGGCAGATGTAAATCTATCTATCTATCTATATCATCACGCCAGATCCCTTGTGGGGTAAGCAGAGAGTACAGAGTTCCAACAGGTTCTTTCCTTACATACCTCTCTGGCTTCCTCCACTCTCATAGTTCGTCTCATACACTCTCGCCGATAACGGAGACTCTTGACTTGTCCTTCAGATAAGACTCGGTCTATTTTCAGATGTAAAAAAGTATATAAACTGACATTTATAAGTGCATTTTATGACCAATACAAAAAAAATGTGTGCCTCGTTGGTCTAGTGGCAAAGCGCATCGCTTTGTGATCACGAGGTTCTGGGTTCAAATCCTAGGTCGGACAAGTGTAGTTTTTCTAACGAAAACTTCTCAGTATGAGTCCGGAGTCTGGAATTGTGCCCGGTATATGGCAATAGGCTCATCCCCTATTACATACCTAAAATCGTCGGCGAAAAGTGGCTGTACTCGTTACAACTCTGCCTACGCTGCTTGGGGAAAAATAGGCGTGACGATGTGTATTTAATATTTTTTATTTATAAAAAAAATGATTGTTTTTAACACAGTTATATCCAGAGCAGGGATCGAATCAACGGCTATAGCATTCAATTAGAAGAGCGGTTGTCGTTTTCATCAATAGACTAACGGCCGGTTTCAATATCTAACTCAAGAATAGATTTGCCTACTACGGATAGAATTTTGACATATTTTGTATGGAAAATCTGTCAAAATTCTACTGACAGTAAGCAAATCTATCCTTGAATATTGAAACCGGCTATATGTCGTCTTTATCCCCACTGTTGAAGATAAGTGAAAGGGCCAATTTTTTATACAAGCTGTAAGATAATAAACGAAAGACCTGAAAGTAGTTTGTTCTAAATCGGTAACTGAATCGATTCCAACAATTTTTAATGTATTTACATTTTTTTTTAAATTTGCACAAAATGCTTTTACTCCTTCAGTGCGCTATAAAAAATTAAATTTATTCTTGATTCATAGCAAGAAGAAGATTCCAAACGCATTCCTAAAACGTCTTTCTCAAAACGCACACATTCACGTACAAGTTTCATTGTTAATTGGGGTATAAAAGTGCTTTAAAAAAGGGTAACAATTTTAGCCTTTAAATTTGAAAATTTGGTTTTCGTTTTGACTTTATGAAGCAATTCTCTAATCGGGGTGTCTGAGGTCTTGCGTTGAGAGGGTGCGTTTGCAAACAGGAAAATTCACATACACAAATCCCCAGACCGGAACAAATAATTGTGGATCACACAAAGATTTGTCCCGTGCGGGAATCGAACCCGCGACTATTAGACATAGCGGGTGGAGCGGCTTAAGGTCTTAACCACTGCGCTAAATCGTCCGTCAAATCAAAGTCAAAGTCGAAAATCATTGATTTGTTTAGGCCAATACATAAGCACTTCCAAACGTCAAAATTATTACATTTTTTACATCTACCACCGGATCGGAACGCGGACTCCACTGAGAAGATCCGATGAGAAACTCGGCTAGTCTTTTAACTTAATTTGTTTGGCCTTTCTGATAATCATGTTTATTTTTCAAAATTTCATTATACAATATTGTTTAATTTTTCTGATTGTGGAGCTGTTCAAACCCAATCTGTTTGATCGTCAAGATAATCCAAACTTTTGTAATACCCTTTCTTACATAGTCTAGTTTTGACTGAATGACTGGCTATTAAAACTTTCCTTTTAGCGTCATCTTATACACCATCCCTGCCATACCTTTGAACAAAGCTTCTATACCATTGTGCGGTGTACTACAGAATGAGATCTTATTATAGATTGCTGGTTCACAGCCAGTAATCGATCTCCCTTCGCCAGATAATACCTTTAATATCAGGGGTTGAATGAGCCAGCTTCCTTTGTGATGTGTTTTTTGCATTACGGATTTGAAAGCGCCATTTTAGGGCTTTTTGTGGAGTGATTTTTTTTCGTTAGTCTATTTTTGTACGGTGTGGGAAGATGGGGTCTTATGTACGAAAAAATAATACTCAGTATTAGTATGCCTGTCTATCCCAAGTGGAAGTGGCAAAGGTGTATTATATACGCCCACATTTCGCCGACGATATTAGTTAGCACCTATGGTCACGGGAAAGAATCCTGCCCGTAGCCATGGGTGCTGGTGCAGTTAAGCACTCGAAACGTCGGGAATCTAAAAATCAAAATTAAACCGCGATAAAATCCGAAACATAGTTTTATTTTATGTGAAATTGATTCATCATCTTCATCTCAGCCTATACCAGTCCACTGCTGAACATAGGCCTCCCCAATCTCTCTCCAGCGCAACCGGTCTGATGCCACCTGATAATTTCATTGTATTATTTAAAAAATAATATTAATGATGATAATAAACACTGTCACCCCTATATTTCGCAAGCGGGGGTGGCAGAGGTGTACCGTGTACACTCACTTTTCGCCGACAGTGTTAGATCCCATGTAATAGAGGGCGAGCCTAATGCCATATACCGGGCATAATTCAGACTCCGGCCTCATAGTGAGAAATTTTCGTTAGAAAAACTACATTTGTCGGACCTAGGATTTGAACCCAGGACCTCGTGATCACCGATCACTAGATCAACGAGGCAATCTTCTTGTTTATTATTAAAAAAATTCTAAATATAAATTGATCCGCGTAGGGAAATGAATATGAAAATTGAGATTACAAGTATGAACCCAATGAAATTCAACGAAAGTGATATATTCAACAAAATGTTAAATATACCCAAACCCATATTCAGTTTGACGAACGCCTTGATCCAGTGGTTAAGCTGCTCCGCCACTAGTTGCGGGTTCGGTCCCCGCCCGGGACCCACAAATATTTATTTCGGCCTGGTTGTGAATTTTATATTTGTAAATGCACCTACGACACAGAAAGATAAAAATTTTCATCCTGCGGAAAATTACACTGATGATAACATTCGACTTAATTTTTTAGATTTTTCTATATATCTATCTATATCATCACGCCAGATCCCTTGCGGGGTAGGCAGAGAGTACAGAGTTCCAACAGGTTCTTTCCTTACATACCTCGCTGGCTTCCTCCACTCTCATAGTAAGTCTCAAGTTTTATATTTTTGCTATCTGATAATCACCTACGTGTATCAAGTAGTGACAGCCTAGTGGTAAGGCTGTTGAACTGCAACGTCAGATGTCTCGAATTCAAACTTCTTGTCGTCTTCGTCTATTCGAAAGCATGTGCGTATTAGAAATAAACTATAACTGGCTTTAACGGTGAAGGAAAACATAATGAGGAAAACTACATGCCTAAGAGTTTCTCGAAGGCGTGTGAATTACGCCAACTCACACTGGGCCAGCGTGTTGGACTATGGCCTAAACCCTCTCAGTTTGAGAGGAGGCCCGTGCCCAACGGTGGGACAGTTACTTAACAGGGCTAATATTATAATCACCTACGGAAAACACCTTGGTGATAAAAATTAAACCTGCGGTTTTTTCTGGTTTCTGGTATCCTATTATCACCCACGAGAAAAAAACCAAGTAACTAACTCCACGCTTTTTCAATACCATCCAGATTGTACCCCTAACTTTTCGTGACCCCCTCGCTACTTAACAATGATCCCTTTCAGCTCATAACCTTAATTCAGTCGGGTGACTTATCTTTTGTTAAGAGATAAATGATATTCGTCTTTACGACAAAAAGCTCGATAACTTCACAACACGTCTTTAAGACTCAACTTCGACAATATCGTAAAAATATAAACAAACTCGCTAACGATAGTGCTGAATGTTGTTTTATCGATAAATTTTATTATTTTATTTACTTCAGTCTTTGTTTTTCTGTTGGAAATATTTGTATAAGGCGACAAAAGGAATAATTTATATTCAATAAAACAACTTCGTAAGCAAAGCAGTATAACTATAATAACTAGACTTTAAAAAACATTAGGTTGCCACTTGGTGTTTTCGAAATCTCTTTTTCTTTAGAATTATTCCGGGAAGGGGTTTCAGTGACAGCTAATATTATTCTAGTGCTACATTAATTATGTATTTTGGCTATGTGACAACATTACATAACCAATACGTCATGAAGTTATATTCCCTCTTACTTACTGAACGTACGAACTGTAAAGGCCCCGCAGCCAACAACGTAAATCATTCACACACTACACCTAAAATCCTCTGAGACTTGCCGAGAAGGTGCGTAGAACGCCGTTCTGTGTACGTGATTCTTATTTGGACTGCTAATACTAAGATGCTGAAATGTTTATACAAGTTTATAATAATTAAGTCATTTAATTCCGGCAACTGAAATGTTACAAAAATATTTTGTTCAACTTACAGGCCCATAGAATATATACCTTCCAGACTAACATACATATAATATATAAAAACTTATAAACTAAGTAAAAGGAGTTGCCGTGCCGGAGTAGAGTTAGAAATTCAGCTTCTCGACCCTCAGAGTATATAAGGACTTCTTGCGGGCTTTCTCCACAATGTCTTCGGTGACGTTAAGGCGTCAACGAGCTTTTGTGTCGATTCCTGATGACCTTACTTTGATAAAACTTATCGATACTCGCACAACACTACTAGAATGAGTGGAATGAAGTATGGAAACTTCGCGAAATGGCCGCTCGCCGGGTATAGCTCTTAAAATGTCCCCTTACAATATCGTATTATTTATTTAGGACACGCTGCGGTGGAGAGCTCTCTAGTTAGGGTTGCCACGGTAAAAATAGATTTATAAAAGATATATAAGATTTATAAAATAATGTGGGAGTATCACCGCCGTTACGTTGAGTTAAAGATTTATGAATAGGATATTGATGGATAATAGAGGATGTCAAAATGGAATTCCTTTTCTTTTACTCGGATATTGTATATTCTGAGAAACAGGAATTTCCGGGTATATAAATATTTGAAGCTAAAAGCAGAAATAGGCGGCTCGAGCTTTTGGTATACATTTTATATAAATATATGCGTGCTTTTGTGTTTCTCATACGTAGAAACTTGTTTTAAAATGTGATGTTGATGTGTTACGCATGTTTCAACTCACAACAGTAATAAAGTGTATCTTTCTTGTGTCTTTTTATATGGCTATCTCTATCTATCTATTTATCTATATTATCACGCCAGATCCCTTGAGGGGTAGGCAGAGAGTACAGAATTCCAACAGGTACTTTCCTTACATGGCTCTCTGGCTTCCTGCACTCTCATAGTTCGTCTCATACACGCCGGACGGTTACAAAGGATCTTGACTTGTCCTTCAGATAAGTCTTGGTCTATTATACGGCTACAAAATTTAAAAAAGAAACAAAAGGATAATATTAAAAATAAACTAGAATAAGAGGTATGTAAGGAAAGAACCTGTTGGAACTCTGTATTTTCTGCCTACCCCGCAAGGGATCTGGCGTGATGATATACATAGATAGAATTTAGAACATACATAAGTGCATAAAGAATAAATATAAGGATTCCAAACGTCTGTGACCCCTCCCTTCTATGACCGCTCTGATAGTACGTATGAATATAAACATTTATAAATAAACAACAATAGAATCTGTTAAATTACTTAGATATGTAATTTTATTACCACATATACCAAATCATAAAACTCAACAACAAATTCGCTCACGTAATCTTCAGAACAATTTATGTAAATGCATCGCAAATGAAATATTCAGAAGCTCAGCCCTAGTACATTTGGACAAAGCCTGAAAATGAAATTCAACTGGAAACTCAATTATTTGTAGAGATACTGCGACATTTTACCGGTTTTGCTCGATCTCAATCCACCTGGTTTTAAATATTTTAAGATTCTCGAGCTAACGTGAATAACACGCATTATTTTCGAGCAAACGCGGATAAAATTAGGCAAACACAATTCTGAGGGCTTCTTAGGACTAGCTAGATTTACACTATATGACTATACTTCGAGCGAGAAAGGGCATCTCCTTTGAACTTCTGCTCTCTTAGTATCCAGGAAGACGTTACTCAATATTTATCTTTAATGTTGACTATACTAATACGGTGGAATGCTAATCCGAAGAGATGCGAATCCGAAAAGATATAATTATATGTCTCTGACATTGGAAAAATGAGCAAGTTCGACAAGAGGGCGGGGGTTGTACGGAATTCCGTACAACGATGACCCCCGCCCACATGTGGAACTCGCTCATTTTTACGATCTACATCCTCCCAAGCTAGAATCAGTTGCGCGAATTTCACCACTCGTTATCGTTCTCATCCTCTAGTAACCCTCGTTCGCCAATACATGTTCTGTGATATTAATAAGTCTACACATAAAAAGCAGGACTGGCATGTATGGCACTTACCTATTTAAGTGACAAGACGGTGACACATGTATTTTCTACAGCTATACACAAACAAATGAACTTATCATTATACCCATATTCCACAAAAAAAAACATTTGTATATATGTAAAAGTCTAAAGAGACTTATAAAATTACTCCGATTATTCTCGAACCCAACATTTCACTTTACAATATTTCATTAACCTCAGTTTTTTTAATTAAATGCTAAGTCTTTATTAAGACAATCAATTTACTAATAAGTTTTACGGCTGCAACAGAACTTAATAAAAACGAAATTAGTAATTTGCATTTTTCTTAATTGTGTTGCTTGAATGTTTGTTTTATTTTTTAATAAAAGAAAAAATATCGTGTTTTGGATAGCACACTATTTAGACTAATAGCTTAGAAGTTCGTCCGAATTGTATTTATCTATTTATCTATAACCTCACGCCAGATCCCTTGCGGGGTAGGCAGAGAGTACAGAGTTCCAACAGGTTCTTTCCTTACATACCTCTCTGGCTTCCTCCACTATCACCGTTCGTCTCAGACACGCTCGCCGGTTACGAAGACTCTTGACTTGTCTTTCAGATAAGACCCGGTCCATTTGGTCGTGATAGTCGAAGATAGTCTAGTTCTTCCACTTTCGCATTGTATATCTGTTTTGTCATTCTTTCTTCTGACATTCTTTCTATAAACTCGGAATCGATAAACTCCTTAAAAGAGTTTAACACTGCTTCGTTGGATTTTAAGTTTTCCTCCTGTTATCCAAGTTCCGGAAAACATGAAATCAGTTGGAGCTAGGTCTTTTGAGTATGGTGGGTGACATAGAGTTTTCAGTCGTAACTCTCTTATCACTCTTTTACTCATCACTCACTCTTTTCATTAACAACGGAAAGACGTCCACTCCAGAATAAAGGCCTCCCAAAAGATCACCACGATTACCAGCTTCGGCCCAGTTACAAAGATGTTCTTTAAATTTAAAACATGACAATAAATGCTAGTATGTCATTAAATCATTCCACAAAACAAAATTACGGCAACTTCTACATTGAAATAATGATTTCATTAGTGGTGATGAAGTGGATGAGCTCTCTGAAACCCAGTGTTGTGTTATACGCATCTAGCTTTCGGCGCAGTATCTTATTTCCATCAACACTTATGCTACATGCCGGCTTTAATAACTGGCCGGTCAGGAAACATAGTCTTCGGACTCAGGTCGGCCGGAGTAAAACATGTTCAGGTGGAGATTCACAGACAGTACCCATTAGGGGTGTTTGTGTGGCGCAACCCAAACAATGTCCTATATGGCCGCAGCCGCACACAGTAGGACTATATGGCCGGTTTTTTTAGTATGTTTTTATTATTCCTGTGTCGCTTCCATATTACTTTATTATGATTGACGTCGAAACGCTAAGAATAGATCTTTATCTATCTATATCATGACACCAGATCCCTTGCGAGGAAGGCAGAGAGTACAGAGTTCCAACAGGTTCCTTCTCATACCTCTCTGGCTTCCCCTACTCTCATAGTTCGTCTCATACACGCTCGCCGGTTACGGAGGCTTGACTTTTTGTTCAGATAAGACTCGGTCTATTTGGTCATGGTAGGAGTCTAGGTCTTCCTCAGTACCTACAGCCATCCACTTTCGCATTGTATATCTGTTTTCTCATTCTTTCTTCTGACATTCTTTCTGTATGCCCGAACCAACGGAGCATACCTTTTCTCATCTTTACACCGATACTATCTTTTATACCTAGTCGCTTTCTTACTACGCTGTTGCGAATACGTCAGCTTCACTCTGCACATCTTTTACCCGCATTCATTCTACTTTCATTCTCCTTCTTACATAACTAGCTCTCGCTGCCATATAACAGCTTTGGGACAAACACTCCGTTATGTATGGCCAACTGCGCCTTTTGGCTTAAGTGCCGGCTCCCAGTAGTTTTCCCATCGCACCATTCACTCTCTTCCTTGCACTCACTCTTCTCTCTATGTCAGCGGTGTATTTCCCATCCATGCTGAAGGCGCATCCTAAGAAGAGAAATACCTAAAAAGTTGTTGTATTACATACGCAACAAAACCAATTATAATGATTTGCCGGCTCCGCTAATCCTATAATTACGTAATAACACAACATCGCACCGAATTGTTTCGAAATCCATTACCGAAGTAAGAAAAGTGGAAAATTTAATTGGGAAATATAATTGCGGACGGGAATTAGACTGTGTGCTTCATTCGTAACTAGATTAAGTCGCAAACTTGGTAGACGTATGAATTTAACGTGTTGGGTTAAGCGGGGAACGCTCGATAGCGAGTTTTGAAAAGACAAAGGTTATACACCATCGATATTGGTAATTTGCATCGAAGGACGATTTAACGCAGTAGTTAAGAGCTTAAGCCGGAGCGGCGCACTGTGTCTAATAGTCGGGGGTTAGATTCCCGCACGGAACAAATATTTGTATGACCTACAAAGGTTTGTTTCGGCCTGGGTGTTTGTGTATGTGAATTTCGTGTTTGTGAATGCACCCACGACACAGAAATTGTTCCTAGTGTAGGGCTACGTTTTTTATAAAAACAACCCATACGACGTCTGATGGTTGCAGGTATAGATTCTGTTATTCTATAATCTAATAAAAAATAAAAAACAATGTCATCACCCCAGATCCCTTGCGGGTAAGGCAGAGAGTACAGTGTTCCAACAGGTTCTTTCCTTACAGACCTTACCTCCTTATTTTGTAATTGTTAGGGATTATATTTACAAGCTTTTATTTAAATCGCAATGTTCGTATGTCTGTCCTACTTTCCGGTTGAAATCTTGGGATCCATTTTTCAAGCGTTGTAAAGTCGGTGACAATACGGTACAATAATAAATAATATGGTACCTGGTCTGATGATGGAGTCGGAAGGTGGCCATAGCAACATGTGAACTATACAACATAACCCCCTCGTGTTTGGGCTTGTTAGATTGGTATTGACATGTACATTGACATATACAACTAAATAGTGTTAGGGTCTGAAAATGAAGCCAAAGGGTGGCCAATGGAACCACCCAACTACTCAATATAACCCCGCTGTTTGTGGGCTCGTTGGATTCGATATACAAGGTCTGATAATAGAGCGGGAAGGAAGCCACAGGAACTTCTCAACTAAGCACGATATCTGTGTTTTTGCTATTAATTTTTTTTTGACATCCAACAGCTTACTATCTACAGGTAATAAAGTTTATGTTGTATTATCATTCTTCGAAAATTAAAGGATTTCACTAAATACGAGTAAGTCGTGAGTCATGAGATGACACGTTGAGAGATACTCTTGAAATTTTAAGTATTAGTTCAAATTATATAATGGAAAATAATAGATATTTATATGCTTGTGAATCAAAGCTTGTTTTGCTATAAAAGCTTGTTTTAAATAGGTGTTTTTAATGTAATAAATCTATTTTTTGTTTTTTTTTGCGGTTTTTTTTTAATTTTTCCAGCACCAATGCACCTTCCCGTGACCATGGGTGCTGCAAAGCACTCGACACGTCGGGAACTTAAAAGTAAAAAATAAACCGCGATAAAATCCGAAATATAGTTTTATTTCAAGTGTTGGTGTTTATAAATTAAAATTATTCTATCCTTATGTGTGGTTAAATAAATGTTTTTTTCTTTATATAACAGGAATAATGAGAAGTATTATTACACAAACTGATTACTTACTTAAGGATAATTCAATGAAGTATTTTACATACGAGTATGACGCAACGAATTCATTCCGAAAGCTGTAAAACAAAGAACAAAGGGATTTCTTAATAATGACACACAAATTACTTCCATTGTATTTTTCGAATGACTGTATGGGGTCTTCACGTCATGCAAAATGTTGTATGACTAATTTTGTTATCCTTTTTCATTTCCTTGCCCATACGTAAGACGCAGCAGAGATGAACAAATATTACCCATAGATATCTGAAACATGCCTATCAATAAGTTTAAAAAGGCAATCAAAACTAGACTATGCGAGAAAGGGTACTATAAAATTTCGGATTTTCTTGAAGATAAAACAGATTCGGTTTGAGCAGCTCCTCAATCAGCAACGTTAAACAATGCTGTATAATATAATTGTGAAATAAAAAAAATGGTTATTAGAAAAATAAATTAAGTTAAAAGACTAGCCCGCTGAGTTTCTCGCCGGATCTTCTCAGCACAAGCCGCATTTTGATCCGGTGATAGATGTAAAACATGTAATAATTTTGACGATTGTAGAGCTGTTGTATTGGCCTATACAAGTAAATAAGTTTTGACTTTGACTTTAATGGATGACTGTGCCGATTCCATTAACGAGTATCTCCGTACTTCGGAGGGCAAGCTTAGCCACTGGTACCGATTGCCACTTCACATAGTAGTCACTACATAGTTTAGGTGCGTGATAGGCGGCTTTATAAGTTCCAACAAGAGGAGGCAACATAACTGCCTCCACTAATCCGCACTGGATCCGCGTGATGGAGACACACCATCATGCCTATATTCCCCAAGTGGCAGAGGTACACTGTATTCATTTACTTTTCACAATTCCAAATTCCGGACTGACACTGGGAATTTTTCGTTAGAAAATCTACATTTGTCCTACCTAGGATTTCAAGCAAGGACCTCGTGATCACAAAGCACATTATTCGCCACTAGACCAACGAGGCAGTAAACCAAGTCGCGTGATGGAGTATGAACTAATCACGATCCTAACAAGTTCCTCAGCTCGCACTGCTTACTCCCATTATCTACAGAAGCCATAAGCAGCCGTAACGTCACAGTCCTGCGATGAAACCCTAACAGATGACCAGCGCTGGCTGTCCTTAACCAGCAAATTTGCTGAGTTAGGAACTTTGTTTGACGTCTGTAGGAATAAGTTCTTGTTTTTCTTTTTATCCCTGTCTTATACGGTCATTATTAAGGCTTGTTTTTCTTTTTACAACTTGTGCGTTACAAACTAAACATTTATTTATTATTTACACAAAGAATGAAGCCTATTAAGTTTTCGACTAACAAAAACTTACGAGCCGAACCATTTCCCAGAAACACAATAAGTCACAATCAACTCCATTGTTTTCTTTTATCGATATACTAAAAGCTAACACAACCAAACAATTCCGTATTTCTAGTAAAATGACTCATTACATATTCACCAAAATCATTGAACATTTGAAAATAATTCTCGTATCATTCGTCCGATTTCCCAAAACTATTCCCGGTAAACCCCAACGGTTACTAATGAACGAAGCTGTGGATCATTGATTGCACATAAATCATTCGGTGATCTAATGGTGATCATTCATCTATGCACAATAAAGTCACAGTGAAAAGTCAGCGAGGTCACTCTATGCATATTTAGGGGTGACAGACTATTTGTTTTTAAAGATTTTATGAACAATATACCGGACGGACGATTTAGCGCAGTAGTTAAGAGCTTAAGCCGCTCTAGCCACTGTGTCGAATAGTCGCGAGTTCGATTCCCGCACGGGACAAATTATTGTGTGACCCATACTTATTTGTTTCGGTCGTGATATTTGTGTATGTGAATTTTCATGTTTGTAAACGCACCCACGACATAGGAATTAGTCCTAGTGAGGGGCTACGTTTTTTAAAGCAAAAAATACAGGACCCCTTTGCCAGCCTCGGTTGAGGAAAATAGGCGCGAGAAGGTTATTTGTTTGTAGTAATATTGCAAACGGTTTGGCCCGGCTTCGTGAAAAATAACCTACTAAACTAACGACACAGAAATAAATCTTAGTGCGGGGCTAGGTATAAAAATAAAACTAGCAGACTAATCGTTTTGCCTCTTTTACTGTCCCACTCCAGAGTTAGAGTCTCCACTTTACACGCATATAACGATATGGTTTGGACACTATAACAGCATACGTTCTAATTATGAGACTTGAGTGTGATCATATTTATTACGGTTTGTGTAAGTGAAATTCGTACTTCTAAATATACATATGATGTAGGAATAATATTTTACTAATAATAATAACTCAACTCCGAAACTGTTTACGGCCACCTTAGAGGACGCCTTCAAGCTCTTGGAATGGCAAGGACTTGGCATCAACATCAATGGCGAATACATCACTCACCTTCGATTTGCCGACGACATTGTGGTCGTGGCGGAGTCGCTGGAAGATCTAGGACGAATGCTCGGTGACCTCAACAGAGTATCTCAACAAGTGGGTCTTAAAATGAACATGGACAAAACGAAAATAATGTCTAAAGTCCATGTCGTACCCACCGCACTCACCGTTGGGAACTCTACTCTTGAAGTTGTCGACGAATACATTTACCTGGGATAGGTAGTCCGGTTAGGTAGGTCCAACTTTGAGAGAGAAGTCAATCGACGAATCCAACTCGGCTGGGCAGCGTTCGGGAAACTGCGCAACATCTTCTCATCCAAAATACCTCAGTGCCTTAAGACTAAAGTTTTTAGTCAATGTGTGTTACCAGTGATGATATATGGATCAGAGACGTGGTCTCTTACAATAGGTCTCATAAAAAAGCTCAGAGTTGCTCAGCGAGCTATGGAGAGAGCTATGCTCGGCGTTTCTCTACGCGATCGACTCAGGAATGAGGAGATTCGTAGAAGAACCAAGGTCACCGACATAGCCGTTAAGATTAGCAAGCTGAAGTGGCAATGGGCGGGCCACATAGCGCGTAGATCGGACGGGCGTTGGGGCAGAAAGATTCTAGAGTGGAGACCACGTATTGGCAAGCGCAGCGTGGGACGACCACCTGCCAGATGGACCGACGATCTTGTGAAAATCGCAGGAAGTCGTTGGATGCAGGTGGCATCGGACCGGTTACGCTGGAAAGCGATTGGGGAGGCCTATGTTCAGCAGTGGACAAGTATAGGCTGAGATGATGATGATGATGATGAATAACTCATTTATTTTCAGGCAACTAAATTTTACATAAATATTTTTGTTCAACTTACAGGCCCATAAAATGCAAACCTTACAGACTAACATACATATAATATATAAAAAACTTATACACTAAGTGTGTGGTTGGTAACGATGTACAGGAGCAAGTGAATGACTTTGTATATCTTGGATGATATTCAGTAAGGATGGGAAATACACCGCTGATATAGAGAGAAGAGTGAGTGCAAGGAACAGAGTGCATGGTGCGATGGGAAAGCTACTTAAGAGCCGGAACTTAAGTCAAAAGGCGTAGCTGGCCATACATAACGGAGTGCTTGCCCCAACGCTCTTATATGGAAGCGAGAGCTGGGTATGTAAGAAGAAGAATGAAAGTAGGATAAATGCGGTGGAAATGCGAGCTCTGCGGAAGATGTGCGGAGTGAAGCTAATCGACCGTATTCGCAACAGCGTAGTAAGAAAGCGAGTAGGTATGAAAGATAGTATCGGTGTAAAGATGAGAAACGGTGTGCTCCGTTGGTTCGGACATATATAAATAATGTCAGAAGGAAGAATGACAAAACAGATATACAGTACTCTCTGCTACAGTGGACGTCATTCGGCTAAATAATTTTAAAATAAGCTTTCATAACAAAAACACAAAAAAGATATCTTGCTTAGTTGGGGAGTTCCTATGGCTTCCTTCCGACTCCATCATTAGACCTTGGACACCATACGGGTCTAAAGTATTCTTCAAAACAAATTCGACGAGCCCAAACAAGGCGGGATTATATTGAGTAGTTGGGCGGTTCTATTGGCCACCTTTTGGATTCATTATCAGATCCTGAACATCATCTGGTTGTATAGTACTTTTCAATACTAATCCATCAAGCCTGAACACGGGGGGTAACGTTGTATGGTTTACAAGTTCCTATGGCCACTTTCCGACTCTAGCATCAGACCAACTCCATGGTGCCATATTATCGCATTATCACCGATTTTACATACGTATGTCAAATTTCAGCTCAATCGGATACCTACAAGTCCTTGAAAAATGGAACGCAAAACTTGAACAGGAAAAACAAACAGACAGACAAACGAACATTTCAAGTTAAATAATAGCTCGTAAAAAGGGAAAGTAGCATTTTTTGGCTTACAACCATTGCAAGTAGACTTATACGTATCGCAGTTACATTCAAAGAGCGAGTCAGCTGATTGAATAAGCTGTGTTAATATTGCATCTATGAATTCTGCAGCGCTTTACTGATTAGCTTATGAATTGGGAATATCAAGGAATAAGGTGATACTTTACAAAACTTGTATACGGCATATCATGACGACGCTTGTGAGGTGTTCGGGCACGCCGCACGCTCTCACATCGATAGAGTCCAAACGGTTCAATTCCGTTTCCTCCGGAAAGCCTTCGGAACCCTGTGGTTCATATGGAATGTCGATCTCAACTCCGATCTCGGTCTCGAACCTATTCGCGCCTTTATTAAAAAGGCAACAACTCGATATTTCGCGAACGCGTCCAATCATAGAAATCCGCTAATCGTAGCCGCCGCCGGCTACGAACCTAACTCCCCCCCCTAACAACCGCTACCGCCGTCCGCGGCATGTTCTCACCGACCCTCTCGATGCCCTTACATTTTTTTTTTCGGATACAGATACCGCACGCAGGATCAGACACCGACCTCGCCGGCGAGGTCGAAGAATCCCTTGCCCACCTGCCGATGCTGAGCACCACGGCTAGACGCGTAGTATACTCGCCCGTAGCGAATGCCCAAGCCGAGGCCGTTCCTCCTTGAGGTGCCCTGGAGCTAGTTGCCCCCTTGCTCTTCTGGCTCGAGCGTAGTGGTTGCACGCTCGCCTTCTTGTCTGGTGAAGCTTGAAGGCCCCGCAGCCAACAGCGTAGATTATTCACACACACACACAGACATACAGGGAATTTCAAGATAAACTTCAGTTAAGGTGGCGACAAACTGGATAAGATTGAATGTTAGTTTAAATTTTAAACTTGATTTCATATGTAATTAATTCGGGTTAATTGTTAATTCGGGTATAAAAGTGCTTAAAAAAGAGGGAAAAAACTTTCAATTTGTAAATTTGGTTTTCGTCTTGAATTCATGAAACAATTATCTAATCGGGGTGTCTGAGGTCTTGCGTTATTTACGATACACGTGTAGTTATTTTGTAAGGGGTCACAATTTTACTACAAACAGTATTGATTAAATCAAAGTAACAATAAAAAGTAGTTTTTAACAGCCCTTGAACTCGTAAACTGGGCCCGGGATAGTAAAAGCTCGGCTTAAGGATATTGTACTAGCTATAACACTCCAATTTTACAACCTTTCCCACTGATTTATACAAAGACTGAGAGACAAATAGGCTGGAATGTCGCCATACAAAGATTGAGAGACAAATAGGCACGCGCCTCCTCTCAAACTGAAAGGGTTTAAGCCATGATTCACCACGCTGGCCCAGTGCGGGTTGGCGAACTTCACACACCTTCGAGAAACTTTTAGGCATGCAGGTTTCTACACGACGTTTTCCTTCACCGTTAAAGCAAGTGATAGTTAATTTTTAATACGCACGCTTTCGAATAGACAGGGGTGCGTGCCTGGGTTTGTACCCGTGACCTCTGACTTTGCAGTCCAACCGTCTAACTACTAGACTATCACTGATATTTTTTTTCGTACCGGTATTTTATTTGTAGGTACTAAATTAAGTACGAAAGCACAAGTATGTGGTCTTATTTCAAATGAGTTGGATCCAACTATAGCAATCGTAAGGACGAATTGAAATGCTAGAGATTGCTAAAACTACTCGACTACTACGATCTGAGGTACTAATCGACAGACGATTTGGCGCTGTGGTTAAGAGCTTAAGCCTCTCCGCACTCTGGGTCGAATATACGCGGGTTCGATTCCCGCACGGGACAAATATTTGTGTGTTTTAATTCATAGTGTAGTTTTTGCATATACGTCGTTTACATCCGAGCGCGCTCTTAATATATCCGTCTCTTAAGGTTTCGCCACATAGCCGATACAGCGCGACGGAAGCGCGACGGTGGCGCGGCTTGGAGAGTTGTAATGTCCTGATATATAAGGGAGACGCCACACAGTGCAGCCCCGCTCGGCGAGACAGCAAACGTCACAATCGAACGTATCCGAGCGCTTACGTCACGCCCCCGTCGCGCTCCGTCAGCTATTAGACCAAACCTTTATTATTCTTATGTAAAGTAATAGCCTCATTCTCACTCTTCCGGTCGATGAATGGTCGGTCGAGGTAGTTCCTTAATAAACAAATATTAGTTATACAAAAAAACGTCCAAAATCTAATCATGATACACAGACTCCCTGCCTCGACACGTTCCGTATTTCCAAATAAAATATTATAAGCATAAAATACTTATAATAATGGCTACTGATAATAAATACAGGATGTTTATTTATATTTTCACGGAATTTTTGGAACCCTAGTAATTTTATATATACACACCAACTTGACCACCGACTTTGTTTGGTTTGGTCATGCTCAATATACTATCTTTACTTGCGGTAGCTGTCTGGCGCGGGTCAGTTCCTTCCCTCCAATATGGTCGAGGAGAGGGATGGCTGTTCCAGTAGTTATACTCGTGAACGGAACTTGCTTTTGGGGACTGGTCCATTTGTAATCCTTAAGACACTTTCAGAATTAATAATAGTGGAGCTTCTTAATTGTAGCAAAAATGTTGTGTCCAAACAATTGAAAAAATTAATAAAAAGTAAGAAAATATCCCGCTGGGTTTCTTCGCCGGATCTCAGTGAAAGCTGCGTTTTGATCTGGTGGTAGATTAGATAAAAAGAAAATATGATTTGTCAATTAGTAAGTACTCCCGCAGAGTCTCTACAAAATAAATTATTTAACTTTATAAACGCAAAAGTTTGTGAGGATGGATATATGTTACTCTTCCGCGCAAAATGTACTCACAGATTTTTATGAAACTTTACAGTTATATAGCGTATACATCAAGATAACACAGACTATAAAGATATAGTTAGTTATATACAAGTCAGGAGTCTCCGTAACCGTCGAGCGTGTATGAGACGAACTATGAGAGTGGAGGAAGCCGGAGAGGAATGTAGGGAAAGGGCCTTTTTTTATGGGACTAAGCCCACCACTCATTTCCACCATTGTAACTCCTGTAAGCCAGGATCAACAATAGTCTCCTTAGATGACACCATTGTTTGAACCTTGGGGTGTCCCGGGAAGCACTTTAATTGTCTTGGAACCCGCAACAAATTTAATTAGAAAGAAAAACAGGAGTAGGAAAAATAAAAAATTTCCACTTCCCTCCTTTGCAAAGCGGGAGACAAAAAAAAAATTGGCAGATCAGCCATAGAGAAGAAGACTTCAACTAGGATAAGCCCAGTTGTAAAGCACGGTCCCAAAAAAATATTAACAGGACCTATTTGTGAGTCTCATGTTTCATTCCAGTAATAGGTATGGCAAAAACGCTTGAACGCACAGAAATTATCTGGAGTTTCTACAAGATCCGTGTAGTAGATTACCCCAGATGTATTTCGCAGACTGTTTAACATAATAACTCGTTGTGCCAGAGACTGCACTTCCAAAGAACGTGGTGTGCTTATTGTTCATACTCATAGTTAGACGTGGAACACTGACATAGCGGTGAAGGTTCCAGTTTAAAAGAGAATAATTTACTCTTAAAGTTGCCATGTCCGGTGAGGAATTGATATAGATAAAGATATACCTAACAACATAAACCGCGAACGCAGCTGCGGGTGACAACTAGTATAGAAATATATTGGAGTACTTAATTATTCTACATTACGTTTGTTTTTAGCCTTTAATAATTGGAACTCTAAACTGCCTACCTACACTGCCAGGGACCTGGTGTGATAGTACTATTTACTCAATTGGCTCAGCGACCGTGAGTCTTGGGGGCCGAAATAAGTTTCCGCCACTTCTCACGGTTCTGCGCGATTTTGTATCAGTCTTCGACTTGGAGCCCACGCAGTTCCGCTTCAACCACGTCCTTCCTGCAATACCTGGGACGACCAACGGATCGGCGGCCGACTGGTCGGCCCAGATAGGCCTTCTTTACACTACGATCTTCTCCCATTCTTTGAATGAGGCCAAGCTATCAGAGTCTGTACACTTTGGTCTCTCCTATGATACTAGGGCTAGCCAGGAGTTCTTGGATTTCAGCGTTATTGCGGACTCTCCAACTTCCATCTGAGTATCAGACGGAGCCCAACAACAACATGATAGTAGATGAATAGAATTGTATGTCGCTCGGCCCTACCGCGCGGGCGGGTCTCTACACACGCAGGGCGTTGAAGTAATAATAAAATCTATCTATAGAGGTATGTAAGGAAAGAACCTGTTGGAACTCTGTACTCTCTGCCTACCCGCAAGGGATCTGCCTTACGGGGTAGACAGAGAGTACAGAGTAGAGAGAGTAATAATAATGAAATGGCTAAATACAGGTTGACTTGGAAAATTATGCGGGAGCGCTTTGCTCAGCGGTGGGACAATATCAGAAATGGGCAAAATGTAATCGGATTAATGATTAACCACCCCCACTTGGGCAATATAGGCGTGACGTTGTATTAGTGATTAACGGTTACAATTACATTTTGTAATCTTTAACGATTACGATACACTTTTAATCTTAAATCATGAGTGAATATTACAAAATGCAATTGTAATCATTAACTTGATTACATTTTGCCCATCTCTGGAGAATATTATAGATATTAAATCAATTTCCGTGCGTTGGCCTCGAAAAAACGCGAAAATGTCTTGACCTATTTAAATATTTTTTGTGTGCCTCAACACTAGGGTGGCTTAGAAAAAAAAATAGGATAAACCCAAAGGAACAGCCGAACAATTGAAAAAATCGGAATCAGCAATTTACGAGAGAGAGAGGAGTTACAATCAATTTTAGGTACTACGAAATTCACGGGGTCATCTAAGGGTACGTAATGAAAAAAAGTAAGTTTAGTAGTTTTTTTAAATTAATTTGTGTGCTATAAATTCCGTGAAGATGTAAAATAACAGTCTGTATATTAGTCCAGCGAATCCACTCAAAACCAGATTTGAGAATTATCAAAACGCATTTGAATTAAAAAATGCAAGATAATTATTTAAGAGGACATTAACAGGACGAATATATTTACGGATCGGGCGGTCATTTGCCTCTTATTTATTTATTAGGTTTACAAAAAAACTACAGTCTGAAAGTTTACCATGTTTGACCATCCATATTTTAATCTATACCATAATTCTAACTATGGACCATTGAACGAATATAGGTAGATACACGCTCGCCGCACGAAAAATGGCACCACTAAAATGCAGGCAAAAATGGAAGGTACTAAAAATTAACAGGCTTCCGTTTTTTTGCAAATACAACTTTAAGTGATACGAGTAAGGTACAATATGCCCTAATTTATGTTTATACCATAACTATAACTGCTCACGTCAATTTGGGGACGTTTTAGTGAACCTTTTGAGCGGGACTGTGTATCTTGTTATGATATATCGATGATGTGGGTGTACATCATTAATATATCATAACAATATATCGATGATATAGAAATATTAATATTTCTATCATATCTTTTAAATTTCTGCATAATATATATTACACACATTTCACTTCACTACACCTGTCAAATGTCGCACAAAAAGGTATATGGATACATTTTTTTTATTATTAGTTGATACTGGATTGACATCTGTGAAGACCCAGAAGGGTCCAGATGAAAATCAGCGTCTGGCACTTGTGCCTGACATGAAGTTGATCTGGATACCTATTTGGCTCAGCCGTGAGACACATATCTATCTATCTATCTATCTATAACCTCACGCCAGATCCCTTGCGGGGTAGGCAGAGAGTACAGAGTTCCAACAGGTTCTTTCCTTACATACCTCTCTGGCTTCCTCGACTCTCATAGTTCGTCTCATACACGCTCGCCGGTTACGGAGACTCTTGACTTTTCCATCAGATAAGACTCGGTTTATTTGGTCGTGGTAAGATAGTCTAGGTCTTCCCCGGTACCTGCATCCTTCCATTTTCACATTGTATATCTGTTTTGTCATTCTTTCCTCTGGCATTCTTTCTATATGCCCGAACCAACGGAGCATGCCCTTTCTCATCTTTACACCGATACTATCTTTCATATTTACGTGTATATTACTTTGTTGTGTTCCTTTTTTTTTGTTTCCTCTTTTGTATTTTTTTTGTGACAATGTTAATAGTTTGTACTATGTATGGTTATATTGCCTATAAGAACGTGTCATATCAGTTAATTATCGAGTCTCTCATGCTATGACGAATAAAATTTATTTCTTTCTTTCTTCTTCCTTTTCTTTTATAGTACAGCTTTGCCCCCGCTTGACAAACCCCAGGACGCCACACCATATGACAATAATGAGCCAATGCACTAAACACCTTTTTGATAAGTCGTAGTACCATCGTACGAGGTAGTAATTTCTGTCAATATCACTGAAGTTGCCATGACACAAAGCGTTTAAAGACTGCAAAAATGCCAGTTGGTGTGAGGCACTTACAGCTTTCGAATGCACGGCCTTTGCTGTCATATGCACAGATATACATATTTACACTTTATAGAAACAATGACTTTCCTTTCTGATCTGACCACACAGAATTATAGAAACCTCCAAAAACCTCGATACTATCACCCCAATCTTCACATAAAATAAGTCGTTAATCTCGAACATCATAAATGGCTGGGCAAACATGAATACGAAAGCTACTACTCAGAATGCAATGTCCGTTGGTGAACACGCTGTCCGTGATGTTAACATACCTCTCAGCTTTACGAGCAATCGTAAAGAGTTTACACCCCACTCGCGGTCAGTACGAAGACCGTTTACACCGCACGACCTTGGGGTAACAAAATCCGGGTATATATACAGATTTAAGAAAAGGTTCTCGTTGGTCTGGTGGCAAAGCGCATCGCTTTGTGATCACGGCGTCCTGGGTTCGAATTCCAGGTTACAAGTGTAGTTTTTCTAGCGAAAAATCCCCAGTATGAGTCCGGAGTCTGGAATTGTGCCCGGTATATGGCAACAGGCTCGCCCCCTATTACATGGGACCTGGCATAACCGGCGAAACGTGGGTATACCTCTGCCACCCCCGCTTGGGGAATATAGGCGTGACGGTGTGTGTGTGTTAAGAAAAGGTTTGAACATTTTGTGTATGGATAAGATTTGTAATGAGTAGTTAACGGGATTATAAAATAGCCTTAGTATTATCGTCTGATTGTTTTTAAAGACTAGTTACAGCAAAACAGCTGTCGTTTTACTACACAGCCTAGGTCGGACGAATAATATTTCTTATATAACAGAGAAAATGGTGCGATGGGAAAGCTACTTGGGAGCCGGGACTTAAGCCAAAAGGCGCAGCTAGCCATACATAACGGAGTTCTTGTCCCAACGCTTTTATATGGTAGCGAGAGCTGGGTATGTAAGAAGAAGTGTAGAACCAACATCATTGGCAAAAAGTTAGTGTACATACTGCATCTCTGCCACCGCCGTTTGCAATATATAGGCGTGATAATGTTTTTTCGATCTGGGAGTTAAAGTATGTAAATTTTTAGCAATAAACTAATTTACCCAATGAATCAATCTAATCATATTTCACTAAACTACGTCAAAGAATTACCATCGTTAAAACTATTTCATAACCGGGTAAAAAATATTTCTTTACCGGAAAAGCTTGTGTACAAGGTTCCTAGTGTAGAAGCGTTGCCATGACGGTTGGCAATATCAGCGGGAGTCGACGAGTGGCAATTATCCACTACCCTCTTTGGCTAAATACAGTCTGGCGTCTAGACTATAACCCGGGCTAAGATTAGGTAAGACATATCTACGTTCTTATTACACTTATAAAATACTCATAATAATAAGGACGATCTACAAATATTTCTTAGTTTAAAATACCTTTTTAAAAACAAGTTTTTATAGCTAAAACACAATTAAGATATGTTGTTTAGTTGAGGAGTTCCTATAGCTGCCTTCTGGCTCCATTATCAGACCTTGGACACTGTCTGGGACTAAAGTACTCGTCAAGGCAAATTCAATGAACCCAAACATAGCGAGGTTATATTGGGTAGTTGGGTGAGTCCATTAGCGGCCTTTTGGCTCCATCATCAGACCCTGAACACTATCTGGTACTATATATATTATATAGTACTTATCAATGCCTAACAAGCCTAAACACGAGAGGGTTGTATAGTTCACATGTTCCTGTGGCCACCTTCGCACTCCATCATCAGACCAGCTCCATGGTACCATATTATTGCATTGTCATCGGACTTACACACGTATGCCATATTTCAGCTCAATCGGATACCCGCAAGTGCTTTAAAAATTAATCACAAATTTGAACCGGAAAGACAGACAGACCGCAGAGGAACATTGCAAGTTAAATAAAAGCTTTTAAAAATAGTCGGTCGTCGGTCTAGTCGCGAAAAATGCGCGTAGAAATCACATGGTTCTGTGTTAAAATACTAGGTCGGACAAAAAGTAATTTTCATTAAAAAATCTATCATCAGTCCGAAAACTTGTATTGGGATCGATTTGATAGCCATCATACGGAGCACAATCCCATGAGACCTAACATCCTCAGCAAAAAGTGGGCGTTCACAATACACCTCTGCCACACCCACTTGTATAAGCCTGACGATGTTTATTTGTTCTCAAGTTAGGGCGCGTCCTCATTAGGGGCACAGTTAGCGGCAGACTATTCGCTGACTGACTCTGAGCGGCGTATCAAGCGCTAACTCAATGTCGAGTGAGCGTCGAACTGTAGTGTATTAGTCGCGAAGCGCTTGTGAACTCTTGAGAGGGAAGGAACGGTTAATATATCTCAGTGTTCTGAGAAAAGTGATAGTGTTTTACGCCATGGATATTCTCGAAATTATAGCTGTTGGAGGCATTTAATGAAAATAAATATAAATATTACATACTGTAGTAATGTAGTCCCACCCCAACTGATTGCGACGCTGCGCCGCCCACCGCGCGCTTCGTTCGCTATGAATCAGCCGCTCACTAAATATGACGGCAAGCGAAAGGCTGCAAATTGCGCACATTACGCGCGGTATGGACACTCTATTTCAAAATTATAAGGAGGCAAACTGGAAGCAAACAGTTAGCCGCTAATTATGCACCTAATGAGGACGCGCCCTTAGAAGGCTAACCCGCTGAGGTGTTCGCCGGATCATCTCAGTGGGGGCCTCATTCCGATCCGATGGTAGATGTAATTGTTAAAGAAAAAATGTAATAATTTTGACATTTGTGTTTTATGGCATATACAAATCCAGTCATACAAGGATTTTGTAGCCCGCGACTAAAATCGGAACTAACGCTGTCATCAAGTGAAATGTCACTTTATGACTGTCGCAGAGTTACCGTTTGCTATGAAATTTACCCAAGTTCTTTTTCAACTAGTTAACGTGCGGGCCCACCCTCCAAATATTTCCCTGGAAGTTGGAAAACTATACTAAATGATAACCCTAATTTCACACCAACGCATGTCAATGTTATCCATGGTCCAAAATATCCTTATCCGCTATAAATGATCTTTGACTTTGACTTTATTGTAAGTGTAAAAATATCGTGTAGTTCAGAGTGTAGGCCACTTCACTAACTCGATCGTGTAGCTGCGGGTTTGATCCCCGCATGGGACAAATCTTTATGTGATTCACAAATGTTTGTGTCGATCAGGACGTTTGTGTATGAGAAGTTCCTCATGCGAGCTCTCCGGAAGATGACCGACCGTATTCGCAACAGCGTAGTAAGAAAGCGTGTAGGTATGAAAGATAGTATCGGTGTGTATATGAGAAAGGGTATATAGAAAGAATGTCAGAAGAAAGAATGACAAAACAGATATAAAATGCGAAAGTGGAAGGATGTAGGTACCGGGGAAGACCTAGACTATCTTACCATGGCCAAATAGAACGTGTCTTATCTGAAGGGCAAGTCAAGCGTCGCCGTAACCGGCGAGCGTGTATAAGACGAACTGCGATAGTGGAGGAAGCCAGAGAGGTCTGTAAGGAAAGAACCTGTTGGGTCTCTGTAGTCAATGCTTACCCCGCAAGGGATCTGGCGTGATGATATAGATATATAGATAGAAGTTTCTTATCGCACGGGCCCCATTTGAAGAGGGTCTAATTGACTAAAGAACCTTGATAGAGAAGCCGGGTATATTTCGAGAGTTTAAAAAAAAACCATAGAGAAACTAATGAAATTTTTTCCGACTAATTCGAAACAAAGAACTTCATGTACGCTATAATTATTATACACTATTAAACTAACAACTCAGTTTGCAGAAATGCTTAGCTACTTACCTATAAAATTATATTTCTAAAACCTTCTGCAAAATGTTAAGGATAGGTACAATCATTTAGCAATTAATCTACGATTTTATCGATTTAACGTTTCATTAAAACATCACATAGTAATTATTGTGACAAACATTTAATTGAATTCGATTAGGTTAACTCTATTGAATCGATTTTAGCTACGAATCGGAATAGTTTAACACTTCCCGTGCTAATAGGAAGTCTAAAGTACCTGAGATAATTAATAAAGAAAAATTGCAAAAACACTTACCGACATGCTTGTGGTGTATGTGTATGTGTTATATAGGTATAAGTTATAGTTAGCATAAGTATATAGCCCATTACTATTATTGAATAAAGTAAGTAAGTAAGTATACTATGAGGTGCGGACGTTTCATTACACTCGCCCTTTATATGGCGACCATGCCAGGCCACTCATAAGAGAGTGATGATGAGAGTGATATTACTGGCACGCGTTTGATGTGGTCGGGACGATAATATAGTGTTTGGTGATTTAATTTGTTTTCGCTTAGTTTTTTCCTTCCTTAATTTCTTCTGTGATGGAAAGCTCGACTTCCAAAGAAGAGGTAATTCTGGCGCAAAACGCTGTCAGCTAGAACCAATGTCGCAGTATTGGACCGGTTTGAGCAGCATATGTCAAATACAAATATTATTTTGGTCGTGCTCATGATTATAACTATTCTGGGTGCTGGGTTGGTCATGTACAAGGCCAACCGGATATGTCACAGGCGATGGATAAGACAAGAATAGAGTATATTCCCCAAGCGGGGTGATAAAGTGTAGTGTGTACACCCTTATGTCACCAACAATGAAAGCCTGCCTTGTAATAGGAAGCGAGTATTCTCTAACTGATTTCGACTGTGTGCCAATAGTGGCACTGGTCATAATTCAGACTCGGACAGCTAAACAGACCGCCACATATTCCCATCATTGTAACTCCTGTAAGCCAGGATCCACAATAGTCTTCTTAAATGACGCCAAGGTTTGAACCTTGGGGTATCCCGGAAAGCGTTTTAATTGTCTTGGAACCCGCAACAAATTGAATTAGAAAGAAAAACAGGAGGAGTAGAAAAAATACATTCTGTCCAACCGCCCGGCAAAGAGCACATAAAACGGCGCGAGTCGATCCATCTAACATCTTCAATATTAACCGCTTCTTATATATTAATATTATTATGCGGTATAAAGAGACCTATCACGATCAAACGAGCGGTATCATACCAGTTTATATTATTCAAAACCATCTCGTGATATTGCAAGCTTTTTCGTGTCCAACGGTACTCAATTTTATATACTTACATATAGACAGTTTTCAAAGCCCTCTCCGACCGATCTGGCATATGCAGTGTTTACGCCGTGTGGTATAAAGAGACCTATCCCGATCAAACGGATAATATACCAGCTGATATAATTCAACACCATCCGTGAAGATATCTGTTCATATCTGTTCAACAACGCCGAATTAAAAAATATAATACTTCAAAATTTTCGAAAGGAAAACCAGCTGGGTCTTTTAGACGCTAGATCTAGCATCTGCAGTGTTAACGCCGTGAGGTATAAAGAGACCTATCACGATCAAACAAGCCGTATCATACCAGTTACATAGATTATTTCGGCAAACAAAACAGTTTTCAAAGCCCTCTCAGACCGATCTGGCATATGCAGTGTTAACCCCGTGCGGTATAAAGAGACCTATCGCGATCAAACGGGTATCATACCGGCTGAAATAATTCAAAACCATCCGTGAAGACCAGTACATATCTGTTCGACAACGCTAAAATAAAAAAATAAAACTTCAAAATTTGTCAAAAGCTCGGTCTTTTAGACCGATCTGGCATCTGCAGTATTAACGCCGTGAGGTAAAAAGAGACCTATCACGATCAAAACCGTCGTATCATACCAGCTGATATTATTTAATAGCCACCAAAGGTCGACATCTTGGGGGCATCTCAGACCCCGATGTATGCAGATTGAACCTATAGGGTTAATAAAAAAGTTTATGAAGGAGTCTCTCACTCGTTTAGTATATTTACGATTATGAGATTACATTTTACCGTTTAACACTGTCACATAAAATTCTTGGGTACTCCTGACTTCGAATTTTAGGTCAGAAAATGCACCTAACTAGTGTGAAGATTATTTTATATAGAAATCCCTATAGCAGTCTAGACGGGATTTCTTCTATCAGACTCATTTTATTCCAGTCTGGAACTGTGAATATATATATAGATAATTACTTACCTACATATCTTGGCTTAATTCATGAACCCTTATAAACAAAATTAAAAATATTAAAAATTGTCAAGAATACAAAAATGTTTTTAAATTTAAAAATAATAATAACCTCATTAAAAATAAATAAGCGTAGTGGTTAGACCGTTGGACTCCAAAGTCGGAGGTCTCGGGTTCAATCCCAGGCACGCACCTCTGTCATTTCAAAATCATGTGCAATTTAAAAATTAACTTGCTTTGACGGTGAAGAAAAACATCGTGCGGAAACCTGCATGCCTGAGAGTTTCTCGAAGATGTGTAAAGTTCGACAACCCGCACTGGGCCAGCGTGTTGGACTATGGCCTAAATCTTTTAGTTTGAGAAGAGGCCAGTGCTCAACGGTGGGACAGTTTCTTAACAGGGATAATATTATTTAATAAATAAATAACTTTGTATCCGACGAATATGTGTGATGAACTAGTGGAGGAAGCGATCGAAGACTGGAAGAAAAGAACCTATTGGACTATGTACTCTCTGCCTTCCCCGCAAGAGATCTGGCGTGATGATATAGATAGATAGAACTTCACAGATCTCTCACTATCACAGATGCATATTTTCTCAAAAAGTTGGTAACCCATTTAAACCACTGCCGGCACTATATTAGCAAACCTGTTTAAATTCTAAAAACGATTTCCCCATCCATTCTTACGAGAAACCCAGTCCCCTGTCGCCCTATTTAACCAACCTAGGGTTCCCACTCACTTCTTTTCAGCTGAAACGGTGAACGCATCTAGCAGGATTTTACGAAACATAGACACTGGCTTTTACAGCTAAGGAAACTTAATAAAGTGCCTTGAACCGTAAAAGTAGACTTAAGAGACAGTACTTATACTTTTATTCTGATGTAAAAGCTGTCTTTTTACCTGAGCCCTTATTCGGTAAAAACGAAACGCGATTCGTTAAGATGGCATTGTGGAATGGTCGTTTAATACAGCATACATATAGCCATACTCAACCTTTTTCTATAAGGCCCCAAAGACGTTTTAGCTATAGTGCCGCGGGCTACAACATTAACATATTTAGGTGTATACATCATAAATACATACATCATCAGCCCGTGTCAGTCCACTGCTGGACGTAGGCCTCTCCCATGGCACGCCACTGAGCTTGATCTTCAGCTCTCCTTCTCCAATCCCTGCCCGCTGCCTTACAAATATCGCCGCCCCACCTAGCTACAGGGCGCCCTATACTACGTTTGCCGACATGCGGTCTCCACTCAAGAACCAGTCTGCCCTAACGGCCATCGGTTCTGCGGCATATATGACCTGCCCACTGCCACTTCAGCTTGCTAATTCGCTTAGCTATGTCGGTAACCTTGGTTCTCTGACGAATAACTTCGTTCCGGATTCGATCCCTAAGAGAAACTCCGAGCATAGCTCTTTCCATAGCTCGCTGAGCGACCTTGAACTGGTGGACAAGCCGCACCGTGAGTGGCCACGTTTCGGCTCTGTATGTCATTACATTCCAAGCCGGCTGGTCCCCGTGGAAGAGTACGACCACAACCCTCCAGGAACACCACAAGAACAAAAACCACTAAACTGGACAATAACTCTAAGAATTATATAAAAATTGGAACGTATAATGTCAGGTCTCTGTCATCAATACACCGATATTTAGAACTCATTAATGCACTGAAAGATATAAACTGCGACATACTAGGACTCTCAGAAACAAGAAAAATGGGTTGCCACATAGAGGAGTATTCAGACTATGTTTTCTGCTATATAGGAGAAACAAAGGGATTATATGGAGTCGGGTTTCTAATAAAAAAGGCATGGAAAAATAATATAACCAACTTTAATGGCATTTCGGAGCGAGTAGCGTTATTACAAATGAAATTTGACAGACTAAATATTTCTACATACGCATACGCACCCACGGAAAGATCAGACGATACAGAAATACAAAAATTCTACAATGATCTGAAAAAAGCTCACGCACTAGCCAAAGATAAGATCATAATATTAGGAGACTTCAATGCAAAAATAGGGCAACCCAAAAAAGAAGAAAAATTCGTCATGCGACAGTATGGGCTAGGCCAAAGAAACGAAAGAGGCGAAAGACTGCTAGAATATGCATTTGAATATAGACTAGCAATAATCAACACGTATTTCAAAAAAAGACCCAGCAGAAGATGGATTTGGAAATCACCAGACGAAACTGTTAAAAACGAAATCGACTACATCATGACAAATGTCCCAAAAATAGTTTAAAATTATGAAGTTCTCAATAAGGTAAAGTTCCGCACAGACCATAGACTACTTAGAGCAGCAGTTCAATTAAGCCAATCGAAAAAAAGTAGAAAAGGCTTTAAACCACCACCAAAAATTCCAAAAACTGAAGAGGAAACAAGACTCTACATAGACAGCCTAAAATTGAACATCGAAAACAAACTAGTAGATACCAGAAACGTACAATCTTACTATGATGCGCTAGAAGTAACTATAACAAAAAGTTTAACTAGTCATAACAATACTAAAAAAGAAAAACGACACAAAATATTTAGCGAACAAACAAGAACCTTAATCAACAAACGTAGTGAACTAACTATAAGAAAGAATAAAGATGCTAATACAAAGAAAGAACTAAGCAAATTATATAAGGAAACTAGCAAAGCGATCAAAAGAGACTACAGTTACCACAGACAAAGGATAATAACAGAAAATCTAAACAAATTCAGAAGCACAAAGAAAGCATTTAAAGAATTAAACCTAAGAAAAACTTGGATACAAAAATTAGAAGGCCAACATAAAGAAACTAAAACAAGACAAGAAATCATACAGCAGGCAACTACTTTCTACCAAGAACTATACAAAAACAAAGATAAAACCATCGAGGAAGCCAACGAATCACACTATTGTTATAACACGGAAACAATTAGACCGATAGAAGAAAAAGATATATACACCCAGCTGAAACAACTAAAATCAGATAAAAGTCCTGGTCCCGATGGAATAACCAATGAAGCTCTAAAAATAGGTGCACCAGTGTTACTTAGACCTCTCACAGAATTATTCAATCTCATACTAGAAGCTGAAATCGTACCAATCCAATGGTGCACGTCAGACATCATCAATCAATCAATCAGCCTATCGTAGTCCACTGCTGGACATAGGCCTCTCCTAACACGCGCCATTGCACACGGTCCTCCGCCTTCCGCATCCAGTCTGTCCCAGCGACCTTTTTGAGGTCGTCGGGACCATCATACTACTGTATAAAAAAGGGAACCCTCCCGATATCAACAACTATAGACCAATTAGCTTACTGGCAGCACAAAATCTTCTCATCTATAATTCTGTAACGCATAACACAAGATATTGAAAATGCACAACCAATAGAACAAGCTGGCTTTCGCTCTGGGTTTAGCACACTAGACCATATACAGGCACTGGAACAAGTTATAGAAAAATACGAAGAGCTTAATAAGCCACTCTATCTAGGTTTTATCGACTACAGCAAGGCATTTGACAGCATAAGCCACAACTCTATATGGAAATCAATTAAAAATTTAAACATAAATTCGAAATATATAAATATTATAAAATACATATACAACAACAGCACAAGCAATGTCATGCTAGAATCTAGAGGTGATGCAATTAATATCGAAAGAGGAGTCAGACAGGGGGACCCCCTGTCACCTAAATTGTTTATTGCGGTTTTAGAAGATGTATTTCGAAACACAGACTGGAAAACTCTAGGCATAAAAATAAACAACAGCTATCTAAGCCATCTCAGATTCGCGGATGACATAGTTATACTGTCTGAAACAGCAAATGAATTACAAGATATGCTCCGTTCTCTTGCTCAAGCAAGCTCAAAAGTAGGATTAGAGATGAATGCTACAAAAACCAAAATCATGACAAACAGCAAAGAACGGCCCATCAATGTAAAAAAAAAAATCTATAGAATATGTCCACAGTTACATCTACTTAGGCAAACAAATATCATTTTTGAAAACGCACAACGAAGATGAAATTGAAAGAAGAACAAACATAGTATGGAAGAAATTTTGGTCACTCAAAGAAATTCTAAAAGGAGACGGTATTTGATACCTGTATACTGCCTTGTCTACTGTATGGCTGCCAAACTTGGATATACACAACAAAAGCAAAACAAAGGATCACAACAACACAAAGAGCTATGGAGAGAAGTATCCTAAACATAAGAAAAATACAAAAAGTCAGGAGCAAAGTAATCAGACAGAAAACAAAAATAACAGATGCCCTAACACAAGCTCTAAAATTGAAGTGGCAGTGGGCAGGTCACGTATCGAGATACACAGACAGCAGGTGGACAATCAATACTACAAGGTGGAAAGGGCCAATCGGCAAAAGAAAGGTAGGGAGACCGAAAAGACGATGGGCTGACGATATAACCGAAATAATAGGAAACGACTGGCAAACTATCGGCAAGGACAGAGACAGGTGGAAAGGACTGGAGGAGGCCTTCACCCGAGGAGGGGTCCATATCCAAGAGCAAAAACTAACTCTTACTAACAATTAAACAACAAGCAAAACATTATGTAACTAACTAAACACTAACAAACAAATATCAACATTTGAAATGGAAACCAAGGATAAGGAAATACAGGCTTTTTTATTTATTTTATTTATTTATGTCATTACAGGTAGAACGCACTGATTAAAAACTTTCGTTTTTATGGGGTATGGGCGATAAGAAGACTCGACGGAGTTTTCCAAATGCTGCCCAGCCCAGCTGTATCCGTCTCTTAACTTCCTAGTCGACGATTTTTTTCCCTAGTTGGAGCAACTGCCCTAGGTATACATACTCAGAAACAACTTTAGGTGTATATAAAAACGTAATTCAAATTCAGTCGTTTATAAATTTTATGAATAAAAAATAAAAGAAATCTGGCTTATTCCTGCTAATATTATAAATGTGACAGTTTGTATGTTTAGATGTTCAGATGTTTAAATGTTTGGATATTTTTTACTCAATCACGCAAAAACGGCTGAAGGGATTTGGATGAAATTTGGCACACAGATAGTTTATTATCTGGATTAACACATAGGATACTGTTACGTTTGCTGGGTAATCAAATGCGCAATAACGTGCGAAGAACTTTATTAGGCGCTGTACACACAAAACAGTACGTCGTATGCAAATACACACGCGAACTAATCACACACTAGTACTACTTTCAGTAGTACCCAAATACTGCTTCCAAGTCGCTGAGTCACTCGTAGTATCCGTATATCGTTGCTAAAGTCGCCAGTGTATTCCACTTAGATCGCTTGTTCTCCGATTTGATCACTATCGCTTCGGAGACGAGACTGTGTCCGTCCCCGCGCTTTGTGTTCCTTTTATTCTCCTATGAAAGTTCTGGAACTGACGTGAGCCCTCTAAGTACATCAAACAATAGCCGGCGCATCCCACAAACTACTTGTATACCGCGAACGCGCGCCGGTGATAATTAAAGGGGTGGAACCTTCTAGACGTTTCGCCACTTAAGCTTCGCTTAAGCGCAGATTCTAGATCTTTCTAGTCAGATCACCGGGGGACCTAAGGGTGTGTTATGCGTTTTTGAATGGACATCCCCCGATAAAAACTTTTCAAGATATCGGGGTATGTTCGGGTCGTAACAATGCTTTGCTATCCCGGACAAATGTAAGTTTCCTTCCTAAAGTCAACGCGAACAAAGTTGCGGGCAGGCAAATAATATAAGGTTATCATGCAGTATTTTACAATCCAAAACTTTACCTTTAACGAGATTTCTGAAATTGTAAACACTTCTTATCCGAAGGGCAAGTCAAAAGTCTCCGTAACCGGCGAGCGTGTATTAGACTAACTACGAGAATGGAGAAAGCCAGAAAAGTCTGTAAGGAAAGAACCTGTTAGAAATCTCTACTCTCTACCTACCCTGCAAGGGCTCTGGAGTGATGATATAGATAAGTAAACACTTCTTAAAGACATTGTCAAGATCCGGCGTGTTGCTGCATGCTAACCTTATCACATCGTCCAGAGAAAAGTACTCCGTGCGCCCAAACTTTCTCTGGATCCGTGCAAAATTGAAAGTGGTTGACAACGGAAAATTTAGGGCAGTTGTTAAGAACTTAAGCCGCCCCACCCACTGGGTCGAAGTCGTGGGTTCCATTCCGGCAAAGGACAAAACTTTGTGTGACCCACAATTTTTTTTTTCGGTCTGGGTCTTTGTGTATGTGAATTTTCATGTTTGTAAACGCACCCACGACACAGGAATAAATCCTAGTGTGGGGCTATGTTTAAAAAATAACTCGACTCTTCTTCTTAGCGACTCGACGGCCAGCATTATACAATTATATGGATGTGGCCAAGAAAGCCACACTAACTGCATTTTCGGAAGCAGACATCAAGTCTTGCTGAGTACAGGGCACGCAGAGTACGATATGAGGTGAGACATCGTTTGGGTTGCACCACACAAACTCTTTAGATTGGTGCTGTCAGTGAGTAAACTTGAATAATATACCAGGTGTGCCACGCACAAAAGCTTGGCCGGCAGTTTGAGTATAGCTAGTTAGATGGTACCCCAGTGGCAATCAGAATACCGTAACACGACCATTTCATGAAGTTATCAGAACGCACCGCGTTTCGTCATAGCGAATAAGGGCCCTGGATGTTGAACAATATTTAACAAAAGAATGTTAGGATAAAAGTCTGTGTTTTAATTTAGAAAGCTTAAGTTGCATGAGGTATGGAATTCTGATTGCGACTTCTACACATCTAGGATCATCTAGGATTTTCAAAATCTGTGACTATAAATCTTTTTTAAAAGCCGTCTGGCCAATTCTGACCAACCTACAGATCATACGTTTAAAAAGCACGTTGTCACATTATAGGAAATATTCCTGTGTCATCGGTGCGTTTATAAACGTAAATTTCACATTAGAAATCACTTGACCCACAGTTTAACGTGCCTTCCGAAGCACCGAGACGCTTGAATGTGAAAATACCACAAACGGTCACCCATCTCGGACCGACCGCGCCAAGCGCTGCTTAACCTAGATGATTTCTAAGAACACAAGGTTAAGAGCGCCTGAATTTATAAATATTCTCTGTAAATTAGCCCAACTTTTATTTATCCGTATCATCACGTATAGTTCCAACAGGACTAAGTTCTTTCCTTACAGACTTCTCTGGCTTTCTCCACCCTCACAGTTCGTCTCATACACGCTTACCGTAAACGGAGACTCGCTCCTCAGGTAAGTCATGGTCTAAGTATGGTCATGGTAAGTCCTTACTATGATGATAGGTGAAAAATAATTTTATTTTAAAGAGAATATGTTCTCTTCGTTACGGGCAGCCCTGAATGAGCCCACACAACCAACCAAGGAGCATAAAGTCTAAGACTTAAAGATCCATTGTGTTCGTAGTTCGCAGATTAATTACGGAGTGTGGGGCCATGCGGGTCGCCTTATCCGGGCAGCCGCCGGTATTTCGATATTCGAGGTTAAGTTAATGGTATACTACTTTACTATAGCAAAATCATTTTAGTGGAAATAAAATGGCACAGCACAAGGTTGGAATGAAGGGCATCATAGAGAAGAAGAGTGTCATTGCGGAGTATAGGTATCTCTCTCTCTCTCTCTCTCTCTCTCTTTCTTTGCACATAAACCCAATGGTATACACAGACTAGCTGATGATGACAAACAAATTGTTATAACGTTTTTCTTGTAGGTAACAACAATTGTCAAAGATAAGATTAAAATTACTGCCTCATTGGTCTAGTGGCAAAGCGCATCGCTTCGTAATCACGAGGTCCTGGGCTCAAATCCAAGATCAGACAAATGAAGTTTTTCTAACGAAAACTAGTCTATGCTAATCCTAGTATGAGTCCGGAGTCTGGAATTGTGCCCGGTATATGGCAATAGGCTCGCCCCCTATTACATGGGACCTAACATCGTCAAAAAATGGGTGTACTCAGTACACCTCTGCCACCCCCGCTTGGCGAATATAGGCGATGATGACGATACTTAAAAAATAACTCTATTTCAAAGAGAATCTATTCTCTTCACTACGGGCAGCCCTGAATGAGCCCACACATCCAACCAAGGAGCATAAAGTCTAAGACTTAAAGATCCATTGTGTTCGTAGTTCGCAGATTAATTACGCAGTGTGGGGCCATGCGGGCCGCCTTATCCGGACAGCCGCCGGTATTATATGGAAATAGACGCCTATTTCGGTATTTGAGATTAAGTTAAGGATGGATGTTCTTTTAATATAGCCGAATCATTTTGGTAGTGATAGAAATGGCAAATAGTGGAATTGACTAGCACAGGACTGGAATGAATGGTGTGATAGAATAGTATTAGACTCGGCAGTGAGTAGATACAGGCTGGTTCATGATAATGTACTACTGATATATACTATGACTGTGATAATACTTCAAACTCAAACAATTTATTTTGTATAAGCCATGCGGGGGCGCTTAAAATAGTCAATTTACATTATTTTAAATGGTATTTAACTACTAATCAACCACCGGATTGAAACGCGGCCTCCACTGAGAAGATCCGGCGAAGAAATTTAGCGGTCTTTTTTTTATTTTTCCTTTCTATTTATATTAATTTTTTTTTCTTCTTCCACTTGGAAGTTTGCACCCGTTAGCATATAGATACTCGCTAAAGTCCTGCCCATACCAAATTCGACGTATAACGTGTTAGACTTAAAGATCCATTTCTGTTCAAAGTTTGCAGATTAATTACAATAGTGTGGGGCCACAAGAGCCGCGTTATCCGTTAAAATATACGGATTTTATATAAAACAAAAATTTATACGTTTAGGCAGAGAAAGTGTAGCAGTAGAATACTCGCTTTGTATTCACTAGGTTGTAGGTTCAATACCTAACGCATATCTCTAGGGTTACTCTCTAGGGTTACTCTCTAGGGTTATCTCTAGGGTCTATACCTTTGTGGGATTTAATTTGCATATGAAAAATATCGCCAGGAAGTCACCATGTCCGAGAGAATCAAAGTATTTAACGAATTTCAAAATGTCTTACTAATAAATTCTTTTTCATCCATTTCATGTAGTAAAAATGACAACCAAACTAATACAAATCATTTAACAACACTTAAGCCGCCTGCTACAGCAATAGGCTTTTTACGTGGGCTATACAAAATTACATTGATAAAATGTGAACAATTAAAATATTATAGTCTTCTAAACTTCTCTGACTACTCCGACTAGGGTAATGGTCTGGATGGTGTGTATACTCCAGGACATAAATAGCTCAACATTCTCAATAATTAATGCTCTTTCGGTAATATTCTATATTCATATTATTAACAAGAATGGAATTGACGTAAAATACAAGTGTGAACTTATGTCGCTAATAGTCCCTACATTTTAAAAATAAATTCGCATCAAGCGACACAATCCGCAAATCTCGTGGCCAAAACATCAGGCGCTCTCGAAATCCCCTCACAATATTATCTCGTCCATGTTTTGTCCTTGTCAAAACCGCAGCGGTAAGGACAAAACCTTAATCTTATCAGGGAGTACTCGATTGTTTGTCAAAGGGAAGGTTTATCTTCTCTGGAGGCAGTTATTCCTGTTTTTACTTGTTCCTAGTTTAGTTCGGATTGACCCTAATGGATGGTTTACATGGACGGGCTCAAAGAGCATTAAAACGCTTGTTGTTTTACACTTACACTGCTTTACTGCCTTGTTGGTCTAGTGGCAAAACGCATCTCTTTGTGATGATAAGGGTCCTAATCCAAGGTCGGACAGATGTAGTTTTTCTAACGAAAAATTCCTAGTATGATTCCGGAGTCTGCAATTATGCCCGGTATATGGCAATAGGCTCGCCCCCTATTACATGTGGCCTAACATCGTCGGCGAAAAGTGGGTGTACTCAGTACACCTCAGCCACCCCCCCGCTTGGGGAATATAGGCGTGACGGTGTTGTTCTACACATACCACACAAAATAAACAGGGCCTGCGGATAAGTTGACTTGCTACTATGGTTAAGGCGAACAGGAAACGTAAAAAAATATGCTTCTGGCGTGATGATATAGATAAGTAGTGATATAAAAATATTTGACACTGTAATAGGTATTAGGACGGACCTCGACTACCATATCAGACTACCGTTACCGTTACCAAATTGAGTGTGGCATAACTGATGGGTAGGTCAAGAATCTCTGTAACCAGCGAGCGTGTATGAAACAAAACTATGAACAACAGTCATGAGGGTTAAAGAAGCGAGGGAGTCCTGTGAGCAATGAACCTGTTGGAACTTTGTCTGCCCTGATGTAGTGAATGACATTTTACCACGAAAAGTCACGTGGTCAGAACTAAGAAATAGAATGAGAAAAGAAACAAACGCATGTAACTTGGATAGGCTTTTCAGATCGTTTGCTAGAGTTTCCACATGCCACACAATAAAGCTTGCTAAAAGAAGGACCCGGCTGCTTGTAATATTTCTCACTGGGCGCATTGGTAGCTGTCGAACAACCTCTTATTAACGAACACGCGAAATGTAAGAATAAATGATATATCCAAAAACCCTATTGTAAATTCGATCCAAATTTGCTCTGCTCTCCGAGCTACTCCATGTGATTCAACCCTTACCCAGCTTATTATATCAGTTGGTTCGGTCCAAGTTCAATAACGTAACGGTGATACACAGTTCTACGAATTGAACTAGTTATAAAGTTTATTGACATATTTGAAAATATTAAAAATTTTCAGGCACTTATGTCACTGACTACACTGTTAATGTTTTGCAACTTGAAAATGGCCGTTCCGTATTCTGTCGTTGGCTAGCACTCTAAATTACCAGTATTTTGGTCCCAATAAACTTGTTCCCATTTTTGGACACTAATTACTTCACGTCTTCTGAAAACTGGATATAGTACTGTCCGATAATAACCTTTACTATCCCACAGCTGGACATAGGCGTTTTTTCACAAATCGAGGTGAGAGAGGTTTATTTATTTTATTTTCTTTAGGCATTTATGTACATTGGCGGACTTAATGCCTGGGGCATTTTCTGCCAGGGATAAGATAGACATCTTGGGCTGGTGTAGAGTGTGGTAGGTGCGAAAAGACACGAAGTTAAAAAAGGAGACGACAATAAATATATTATATAACAACCTAAAAATATAAATGCCTGTTGATGTAATTAATACATGTTACCTGAATAACAACAAATATATATAGGTAGATACATATGTATGTAGGTAAAATACGTAAATACTATATATACGTATACCGAAACACACATATATTTGTACTATAGTATAATATATATACTCTACATATATATATACTATATACTCTAGTCTCCTTGTGTCTAATACGATATTCCAGCATAAGGACATACATATGTATACGTGGAAAAGGAATGAACAAAAAAGCATGATAGATCTGATCCTGGTTGATAACCGTCTCCGAAGCAAACTACAAGATACGCGTGCGTATAGAGGCCCCACTCTGGAATCAGACCACTATCTCGTAGTTGCGCGGTTTAGTGGTCTGTTCAGGAAGTGGAGGCACTGGCGAGAGCGTATCCCCTTCGGAGACCTTGAAAGATTAAAGGTTGAAAAGTTGCAAGATGAGAGCGTGAGGAGAATGTATGAAGACAGAGTCCGGGACAAGCTTTTGACAGCAGGCTCTTCGGACTCAAATGTAGATGAATGCTGGAATAGCCTGAAAGAGAGTTTGGTGGAATCCGCGAAAGAAGTATGCGGTTGCTCAAAGAAGCATATTACAGCAAAAGGTGATGCATGGTGGGATGCGGAGTTGCAAAGCTCCGTAGAAAGTAAGAAGAAAGCGTGGCAGGACTATGTATCTTCTTTGAACCTGAATGCCAGTATGACAGAGATGAGGAAAGAAATATACCGGCAATGCAAGAATGCCACTAAAACTTTAGTGAAAGAAAAGCGTGAAAGAGCCAGTATGATTGAGGAGGAGAGGCTGGCGAAGAACTTCGAGAACAACACCAAACTCTTTTGGAGCAAGGTGAGAAAGGCTCGAGGTGATTCGTCAGGCTCCAGAATGGAAAGGATAAAATCTAAAGATGGTGACATTCTTGCAGACACACAAGCTGTGCTAAACCGGTGGAGTGAATATTTTGGAGAAATGTATGGAGATGACCCGGATGCTGATGCCGCAGACGTGCCTAAAGGCGAGATTGCGGCACCAGAATCAACGGAGGACATCACTATGGAAGAAGTTGAATGGGCGATAGGAAGTATGAAAAACGGTAAAGCTGCGGGAGTAGACATGATATCTGCCGAGATGATCAAATATGGTGGAACTTGCGTCCGGGACGCTTTCCGGGCCCTTGCAAACCTTTGCTGGAGGACCGGTAGAGTCCCTACAGATTGGCGCCGCGCAGTCATAGTACCCTTGTATAAAGGCAAGGGTTCACAATATGACTGCGCCAATTACAGAGCCATCAGTTTGATCAGCTTGGCAGCCAAGGTGTACGGTAAAATTATTGAACGGAGAATGCGCGTGAAGTCCGATGGAATGTTGTGCGAGGCACAAGGGGGTTTCAGGTCTGGAAGAGGATGTTCGGATCAAGTCTTCTCACTCCGCAACATCGTAGAGAAGCATCTGGCAGTGGGCCGGAAGGTTTTCTGCGGTTTTGTAGATCTGGAGAAGGCATTTGACAGAGTTGTGCGAAAGAGGCTTTGGGACATTTTGCCAGAGTATGGTATAGATGGCACTCTGTTGCGAGCCGTCCAGTCCACTTATGTGGACTGCAAGGCATGCGTACGGGTGGGTGGTAACAGGTCACCCTGGTTTGACGTTAAAATCGGCGTCAAGCAGGGTTGCGTGTTGTCCGCTAGACTGTTTATAATATATTTGGACAAAAGTCTTCAAAGACTGAAAGCGATGAATGAAGGTGTACAAATGGGTGACATAGTGGTAAACCATCTACTTTATGCAGATGACGCGGTTTTAATAGCGCCAACAGCCACTGATCTCCAAACACTAGTCACAGTTATGAAAGACGACTGCATGATCAATGGCTTACACTTGAATGTGAAGAAAACCAAGATTATGGTTTTTGAAAGGGAAGAAACCAGAACGAATGCAAGGATTGTGGTTGGTAACGATGTGCTGGAGCAAGTGAATGAGTTTGTATATCTTGGATGCGCCTTCAGTAAGGATGGGAAATACACCGCTGACATAGAGAGAAGAGTGAGTGCAGGGAACAGAGTGAATGGTGCGATGGGAAAGCTACTCGGGAGCCGGCACTTAAGCCCTAAGGCGCAGCTGGCCATACATAACGGAGTTCTTGTCCCAACGCTGTTATATGGTAGCGAGAGCTGGGTATGTAAGAAGGAGAATGAAAGTAGGATAAATGCGGTAGAAATGCGAGCTCTGCGGAAGATGTGCGGAGTGAAGCTGACCGACCGCATTAGCAACAGCGTAGTAAGACAGCGAGTAGGTATGAAAGATAGTATCGGTGTAAAGATGAGAAAGGGCATGCTCCGTTGGTTCGGGCATATAGAAAGAATGCCAGAGGAAAGAATGACAAAACAGATATACAATGTGAAAGTGGAAGGATGCAGGTACCGGGGAAGACCTAGACTATCTTACCACGACCAAATAAACCGAGTGTTATCTGATGGAAAAGTCAAGAGTCTCCGTAACCGGCGAGCGTGTATGAGACGAACTATGAGAGTCGAGGAAGCCAGAGAGGTATGTAAGGAAAGAACCTGTTGGAACTCTGTACTCTCTGCCTACCCCGCAAGGGATCTGGCGTGAGGTTATAGATAGATAGATAGATATATATATATATATATATATATATATATATATATATATATATATATATATATATATATATATATATATATATATATATATATACATAAACAAGACTGTGCGACATAATTGAACAACATGAACCAACTTACACTGAGAGGAAACCGCTATCGTTTTCTGTAGATATTCCTGTAACTTCGTTAAATGAAAAACGGTTGGTCTGGAATCCTGAGTTCATGAGACGATGCGTTCCAAAGAAAGATAAATTGGACGAAGAAAGAAGTGTAAACAAAATCAGAGCGATGAGGCTTACGACTGAAGAAGAATATTTGAGGAGCGAAGATGCAAATCATGGTCAGAACCTAGGTACTGAAATTAGGAAGAAAAATAAAAAGGTGAAACAGGAGAATGTAGAATAGAAAATAATGTCGTTAGTGCTCTTAGTGTTCTACGCTCCCCGATAGGTAACCACTTAAGGCCTGAACGCTGCTCCGACACGTGGTCTTACTTACGCAGGTTGAAGACCTATTATTAAGCAGACGGTCTAGTTTGTTGAGGTGATCTGCATTCAGATCGAAGTAGCACACATCACCATAGTCAAAAATAGAAAAGATCAGGGATTGCACAAGCATTGCTTTTGTGTTAGGAGGAAGCAAGTTTTTAAAGCAGTACAAGTATATAAGTGCCCACAAGAATCGCATTTAGTGGGATGCACCATGACTGTCGGGCCAGTTCTTAATCTCATACTTTGTTGATAATATCGGAGCTACGATGAACACGGAATGCGATGAAAATAGAAAATAAAAGAGGAGAAAGTATGCCGCCTGGGAACGCCAGAGTCGAGGCAACGCCAAGCTGGTGACGTCTCGTCACTTATAACTGCTGACGTAGACGAGGATAAGAGGAAAACCAGTCCAGTGACTCTTGTGAGCACCGACGGTAGGAAAAGATAAATAATAGGATATCGTGAAAAACGGTTTTAAATGCATTGGAAAAATCGATCAACACAAGGATGGTGACTTTGGTATCTTCCATCCCTGTTCGAACGTCACCTGTCACTTATAGGAAAGCAGATACGGTACTATCGCCAGGCCTTAATCCAGATTGTGGAGGATTACTTAAATTGTTTAAGTCATACTTCACCACGCGGATATAATCAGCATTGGCAGAAATTGGTCTCTGGCCACCTGCTGTTAGAACTTTTCAAACAAGTTCGGCTTAACGACTACTACATTAAGTGGCCAGTACCTTCTGAAGCATGAAGACGCGTGAAAATGGAATTGTCAGAACCAGTCCCATCTAAGACCGACCACGCTCAAAGCTGCTTAACCCTGGACAGTAGTGCCAACGATGGACTCGTCGGACATTGTTTCCTTATAAAGCACCTTCGCCATTTCCAGGTGACAACAACCAGGGATTCCAAAAACACTTACAAATGCATGTTAAAATTAAGGTTTTCGTAATAATATGGCAAAGGTTCAACCAAATAGGTTATCCACAGCTTCTTTTAAAATGTACCAACTAATCGAAAATACTTAGACCAATAGCTTCATGATCTTAAATCCACGCAAAGCATAGATACTTATTCTACTTACTCAAGTTAACACAAGCACATAGAATACCTTCTTTTTAAATTCAAGTTTCTAACTACAAAACTCGAATGCAGGCAGAACTGATCCATAAAAATCTACTTCTGAACTCTTGCTTGCAAGGGCGGACTCAGATAAGCGGCGTGTCGCGATATGCTCAGGCAAACTACTACTTCGGGGACAGGACAGGGACTTTTTGAATAGCCTGCCGGCGGCCATTAGGAGCAGGGCTAATTATAAACGTTTTAAAAAGGAAACTGAAAGATGATAACCTAATTATGTATAATGTTTTAATTTGTCTGTAATATGAGACTTAATTGACCCCACAGTCAAACTGGTTGCACAGTTTTGTGGGGTTTTACACTGTGCATTAATATGTTGTTTGTATACATAAATGAACTAAAATATTTAAAAAGCTATTTCAACTTGTGATTCGGTAGATATATACGAGTAGAAATGGTGCATTCCGTTCGGAGACCCTGAAGCCCTTGTACCATATTGAAAGATGCCACCGTGAGGTTTTTCGAGTGGTTAAGGACCTCAATCTTTCTCATAGACGACTGACGATCTATTGGCTATCTATTTTCCCTGGCTAACGCACAAAAAAAAACACAGTTTCCTGGATGTTGTATTTTGTAGCAAAACCTTCACTTAACACATTTTCTATGCCGCTTCAATCTTCGCGTCTGGGGTGGCCCTACTCCTCAGATCCTGTAATAGGTACCCACTCTGAACCGGTATCAACTTGTTCTTTATCTTCCAAACTTAGTCTTTGAGTATGAACTTTAATTTTATCAAGACCAACTTGGACAGAACTAAATGGCGGACGAACTCTGAATTGTGCCCCTAAATATTGGACCGTTATAATAATCTAGAGTTTGATCAAGATAAAAACTTATGGGCTAAGTTTTGAAAGCTTCAGTTCGGCTTTTTGTTTGAGGGTTAGATATCTGGTTGGATTCGGATATCAAAGGAGTTAGGATAAGGAGTGTAGTAGTAATGCCGTTCTTAATTGTGAAAATAGTCTCTTGGGAAAAAGGAACTAGGAGTGAGAATAATGTTAGTAAACTAAGAACTGGAAAATTAGTTTGTTCTTACAAGATGTAACCTTTTTACGGACGATTTAGCGCAGTGGTTAAGATCTTAAACCGTTCCTCCCACTGTGTCTAATAGTCGCGGGTTCGATTCCAGCACGGGACAAATCTTTGTGTGATCCACAATTATTTGTTCCGGTCTGGGTATTTTTGTATGTGAATTTTCATGGTTGTAAACGCACCCACGAAACAGGACCCAAGGGTGGGGCTACGTTTTAAAAAAAATGCCGACGGAAGTGAAATCTTGAACAACGTGCATGGGTATCTGTACGTACCTACACAATATATGTACATACTTATATACAGAGGTGTCGGTAACGGTAACAGTGTCGCGAGTTGTTTTTCCCATCTCAAAAATGCCCAACGCGCCTAAAGAAGTTTTCATTTCAAAAACCTAAATGACACAAAACCTCAGACACCCTTATTAGATTATACAGTGCGACAAGAATATTTTGGCTCGTGCACGACATTGACAGGGTTGGTGTGAAATTAGGGTCACCATTAATACTTTTTTTGCACTTCCAAGCAGATATTTCAACAGGGGGAGATTCGCACGGTTACCAGTTAAAAAAAGAACTTGGATACATTTCATAGCAAGCGACAACTCTGCGACTGTGTGTGTGTTTGAGTGATATACGCTGTTGGCCGTGAGGCCTTTACAGCTTCACCGGAAATAAGGGCGAGCGTGCAACCACAACGCTCGAGCCAGAAGGGCAAGGGGGCGACATACCCGAGGGCGCCTCAAAGAGGTACGCCTCGGTCTGGACAGTCGCTACAGGGGAAGGGGGGTGTACTAAGTGCGCCGATCGGCGGGCTAGGCTAGAGATCTACGACTTCGTCGTCGTCATCGTCCGTATACGGAACGGAACTGCGATTGTCATGTAGTGACATTGCACTTGATGACAGCGTTAGTTCCGATTTTGGCCGCGAATCAAAATATCCTTGTGGAACTGAAGCTTTACAAATTCAGTACGAAAACCACTTCCAAATTGACTTTTATTTACCAGTTTTTAAGCACTTTCTTACCCCAATTATCTATAAAACTTGTACGTGTGCGTATGGAAGATAGTAGAGAGAGAGAAAAAAAGAGAATAATTTTTGAAAACACATTTGAAAGCGGCGTATTGCTCTGAATCAAAAATTATTTTAGCACAGTGTTCTGTGATTTTAGTTTGATATAGCAAACTGAAGGAGTACCATTCTCTTTTGCACGTTTAAAAAAAGGAAGTTTCGTTAAAAATTGTTGGAATCAATTTAGTTACCAATGATAAATATACAATTGGTATACTAAATTGGTAACTTAGAACAAACTACTTTTCTTTTTCTTTTAAAGCGTAGACCCACACCAGTATTTATTTCTGTGTCGAGGGTGCGTTTACAAACATGAAAATTCACAGACACAAATACCCAGACCGAAACAAATAATTGTGGGTCACACAAAGATTTGTCCTGTGCGGGAATCCAACCCGCGACTAATAGACACAATGGGCAGAGCGGCTCTTAACCACTGCGCTAAATCGTCCGTCAAATATCATACTTTCAGGTCATATCAATACTTTCAGGTTTTGCGTTTTTGCAGCTTGTATAGATAAAGCAATTTCTTCCAGATAACCAAGACTAAGCCTTTTAGTCTATGTGTGTTGCCAGTGATGACATGCGGATCAGAGACGTGGTCTCTTTAAAATAGGTCTCATAAAAAAGCTCAGAGTTGCTCAGCGAGCGATGGAAAGAGCTTTGCTCGGCGTTTCGCTACGTAATCGAATCAGGAATCAGGAGATTCGTAGAAGAACCAAGGTCACCGACATAGCCCTCAGGTATAGCAAGCTGAAGTGGCAATGGGCGGGCCACATAATGCGAAGATCGGTTGGGGCAGAAAGATCCTAGACCACATATTGGCAAGCGCAGCGTAGGACGACCGTCTGCCAGATGGACCGACGATCTTGTGAACATTGCAGGAAGCCGTTGGATGCAGGTGGCGTGAGCCCGGTTACGCTGGAAAGCGATTGGGGAGGCCAATGTTCAGCAGTGGACAAGTATAGGCTGAGATGATGAATCAATACCATTGGAAGAAGCATTTTAATAATAAAAGAGGGCAGTTTTTGGCGGACTGGTGGTGGCTATTTAAGTATACCATCACGCCAAATCAGAATCAGAATCAGATTATTTTTTATTCATGTAAACCATTACAGTATTTATGACTCGTCAGAAAAGTAACAAAGACTCTACCGCCACTTCGGAATGTCATTCCTGTGGAGAAGAAGGGCAAGAAACTCCACGGTTACTCTTTTAAAATAAGAAATTACAAACTTTTTCATCTACATTCTGTTGTGGGGTATGGGAGAACAATGTAGGTTGATCATCAGGTGAGTCTAAGTTAAAAAAGCGAATAATACTATTTATGAGAATGGCTACATGGTTCCCTCATTTACAAAAAAAAAGGTACATATTGTGTTAAATTAATAGAAGGAAGAGAGGAAATGTTAACTAACAACAGTTGAATAGGTTGTCATGACTCAAGTGGAGCTGGAATAGCATCTATCCAAGCATTTCTATCTTTTAAATAATCTTCTATTGAATAATAAGCTTGCTTACAAAGTGTTCGTTTTACACAAGCTTTGAACTTATTTTCACTAACTTTAGTGACGTCAATGGGATCCTGTGCTGAAGAAGAAAGTACAGAGTCGAATAGGTTATTTCTAGTGACGTACCGAAGCTTCGGCTTTCGCTTCGGCCGCCTTTGACAAAATGGGCCGAAGTTTTTTCCGAAGCCGAAGGTTTCCAGCAAGCACCGAAATTGAACAATCTATTAGGATTTACGACTTACGAATGCTTTTAAATTAAAAAAATAACCATAAAATAAACACCGTCACGCCTATATTCCCCAAGCGGGGGTGTACTGAGTACACTTACTTTTCGCCAACGATGTTAGGTCCCATGTAATAGGGGGCGAGGTTATTGCCATATACCGTGCACAAATCCAGGCTCCGGACTCATACTGGAAAGTTTTTGTCAGAAAAACTATATTTATCCGACCTAGGATTTGGACCCAAGGCCCCGCGTTGTCACTATACCAACAAAAGCGACGCGCTTTGCTACTAGACCAGTATGATACTAGAGGCAGTTGGTATGCTTTTAAATATTATAAATAATATTATCTTTCTGCAAAGCAGTGATAGCCTAGTGGTTAGACTGTTGGACTGCAAAGTCAGAGGTCTCGGGTTCAAACCCAGGCACGCCTGTCTTTTCGAAAGCATGTGCGTATTAAAAACTAATTATCACTTGCTTTAACGGTGAAGGAAAACATCGTGAGGAAACCTGCATGCCTAAGAGTTTCTCGAAGGTGTGTAAAGTTCGCCAACCCGCACTGGGCCAGCGTGGTGGACTATGGCCTAAACTCTCTCTGTTTGAGAGGAGGCCCGTGCCCAACGGTGGGACAGTTTCTTAACAGGGCTACTTTTATTATTATATATTATCTTTCTATCTATCTAACTATGTCATCACGCCAGATCCCTTACGGGGTAGGCAGAGAGTACAGAGTTCCAACAGGTTCTTTCCCTACATACCTCTCTGGCTTCCTCCACCCTCATAGTTCGTCTCATACACGCTCGCCGGTTACGGAGACTCTTGACTTGTCCTTCAGATAAGAGCCGGTCTATTTGGTCATGGTAAGACAACATTGTAAGATAAAATATTGAAGAAATATAAACAAAATTTTTAAGGGTCCTAATCCATCGGCTTTGGGCGAAGGTTTTGGGGATGGCCTAAAATCGACTACACTAGTTATTTCATTACAGACCTCTCTCGCTTCCTCCGCCATCATAGCTCGTCTAATGCAGGCTCGCCGGTTACGGAGAATTGTTGTATTGCTTTGTTTTTAATAAAACCGAGGATGCTAGTAGTGTACTTGATACACCAACATATAGCTGATGTTAGAATGCAATAGGGGTGAGCATACTGCCATTACGAGTATACTGAGCACACTTGCAGACTTCAGATTGCAATTGAGAATCTTTCAATAGAAAAACCACTGGTTGTCCAAACAAGAATTCAAACTCGGGAAGTGTCTTAAGTTTGAATTCTTGGTTGATTTCCTGAATATAAAACAAGCCACGCATAGTAGTATTTAAAATATACGAAAAAGTCCACTGATTTATTTGGTTTTCGAATAATTACCTACTCATTACATATATGTGTAACGATAATATAACGTTATGACACGACAATATAACGATGTGTGTATATAATATAATATCAGGCTATACTGCCTACTGCTGGACAAAGGCCTCTCACCAATCGAGGTGAGTGAGATTAGGTCATACTCCACGCGGACCCAGTGCAGATTGGTGGAGGCAGGTTTGTGGCCACCACTGTTTGAACTTATCAAGCCGCCTTTAAGGCTTCCAACTTGGCTTAACGACCACCACATTAAGTGGTAGCCGGGATTAACGGCTTAACGTGCCTTCCGAAGCACGGAGACGCTGGAATATGAAAATGCCACAAACGGTCACCCATCTCAGGCCAACCGAGTCGAACGCTACTTAACCTTGGTAATTGGTAAGAACACCGCAGTCGCACAGCGCTACGAGCGCCTCATAACTATGTGTAACAGAATTAATACACTAGCGTAACTAAAATAAAATAGATTGTTTTATACACGCCCGCTTACCGACTCTCTTGATTTGCCTATCAGACACCTTAGCAAAATAAAATTATCACGTTACAATGACGTTTTTGAGGGGGGGGGGGCGTCACTTTCATCTCTATTTAGTCAATTTGTAGTGTGGAAAAGATGGCATATCAACTCGATAGCGTTACTATAACTTTAGGTAATCTGTTTGTCCTTGGAGCTCAGATAAGACACGGTCTATTTAGTCATGATTAGGACAGTCCAGATCCAGATTGTCTTCGTGAATTGAAATATTTATATACCTACCTTGCTTTAAGTGGGTGAAACCTCGGGAAAAATCTAGTTAAAAATAATATAACGATATCTACATTGTTACAGTTTAGTACAGTCTCGTCGAGCATAAGGGCGAAAGCGCTCCGCGTCGCGCCCCGGTAATTAGTTCCACGACAGTTCGCAGTTCCGTCGTTATTCGCCGCCGCCGTCGCCGCTGCATTTCACTATTTTTACAATGAACTAGTTATATTTTCCTTTTAATTAAAATGGCTAGCGGTTTTTTACGAAATTGTTGTTTTTGCTTAGATCTCTATGTACACTGGTAACTTGAAATTGGGATATCATGGCGAATTATGTTTATTTGATAAGGCAGTCTATATAACTTTTGTTCTACGCTCTTTCATTTTCCAGAAATATAACTGACGTTCTAGGCCCTCTTCTTTTCATATTATTTATCAATGATATTAACACATGTTTTAAAAATACACAATTTCTTCTCTATGCAGATGATCTTAAAATTTACTCTGCTGTTAGAACTATAGATGATTGTTATAAATTCCAACAGGATTTAGACCGCCTGTCAACATATTGTCATGCAAATAAACTACAGTTAAGTATTCCTAAATGTAAGTCCATAACTTTTTCAAAGAAAAAGAGTAACGTTAAATTCACCTATTCTCTCTACGATTCTCCTCTAGAACATGTAGCACTTATTAAAGATCTCGCCATAACCTTTGATACTAAACTCCACTTTGAAGTCATGTTACCAACATAATAAATAATGCATTCCAATAATATGGGTTTGTCATGCGAGCCTGTAAATGTTTTAAAACACTTCTAAGGCCACAATTAGAATACGCTACGCAGGTCTGGAGTTCGTATTATCAAAAATATATTGACCAACTAAAAACCGTGCAAAGTAAATACTTTCGATCAGTCAATAGGGAATATGCGTGTAATTCAAATAAAGCTCAAATATTTTTTTTACAAACTTTATCGCATTAGAATAATGTCTATACCAATATTTTTTTAATAACATTACTTTTTTATTAAGAAAGTAAATATTGAAAGTACAAAAAATGAGTGGGAAATTCAAAGTAACGGGAACGCCACGCTATTGGTCAGATCGAATATGACGTCAAAGGCTACAATACAAATGTCAACAAGTGCATATTTGTTGGATGTTTGCTATTGAGTTAGTTTTATTGTTATTTTTTGTTGTCGATTTACACAAAGACAAAATTTTGAGTTTAAATTATTTAAGTTAATTCTTACGTTGAAGTGATCTTCGCAGCAATATAAACAAGTTGATGGAGATACCATGTCTCTTATTCTGATTTTACACCACTTTCTCCTTATGTCCGCACCTATCGGGTGCATTTCTTATTGTATTTGTACACCTGGGCACAACACAGTGTTGTTCCATTGTATAATAGTCGCAAAATACAAAATAAAAATAAATTACAGAATAAAATACTTCTACAGCTGTTCACTAATTGGTTGTTCCTAGACTTTGACGTCACGCCAAGCGCGCCAAAATGGCGTGCGTTTAAAATGCTCTTATCTGTTTGCTATCTTCAACATTTTTTTTTGCCCTTTACATTTTGTTTTTGACGCTTAAATTTTTTATGCAGTTATATGTTGGTGTAATCTATCGTATAAAAATATAAAAAAAATACACGCATATTCCCTATTATAAATTGACACACTCCCTAACTTCGTATCGTAATCTTTTAAATAAGTAAGTCTTTACCTAATCTAAATAATAGACGCTTACTTTCAGATGTTACCTTTCTCTACAAAATCTGTAAAACCTATACTGACTGCAACCAACGTACTAATCAAATTTATTTACGCATTCCTAGCCGTTTTCAGCGAATGCGAGACACTTATGCACACCATCTATTTGCCCCTAAGCCTGATAAAACAAACGCCGGAGAACGCGCTCCGGTACATCGTATTATGAAATTGTATAACGATAACTTCTCTGGTATGGATTAGTTTGCTTTGTCGTTGCAAAAATTTAAAAAAACTCTAACTAGATTACTGCTTCTTCTGTCCCCAGGGCTGTTATTATATTATAAAATAACTAGTTTGATTGCCCTAATTCCTAGTATTGAACACACCAACTAATACACATGTTATCACTTACTCATTTACTCTCACGCACCTATACATTGTCATATCCTTGCATGTTAGATTTTAATTACTTGTAACTTTCCATCATTAGCTAAAGCAGACCACGTTATTTGTTAATTAATTGCTTTTTAAATTAGTTTCCTCCTTTCTTACATTATACCCATTATACAGTCTAAGCAGCCGAGAAGGACCTGCACTTTCATACTTTCTACCCCAAAACACAGGTCTATGGCGTTTCGTGGCTCATTCAGATTTGCTGCCTCCCGGTGCTGGAACGACTTGCCTCCTCCTGTGCGTGCCCTTAAAACAATTGGTACATTTAAAACGACGCTTAAAAAGCTACTCCTGGATACGCAAAAACAATGTTAGCGCACTCACCTAACGTTTTTGCTCATCCTGTATGGAGGCACACCTGTTTTATGTACCAGCACTGCAATCTTAAAGTAATTTCTCGCTTTATTATACAAACTGATGGTCACCAATTGTAGATTTATGTCTGTCCATATCCTCTTCCTTAAGGTTGATAATTGAAGTTTTCTTTTTTATTATGTACCCTACTAATTGTTTAATTTTATTTTCCTATATCTGTTGCTCGTTTATTAAACTTACTATAATTATTATATTATATTCATTCAACAAGTTTCTTATTCATTTACATCTGAATGTGTGGAATCGTCGATATGTCATCTGTGACGTCACCTTTTTCATAGGTGCTGCCAGAATACCAGCGCTGCACTATAAGTGTTTATGGTGCAGCAATATGCTGAGGTAGTAGCCTGTTTAGCCCCACACAATCGCTGGCATATGCTGTATTTTGTATGTTTTTTGTATGCTGTATTATGTATATTTACCTTTTTTTTATAGTTTGTTGTGTGTGGTTAAATAAATGTATTTTCTTTCTTTCTAGTGGATCACGATGCTGATTGTGTATGTACCAATTTGTATATAGCTCTAAGTTAATTTAAGCTCTGTACACAATCGTTTGTATTCCCAAATAAGATCACTCAATCAAATAATCAATTTGTACATAAATCTAACAATAATCGAGAATAGCAATAAGTTGTAAAACTTGTTTAACTTTGGGCATGATACTCGAATAAACCTGGATTAGTTGGTATTTTCTTCGAAATAATATGGTTTTCTTTTTGAAGCACTTATGACGCCGTGCTATCGGTGTAGTGATGGTGACCCAGGTTAAGCAGCGATCGGCTCGATCAGTCTGAGATAGGTGGCAGATTGTGGCATTTCGAGCGTCTCTGTACTTCGGAATGTACATTAAGCTGTTGGTCCCGGTTATCACTTATCGCTAAAATAAGTATGAAGCTTCCCCATAAACTTAGTAAGTTCCAACAGCAGGTGGCCATAAACCAGCCTCTACCAATCCGCACTAAGCCCGCGTGGTGGAGTTTCACCTATTCTCTCGCCCCTACATTTCTGAGAGAAAGCCTTTGCCGAACTTTGTGACAGTACCTGATATATAAGCCAATTTACTATAATATTATCATCATATAAATAAAAGACCTAGACTCTTAGAAAAGCAGACCGCTTGCGCATAGAAATTTTTGAATGTGGTGCTGGAGAAGACTGCTCCGAGTACAATGGACTGCGCATAGGACTAGTGCATCTATATTGGCCGAGCTCAAGATCACCATGAGACTCTCCACCATCTGCAATCGAAGGATTTTCGAGTTTTTCGGCCACATAGCCAGGAAAAAGGGCGACAACCTCAAAAAGCTACTGGTCACTGGCAAAGCAGAAGGAAAGAGACCAAGAGGTCGTAGCCCTATGCGCTGGTACGATCAGATCCGATCCGCTCTGGGCACTACAATTTCTGATGAGATACATACGGATGAGAACCGAGCTGGTTCGCGGAACATATACCGCGATATCGTTGTTCCTGGAGGTCACAACCCTCAACATTGAAGATATCGACGCAAGGAGAAGGAGGATAATTAAAAAAGTCACACATTCACACTAGGATTTGGACCTGATTTATGGTTACTTTTACAAAAAAAAATCCACATAAAACACCCAGACCAAAACATACATATATAGTTATCACAAAAGTAATCATTCTCGCAAAAGCAAATTAAACTTACAACATAATTACCAGGATCATTTCAACACTAGAAACTTAGTTAAATTATTCAGTTAATTTTGACAAATTATCTTCACGGCAAATTAGACTCGCGAACATTGTTTAACTGTCCAAATTTAACCAAGCGCCATCTATTAGGCGGACTAACTGTTGTAGTTTAATTTCACTAACCGTTAAGTTTTAGATTGATCGTTTTACCTTGGAATCTACGATTACTATATTGAGTTTAATAATATATATAACGAATAGCAGGTTGGTCTAGTGGTAAATCAGAACTAGAATATTTTTTATTCGTGTAAGCCATTTTAGTATTTATGAATCGTCATAAAAGTAACAAAGACTCTATAGCCCCGTCAAGTTAGACATGGAAGGTTACAAAAATTCCCATAGAGCTATCTTTCGCATACTACCACCACTTCGGAATATCATTCATGTGAAAGAGAAGGTGTGTGCACAGTATAAATTTATAAAGTAACTCATCTAAGCGGTTTTTGTTGTATAATTACCTACACTCATTGGTATACAAAAACTTATACTCCGTCAAAGCGTTAGGGTTATCACCTATTTTATTTTGTAAATATTTTTATGTCACTTATTAAGACTTGTCTACTGCAGTGGTTATATACGGGTGGAAAGGATTCTTCTTTCTGTCTTTTTTCCGATACGAGTGTAGTATAATATAATTTAAGCACTTATAATATAATTTTAATATTTATATTCACAAATATATTATGTAACTTTATTGCAAATTGTTTCCAGATAAGTATTTTCTCCTTTTACGTATAAGTACTCTAAATTATTTTAATTACACATCGAGCTCTTGGTTTTGCGAGGACTTGGCATTATTATCAATAGTAATCACATTACTCACCTTCGATTTGCCGACGACATTGTAGTCATGGCAGAATCGCTGGAAGATCTAGAATGTATGCACGGTGACCTCAATAGAGTATCCCAACAAGTGCGCCTAAAAATGAATGATGGGCAAAACGAAAAGAATGTTTAATGTCCATGTTGTAACCACACTCACCGTCGAGAACTCTACTCTTGAAGCTGTCGTGGAATACATAAATTGCTTGACACCGCGGTTCATTATATGCCGAAAATCTCCGAGACGCCGTGTAGAGCACGCGTCTGTGTGCGTGAGTTTAATTCGAACCGTAAGTAATAAGGTATTTTACTGTATTTCACTGGTGTATGTGTGTGTGTGAGTGATCTACGGTCGCGGGGCCTTTACAGCTTCACCAGATAAGTTGGAAGACAAGAGCACGGAAGCAAAGATAGGCAAAATCCCCCTTCCCTCCGGACCGCGAAAGCGTAAAGACGTATTTATTACCCGTACTAATTTTAATAATAAAAAAATCTATTTTTGCCGAAAAATAACAAAAAATAATTTTGTGAAGTATCAGGCGCGCATAACGTACGAAGCAACTCTAAACAGTTGGCGTGTAAAGGACAACAACAGCAGAGAAGGAACGATCGACGGAGCTTCGCTGCGCACACTCAATATATCAATCGCACACATCGCGCTTGCCACAACTCATAAGCGGAGCGATTAGCGGGAAACCGGTGGTCCAAGCATAAACATTTAATGGTGAATATTTTTATCTTGTTTTTGTTTTATTTTTCTTTTCTACTGAAATCCAAAATGTCTGTCGCTAGAACGCCACCAAAGAGTGAGTGCACAAAATCAGCTCCAGCATATTATGGATCAGACTCCGCTTTGCACAATTGGGAAAACCAAAATCAACTGGATTTCAATGTGACAAAAAGGTGTAAACGAAGGCTGGATGGGCCAACAGAGACTTCAAACATTACGTTGTTAGAACTAAAAAACATGTTTGAGGATTTTCAAAACAAACAGGAAGTTAAATTCGAAGCACTAAAATCTACCATGGAAGCCATAGTAAAAGAAAACGATGAGATCAAACTTTCAATGAATCTTTTATCAGATAAATATGATGACATTTTGTCAAACATGAAAAATCTTCAACAGGAAAATAGTAGAAATAAAGACCACATAAAGCTTCTAGAAACACAACTGCAATTATTGGGAAAAAAAACCCATTCAAGCTGTGTTGAGTTACGAAACATACCTAAGAAGGAAAATGAAACAAAGCAGAGCCTAGTAGAACTAACAAAAAACATTGGAGCTATTATTAATACAACTATACGTGACTCCGACATACACGACGTATACCGCTTGAAATTAAAGGACAAGCCAAATGGTCCCATCATAGTAAATTTAAACTCAGTTCTTACCAAAGAAAATCTAATTAAATCGACTGTAACATACAATAAGGGAAAACCAGCTGATCAAAGGCTGAATACTACTATGCTCAAAATGATTGGACCTACTAAACCAATTTATATTGCCGAATTGTTAACAAAGAAAGCCAAGCGATTACATTACTTAGCCAGAGTATTTGCGAAAAACAATAATTACGACAGTTGCTGGTCCTCTTATGGAAAAATATACTTGAGACGCAAAAAAAACGAACCGCGAATTTGCGTCGACAGTGAAGAAGTACTGGAAAACCTTAAAAAAAGTTCCTGACTAGATAAGTTGAGCTATTTAATATTAGTATTTTCACAGTTCAATGCATGCCTAATTTACTATTTTTGCTGATGCCAATATCACTTCATAACCGTTATTATACTATATTACTTTAAAAAACTAACTAATATTGTAATCGTTAAGCCCTGCATTCTCTATCATACTCTAAACACATTCATAACCTACAATCAAAATCCACACCACACATACAAAAACTCTAAATACAATAAACAACTTATCTACATGACTTATATACCTAGCCACTTAGCTATTCTACTTTTGGATTTTTTTAATATTTTAATTATTATCAAAGTAAAGTATGATAGTCTCCTTGAATATATTAAACTATCAACACATAGTGTACATCAATGTATAAATCCTTCTGAAAACTGTATGCTTAAAATTCAATGAACTACATCAGATACAACATGATCTAGATTCCTTTAATATTGCAGAATCCGCTTTTTGTGATGTTGAGGAGTCTAATAGGTTGATACCGGACTCAAATAAGGGCATCAAAATGTTTCAACAGAATATTAGGAGCTTAAAACGAAACATGACCGGGTTACATCCTTTACTTGCTAGAAGTGGAGTGAATTGGGATTGTATCGTATTAACGGAGTGCTGGTTGCCATCCAACCCCAATATACCAAGTATAAGTGGCTATAATCATTTCGCTACCACTAAAAACCATACGCAAAACGAAGGTGTCGTGGTGTACTGTAGAAGTGACTTGCTTATATCTATAGAAGAACCAAACTTGACAGAGGCAAACTGTATAGCCGTAACGTTTGACAAAAACACGTTAGCACTGGCCATTTATCGACCTCCTGGATATAAAAATGTTAACAATTTTATTCAATCCCTAAATAATATATTAACAAAATACGCTAGCTTGCAGAATATCGTAGTATTAGGTGACATAAATATCGATATTTGTGAACACAATTCGGATCCGAACTCCTCCACCTACTTGGACATGTTAGCATACCATGGAATCTTGCCGGCTTATACACTCCCGACACATAACAAAACGTGTCTCGATCATGTACTTTTGAAGACCAAATTAGCAGCTCGTACTCTTATACTACAAACATCGCTCACAGATCATTATAGCGTCGGCCTCTATATTACAGCGAAGCTGAGACTCAAACCTGCAAAAGTAATCAATAGAATCAATCATACGAGTTTATCTAAAGAATTAACAACAGTAGACTATGATCACCTATACACGTTACATGATGCAAACGTAGCTACTGACTATTTCATAACTACACTGCGTACACTAATTATATGTAATACTAAAGAAACTAAAATCACATCAAGAAAAAGGCTTTTAAAACCATGGATAACTCCAGGTATCTTAAAATGCTTAAAAAATCGAGACCACCTTCATAAAAAGTTAAAAAAAGATCCTAATAATGATATAGTACAAATCACATACAAAAGGTACAGAAATTTTTGCTCCTCCATATTAAAAAAACTAAAGCATGAATATGAAAAATCACAGCTAGAAAGTGCAAATAAAAATAACAAAAAGCTTTGGAAAGCTATAAAAGAGATAACACACAGTCAAAAATCAAAAGATACACCAATTGAACTCCTAGACACGAGAGATCCGTTGCAATCTATTAATAATGTCAATAATTATTTTGCAAATATTGGTAAATCATTAGCAGAAAAGATTAAATCTACGAATAGTCACACACAACTAAAATTCCTAAATTCATGCTTAAATTCACTTGCACTGTTGCCCACTGATGAAAATGAGATTGAGACTGTAATAAGTAGTTTAAAAGTTGACAGCGCTGCTGGATTGGATATGATATCTGCAGATATTTTAAAAAATAATAAAAATATTTTAACAAAACCCATAACCTACATCTGTAACCTATCGCTTTCAACTGGGGTGTTCCCTACAGCACTTAAACATTCAAGAATTTACCCAATTCATAAGAGTGGTGACAGAGACTGTGTACTGTGTGTGACTGATAACTACAGACCAATTTCCATTCTCCCCACCTTATCAAAAATCTTAGAGCGCATCATAAATAAAAGATTGATAAAATACTTGGAAGAAAATAATCTGCTATCTCCAGCACAATTCGGTTTTAGATCTAATAAATCGACATCTGATGCAATTCATGAGTTAACAAATTATATAGTAACTAATCTTGACAACAAAAAGAAACCGATTGCAATATTTCTAGACGTAGCAAAAGCTTTCGACACAGTCTCTGTGCAAATATTGTTAAAAAAACTCGAGTATCTGGGAATTAGGGGCCTTCAGTTACAACTACTCAAAAGCTATTTAACTGAAAGAACACAGTGCGTAAAGATAGACAGTACTACAAGTAATGATGTTTTGGTTCATTTTGGGGTTCCTCAGGGAAGCATTTTAGGTCCAACGTTGTTTCTCGTTTACATTAATGACCTGTGCCAATTAGACCTGTATAAGGCCAAAATTATTACGTATGCAGATGACACAGCACTACTTTTCAGTGAAGAAACCTGGGATGAAGTCTTTACAAATGCGCAGAGGGGCTTTAATAAAGTAACAAATTGGCTTAAGGATAACCTATTAACACTTAATGTAGGTAAGACAAAATATGTAACCTTTTCTTTGAGAAAACCAAGGGCCGATATTAATCAATATACAATTATATCTCATAAATGTAATAATAATTATAATTCCAATCATATAAGTAATTCCTGCGTTTTGTGCCCCAGACTTGAAAGAACTAATGCTATTAAGTATTTGGGTGTAATAGTTGATGGTAGAATAAGCTTCCAAGATCACATTGATTTGCTGGCGACAAGAATACGTAAACTAATTTATATATTTAAAAATCTACGGCACGTTGCTGACAAACAATTGATAAAAACAGTTTATTTCGCACTTGTGCAGTCACAACTTAGTTATTGTATCACTATCTGGGGAGGGTCAATAAAAACCCAGTTGTTAAAAATTGAAAGAGCCCAGAGAGCTGTTCTAAAAGTTGGCTTCTGTCTACCATTCATGCACCCCACCACTGATGTATATAAGCAGAGTAAGGTTCTAACAGTTCGCCAGCTCTATATTTTGCACACTGTTATTAAGCAACATTCTGTATTGCCATATGAACCCAAGCTGATTGCGAATCGACGCAGAAAAGACTTGGTTTGTACAAAACCATTGTATAACACTAGTTTTGCACATCGTTTCTTCTGCTACCAAGGTGGTAATCTGTACAATAAAATTAACAGAATTTTATCAATTTACTCCCTTCCGAAAACCAAGTGTAAAACTGTAGTTAGGGAGTGGTTACAAAACTTGGATTACGAGTTAACGGAGAAACTACTTTACTAATATTCTAAGGTAACAGGACGACTAGGTATACATATTGGTCATAAATGCACACATACACACACGCGCACACACACACGCACACACCCATGCATGCACACACACAAACACACAGACGCCTACAATCATCCACATAGGGCATATTAAAACTAAATTAATATTCGTATTATATTGTCTCCTTAATCTTAAATAATTTCTCACGCGTGATTATATTCTAATTTTTATAACTTATTCCATATTTTCGTAAGGTGAGGGCCTGGTGATCTGTAATACAGGTTAACCCCTATAATAGACACCAGCTTCTCACAAACACCTGACAAAATTGTTCACTTAAATTAGTTAAGTTTCTATTATAAGTTTTGTTGTGAGGAGAAATAAATAAAGTTATTATTATTATTAAAATGTAATCAGATTAATGATTACAATTGCATTTTGTAATATTCAATTATGATTTTAGATTAAAAGTGTAATCGTAATCATAGAAGATTAATACACCGTCACACCTATATTCCCCAAGCGGAGGTGGCCAATCATTAATCTGATTAAATGTTGCCCATCTCTGCAAGGAAGTCCAAGGTTACTCTTTTAAAATAAAAATTTGACATACTTTTTCATCTAGATTTTGCTGTGGAGTATGGGAGAACTATATAAATTCATGGGGAGAACAATGTAGGTTGGTCATTAGATGAATCTAGTTTTTAACTTAGATCCACTTAATTTATTAAGAAAATTATATTGTTCATGAGGTGCATAGTGAAGCTGGCAATCACGAGGTGTTGGATTCAAATATTAGGTCTGACAGTGTATTCTTTCTATTAAAATCTTTTCAGTAGCAGATCGCAACCTAGAATTGGGAAAATGACCGCACCCCCTATAACTTTGGGTCCTAACATCATTGCCAATAAGTGGGTGTACAGTACACCTTTGCCTCCTCCACTAGAACCAAAGGCGTGACGGTGTTTATTTATATTTTTTTAAATAATACAAATTTACCCTGTGTACTCTCCGCCAAGTTATCTAACGTGATGTAGGTAGATAGATAAATATAATGTAATAAATGACGAGGATTTTTCGATAGAAAAACTACAAATTGTCTGACTTAGGATTCAAATGCAGGACCTCGTGATAGATTTCCGCAGAATACACCACTAGACCAACGAGCCAGTATTATGCATTAATAAGACTATATTCTCCCACTGCAAGCTGAAGGCCTTACCTCCTTTTTTCCTCTTATATCGGTCTTAGTGGAAGCTCACGCCAGACCATAAGGTCCTGACAGGTAAAATAAAAATAGTCTACCTCTTTTAGGGTCTGCCGTCCCTTCGTTACTTGTCAAAAATATTACAACAAAAAATTCTCAGGACTTTTTTGTTTGGGTCTAAACCCCCCACACATTCCCATCGCTGTAACTCCTTTAAGCCAGGTTCCATAATAGTCTCCTTAGAAATTTACAGGATGTTAAATGAAGTCGAAATATAAAACAATGTCTCAGTTTCGCGGGCCATTTATCACAGAGTCAGTCTCTTAATCGGTTTAGTAACTCCGAACGGAGGAGCGGAGGCAAGAAGGACTCACAAACTGAATTCATCACGGAATCCCGAGAAGTAACGAATTCATTGAAAACTTTCAACATTTGCCGGAATAGACTTGCAGCTTTATAGTTCGCTGCATAATTGCGAATAAAGATCGATAGATGTCGCTAGTTCAGTGAGGAATGTATACAGTTGTAAAATTTGATGGTGATTGTCGATGAAAGTCTGAAACGCGCAAGCAGAGTTTTCACGATGCGTAGATGTTAATTTGGATATATCATTTATATTCAGCATATTTAATCAGTAAAAATTATGCTTGTTAAATTTTACTTTTTATAGTGATTAATCAAATCAGCCTATTGCAGTCCACTGCTGGACATATGGTGGTCCTCCGCCTTCCGTATTCAGTCCCACCCTGTGACCTTCTTGAGGTCGTTGGTCCACCTAACTGGGGAGCGCCCTACCTTACGGTTGCCGAGTCGCGGTCTCCACTCTAGAACTCGTCTGCTCCATCGGCCGTCGGTTCTTCGACAGAGATGGCCAGCCCACTGCCACTTTAGCGAACTCACTCTGCGAGCTATGTCAACTACTTTGGTTCTTTGACGGATAATCTCATTTCAAGAGACACCGAGCATAGCCCGTCCCATAGCTCGCTGCATAGCTCGCTGAGCCTATGGACTAGCCCTACTGTTATTATTATATTTTATTGTGAAGTGGTCAGTAATTGACCACTGACCGAAGATATGGCTCGGTGATTCAGTCACTCACTCTGAATTTAATTAATTATTCCTCCCCAGAAATACATTCCGGATCATCAGATCATCAGATCCTCCCCATTCAATTATTCATATTTATTGTATTATTTATCAACGTCACACCAGATCCCTGACAGTGTAGACAGTACAGAGCTTCAAAAGATTCCTTCCTGGATTTAAAAACTCCATATTAATTATTACCTCATTATCCGCTACAGAATACGTGTATACGGAAACGAGTTGAGAGTACATTAAGATTTCAGTCCCGCAGAGCCCTGTGCGAATCCCGACGAATTATTAATTAATTGAAACTCGAATCAGATATTTATGTTATGTTCCATTTTATTTTCATACTAACGCATCCACATATGTATCCTAGATAGATAGATAGCTCTTCATTGTGCGCCAATTACATAGATATCAAAATACAAAAAATTCAGCTAAACGTTACACAAATGGCGGCCTTATCACTAAAAAGCAATCTCTTCCAGGCAACCTTGGGATGGAGAAAACAATTAGGTTGTGAAATAAACGGGGGTGCACTTGTTACACTGAAGTTTAAACATATAGTAATAAATACTAATATCTATCTATCTATATCATCACGCCAGCTCCCTCGCGGGGTAGGCAGAGAGTACAGAGTTCCAACAGGTTCTTTCCTTACATACCTCTCTGGCTTCCTCCACTCTCATAGTTCGTCTCATACACACTCGTCGGTTACGGAGACTCTTGACTTGCCCTTCAGCTAAGACACGGTCTATTTGGTCATGGTAAGATAGTCTAGGTCTTCCCCGGCACCTACATCCTTCCACTTTCGCATTGTATATCTGTTTTGTCATTCTTTCTTCTGGCATCCTTTCTATATGCCCGAACCAACGGAGCATACCCTTTCTCATCTTTACACCGATACTATCTTTCATACCTACTCGCTTTCTTACTACGCTGTTGCGAATACGGTCGGTCAGCGTGACTCCGCACATCTTCCGCAGAGATCGCATTTCGAAATACTAAATACTAATATAAAAACGCAAACACATACTACAAAATACAGTATATCAGAGACATATAGTACAAAAATTTACTACACATACACATAATTAACTATCACGATACGACAGCAGGACTTGTTCACCGGGGTGAAGAAGTAGGTAAGTAATACTTCCTCACCTGGCCCTTGAAGCTCTCTAGCGACGATGCACGCCATATGTCCTAATTTGTTAAAACCTTTAATAGGACCATTCCCTTTACATTTTGTTAAAAAAATGGGAGTAATTATGAAGGGGACAATTGTCAAAATCTACGATATGGGTCTATTGCAGATACCGACAATTCACATAATTCTATGTATATCTGTTAGTTGTAATAGCTCCATTTATTTTTTGTAGAAAAATGGGAGCAATCATGAAGTGACAATTGTTTTATTTTCAAGAACATTTTACAAAGCTAAATCTCTTGAGGAGTTCCCTCAACACATGAAAGAATGTTTACAAAAAGATTATAGGGGCAGATTTTACGAGGATTTTACAGGTAGGTATTTAATTATACTACATTATTATAGTACCATTGTCCAAACCTATGTAGTTTTAGTTATCTGGATAGTAGACTAGCTCTATTCCAGTGATAAAGGGAGTGAAAAGTACATGGGAGACAATCCAGAAGCTTATCTCTGTAATAATGTGTAAAGGGCGACAGATGATGATAAATGTGGTGTACTCAAAAGATACACTTCTTTGGTTATCACCATAAATACACTCAATGCACAGACAACCGCTCATGGCGGCAGTCAACAAGTGAATGTCCAATGTCACCGTTCACCCCACCAAGCCATCTCGTAGTCTATACGTCACAGGGCATATAGAAAGAATGCCAGAAGAAAGAATAACAAAACAGATATACAATGCAAAAATTTAAGGATGTAGGTACCGGGGAAGACCTACACTATCTTACCATGACAAGCAGACCGTGTCTTATCTGAAGGACTAGTCAAGAGTCTCCGTAACCGGCGAGCGTGTATGAGACGAACTATGAGAGTGGAGGAAGCCAGAGAGATGTGTAAGGAAAAAACCTGTTGGAACTTTGTACTCTCTGCCTACCCCGCAAGGGATCTGGCGTGATGATATAGATAAATAGATAGATAGAGGTGATGAATCTTTACAGTATTTTGTATGACGTAGCTCCACACTAGGAATTACATATACAATCATCCAGACCGAAACAATATTTATGGACGGACGATTTAACGCAGTGGTTAAGAGCTTAAATCGCTCCGCCCACTGTGTCTAATAGTCCCGGGTTCGATTCCCGCACGGGAAAAATCTTTGTGTGACTCACAAATATTTGTTTAGGTCTGGATATTTGTGTATGTGAATTTTCATGTTTATAAACGCACCCACTACACAGGAATAAATCCTAGTGTGAAGCTACGTATTTAAAAAAGAAAAAAATAATATTTATTCGTCCCGTGCAGGGTTCGAACATGTGACTACTCCAATTAGAGGAGAGGCTTAAGCTTTTAACTACTGAACCTTGCCGTCGTACCGTCTTAACATCACAGTACTCTGCCACCCCCGCTTGGGAAATATAGGCGTGACGGTGTTCTACTTCGTAATGTAAATAGTTGAATATTGCCACTTGGCATTATTATAATAAATAAATAATATAAGTCCTGTTAAGAAACTGTCCCACCGTAGGACACGGATCTCCTCTGAAACTGAGAGGGTTTAGACCATAGTCCACCACGCTGGCCCAGTGCGGGTTGGCGAACTTCACACACCTTCGAGAAACTCTTAGGTATGTAGGTTTCCTCACGATGTTTTCCTTCACCGTTAAAGCAAGTAAATTTTTAAAACGCGCATGGTTTTGAAAAGACAGAGGTGCGTGCCTGTTTTTGAACCCGAGACCTCTGACTTTGCAGTCCCTCGGTCTAACCACTAGTCTATCACTGCATTATTATACTACCAAGAAAACCAAAATATTCATGCAAATTAATAGTAAATTCAATTCACTAAAGTTACACGTATTCCTATGTATTTAATTAAAACTTAGTTATTCTGTACACAATGCACGTACCACGGCTTTGCTTAGGAAATCTTGTTCAAATTGTTTTGATCCGATTGTAAAACGGGGCTGAATTTAATTAAAAATTTAGTTCGTATATGGATTGGGCTACCAAATATCTTTTGCTAGGATAGGATTTTGCTTATACTGTTCTACTGATGGGCAAAGACCAGTATTGAGGTGACAGAGATAGGTCATATTCTCCTACGCCAACGCAGTGCAGATTGGTGTAGGCAGGTTTGTGGCTACCTGCTGTTGGAACCTATCGAGCCGTCTCTGAGACTTCCATTGGCTTAACGACTACCGTGGTAACCAGGGCTAAAGACTAACCTGCCATCCGAAACATTCAGACATGGAAATGCCACAAACGGTCACCCATCTTAGCCTGACCCAATCAAACGCTACTTAACTTTAGTCATCACTAAGAAACTCACGCTACTGCAGAACTGCGACCCTTTTAGATGTACTATGTTGTGAATTATATTCTTCTAGATTCCAAGCTTCCTAAGTAATATTTTGAGTAAAAGATCACTCAAAATAATATTATACATAAATAACTTTTCAAACTCTGTACTCTCTGCCTACCCCGCGAGGGAGCTGGCGTGATGAGATAGATAGATAGAATTTTTCAAAAGGGAAACCGACTTCATAAATTAAACAGCATTTTTCTCATACATTATTAAATTATCAATAAAATTCGAGCCCATGAAACCTTCATTGCCTATTTTTTCACCCTTAAGGTACCGCCAAACCAGTGCGTTCAGCCGCGACCGCGGTGGCGTGCACGGTGGTGATCAACTCCTGCAGTAATATTTGTATGAAAATATTCACACCAAGGCGAGGCGCTCGTAGCGCTGTGCGACCGCAGTGTTCTTACCGATTGCCAAGGTTAAGCAGCTTTCGACTCGGTTGGCCCGAGATGGGTGAGCGTTTGTGGCATTTTCATATTCGAGCATCTCCATGCTTCGGAAGACACGCTAAGCCGTTGGTCCCGGCTACCACTTGATGTTGTAGTCGTTAAGCCGAGTTGGAAGCCTTAAAGGCGGCTTCATAAGTTCCAACAGCAGGGGTCACAAACCTGCCTCCACCACTGAGTCTAAATCTCTATCTAAGTCTAAGTCTAATCTCTCTCACCTCGATTAGTGAGAGAAGGCCTTTGTCCAGCAGTGGGCAATATAGGCTGATATTATTATTATTATATATTCACACCAACGCGTCCTGCGTCCTGCATGTGCTATCTGGGCGGCGTCTACACGCGCAATCATAGGGAGATACTGATCGCCACCGTGATTGCCGCCGGGAACGCCACCGCGGACGCGGCTGAACGCGTTGGTTTGGCTATACCATTAGGGGTGGTATTTTTTCTTCAAATTTAAATGGATCCAAACTGAAAAGTATACCCTCTCAAATAAAAAAAAGAGTTTTCCAAATCGGTTCATAACTAGCGGAGTTCTGAGGTAACAAACATAAAAAATACAACCGAATTGAGAACCTTCTTCTATTTTAAAGATGGTTAAAAAATTGATAAGTACGCATAAATGTAACCAAGGTTTACACGTGTAAATGTTTACGGTTCAAAAATGCGTTGTAGCTATATACATACCTAATACACAATACAAACAAACTTCCTCAATACCACTTGTGCTGACACAAAACACATCTATCTCCGTAGATCAGCAACGCTTCTCCAAAATATTGGTTAAGGGTGTAACCCTCAAGCATTGAAGGTTCCGTCAAACTTTTTATTATTGGTTAGCTTTGATCAAATATAGGTACTCGCCGCACGAAAAATGGCACCACCAACAGGCAGGCAAAAGAGGACGGTACTAAAAAATTAACAGGCTTCCGCTTTTTTGCAAATACAACTTTAAGTGATACGAGTAAGATACAATATGCACTAATTTATGTTTACATCATAACTATAACTACTCACGGGGACGTTTTTAAGTGTAACTTTTAAACGGGACTGTGTATCTTGTTATGATATATTAATGTTGGTGGTGACGGTTTTTGTTCTAAATTAAATAAGTACTTATATGCGTTGTACAAGTTATCGAAAATTGTAGACCAATCAACTTTATTAACAGCATATCATGCTCATCTATTATCAAACATTAGATATGGTATAATATTTTAGGGTAATGCACCCAACATGGAACTAGTCTTGAAGTACAAAAAAAATCATTCGCGCAATTCGCACCTTCAGAACGGTATAGACTTATACTGAGTTCTACGAGTAAAACTCGGGTTAAAGATCACATAATAATAATAATATTTGTTTTTTTTTTTATAGAATATATATAAGAATATTTGTATTTTATATTTTTATATATATTTTATAAGAAATTATACTGAATAAATATATACATAAAATAATAATAATAATAAAAAATCAAATCCAAAACCAAGCATAACACTGCAAGACTCAAGATAACGAACTCAAGATAAGGATGAGCCTATATTCTGCGTAGATCGGACCAACAAAAATAATTAAGAAGTTTGACGGTACCCCGAAACAACTATGCCTTTTGGACGTCTAACACCTCAGTCCTTCCCGTGACCATGGGTGCTGCAAAGCACTCGAAACGTCAGGAACTTAAAATTAAAAATATGACGCGATAAAATCCGAAAAACAGTTTTATTTCAGGTATAGGCTTAATTCAAAAATCTAAGAAATCGAGTTACGGTCATAGAAGGCAATGAAAAGGTACACTCTATCTGGTGAACATTAAACAGCGGTGTTTTATTGTAGAAATAAGAAATACGATACTTCGGTCTCTTTCAATTTCCCTCCCTCTACCCGCACCGCTCGGTTCTGAAGGCACGCGGTTAGTTTGTCAAAATCTTGATTTTTTGAGATAAGTCGCTACTGTTCTGAAGGTGCGAATTGCCAATATTAAAGTGCCAAAAAGTTGTCAGCCTTATTTTGGTTAAGTTAAGTATACTTACATCAATATCTGTATAGATTTATGAATTAGTGGTATTTATTAAAACAAATAAAAATTTATTCGAAACCTTGAAATCTACAAGAAATCAACATAAAATAAATTTATCATCACATAAATCAGCTTCATTTACAAATAAAAATAGTATTCTCGGGACGGCAACTAAAATTTATAATAATTTACCAAGCTATATTTTAAGCACTGAATACCTAAAAGCATTCAAGAAACTTCTACATCGTTTACTGGGAACCAAACATTATTATATTATACAGGAAATTCCAAATGACACCTTTTAATAATACTTCATAACATATTTCTTTTTATAGGAGTAAGTCTTCTACGCATTCCCATCGTAGTAAGACGTGCAAGTAAGGATCCACAATTATATATATTAATTTTGAATTTTACCATTTTTTTCTACACAATTAATTAATTATTTCTTATTTTCTTTTTATGAGCTTTGATTTTTAAATTCATGGCTTTGTAATATGTAATGGTTTCTTTTTTTAGAGATTTGTGTAATGTTCAATTTATTTAAGTTATCTTGATATTATTGTATGCCTGATTACAGGCAGAACATAGTGAAACCGACTCTATTATGTAATACAACACATACCATCTTTGTAATCTATGAACACAATAAATGCTATTTGATTTGGTTAGCTACTAATCATACGTGCGAAAGAAGGAAAAAGAAAAATCTTGGCGTTTGGGCAAAATTTTGAATCATCTCTACAACAAATTGAGCGACTCCTCAATCAGTAATTTCCAAACACATATCTACTGTAAAACACATTTTTTTTAATACAAAATATTTATAATATTCTCGTCTATTTTTCTCAGTGGAAGTCGCGTTTCGAATCGGTAGAATATGAGAAAAATGTAGTAACTTTTATGTTTATAACTATTTTTTAATCTCTCTACTAAATGACTTAAGACTTTGACCTTAACTTTGCACAGACGTCAGTACGATTTTATATGGATCAAAAAGATAACACAAATATGTACATATAAACGTATTTGCGTGATTCAAAGGCGCTTGTAGCGGCACGGTAGTCAAGCGATCACCACGGTTTTAAGTAGCGTTCGATGAATCCATGTAACAGAGTCCGAGTGACCATTTGTAGAATTTCCATTTTCGAGAACATGCGTTTGAGCATATTCATGCTTTTAAAGCACGTTAAGCTATTGGTACCTTTAACTACTTAATGTGAGTAAAACATACCAAACCAGACTGCAGTCTCCGAGCCTTATTAAAATCCAGTGTGTATAGTAGTCACATTGGTGAAACAAAATAATACAGCGGTACCCTAAAAAGGCGTAGTTGTAAGCGAAAAAAAAAGGAAAAGTTTATCTAACAAAAGCCCACAATCCCCTGGCATTACCCACTACTACACGAGATTACTGAGTCCATCATGGAAATGGTTGGAGCCGAGTCCTCGCTCGGATATCCTTCAGTGTTTATCCGCAAACAAGTAACAACTGGCGATATTACTTCAATTTCTTCGACGGCTCTTATCTTAGGATACTAAATCTGACATAGTATCCCGTAAGACGGCGAGCATGTTGAGACCCACATTTTCTTTTAGTTGTAGGGTCTTGTGCTATGCCAAAAAACTTTCAGGATTGTGAGATACAATATATTAAGTCCATACTACTTTTTCCGATCTGCTTCTTGCCATAATGTTCCCAAATAACAATATTTAGTGAGCATAATGCTAAAAAAGGCAGTTTGCTCATACTTAATACTTTTTCTATGTCCTCTTTTACGATCCGACACGTCCTTATCATTACATCCTTTTTATAGTCCGGCTTCGGACGTAGACGATCACTTTCCATTAGGTGAGATAGGAGTCAATCGCTGACCAGTCCTGAATAAAAAAGTACGTCCTACATTACATTTGTCGAATGCCAATCTCTACTCAAGAACACGACTCCAACGATTATTGGTCCTTCAACAAATATAGTCATATTATAGCTTACTGCAATTTCAGCTAAACCAATAAATACTATTCTCCACTCAAGAATACGTCTACTACAATACTATAATGATTATCGGTCGAAAATATGTCTGGCTGACCACTTGCAAAAGTCATCAAATGTTAGTATAGTATTTACTAAACCGCTCATCGTTCTCCGAGTCCGTATGTTCGCGTACTAAGGGCAATCTCAGAGAAGGGATGCGATACGAAGTGGCCGCCTGCCCAGGGGATCACTGGCTGCCTCGCAGATATATAGGCCCGCAGGATGATATCAACGTGATTCGCTGCGGCTTGCGAAGTGCCTGTCTCTCTGTAGCCGAATTAGCTCGCAGCTCGACATTGCAAAGCTGAAGTTTTGCTTATTCCTATTTTTTGGATGGCAAAACGAATTGGGAGATTTTTAAAGTCACTTTTTTTGTACGAGGTCTAATATTTGGATGCTGATTCATAATGAAAGCCACAAATAGTTTAGATTAATTATTTAAAAAGATCTTTTTAGAAACTCGATTGTATAACAAAAACATGACGAAGATATCTGTCTTCTATGACTTTCTAACTTCATTGTCAGATGCCCGTTAGCTTAGTTTAAGTTACATATCAAGACAAAGTTGAAGTCTGTCTAAAATCAATTATTTGAATACGCCATCAAACGAAACACAAACGTCAAAATTATTAAATTTTTTACATTAACTACCGGATTGGGACGTGGCCATTATAAAGATTCGGCGAAAAATTTAGTGGGCTAGTCTATAATTTATTTATTTATCCATTATTGTACAAAAGAAAATATACATTTGTTATATTCCACTCACCTTTCTGATAACCTGTCTTTTTCTCTTAATACAAAGTGGAATATCTGGACCCTGAAGCCAAAAATAATTTAGTATTAGCTTCTAAAGACCATGAAATAAAACTATATTTCTATTTTCGATTGCCTTGTAGCACTCATAGTTTCAGGTAGGACTTCCAGTCCTTCCCGTGACTGACTATGGGTGCTACAAAGCACTCGAATGGTGGAGAACTTAAAAATAAAAAATTAACCGCGATAAAATCCGAAAAATCGTTTTATTTCATGTCTAATATTCGCGTTAATTTAAGAACTTCTATAGACCATTCTAATTAGCCTCATCACTTCACTTCCAGACCATTTCACCGAATGCAAAGGTAATAGTCTATTTCTCCCTCCTACCTTCCTCATGCCTCCTCCACATTTCTATTATGTTATTATTCTAAGCCAATCTTGACCAGTTCTTACATTATAACCTTACATTTATCCACATCAATTCAACTTTGCCGCATGAGTAGTTTAAGAAACCGAGTCACACAAAACGAATAAATGTAATTTTTAAGACCTATGACTGTTTAACCTTTAACCAACAGTTCGCCCCTTTCTTGGTCGAAGTTGTTAACAAAATCACAGTTAAGTATAGAATCCTTTTAACAGAATCCTTACAAAAGCAACATGTGAGATCTCTTTGCGACTACTTTGAGGCGATAGTCCACTAAAAGATGGAAATACATTGCAGATATTTATAAGAATCTTCATTAAAAAAAAATTGTCTTAGCCCAATTCCTGTGTCAATTGTTGACACAGGAATTGGGCTAAGACTATTTTTATTAAATTACTACATTTATTGAATTCACATGCACAAACTTTCAGACCAAAGCAAATATTTGTGAATCGCACAAAGGCTTGTACCGTGCGGAGACGAACTCGCAACTTTTCGATACAGTGGCTCTGACTATAACGAGGTCCCGCTTTCGGTCCCGAGTTCTTATTGTCTTTTAATATCTCACTTTTCTAATGTTTATGATTAATATTATTACTTTGTGATAGCCAGTGTAAGCAGAGCATCTTTAATTCAATCATCCTTGTGTGTTGTAATTAATTTCACTTTTAGCATGCTATTATATGTATTTTATTTATGGCATTTCTGTAAAATTCAGTTTTGTGTCATATTTATGTCTGTTTATTGTTTTTGTTTTTTTTTTATTTAATTTTTGTATATTATAATGATTCTAGGAGTGTATTTAGCGTGACAGTCCGTGGTCACTCCAAGGGCCTAACCAGAATACCAGCGCTGGTTGCTTCAACCAGCATAACGCTTAGGCGGGGCCATATGTGGTACCCATACCTAAATATACGTGCTTGATGGCAGTATCTATCTATCTATCTATCTATCTATCTATCTATCTATAACCTCACGCCAGATCCCTTGCAGGGTAGGCAGAGAGTACAGAGTTCCAACAGGTTCTTTCCTTACATACCTCTCTGGCTTCCTCGACTCTCATAGTTCGTCTCATACACGCTCGCCGGTTACGGAGACTCTTGACTTTTCCATCAGATAAGACTCGGTTTATTTGGTCGTGGTAAGATAGTCTAGGTCTTCCCCGGTACCTGCATCCTTCCACTTTCACATTGTATATCTGTTTTGTCATTCTTTCCTCTGGCATTCTTTCTATATGCCCGAACCAGCGGAGCATGCCCTTTCTCATCTTTACACCGATACTATCTTTCATAGCTACTCGCTGTCTTACTATGCTGTTGCTAATGCGGTCGGTCAGCTTCACTCCGCACATCTTCCGCAGAGCTAGCATTTCTACCGCATTTATCCTACTTTCATTCTCCTTCTTACATACCCAGCTCTCGCTACCATATAACAGCGTTGGGACAAGAACTCCGTTATGTATGGCCAGCTGCGCCTTATGGCTTAAGTGCCGGCTCCCGAGTAGCTTTCCCATCGCACCATTCACTCTGTTCCCTGCACTCACTCTTCTCTCTATGTCAGCGGTGTATTTCCCATCCTTACTAAAGGCGCATCCAAGATATACAAACTCATTCACTTGCTCCAGCACATCGTTACCAACCACAATCCTTACATTCGTTCTGGTTTCTTCCCTTTCAAAAACCATAATCTTGGTTTTCTTCACATTCAAGTGTAAGCCATTGATCATGCAGTCGATTTTCATAACTGTGACTAGTGTTTGCAGATCAGTGGCTGTTGGCGCTATTAAAACCGCGTCATCTGCATAAAGTAGATGGTTTACCACTAAGTCACCCATTTGTACACCTTCATTCATCGCTTTCAGTCTTTGAAGACTTTTGTCCAGATATATTATAAACAGTCTAGCGGACAACACGCAACCCTGCTTGACGCCGATTTTAACGTCAAACCAGGGTGACCTGTTACCACCCACCCGTACGCATGCCTTGCAGTCCACATAAGTGGACTGGACGGCTCGCAACAGAGTGCCATCTATACCATACTCTGGCAAAATGTCCCAAAGTCTCTTTCGCACAACTCTGTCAAATGCCTTCTCCAGATCTACAAAACCGCAGAAAACCTTCCGGCCCACTGCCAGATGCTTCTCTACGATGTTGCGGAGTGAGAAGACTTGATCCGAACATCCTCTTCCAGACCTGAAACCCCCTTGTGCCTCGCACAACATTCCATCGGACTTCACGCGCATTCTCCGTTCAATAATTTTACCGTACACCTTGGCTGCCAAGCTGATCAAACTGATGGCTCTGTAATTGGCGCAGTCATATTGTGAACCCTTGCCTTTATACAAGGGTACTATGACTGCGCGGCGCCAATCTGTAGGGACTCTACCGGTCCTCCAGCAAAGGTTTGCAAGGGCCCGGAAAGCGTCCCGGACGCAAGTTCCACCATATTTGATCATCTCGGCAGATATCATGTCTACTCCCGCAGCTTTACCGTTTTTCATACTTCCTATCGCCCATTCAACTTCTTCCATAGTGATGTCCTCCGTTGATTCTGGTGCCGCAATCTCGCCTTTAGGCACGTCTGCGGCATCAGCATCCGGGTCATCTCCATACATTTCTCCAAAATATTCACTCCACCGGTTTAGCACAGTTTGTGTGTCTGCAAGAATGTCACCATCTTTAGATTTTATCCTTTCCATTCTGGAGCCTGACGAATCACCTCGAGCCTTTCTCACCTTGCTCCAAAAGAGTTTGGTGTTGTTCTCGAAGTTCTTCGCCAGCCTCTCCTCCTCAATCATACTGGCTCTTTCACGCTTTTCTTTCACTAAAGTTTTAGTGGCATTCTTGCATTGCCGGTATATTTCTTTCCTCATCTCTGTCATACTGGCATTCAGGTTCAAAGAAGATACATAGTCCTGCCACGCTTTCTTCTTACTTTCTACGGAGCTTTGCAACTCCGCATCCCACCATGCATCACCTTTTGCTGTAATATGCTTCTTTGAGCAACCACATACTTCTTTCGCGGATTCCACCAAACTCTCTTTCAGGCTATTCCAGCATTCATCTACATTTGAGTCCGAAGAGCCTGCTGTCAAAAGCTTGTCCTCCTACATTCTCCTCACGCTCACCTCCTCACCTCTGTCTTCATACATTCTCCTCACGCTCTCATCTTGCAACTTTTCAACCTTTAATCTTTCAAGGTCTCCGAAGGGGATACGCTCTCGCCAGTGTCTCCACTTCCTGAACAGACCACTAAACCGCGCAACTACGAGATAGTGGTCTGATTCCAGAGTGGGGCCTCTATACGCACGCGTATCTTGTCGTTTGCTTCGGAGACGGTTATCAACCAGGATCAGATCTATCATGCTTTTTTGTTCATTCCTTCTCCACGTATACAAATGTATGTCCTTGTGCTGGAATATCGTATTAGACACAAGGAGACCTCTTGATGGCAGTATGTTTTATATATAATTATGTAACTCATTATATTGAGTTAATTGCCATTGTCATTTTTTGTTTTGCTTGTATGTACCACATTAAACATTTTTCTTTCTTTCAAATCTTAGGTTAGTAGGCGGAGCTCTGGATTCGAATTCTGAGTGAACCAAATATTATTGGGTTTCTCTTTCGAAAAGTTGTCACTAGAAGTCTGGAATCTCATATCATGGCCGATATAATAACATTTGGACCTAACTTTGTCAGCGATTTGTGGTGGACAAACACAATATAGTCTATTTTAATAAAACGTTAAAACTTTTTAAACAAATCATCACCATTTTCAGATGTTTTAGTTGTGATTGAAATGTGTTATATGAAGGCGATTAAATAAAAATGCTGTTAGCAAGAAATCGACATTATTATGTTGAGTGAAGAGAGTAATAAAAAATTTTATAATGTAATGATGACGATTTTTTTTTATAATTAACGTTATTAGTAATTGTCTCGTTAGTCTAGTGGAGAATAATGCGCATAGCGATCACGAGATCCAGGATTTCAATCCTAGGCCGGACAAAATGTAATTTCAATCAATCAATCAATCAGCCTATCACAGTCCACTGCTGGACATAGGCCTCTCCTAACACGCGCCATTGCACACGGTCCTCCGCCTTCCGCATCCAGTCTGTCCCAGCGACCTTTTTGAGGTCGTCGGTTCATCTAGCTGGGGGCCGTCCTACCTTACGCTTACCAAGTCGCGGTCTCTACTCTAGGACACGCTTGCGCCATCGGCCGTCGGTCCTTCTGCAGATGTGACCAGTCCATTGCCATATTAGCTTACTGAGTCTGCGAGCTATGTCGGTAACTTTGGTTCTTTTGATTACCTCGTTACGAATTTTATCCTTCAAAGAGACGCCGAGCATAGCTCGCTCCGTAGCCCGCTGTGCGACTTTGAATTTGTGGACTATTCCCACTGTGAGTGGCCACGTCTCGCCCCGTAAGTTATAACAGGTAGGACGCATTGGTTATAGACTTTAGTCTTCAGGCATTGCGGCGTAGGCGAAGAGAAAACGTGACGTAGTTTGCCAAATGCTGCCCAACCCAATTGGATCCTGTGAAAAATTACTTAGGTCATAGAAAAATTTATAATGGCAATAGGCTCGCCCCCTATGATATGGAATCTAATTTTTTCGATTGGTGGGTGTAGGTAAATACCACCCCAAAATGTCACCTCTTCTTGAAGAATATAGGAGTGGCGGTATTTTTTTGCACATATTATCCTATCTATCTGTCTATATCATTATCCTCAATCTCTTACGCGGTAAGCAGAGAGTACAGAGTTCCAAGAGTGCCAACATAACTTTTTCCCTAATCCCGAGAAGGTGGCTAGCCTCGATTATGAGCCTGAAGGTAACTTTAATAGCTTTCCATTACACTTGAAAGAAAGCACTATCAATCAGTTACTATAAATTGCTTGGTCATCGCTTAACTCTTAATGTGGTCTGAACTTGAGCGACGGCTATTTATCGACAGGTGGGCTTTTGCTGTTCAGCTAAAAATAACTTATATAATAATATATTAGAAATATTAAGAAATAGACCGTATCTTATCTAAAGGGCAAGATAAGAGTCTCCGTAACAGCCGAGCATGAATGAGACGGCTGTGTGAGTAGAGGAAGCCAGACAGGTCTGTAAGCAAAGCACTTGTTGGAACTGTGTACTCTCCACCTACCCCGCAAGCAAACAATTTAAACAAAAATAAGACACAGAAAAGCTAGTCAAACAAAACAATATAAGTTAAAAAACTAGTTTTTCGCGCAAAGTTTCTTGCCTGACTTTCTGATTGCGAGATCGCGTTCCGATTCAGTAGTAGATGTAAAAAATATAATTATGTTGAAGTTTGTAAGTATTTGTAATAAATTTTAAATGTGACTCATATTTCGTTTCATACAAGCTCACCGGTTACGTACTCCTGCATTGTCCGTTAGATAGGACACGGTATATTGTATCCAAAGAAAAACAGCATTCTTTAAGCCATTGAGGCTGAACGCGGCTTGGCAACGATTGGGAAAGAATCGTTATTATACATACATATCGAATGAAATCCGAGGGTACCGTTCCTAAACGATTATTGTTCGGAATCCGCGGATGCGGAGCCGAGAGAATCTCCGGAGATGAGCAAGTCTGTTTCGAGATTGGATGCGCTCAATATGTGAATTAGGAGTTTATTCTTTGTGTGAGACTATTGATTTAAATAAAAGATTGGATGTGCCTTCTCGAGGGAACGGAGATGCTTTCACCATCTGGAGAGGGATGGGACGAATACGGGTTAAGTGGAATTATTTATTCCTATTCCAAAATATCCCAACATTTATCTTTTTCTATTAAAAATAACGGAGCCCAACACTATGAATTATTCCTGCGTTCTGGGTGCAATCACAAATTAACATACTTAAACAACCAAATCAAAGCCCGTACGGGAATCGAACTCACGATCAGTGAACGGAGCAGATACGTCTTAAGCGCTAGAACAAGCTGTTGTAACCCTTACCTTTTTTGCTTTTTATTTCATGCGTATTTGAATACACTATACAAATACAAAGTTATAAATTTAGAGAATTCAGACTATAATTTGTAACCGACTTCTAAAAAGGAGAAGGTTCTGAATTCGACTGTATGCTTTTTTTATGTATGTTACGCGATCATTCCGCTAATTACGATTGTAACAGGACTCTGATGACCTGGTTAAAATCTCTAAACTATACTGAAACAGACAATTTATTAAAGTAAATAGCATAGTCATATTTATCTACTTATACGAATATATCTATATTTTGATTTAAAATATATAACTAGTTTTAATTACACATACACGAGCGCGCATACACACACGCGCACACACGCATGCACGCACGCGCGCACGCGCGCAAACGCGCACACGCGCACACGCGCACTCACGCTTACGCGTACACGCGCACGCTTTTATAATATAATATGCTTGGTTTTTAAATTTCCGGTTTAAAATTATTAAACTCATTTTTTAAGTAGCTGCTGGCATCCGAGTGTGCTAGATGGAATTCAACATACCTATGTAATAATATGGTAGGTACATACCATGGAACTGGTCTGACTATGACTCTAGTAGGTAGTCATGGTAACTCCTGAACTATATATCATGACCCTGCCGGGTTTGGGCTTATTATATTTATCGTGAGAAGTTCTGTAGATATCGGATGATGAAGCTGGTATGTGAATAAGTTTACGTAGATTTATCGAAAACAGAAATATCTAACAGCTTCAAGGACACCAATTATCAGATAGCCGCCTCAGAATGAACACTACGGTATTCAACCGCCGTCAACTCCATCATGACCACGTCTTGTTTGGATTTCTTGAGAAATATTGTGAACTTAAATACTTTTTTATATATAAAACGTAGCTACTAGAACTTATCCCTGTGTCGTAGATGCGTTTACAAACACAAAAATTCACGCGTTTACAAAAACATAAACAAATACCCAGACCTACACAAATATTTCACACAAAGATTTGTCCTGTGCGGGAATCGAAACCGGGACTATTCGACCTAGTGGGCGGAGCGGCTTATGCTCTTAACCACTGCGCCAAATCGTCCGTTATACTGTCCAAGATCTGATCAAGGAGCTGGAAGTTCGAAGGTATACGCCGATATAACGAAAACTGAACTTCAAGAACACCAATTATCAGATACCCACCTCAGAATGAACCCTACACTATCCAATTAAACCAACACTGGTTAACTTCGTGAATAACCCGGAGTTTGAAGCCTTTGAACTTTTCCCACAGTTGGTGGTAATTTTACGTTACATAATTGTGCTACCTTCACGAAGTATGAAGTGGTCACTTGCTGGAATAGAACACGATATTACGATCAAAGAAAAGTGAGAAATGGAGGAAAATATACCAACTGCATACTGCCAAATAGTTATATTCAAGAACATTTACACCCACATAAGTATGCGCGCATGCATGCACGTATATGCGCATAAACACACTCACACACATCGTAACTCTTTCCACTGTCGCAATTGTAAGGTTTATTTAAAAAAAAATACAAAGCTATTTTTTTTAACTAATTCGGTACCAAATATTGTTATTAAAATATTTTATCGTACTTTTACAATTGCACTAAACATAATTTTTGTACTGGCAACACCGGTGCAAAGCGAGGCCGGCGAGTCGACAGAACGGGCAGTGGCAGTTGAATAACGGCGTCCAGCGGTTGTGCTGTAGAGTTCGAGTGAATAAGTTTTGCAATATTAATAAAATTTGGAAGGCTACCGGTTATTTCTTTTCAGGTGGATATATAATTAATATTTTTTTAAACCCAATAAGTTTGGAACCAGTGAATCAGTACTAGAAATGAATAAGTTTTGAAAGCCTACCTGGTTATATCTGAGATATTTTATGCAATATGTTTTTGCAGCGCACAATTCCATAAACCAATGACTCTTTGAATAAATATACAGCGCTCGTCTACCTGTAGGAATAAGTTCTATATCGGTGTACCCACATTTTCAGTGGTTGGTCTCAGCAAGTGACTTATACAAATCATATAAAGAACTTCTACGTTTTGGACCTATGCCGCCTTTCTAGTACCACGGTAAACCCATGACTCTTTAAAGAGATATAAAGTAAATAAAAACTGAACGCCATCACGCAATATTTTCCAAGCCGGGGAGGCAGAGGTGTACTTTGTACAAACACTTGTCGCCTACGATGTTAGGTCCCATAGGGGGCGAGCTTATTGCCATATATCTTCTTTTTTAGATAATTATATGCTCTTTTTTTTGTTAAAGCATTGTCTTTGCGCATGTCGTGTTTATCATAATAGTTATGTTGTGTTAGGCAGTGATAGCCTAGTGGTTAGACCGTTGGACTGCAAAGACAGAGGTTCAAACCCAGGCACGCACCTCAGTATTTTCGAAAGTATGTGCATATTAAAAATTAACTATCATTTGCGTTAACGGTAAAGGAAAACATCGTTAGAAAACCTGCATGCCTAAGAGTTCCTCGAAGGTGTGTGGTTCGCCATACCTGCACTGGGCCAGCGTGGAGGACTATGGCGCAAGCCCTCTCAGCTTGAGAGAAAGCCCGTGCCCAACGGTGGGACAGTTTTAAGAACACAGAAGAAAACACAAAAGAAAGGTTGTAGCTGGTTCTCAGAGAATAAGTAGTAGAGTGAATAAGAGATTTTTTTGTTATATTTTTAATGAAAACCCCACACTAGGATTTTTCCTGTGTGTGGGTGCGTTTCCAAACATGAAAACTCACATACGCAGACCGGTACAAATGATTCTGGATCACACAAAGTTTTGTCCCGTGCGGGAATCGAACTTGCTAGTATTAGACACAGCGGAGCGGGTTATGCTCTTAACAACTTTGCTAAATCGTCCGTCATTAGGTAAGATTTAGGTGAGATGGTAATAAATTATAGGGCATGAACCTATTAGCATTATACAAGGCAGCATTCCAGACTCCAAACTGGAACCGAAATCACACTATTCAACCTGAGTAACAAACCTAGAACCTCGTGATCACGAACTGCACAATGTGTCGGTAGATTAATTTTTTTTAAACCTAGCCCCACATTAGGATTTATTCCTGTATCGTGGGTGCGTTTACAAACATGAATATTCACATACACAAATACCCAGACCTGGACAAATAATTGTGGATCACACAAAGATTTGTCCCGTGCGGGAATCGAACCCGCGACTATTAGACAAAGTGGGCGGAGTGGCCTAAGCTCTTAACCACTGCGCTAAATCGTCCGTCAGATCAATAATGTCAACGTCTTCAGCAATCTTTCTTTCTTCTGTACTAAGAATAAAAATACTTCCCAAATTTAGTCTTTCAATAGTTTTCTTTCGAAGCTATAAAATTGTTAGTATCACGAAACCGGTCCAAGTTGCAAGTTGGTTGCATTAAAAACTGGCTTCGAGCCAACGACTGTTACTTGTGCTTAATGGTAAGCACCGAATGCGGGTTCCAATGTGGCTTTTGTTTCTGCTTATCCCATTCTTAATCGAGGACTTTGAGGGATAAAGATATTGGATGGCATTAACCTTATGCTGATCTCATTCATATTTAATTAGGCTTGTATTTGAAATATCCCACTAATGTTATATAACGCGAAATTTTGTGAGAATAGATGTACCTGTCTGTTTGTATGTTACCTTTTTTACGCCTAAACCGTTGAACAGATTTTGATCAAATTCAGCAAGGATATAGATTTTATCTAAGGGAAGGACAAAGGCTACATTTTGTCTTAAAAATAACTTAAAGATATGAAATACACGCGTGAAAATAATGCGAACCAAGGTACGAGTACAGCTAGACGGCTATCTATACTAATTTTATAAAGAGGAAAGACTTGTATTTTTGTATGTTTATTATATTACAAACAAACAAATCTTTCCTCTTTATAATATTAGTATAGATTACAAAATAAAGAGTGTGCAGCCGCAGGCAACACCTAGTAAAACTATAAATCAGCCATTACTGTCCCACTGCTGGGATAAAGCTTTTCCTCACAAACTGAGTTGAGATTAGGTCATACTCCACCACGCGGAGTCAGTGCGTTTTGATGGCGATAGGTTGTGGCCATGCTACTGGAATATACCAAGCCGTCTTTAACTTGACTTTATGATTGCCTCATAAAGTGCTCACGGGGACTAAAATTTCAACGTGTCTTCCGAAAAACACTCGTATGGTAACGGAAATTCTACAGACGGTTACCTATCTCAGACCTTCCGAGCCAACCGCTACTTGCTTTCGTCTGTTTTCGCTTTTCATCTTTATTACATTTCCCTATAGATTTGTACAGTTCTTTGAAGGTACCTTTGTATAGATTCTCAAAATTCATTATTCATATTCTTAGTATGAAATCTTTTTGTTTAATTTACCAATTTAATTTTTATGTCAAATGTTGTGTATGACTGTACATTAGTGTGGTCCACGTTTGTATGGGAAAAAATATCGCGTAGAAGTCGCGCCACCCCCTGTTCTTGATACAGATGTATGTGTCGTTATGTAGATGAAATTTCAGCCTTCTATCTCAAACAAAAGGGTGCTCATTGCCTTTGAGATAACATATTTTAGGGAAAAAGAATAATAAATGTCAAATCAGAATATTATGTAAAATAACGTAAAATGTTTCTCAAATTGTTTTGATATAAAAATAGTAATAAGACCATACATAAAAATCTATGTAAATAACAACACACAACAAGTATTAATTAAAACTAGTGGTCGCCCATTGGTCGAAATTTGACCTACTCTTTCATCGTTTGCTGGTTATGTTTGACATTCAGTAAGACTATAGACAAATAATATTAAAGACAAACAATATTATTCTATTCTTAATTTGACCACAGACTTTAACAATAAACAAAAGAGTATATATGCGTGTGTGTGTCAAATATATGGTAGTGTGTGTAATGTTTTTTTTATTGATTTAATGTATTTTTATGCATAATTTTAAAAAAATATTACCATTCTGCACTCCTTCCCTATATAAACTATAAATGTGGGAAATTTCATACTCCGCCGTCCGCGCAATTTTCGTAAAAAGGGGTACAAAGTTTTTGCTTCACGTATTAATATAATGATTTACGATCTGAACTGAGATTTCACAATGTTATTACCACAAATACGTGTTACAAAAAACTACCTGACAAATAATTATATAATAATATAAGCACTATTAAAGAACTGTCCCACCGTTGGGCACGGGCCTCCTCTCAAACTGAGATGGCTTAGGCTATAGTCCACCACGCTGGCCCAGTGCGGGTTGGTGAATTTCACACACCTTCGAGAAGTTCTTAGGCATGCAGGTTTCCTCACGATGTTTTCCTTCACCGTTAAAGCAGGTGATAGTTAATTTTTAATACGGACATGCTTTCGAAAAGGCAGAGGTGCGTCCCTGGGTTTGACCGCGAGACCTGTGTCTGACTTTACAGTCTAACGGTCTAACCACTAGGCCATCACTGCTCTTCAACTAAAAAATTTAAACAAAAAAATTTTGGACCAACCTACTGTACGTATATCCCTATTTATCTATATCTTCACGCCAGAATCCTCCGGGGTAGGCAAAGAGTCCAGAGTAAAGAGTTTCTTTCTTTACATATCTCTCTGGCTTCCTCCACTCATATAGTTGTCTCGATCATCTTCTCTCATGACTATATGTTTTTTTCTAGGCAAGTTACAAAAAACGAACTCGATATACTTACAAACAAGGTTCAAAGAACTCAGCTGCGTAGTCGTTCGTTTTTATTTGATATCCTTTGAATTCAATATTGGGCTTCGTAAAATTTATTCGAGATTAAATGCAAAAATCCACCCGTATTATCAGTTTAAACACATAGCAGACAATTCAGAAGTATAACAGTGCACTTCAAAATTGCGAGTGTGAAACAGATGTTTCACTTCTGGGTAGGGTGACTGTCTTGTGGTACGTTTGTGGGATAAATGTTTTGGTGGTAATTAACTAGCACAGACCACGGACTTCAGCTCTTTATTGAAAAGCGTCGCAACTCTTTGTAAACCAGTTTTAACGACACTTGTAAAGACTATGTATAAATCATCATACCAGATCCCTTACGGAGTAGGCAAAGACTACTTTTTATAGTATTTACCCCTATCATCACGAGGTCCCGGATTCGAATCCTAAGTCGGAAAAAGTGTAGTTTTTCTGTCGAAAAATTCCTAGTATCCGTCTAAAGTCTGGCAATGAGCACAATATAATGGTAATAGGCTCGCCCCCTATTACATGGAACCTAATATCGTCGGCAAAAAGCGGGTCTACACAGTTACTGCACACGTCTGCCACCCCCGCTTGGGAATAAAGGCATGATGGTGTTTTTTTTATTTTACAATAATTTGAAGAAATTCATATGACCCATAATTTTGTTTGGTGAATGTGCACGTGATCTTGTGTTTGTAATAAATTCGCGACACAGAAATTGCAAAGATTTTGTGTGAGTATGTGTGAGTGAGTGATCTACGCTGTTGGCCGCGGAGCCTTTACAGCTTCACCGGACAAAAGGGCCCGCAACCACTACACTCGAGCCAAAAGTGTTAACTGGCTCAAGGGCGCCTCAAGAAGGAACGGACTCAGCTTGGGCAGTTCCTATGGAGGAGGGCATATACTAGGTGTCTCGCCGTGTTGCTCTGTACGGACCGTCGGGCAAAAGATTTTTTGACCTCGCCGGAGAGGTCAGTGTCTGGTCCTGTTTGCGGTATCTGTATCAGAAAAAAGGGAAGTAAGGGCAGGATCAGTAAGAATATGTCGCGAGCGGCAGTAGCGGCTGATAGGAGAGAAGTCAGTACCGAGCCGTCAGTAGTTCTGATGGTTGGACTAGACTTAGTCAGAACTGTAAAGATTGTCTAATTGGCTTTGCCATTAAGTGTAATTACATACATACAAAATTAAAACAAAACTATCTCTAAATGAAAATTCAAGTTCACACGAACTTATGGGCGACTCTTAAGCGAAGATCATTCGACCGTGAAGAGCGAAAGTTCTAACTAACCGCATTATGTAATATTGGGTTAAGGCTTTGAACGTACAGATATAATAATTGTTATCAATTTCAGATAGGACATGATTCTATCGATCCTGTCTGAAGGACGTTTCAAGAGTTTATGAAACTGCCCAGTTATAGAAAGTTAATGTATTTTGTAATGAAAGTAGAATAATTGCGGTCGAAATGCGAGCGCTGCGGAAGATGTGCGGAGTGAAGCTGACCGACAGTATTCGCAACAGCGCAGTAAGAAAGTGAGTAGGTATGAAAGATTGTACCGGTGTAAAGATGATAAAGGGTATGCTCCGCTGGTTCGGGAATCTAGAAAGATTGTCAGAAGAAAGAATGACAAAGCTGATATACAATGCGAAAGTGGAAGGATGTAGGTACCGGGAAGACCTAGTCTATCTTACCATGACTAAATAGACCGAGTCTTATCTGAAGGACAAGTCAAGAATCTCCGTATCCGGTGAGCGTGTATGAGACGAACTATGAGAGTAGGGGAAGCCAGAGAGGTATGTAAGGAAAGAATCTGTTGGAACTCTGTAGTCTCTGCCTACCCCGCAAGGTATCTGGCGTGATGATAAAGATAGAGATAATATATTTGACGATAAGAAAAATGTATCACAATGGTGAATGCCCTTTACAAGCTCGCATTGCATGCTTGCATTTCCATGTCTTTTTAATTGCACACTTCCTCCCAAGCGGGCTGAGTGTAAATCATGTGTTACATAATATGCTCAATCCACAATTTTACATAGACAAGATGGTAAAAGGAAAATGGTACGATTATGGACTCTGGCGGCCACATAGATGGATGATTCAAAAGTTTCTGAATTAGGCAGTTTCAGAAGACTAATCAGATTCATTTTTATCGTCAAATATGTGAAATATTTAAAGTGCTTATTTTTTTACAAAGAGTTGTTAATTTTTGTATAAATATGCACCAACAATCAGTCTGAATGCAACGACCGAACTCAAGAATATTCTATCCAGGGAGTGCAAGTGCACTTCTCTTACCACTACACCTCTCCGTCGTTATACTTTCTAATACTTATCACAAGTATATCAATACTTTATTTTCCTCCAAAAATGGGCCACTAACATCTATCTCTTTTTTATATAAAAACCATCTTCAATAATCATTACCTTCACTCACGTGAAACCTCAAAGGATTTCTAAACTAATGCCCTCATAATTTTCACTCGACCAAGCCGGGGCCTTCAGGAATATCCCTCTATTGTGCTCCGATAATAAAACTGTGTGGTCGCAGTACTGCGGGGCGCCCTCTGCCGGAGCGTAGTGTCTGATTGCCCGGGAATTTTCCGGGAATTTGTCGGGAGTTCCCGGCCGCGGACTCGCGCCGCTGGCTCAGCGATATGTATTGGGTGGTATAAATGAAGGAATTATAGCGGATATACTTATAGCAAGTTATTTTTTTTTTAGAAACTTGGCTTCATATTAGAACTTATTCCTGTATCATATGTATATTTTCAAATACAAAATTTACTTGCATAAACGTCCAGTACAAAACAAATATCTGAGGGTTACACAAAGATTTGTCCCGTGATCAAATCGAACTCCACTAAATCCAGTAGGTAAGTCAACACTATACTTCATCCACCAGACCAAACTATCTTTAAATTATCTATTTTAATTGTCGGGTCTGCGAAGGAAGCTTTAACAACAGAACAGAAACAGCTTTTGAAAGCGTTAAATTCCATTATCATTTTTTTTTATAAACGTACCTCGATATATTAATAATATACCAATAATAAAAGTTTATTTTGGAACGCACAAATAGTTCCAGAAATTCTTATGACTAAATAATGTATGCGCTCGTAGCGCTGTGCGACCGCGGTGTCTTTACCGATCACCAAGGTTAAGCAGCGTTCGAGTCGGTTGACCAGAGATGGGTGACCGATTGTGGCATTTTCATATTCGAGCAGCTCCGTGCTTTGGAAGGCACGTTAAGCCGTTGGTCTCGGTTACCACTTAATGTGGTAGTCGTTAAGCCGAGTTGGAAGCCTTAAAGACGGCTTGATAAGTCCAACAGCGGGTGGCCACAAACCTGCCTCCACCAATTCGCACTGGGTCCGCGTGGTGGAGTATGACCTAATCTCTCTCACCTCGATTTTTTAGAGAAGGCCTTTGTTCAGCAGTGGGCAGTATAGGTTGATATTATAAATAATGTACAACGACGAGAGCTCTCTCAACACGCTGGGCTGAAAACTGTAAGCGCTTTCCTAAATGTACTTTTATCCGTTTGTTTCACTCGAGCGCTTCGCCAACGCGCGGTGCAAGAGCGCTTTTGCGAGTGTAGGGTTACTTATTTGCAGTGAGCTCCAGTTGCTATTAAAAACACCCGCTCGCCGCCGTTCCGCTGAACCAGTAGTAGATAATATGTAATTGCTTAAGGTCATATACACTGTAGTGAGCGCTTTAGTCGCCTACTAGGACCTTAATGCGAGTTACCGCATCAAGTAGAAATTGTGCACCGCACACGCAAAAAAAGTGAACAAATATGTCGCACGTGTATATATAATACCTTCATTAAAAATAACGTCAAATAAAGCTTAGTAACCCTGTGCTGAAAAAAATGTGCAGATTGCATTTACAACTTTTTTATTTAACTTTACCAACACTGGATGAGTATGTTAGCGTATTCTAAACACACGACTATGCTCACCTTGTCAGACTTTTGAATTCTAATAAGAAACTCTGTAACTTATAATTTGTACCACACGCCAACGAATTAGCGAACAATAGGGCACTGTTTACTTGGAAAGTCGGTGTCTGTAATAATGCGGAATTTAGAACTGTGTTGGACTAGCAACTGTCTACGGATGTGACGACTCCGTAACTAACCGCTTTATACTAACTAGTTTAGGTAATGATAGAACGTAACTAGGACTCTACATTACCATACAATGACTGACTTTTTTTAGTTCTTAAATTAAAAACAAAAACCGTAGGGGTGTGGCCCTAGTAGGAGTTATTCCTGTTTAGTGAGTGTCTATCTATTTATATCATCACGCCAGATCCCTTGCGGGGTAGACAGAGAGTACAGATTTCCAACAGATTCCTTCCCTTTATGTTATACCTCTCTGGCTTCCTCCACTCCGCCTCCTCTGGATTTAGTGGGTATGTATTTATAAAATTCACATACACAAACATTGTGGAGTCACGCAAAGATTAGTCTCGTGCGGGGATCGAACTCAATTCAGCGGGCGGAGCGGCATAAGCTCTTAACCACTAGACCGAGCCGTCCGCTAGCGTTTAATTTGTTTGAAATTTATTTATTTTATTTTATAAGGGGAGCTTTCGGCTATTTTTACAAGGAAATCTTGCTACTTAGTTAGCTAGATGCTACTTACAAACTTTCATATATGGAAGGAAAACTTGGTAGATTTAGGACAAAATAACGATACAGTATTATTAAAAAGTAAAACCTAATGCTGAAATAAAATATTCAAGTCATATGGAAAACTAAACTATATGTAAATATACTTGATGAACCAATTATTAAGAAAGAAAATAGTTACAGAAGCACTGAGGGTTCCTTAGTTAAAATATTTATAAAAGTTTGAGTTATACTACAAAATAGATCGAACCGTCATGATTTAGTTTGTAAAACGAACGAAAAACCCTAGGGAAATAACTATTACGTCTATAATTACTGCGATAGGATAGTACAAAAAGATCTAGCTTACGTAAAAATCTAATTCTCATACCTGTTTGAAGTCTTTACACAGCAGTAAGACAGCATACTCTAATTTCTGTCTATATCATCACGCCAAATCCCTTGCGGGTTAGGCCGATAGTACAAAGTTCCACCAGGTTCATTACTTACAGAACTCTCTTGCTTTCTCCACTCACATAATTCGACTCATACATGCTCGACGGTTACGGAGACTTTTGACTTACCCCTCAAGTCAGACAAGGCCTATTTGGTCATGGTCAGATTTTCTGGGTTCCACTTTCACATTCTATATGTGTTTTGTCTTTGTCATTCTTTCTGTCGACCTGTTTTCTATATGCTCGAACTTGCGGAGAATATCTTTTCTATTCTTTACACCGATACTATCTTTCATACCAAAACACTTACTTTCTTTTAAATAACGTAGCCCCACTCCAGATTTTATTCCTGTGTCGTGGGTGCGTTTACAAATATGAAAATTTACAAACACAAATACCCAGACTGAAACAAATAATTGTCGATCATACAAAGATTTGTCCCGTGCGAGGATCGAACCCGCGACTATTAGACACAGTGGGTGGAGCAACTTAAGCTCTTAACCACTGCGCTAAATCGTACGTCATATATTATGCATACTATAGAGAGTGGATTTTTGAGATGGGGCAGTCAGGGCTCAACCGTTGTGGCTACAGTAAAACGATTTAAGGAAACTATCTTGAACTTACTTTTACAGAGAGGTATGTAAGGAAAGAACCTGTTGGAACTCGGTACTTTCTGCCTACCCCGCAGGGGATCTGGCGTGATGATGTCTATATCATCTCTCATCTCTCTTTAACTCTGTATCTTCAGTAAAAGGTGATACAACTCGAGTTATAGCACTTATGATAATTTTGCACATTATTCATCAGAAAAAAACCGCTATTCTTCAATCTGATCCCCATGTTCCTAATGCTTAAAATGAGAAAGTTAATTTTTGTGCATATTTATATAACTAAGCATTTTCTAGAATGAACAATGAGTAAGATAATACATTTCCAATTGTCACAAAGTGAACTGTACTGGTTGTTCAATTCGGCCCATCATGACGTACGCTTGTGAAGTGTTCGGGCACGCCGCTCGCTCCCACATCGATAGACTCCAAACGGTTCAATCCCGTTTCCTCCGCAAAGCCGTCGGAGCCCCGTGGTTCATACGGAATGTCGATCTCCATTCCGATCTCGTCTCGAACCTATTCGCGCCTTTATTAAAAACGCGACAAGCCGATATTTTGCGAACGCGTCCAATCATAGTAATCCGCTAATCGTAGCTGCCGCCGACTACGAACCTAACTCCCCTCCTATCAACCGCTACCGCCGTCCGCGGCATGTTCTCACCGACCCTCCCGATGCCCTTACATCCCTTCTTTCGGACACAGATAGCGCACACAAGATCAGACACCGACCTCGCCGAGGTCGAAGAATCCCTTGCCCGCCGGCCGGTGCACCACGGCGAGACACCTAGTATACGCCGTCCCCCATAGCGACTGCCTAAGCCGAGGCCGTTCCTCGTTGAGGCTCTTGTCCGTTGAAGCTGTAAAGGCCCCGCGGCCAACAGCGTAGATCACACACACACACACAAACACAAAAGGATGTTCAGTAATTTTTTTTTTGCATTACTGATTCAACTTGAATTAACCCCTTTTACAGGATCAGCAGGAATAGATATAACATGGTGCAAATTGATATAATTACACATGTACGAGTCTACACCAACGTAATTCAGTAGATGAACTCATTTATAATAGCGTTTTACATATTAAATACTTATATTTATCAACACCACTTCGGCATTTAAGCAAAACTAAGTGGGTAAATTTATGTAAATTTACATCACTTTACACAAAAAAGTATGAAAACAAATCATTGGGCTAAACAATATAATTAAGAAAACTACTTAAATAACCGTAATTAATATTGAATTAAGTGCAGTAGAAAAACTAAGACGATTTTTTAAACCTTGAAGTCAAGATTTTTTTCAAAACTGCTTCCACTACTTAATATTTTTGACTTGTATCACTGAAAGTACAGAACGATTTCCTACAAAATGTATGGGAAAAGCTTTTTGTGTTTCCTTCCTTTTTGTCTTTTTGTGTAACCTCATAGAAGTTTTTGATGTTTATAAGAAACAGAATCGATTGGCATCAAAAGAAGTTTTTGTGTAAATTGCCTATTTTCTTGCTGACTCATAGTCAGCATACTCATAGTCTCCAAAGACCGTTTTCCTGTAGCTACAACGGTTGATGTAGCTATCCTTACTGTCATATCTCAAAAATCGACCCTGTGTATTATCTCATATTGTCGCATGCAAGGCAAAGCCCACCCCTCTCTTCTTCCACTTATCTCAGACTAGTGCGAGCTGACGCCAGTCCTTTTCAAGATTAAAATCAAAAGTTTTTTTATTCATGTAGACCAAAACGCATTTATGAATAGTTAAAAAGAGACCACCCTTTTGGAAAGCCATTCCTGTGGAGAAGAAGGGCAAGAAACTCCACAGTTACTCCTTTTAAAAATGAGAGTGTTACAATTCTTTTTGTATACATTGCATTCAAGGGGTATGGGAGAACAATGCAAAACGAGCTTAATATCTATTAAGCGATTATTGCCATGAAAATAAGTACACTTATAAGTAAAATCTATACTTAAGTACAGATGTACTTAAGTATAGATGTACAGATGTACTTAAGTATAGATTTTACTTATAAGTGTACTTAGATTCATGGCATCAGTCAGTGTCTACATAGTCCTCTTATTTACAAAATAAAGTTTCAGGTCCTTACTGTTTTAATAACTTTTGTCTACTACTAATAATATTATGCACTCGTTTTTATTATTATTTTAATTATATACACTCTCAAATTATAAATACGCACATCTCTATCACACATACACTTTCACACACACACACACACACATACATATACTCTACTCAAAAATTACTTACGCCAAAATATATAAATTAACTAGTTTTGACATAGCATACGTATATTTATGCAGTTGTATGGGGTGTATCTACGTCTATTGTACACTTAACCCAATTATATCTAAAAATCTGTCTCCTTTAATGATTTCACCATGAATACTTCCCTAATTAATATGAATGAAATAGATGGCATTGAGTCTGCGCGGGCTGTTCAATGTGAAGTAAGCGAATTGTCAAAATTTATACACAAAAAAAACACAGACTTATCAATTGCTACACAAAACATTAGAAGTGTGTACAACAATTTGGATGACTTGCTAATAACCTTATCACAACTAAGCTTTAATATTGACATACTTATTTTAACTGAATGCCGTTTAAGTCCTTGCAAATCTATTCCCCCTATTATAAATTATAACTCATACAGAACAACTAATCATTTAAATCAAAATGATGGTGTAGTCGTGTACACAAGCAACCAACATCAGGCCAAAGTTAAAGAAATCAATCTATTGCATGCCTCATGTCTACAGATTTCTATTTGCAATCTAGTGATTATTGGCATATATCGTTCCCCATCGAATTCCAATGCAGAACAATTTATAAGCTCATTGAATACCCACTTGGATACTCTCCAAACACACAAAAATATTATAGTGACTGGGGACATTAATATAAACTTAATACCTAGACTAAGTGAACAAGCACAGGATCGCAATAACCGACTTCACTACTTAAATATGCTTTCTACTCAAGGGTTTCTCCCTGGCCACACGTTACCTACAAGGCATCATAACTGCCTAGATCATTTCATGGTAAAACTTGAGGTCAATAAGATGTCAGCATTCATAGCGGTTCTTAATACGACGGTTACAGATCATTGTTTAGTAATATTTACACTCTCTAATATAATTAATTTGAATAATATTTACAAAAAATCTAAAATAACTATAGACTACAACGAGGCCCTCAATACACTTCGACAAAATGACTTCTCTGATTTACTCAAATGTAATGACCCTAAAATTTTAATAGCTAAAGTAATAAAATTAACTCAAAATTCGTTAGAAAATAATACAAAAACAATCAAAATCACTAGAAGCAAACGGATAAGCAAGCCTTGGATTTCTACAGGTATTTTACGATGCATCAAAAATAGAAATAAAATGCAAATGAAACTACGTTCAGACCCTAATAACGAGATTTTAAGACTTACCTATAGAAGGTATCGTAATTTTATTAACAATTTAATAAAAAAGTTAAAACGTAAATACGAGAGAGAACAACTTCGTAAATCAAACAAAAGCCCTAAGTTGCTGTGGAATTGCATAAATAGTATAACTCACTACAAGTCCAGAAATGAATCAAACTCTGATTTACTTACTATAAAACCTACTGCGCTTGAGTCAGTTAATGCAGTTAACAACTATTTTTCTAATATAGGTAAAGAATTAGCTCAACAATTAACTTCTAAGCACTCATCAAAACAAATTCGATCTAATTTACTATCTCATCACCATTCTTCTAATTCTTTTGTTTTACTGGAAACAAATCCTAATGAGGTATATAATGTGCTTATGAGCCTAAAATCGGACAGTTCTCCTGGTTGGGATAACATACCAAATCGTTTCCTAAAGATTGCACACGAACGGCTTGTGCCAATTCTCTGCCATCTCACTAACCTATGCTTTCAAAAAGGAGTTTTCCCTGCAGAATTAAAACGTTCTATTATAACACCGGTGTATAAGAGTGGTGACAGAGATGATGTCAGTAATTACCGTCCCATTTCAGTGTTGACATCTATTTCAAAAATTTTAGAAAAAATTATTAATACCAGGTTAGTAAATTATATAAACAAATTTAATATTCTTACACCTTCGCAATACGTATTCGACAGGGACTGTCGACTGAAGATGCGGTTACAGCACTCACTTCCTGTATAGTAGAACACGTTGATAAGGGGAAAAAATGCGTAGCAGTGTTTCTAGACCTAAAAAAGGCATTTGACACTGTCTCTGCCCCGATTCTGATACACAGGCTTGAAAAATATGGTTTCAGAGGTACCCCTCTTTCATTATTAACTGATTACTTACACAATCGTATACAACAAGTTAAGCTAGGTAACAACCTCAGTGATACCGCAAACATTACCTACGGAATTCCTCAGGGAAGTGTACTGGGTCCTACGTTGTTCTTGCTGTACATAAATGATCTATCTAATTTGAAGATACCTAATACAAAGATATTTTCCTACGCAGATGACACTGCTGTTGTATTTACAGGAGACTCATGGACAGAAGTACAAAATACAGCTGAAAAGGGGCTTTCTATAATTGCTAAATGGCTAAACACTAATCTCCTGACCCTAAACATTACAAAAACTAATTACATAAGTTTCAATATTGACAAAAGAACACAACCTAGCAATGACTTTAAAATTACCATACACAATTGTGGAAAGCCCCCAAACACAATATGTCCCTGCCCTTGTATCAATAAAGTTACGTCAACTAAATATTTGGGAGTCATTGTTGACCAACGCTTATCGTGGCACCCACACATTGAAATGGTTATGACTAGAATAAGGAAACTAATGTGGGTCTTCAAAAAACTAAGACATGTCATCCGTAAGGAACTCATTAATAAAATTTATTACGCACTTGCTCAATCTATATTAGGTTACTGTATCCCCATATGGGGTGGTGCAACAAAAACAAAATTTTTGGATATTGAGAGAAGTCAAAGGTCCCTTCTTAAAATTATGTACTTTTTGCCGTACAGATATTCCACTAAGAACTGTATATCTACGGTGAAGTTCTAACAGTCAGGAAACTATATATTTTAAATTCTATACTTAGACTTCACAAGATTATAACATACCACCCAAATAAGTTAGTCACCAGGAGAAAAGACAGCGCTATTCAAATTAAAACAGTCAGAACAGCCTTTGCCGCTAGACAAAATGAGAGACAAACTGGCTATCTATATAATTTAATAAATAATAAACTTAATATCTATCCCCTAAACCATTACGATTGTAAGAGGACTCTGATGACCTGGTTAAAATCTCTAAACTATACTGAAACAAAAAATTTATTAAAGAAAATAGCATAGTCATATTTATCTACTTATACGTATATATCTATATTTTGATTTAAAATATATAGACCCTCCATAACTAGTTTTAATTACACACACATACACACACACACACACAAAAACACACACATACACATACACACACACGCGCACGTACACACACACACACACACACACACCCACACATAAACATATGCATGCTTTTATATTAGATAAATTTAATGTTCTTAATATAATATTATTTTATTTTATTCTATGTGCAAACACGGGATGAAAGAGCGGTGGCTTCCTGCTACAGGTATTTCATACTTACTAGGAAAGTCACCACAATATCATTGTTAATATCTAGATTTTTAATGAAATAAATATTTTTGATTTTTTTTGATTCATGGCATCAGTCAGTGTCTACATAGTCCTCTTATTTACAAAATAAAGATTTTGTAAAGGTATTATAATAAAAAGTATAATAATAATAGTAAGAGAAAAAAGGGTTACTATAAAATATGTAAAGAGTGCGTACAAAATAATTAGTTTTAGCTCCAGTGTGATGCCGAACGAGATAAAATTTAACAGTACAGTACATGTTTAATCAGTCGAAGAATAGAGGACGAACCAGTCCCCACCAGCAACACCCGTTCACGAGTATGATTTGAGAAGCAGCCATCACTTTCCTCGACCATATTATAGGGGAAAAAGTGACCCGCTCCACAGAGCCGCCACTAGATATTGATAAGAGTTCAGCTCAACTTGCCCTTTTTAAAGCCTGGCGCGTTGTCGTTACCTGCTAGGTGAAATTGCCATACGTGGAGGTCCAACTTTCGTCTCCTCAGTCTATTTTAGTGTGAATAGGCTGTCCGATCCAATCGTTATTTTCCATTGATGAGATAGGGGTTAACCGCTAACCAGTCATTAATGAATAAATATAAAAGCGCAACCAACATACGACAGATATCTCCGTCTAGCTCCTTTCTGGTTTTACAGCCAATTGATCTGCATCAGCAGTTAGTAGTTGCGCTCTAAAAGAGCGCAGAATAGATTTTCTTACTGTTTTTAAGATTTACTCCAAGAATGATAGGCTCCACGACACTGTCATACCTAATTCAATGACACTCAATTTGTTTGATACTAGTATTTGTCCTTTCAAAAAAAAAATATGGCTTACTTGGTAGAATGCTAGCTCCAACTTGCACATCTCGATTTTTGAAAATCTATTGTGACATATTGACCTATACTATACTATCCCACAGTGCAGGGCCATTTTCCCACTCAAACCTAAATAATTTATTTTACATAAGCCCTGCGGTGACGCTTACAATTAGTCAACTTACATTTTTTTTAAATCTAATTTAACTACTAATCTACCACCGGATCGGAACGCGGCCTCCACTAAGAAGATCCGGCGAAGAAACTCAGCGGACTTGTCTTTTTTATTTACTTATCTTTTTTCTTTTCTTTTTTTACAATCATATTGTGTGGATACAATATTTAGGTTACAATTAAATAGTTAGTTTTGTGATCACGAGGTCCTGGGTTCAAATCCTAGGTCGGACAAATGTAGTTTTTCTAACGAAAAATTCCCATTATGAGTCCGGAGTCTTGAATTGTGCCCGATATATGGCAATAGGCTCGCCCCCTATTACATGGGACCTTACATCGTCGACGAAACGTGGGTGTACTCAGTACACCTCTGCCACCCCCTCTGGGGAATATAGGCGTGACGGTGTTAAATAGTTAACGATCTAGCTCCAGTGTGATGCCTTACGATCGAGATATGAATCTGATCATGTTATCTGTAAAGAGTGTCTAAAGGATTCCAGATGCATTAGTCCCCACAAGCAGCACCCGTTCACGAGTATGACTGCTGGAACAGCCATCACAATCCTCGACCATATTGGAGGGAAGGGAGTGACCCGCGCCAGACAGCCACCGCAAGCAAAGACATTATAGTAAGCATGACCGTCACAAATCTTGGTATTTCTCCATGCAGACCTAGTCCAGATTGGCGGAGGTAGGTCTGTGGCCATCTGCCATTTGTACTAATCTAGCCGCCCATAAGTTTTCCAAATGTGGCTTAACGACTACCACATAGTGTTAACCGAGACTAACAGTTTGACGTGCTCCGTTCCGTAGCTCGGAGACGCCTGAAAATGCCGTAATCTGTCACCCATTTTAGACTGACCGAGCGAAACATTGCTTGCCCTTAACGATCCCTAAGAAAACCGCAGTCCCGCATTGCTAGGAGTACCCCAGAGAAGGAGAAATTTATAAACACGTTTCAAAACTTTTCTAAACCAACAGACTCTTAACAAGCTAATTTCAAATTCAAAATACAATTTCCACTCTAATAAGATAAGTTAAAAACATACCGTTCGTATAACTGCCAACTGTTGTAAAGCACTTGAACGGCCCCGCCGCGGCGTCGCGCGAATTAGTTCCATCTGATATAATATATCTACGTTAGACAAGGATTAATGGTGTAAAGTCCTTACAGATTTACTAAACTACAAATAGGATCGCACGGGAAGAAACCGGAAGAATGCAAGGATTGTGGTTAGTAACAATGTGCTGGAGCAAGTGAATCTGTATATCTTGGATGTGCCTTCAGTAAGGATGGGAAATACACCGCTGACATAGAGAGAAGAGTAAGTGCAGGGAACAGAGTAAATAGTGCGACGGGAAAGCTACTTGGGAGACGGCACTTAAGCCAAAAGGCGCAGCTGGCCATACAAATGGAGCACTTGTCCCAACCCTGTTACATGGCAGCGAGAGCTGGGTATGTAAGAAAAAGAATGAAAGTAGGGTAAATGCGGTGAAAATGCGAGCTCTGCGGAAGCGTAGTAAGAAAGCGAGTAGGTATGAAGGTCTAAAGATGAGAATATAGAAAGAATGTCAGAAGAGAGAATGACAAAACACATATACAGTGCGAAAGTGGAAGGATGTAGGTACTGGGGAATGCCTAGATTATCTTACCACGACCAAATAGACCGAGTCTTATCTGAAGGACAAGTCAAGACTCACCGTAACCGGCGAGCGTGTATGAGACGAACTATGAGAGTGGAGGAAGCCAGAGAGGTATGTAAGGAAAGAACCTGTTGGAACTCTGTACTCTCCGCCTAGCCCGCATCTCTCTCTATATCATCACGCCTGATCTCTTATCTGGCATGATGATATAGATAGGACCACATTTGCAAACATGTCCAGACATTGTTTGTTATCATCGTCATCATCATCAAAGACAGCCGCGTTGATCTAATTAAGTTCAGTAACTGTAGTGTTTCTTGCCATTCTTCTTCACAGGAATGACATTCCGAAGTAGTAGAGTCTTTGTTACTTTTCTGACGATTCATAAATGCTATAATGGTTTTCATGAATAAATATATTCTGATTCTCATTCTATTGATGTATAATGCGCTTAAAATCTTGAGTTCAAATTCTAGATCGAACAATTTAAAGAAAAAGTAGCCCCATACTGGGAATTATTCCTGTACCGTGGGTGTTATTACAAATATGAAATTCACATACACAAACACCGCCACCAAAACAAATATTTGTGAGAAAAAATTTATCCCTTATAATTTTTGTCACCTCATCATTCGCGTAACGATCACGAGGTACGGGGTTCGAATCCTAGGTCAGACAAAATGTAGTTTTTCTATCATTGAATTCCCATTATCAGCATTAGAGTCTAGAGTTATGCCCGGCAAAATGGCAAGGCACGCCCTTATTACATAGGTCTGAACTTGGCGGCGAAAAGTGGATATACGTAACAGAGATGACATGGCGGACGATTTAGCGCAGTGGTTAAGAGCTTAAGTCGCTCTACCCACTGTGTCTAATAGTCGCGGGTTCGATTCCCGTACGGGACAAATCTTTGTGTGACTCACAATTATTTGTCTCGATCTGGGTATTTATGTATGTGAATTTTCATGTTTGTAAGCGCACCTACGACATAGAAATAAATCCTAGTGTGGGGCTACGTTTTTGAAAACAACATATAAAAAAAAACAACAGACATGCGCAAAATGTATCAGATTAATGATTAACCACCCCCACTTGGGTAATACAGGCATGACTCTGTATTAATGATTAACAACGATTACGATTACACTTTTAATCTTGAAAATTACAAAATACAATTTTGATCATTAATCTGATTGCATTTTGCCTATCTCTGATACGTAATATATCTCTGCAACCCTCGCTGGGGAAATACAAATGTGACGGTGATTATTATCAAAAATTTTTACTGCAGTGCATAGGTCTATCCCCTAAATATCAGCGACTAAAATTTTATCCGCGACCGTCACCAGTTTATCTCTGTAATACCAGGCCCGCCCACACCACACCTTTTTAAATACCTACGCGGTTGCTTCTCGAGAACTTTTCTATCCCAACGGCAGTTCTACGAGGGTTGTGTCATATCGTATTGTCATATCTTAGACCGGGATCGTCTCGATCGGTCTCAGATCGATGACCATCTGTAGGACTTCCATTTCATTTTTAAATCTGATGTTCATAATGCATAAACAGAGCTGCCTAAAGTTCTTTACCAGCTGTTACAAAACTTTACCTTTCTTCTGTACATATGCTGTACATTTTTCATAACGTTTCATGACATTTCATTTTAACTAATTTCATTTCATTCAATTCCATTTCTTTTAATTTTCATTTCGAGAAGAAATTCATCTGATCATAATAATTCAGTATAATATTTCATTTTTATAATATATAGCCGTCATGGTAATCTGGATGGTGCTTTAGAGCGAGACGGGTACAACGATTTCTTCGTTTCAACAACATATGTAGATGTCAGATTAACGGAAAACCTGAAATACGGGGAGTTAATTTAAGTTGAACGTGAGAGTACGGTCGGAGACAAACGTGTTTCAAATTTAACTTAATTAAACGATGAATTATCACAAATGTTCTTGTCATGGTTATTATCTCTCAAGGGGTAGTATGCAAAGGTGTGTTGAGCATAATGTTGTTTCGATATGGTATTTTGGTATTAAAACGGATAGAAATAAAATGAAGCAGAGTTTCGTTCTACCCGTTTAATTGGTACTAGAATCTCTTACAAATGACTTAGCTAAGGCTTATATAGATACATCCCCACTTCTTTGGCAGTAGCATTTTGGCGGGGCGTCAAGGGATGTATCAACATGGCGGCAGCTATTGACAGTTACGAGAATCGACTATCGTGGCTTGGCTTTGGCATGGCTTGGCCTTGGCGTGGCTTCGCTTCAGCGTGGCTTCGCTTCGGCGTGGCTTGGCTTGGCTTTGGCTTACCTTGGCAGGTTGACGCGTTGGCTGACATTACATCCGTTACAGTATTTAAACGCTTGTGATTTTTGTAACTTTTAGGACCAATGTTGTGATTGCGGCTGTCTTTATTCTTGTGAATGTTCAATATACACTATTTTGATATTGAATAAGCAACGGATTAGTCTAGTACCTTCTCTAAAATCTCTCTAGTACCTCTAGGATTTGATTCTTGGGTCTGACAAAAATTCTTCAAATATTTCTATTGTAACGCCAAGTCAATTGCCAAGCTGAACCACGCCAAGCCACTTGCCTAGCTGAGCCAAAGCAAAGCCAAGCCACGCCACGATAGCCGAGCCGAGCCGCCATGTTGACACACCCCCTGACGCCCCACCAAAATGCAACTGCCAAAGTAGTGATGTGTCTATATAAACCCTAGCAAAGTCATTTGTGATGCTTTTTAGGACCAAGTAAATGGGAAGTAACGAAACTCTGCTTCCTTTTATACTATTGAGTAATTTTCCATAAAAGTTCGGAGTCTTGAATTTTAGTCAGTGTAATATATAATAAGCTCAGTTCACACATTAGGACCAAACATGATCAAAATCAAAAGTTTTTAAATCATGTAGGCCAAAGGACCAGTAGTTACTTATTAATTAATAGTCAAGGAAGAAAAGGCTAGTGATTACTTAAGACTCTAACACCCGTTTAGAATGTTATTCCTGTGGAGAACAAGGGCCAGAAACTCCACGATTACTCTTTTAAAAATGAGTTTTAGAATTCTTTATGTATCCATTGCCTTCTTGGAGTATGAGATTATAGCAATCCTATACATCGTTACTTAGATTCGACTTCAACATATGACTCCTATGATCCGTCATTCATGTCTAGAAAACAATATGAAAGTTCGCACAACGCTTGACACATGTACAGCCCCCAACAACATCTCTCGGGGACTGACAGGTCCCACCAGACACAACACCCGTCTGGCTAGAGAAGGGAAGATTCCCTTTGCCTGCCAAATTCTGCCACAACGTACCTACCAATAGAGAACAATGCAGAATGAGCTTGGTCTTCTCTACCACCCACGTTTTGGAAAGCGTGTTTGTATTACTTGTAGTACGAGTAATTGATGTAAAATTATTTAACACTGATCAAACACTATAAATATTTAGCGATAGGCTAACCCTGTTAGGCGATGATTTATTATGAAATTTGCAATTGTTTGGAATACTAATTTCATACTAATTTACGACTGCGTGGTTGGATGATATTAGAGTACTTGGCCCTTTGGGTGAGGCAGCCATAAGTTTTCAATATAAATTAAGTACTATAAAATTTGTACATTTTTGTGTAAATAACAAATAACTGTATATTTCGGTGCTTCAACACATCGTGTTAAATTTAGGTTTGTGAAAGCAGTGCCAACTTCTTCTTTAAAATTAAAGCTAAGCTTTTGATTTGATATTTTGATTTGATATTTTCTGGTCTTCAAAAGGCGCAAAAATAATCGAATTTAAACTGTGGAGGGAAGACTTTTTCCAATGGTGGCAGAGTAATGAATGATAAGAAAAAAACGTGAATAAACTCGTAAATTTTGTGCCCAGTATCATTTTTATTGTTCAAAAAACTTAGCCCCACTTTACAAGAAATTCGCATTCACAACCATCCAGCACGCATCAAATATTTGTGGGTCACATACACATTTGACATGCCTGACGTGACTGAGCCAAGCCGTCGTCTAATTAATAAACTGACGCCATAATTCCAAACAGAATTTCTAATTACTTACCCAATTTTATACTCTCACCACTTCTGTCTGGACCAGTACCCCTAACCTCAAGGCCCTAGGGACGTACAATATAAGTCGCTTGCAGCCAACTCGAACTACCTCACCGTTTCGTTCCCACTAAATTTATTATAATTACTGCATCGAGATGTGAGCCCAAACTTTATTTGGGGACGGTTTGATAAAATACGAATTGCGGTATTGTAGGCTTTAGAGGTTATCGGTGGTGAAACTGTCTTTTATTGTCCGTTCACTTGGACCGGCTTGAAGAGCATCGAAGAACGCTCACTTTGAGAGCCGGTTTGCTCCTTTAAAAGCAAAATGGAGACTTCTCATAATAAATACTTCTTGTAAAGAAGATTTCTCAAAATTGTGATTAAAAATACAGTTTGTTCGAGTGCGAAAGAAATCGCAATGGGAGGAGATGGGAGCTTTTGATGACGTTTGATGTTTTACTGAGCGCATTGGAATGACAAGAATCATCTACTTATAAGAAATGATATTCAACTATTGAGTTCACACTAATATAATCTATATCACGCCAGATTTCTTGCGGGACAGATAGAGAGTACAGAGATCTAACAGACCTCTCTGGAGGAAGCCACGATAAACACATGAAATTAAACAATGTCTTTGTATTTTATCACACACCGTCACGCCTATATTCCCCAAGCGGGGGTGGCAGAGATGTACTGAGTACACCCACTTTTCGCCGACGATGTTAGGTCCCACGTAATAGGAGGCGAGCCTAATGCCATATACCGGGCACAATTCCTGACTCAGGAATTATACTGGAATTTTTTTTATTTGTAACCTACATTTGTCCGCCCTAGGATTTGAACCCAGGACCTCGTGATTACAAAGCGATGCTCTTTGCCACTTAGGGAATATAGGCGTGACGGGGAGTTCTTATACTGGCGCGAATATTACACACAAAATAAAACTATTTTTCAGATTTTACCGTGGTTGGTTTTTAATTTATATGTTCCCGACTTTTCGATTGATTTGTCCCTCCCATGAGAATGGTAGGGACAGGTATTTTACGTCGAAAAGTCATGTTTATTCCGAGCTACCTTAAAATTATTTTATTTCTTATTCAACCTAATTACTAATAATAATATTAGTCCTGTTAAGAAACTGTCCTGTAAGAAATAAGCAGTGATAGCTTAGTGGTTAGACCATTGGACTGCAAAGTCAGAGGTCTCGGGTTCAAACCCAGGCACGCACCTCTGTCTTTTCGAAAGCATGTGCGTATTTAAAATTAATTATCACTTGCTTTAACGGTGAAGGAAAACATCGTGAGTAAACCTGCATGCCTGAGAGTTTCTCGAAGGTGTGTGAAGTTCGCCAACCCGCACTGGGTCAGCGTGGTGGACTATGGCCTAAACCCTCTCATTTTGAGAGGTGGCCCGTGCCCAACAGTGGGACAGTTTCTTAACAGGGCTAATAATAATAAAAAAATATAAAAAGACCCCGCAAGGGATTTGGCGTGATGATATAGATAGAGATAGATAGGTGAGAAATATACGTAGTAGTAGGTACATCTAGTCTATACTAATATTATAAAGAGGAAAGATTTGTATTTTTGTATGTATGTAAGGAATAAACTCAAAAACTACTGAACCGATTTCAAAAATTCTTTCACCATTCGAATACTACATTACCCCTTAATTCTTCTTCGCGATACCATATATCCAACTATTGTAGGAACGACACTATATGAAATAAAACTATTTTACGGATTTTATCGCGGTTTATTTTTGACTTTTAGTCCCCGACGTTTCGAGTGCTTTGCAGCTTTGCAGCTGAAGTGCTAGACGTCCAAAAGGCACAGTTGTTCCGGGGTAACCTCAAACTTCTTAATTATTTATGTTTGTCCGATCTACGCATAACCTCACGGTGTCATGAGGTCTTGCAGTGTTATGCTTGGTTTTGGATTTGATTACCGGATCCCAAGTCGATGGAAGCACCCAGCCATCTTCTCTATTGAAATTAGGATGTTTTTTAATTTCAATAGCCTCGCGAACCATCCTTGGTAGGAATCGGTGTTCTTACACGAGAATTTGTGGTCTATCAAATCTGATGTTATGGCGGGTGCGGTCAAGGACATTTATTTATTTATTTATTCAGAAAACCAACAGCGTTATACAATTATTGCATACTAAGATTATGTATTCAAGTATAGCCAATAACAGGTTTTCCTTACTGTGTATACAAGTAATGGCATTGTTGGGTGAATAAAATGAATTTAAAAAGAAAAGATGACATTATGATAATATCGCCATCGTTGATTTAAAACATACTGTTTAGTGAAATATAATTATTACTTTAGTTTTAATTTATATTACTAGCTGCGATAGTGCTAACGACATGCTTTTTAAATTTAAGTTTTGAGCAAGCAAAGAGATCGATGCGGCTAAATAAAGTGTTATAAGTGAGACATGTTCACATTTAAGTCAGCTACGTGTTCTTTAACCCGAGTTTTTACCGGGGTTTGTGTTTGTTCTATATAAGAGAGACCACATTCACAATCAAGCTTGTATACTCTTGCATTGCAACTTGTAGAGGGATCTAACACTTGACAGATGGAAAAAATTGAATTATATTCTTCGGCGGCTTATAAAATGTTTTAATTGAAGCACGCTTCAATATGTAGCCAATCTTGTCCGTGACTCCTCTTATGTAAGGTAGTACAGCAGGGAGACGCTCAACTGTGGCTGGTTTCACTCGGTCACTGTGACGTTGGCGTGGGAATCGAAGCTTACTGTCGTGCAGGACTTGCTTGACATGTTGAAGCTCGGCAGCCAGATGTTTCTTGTCACAGATCCCTTGTGCTCTCTAATACAAAGATTTACCCACGGTAGCTAACTGTGTTGAATGGTAGTAAGATTAACCGTTTAAGTACCTATCAGTAGGGGTCTTTTTTCTATAAACCGTATGGCTTAAGGTGTTGTTGGGGTTACGGATTACTAAGACATCCAGGAAGGCTGGGAAATTGTTTGCCTCCAACTCCATTGTAAACTGAATGTTAGGGTTAATCGAGTTACGATGATTTAGGAATACATCGATTTTGTCAGATGGTAATATTGTGAAAGTATGATCTACGTACCGCTTGTAGAAGCTTGGCTTTACAGGTGAGGTACGAAGGGCTGTCTCCTCAAAGTCTTCCATGAATATATCGGCAACAATGGGAGATACAGGAGCCCATCGCCACGCCATCTACTTGCTTGTAGAACTGCTCCTTTCATAATAAGTAGCCAGTTTTATTTCATATGTAATATTCGCGTAAATCTAAGAACTCAGTAACGACACTATAACTATCTTTTTACATTTTTAAAGTTGATAGAAATGCCGACCAAAATCAGACCATCTTATCCATACCTTTGTATTAATTCTTATCCAAATAAATCATATCGTATTCAAGATTGTTTCAATACCTGTAGATTACTTTTAGAATTACTCAAATCGAACATACCATTCAAAAGATATTACGAATTTAATAATGTAAATCTAAACAAAATACTTATAGAAAAATAAACGCCGCCGCGCTGTGGCCGGTGTGGCGCCACGCAGCGCAGCGGGCAACGCGGCGAGGGAGGGGGGGCCGAAGTGCGGGAGAGGGTCCTGCACATCTATGAAATAGGTAGCTGCGCGTTCCTAAGCAGCGGACGCAATTTCCACCCGAGCAAAACCGGGACGGGCCGCTAGTTATTAATAAAAGCACTAATTGTACCCGCAAGTCGTATGCGTCATTTTTAGATCCGTAAGCTTTTTTTTGAGACAAAAAGTAGCCTATGTCCTCTTTAACCTATGTCTTCTATGTCTCTAGATAAAATTTATATCCTTGCCGATATTTATCAAAATCTGCTCAACAGTTTTGGCGCGAAATGATAACAGACGTTTGTCTGTTATTAGACAGACAGGTAGAGCTACTTTCGAATTTATAGAGTACTGTTAATATTGAAAAAGCTAGAATTGTTTTTAATTCGCTTATTCCCATAGCATTATGTCATATGACATACTAATTTGTGGATGTTCTGCTGAACTGAATACCCTTTTTGTTCTTCAGAGAAGGGCTATTCGTGCAATTTACAATTTGGCCCCCAGAGCTTATTTTATAGAAAAATTCAAAGAGATAAATATTGTAACTGTTGTCTCGCAATTTATATATGAAATACTATTATATGTTAAAAAGATCTAGATATCAGTAACTTTAAAAAATATAGCGACATTCATCATGTTAATACACGGAACAAAGATGATCTTATTGTACATTCTACTCGTCTCCATAGAATTAGCAAATCTTTCAGGGGGCAATGTACGCTTCTACAACAAAAAGGCTATTAAAACTAGACTATGTAGTATGTAGTTATATCATAATACGAGTATATCGGATTATATCGACGATAAAACTGTTTTGGTTTGAGCAGCTCCTCATACAGCAACTCATAAATATATTTTGCAAAATACTTTGTTAAAATACAATTTTATAAAAAAGAATGATAAACAGAAAGGCCAGTCCGATTAAGTTAAAAGACTAGTCCGCTGAGTTCCTCGCCGGATCTTCTCAGGGTGAGGCCGCTTTCTGATCCGGTGGTAGTTGTAAAAATGTAATGATTTTTGACGTTTGTAAGCGCTCTTGTTGCCCTATACAAATAAAATATTTTAACTTTGACTATGTAGTCTCTGCCTACCCCGCAAGGGCGTGATGATATAGATAGAAGTATGGATCAATAACGTGAGTGTGATTCTATTTATTTTATGTCTAAATGCACGTGTGGCGACGCGGCAACAATGGTTTGGGACGAAATCGTACGATATATCATTTCTAGTGTCTTATTATCACGTTTTCTCTGATCTATACCAAAAGAAAATACTTTACCAAGACACAATCCAGTCTAAAACATTAATAATATAACGTTACGAAATGAACCGGCCCTATCGCCGGATCTCCAGTTTATCCGGGTATTTAGGGGCGGTGACGAAGGTTGATCACCGGGCGACGGGCGAGATAAGTCACGGACTCGATACCCGGGTCTGTTTGTGTGTTTGTTGGCTATTATCTAATGTATAGTTTGGCCAGAGTTTGGGGCAAATAAGAGTACAGACAAGTTTAACTGAACAGACTGTCAATAGCCATAGATGGAATCGTAATTCGCAAAACCTCAAAATCTTGTACACACGTCAAAGGTATCTAGTTTGTTTTAGAATAGAATCCTTCCTTGTGTTTTTTTCTCTAAATATAATAAAATTCGCGCGCTCGTAGCGCTGTGCGACCGCGGTGTTCTTACCGATTACCAAGATTATGCAACGTTCGACTCGGTTGGCCCGAGATTGGTGACCGTTTGTGGCATTTTCATATTCGAGCGTCTCCGTGCTTCGGAAGGCACGTTAAGCCGTTGGTCCCGGTTACCACTTAATGTGGTAGTCGTTAAGCCAAGTTGGAAGCCTTAAAGCCGGCTTGATAAGTTCCAACAGCAGGTGGCCACAAACCTGTCTCCACCAATCCGCACTGGGTCCGCGTGGTGGAGTATGACCTAATCTCTCTCACCTCGATTTGTGAGAGAAGGCCTTTGTCCAGCAGTGGGCAGTATAGGCTGATATTATTATAATAAACTTGCTATCATTTCATTCTAATCGATTGGGTATCCTGTAAAAAAAACACTAATCATTTTATGTTGTTGCTATAATATGTTAAATTATTAAATTTATGATCTTAATTTACTAATTCGATTAAATTTGTACACCATAATTTTTTTTACCTATGTTTTTACAAATAAATATTTCATTCATACGATATTTTGGAGAACAATATAAGTCTGTTAATGTATACTGATCTGTGATTCTAATTCGTTCATACAATAAAGATAATACAGGTATCAATAAAAAAGAAACACCATCACGCCTGTATTTTTCAATCGAAGATGGCCGAGGTTTACCCTGACAAATTTTTGTGTGATCCAGAAATAATTGTATCGTTGTCGTTTGAAACGCACATAGTTGTATAATTTGAAATGTATGTCACTACCAAAAACACCAATGTAAAATTCTAAATAAATAAAGCCGTCAAATCAGAAAATCACGCACACTAAACAATCAAAGATCAAAGACCTCAATCTGTTTTATCCCAAACTATAAAACGTACAGGCGAAATTGAAAGATATCCAACAATGCAAATACGAGAAGGAAACTCGCACTTCCCTCCATCGTAAAGCTGGGGCCCAACAAGAACATTTATTTCCCGACAAATTGTATAAAGAAAAAGAAAAAAGACATTTGCGAACTCATAAAACTAACTTTTTCATTGTAAACATTATGTATTTTTTTTTATTTATATGGTTTCTGGTTTCTGGAGACCTATTAAACTCTTTTGGGTTTGGAGACGTTCGTCGAGTAAACGCGATAAGATGTTACGTTTTCCGGTTTGTAAGTGGTTAATTAATTAGAAAATCAACACTGTCACGCCAATATTTCTAAAGCGGGGGTGGCAGAGATGTATTGTGTACACTTTTCACCGACACGATGTTGGGCCCCATGTTGTAGGGGGCGAGACTATTGCCATTATTGCCTATCGAATAATTTCAATTTTTCCAACCTGGGATTTCAACCAAGGACTTAGTGAGCGCTACCTAAGCAGTCCTGTCCTGTCAAGTCTTGGTTCTATAACTGTTGGCGATAAGTGGGGTATACTGTACTGGTGTATTAGGATGATTTGGCGCAGTTGTTAAGAGCTTAAGAGGCTCCGCCCACTGAGTCGAAAAGTCGCGGGTTCGATTCCCGCACGGGACATATCTTTGTGTGACCCACAATTATTTTTTTAGTCTGGGTATTTGTATATGTGAATTTTCATGTTTGAAAAACCACCCACCCACGACACAGAAATAATCCTAGTGTGGGGGTACGTTTTTTTTAAAGGAAAAAAATACAGTACACCTCTGCCACCCTTGGTTGAGGAATATAGGCGTGAGGAGGATAATTTTTTGTAGTAATATTGCATATGGTTTGGCCCGGCTTCGGTGTAATCTTGAAAAAAAACTGAATTATGCCGCCGGGAGACGCAAACGTATAAATTTTCAATCCCTCACAAGGTTGACGGGCCATTTTCGCTATCGCGCTCAAAGTTGCTCAGACATGCTTATAGTAGGGCTGCCACGAAGTCTTGGCATGGAATTTTGAAAAATTCGTACATATTCGGCCTATATCCTATTAGGATAGATAGTCCACAGTTTAATAGTTTTATTTCATGTATAATATTCGCGTAAATCTAAGAACTCAGTAGTCTACAGTTAGTTACAGAGCAGTGATAGTCTACTGCATAGACCGTTGGACTGCAAAGTCAGAGGTCTTGGGTTCAAACCCAGGCACGCACCCATGTCTTTTCGAAAGCATGTGCGTATTAAAAACTAACTATCACTTGCTTTAACGGTGAAGGAAAACATCGTGAGGAAACCTGCATGCCTAAGAGTTTTTCGAAGGTTTGTGAAGTTCGCCAACACGCACTAAGCCAGCGTGGTGGACTATGGCCTGAACCCTCTCAGTTTGAGAGGAGGCCCGTGCCCAACGGTGGAGCAGTTTCTTAACAGGGCTAATATTATTATTATATTAGCCTACAGTTCGCACCATGCTACGATTTTACCTCGTTCGCTTTATCTACAAAGTTTATTAGCAGTTGAAAAAAAATACTTAAGTACATTGATATGTCATAACAAGCTACACAGTCCCGTTCAAAAGTTACTCTAATAAACGTCCCCAAAGCCACGTGTATAGTTACAGTTAGGATATAAACATAAATTAGGTCACATTGTATCTTACTCTTTCTATCTACCTATATCATCACGCCAGATCCCTTGCGGGGTAGGCAGAGAGTACGGAGTTCCAACAGGTTCTTTCCTTACAATCCTCTCTGTCTTCCTCCACTCTCAAAGTTCGTCTCATACACGCTCGCCGGTTACGAAGACTCTTGACTTGTCCTTCAGATAAGACTCGGTCTATTTGATCGTGGTAAGATAGTGTAGGTTTTTCCCGGCACTTACATCCTTCCACTTTCGTATTGTAACGGAGCATACCCTATTTAACCGACTTCAAAAAGGAGGAGGTTCTATGTTCGGTTGTATGTATGCTTTTTTTTATGTATGTTCAGCGATATTTCCGTCAATTGTGGACCGATTTTGATATTTTTTTTGCATTGGGTTCAGTATAGCTCCGCGGTGGTCCCATTTTAATTTCATTGGTATTGGACCTTGGACTTAGAAGATACACCAGGGAACTCCTTAACGACAAACAATAGGCATGTGTAAATTGAGATATTATGGGTATGACGTCTATCCTATAGGTACCCTACTATAGAACTAAGCATTATATTAGCCAACTTCAAAAAAGGAGGTTCATAATTCATCCTTTTTTTATAACTCCTTTGCTTATGAACCGATTTTGATGATTCTTTTTGCATTTGGTTCAGTATAGTTTTGAGGTGGTCGTATTTTATTGTTATTGGTATTGGACCTTGGACTTTCAAGATACAAGAGGGAATACCTTAACGGCGAACAGCACAAATGTATAGATTCAGTTGTTATAGTCATTATATTAATCCTGTAGGTACCTTACTTTGCAACTTAGCAAAATAATATAATATCGGTATATAAATATTACTAAATAATTCACTCGTCACTTAAAACGGTGCTGGTTGGTGCAGTCGGTTACTTGGCACCGACTTCAAATATTTATTTTTTTGGTTTTTGAAGTCGGTTTACCTTTTTTTTTAAAGATTTTTCATCTTTACACCGACACTAAATTTCATACCTACTCGCTTTCTTACTACGCTGTTGAGAATTCGGTTGGTCACTTACTCGTATCACTTAAATTTGTTCTTGCAAAAAAACGGAAGCCTGTTAATTTTTTGGTACCGTCCACTTTTGCTTGCCTTTTGGTGGTGCTATTTTTTGTGCAGCGAGCGTGTATTTATCTATATTTGATTGATGCTTACATATCTCATTATCATACCCATTTTTCCTCGAATAACGACGATGACGGACGATTTATCGCAGTGGTTAAGAGTTTAAGCCGCTCCGCCCACTGTGTCCAATAGTCGCGGGTTCGATTCCCGCACGGGACAGATCTTTGTGTCATCCACAATTATTTGTTCCGGTCTGGGTTTTAGTATTTGAATTTTCATGTTTGTGAACCACGACTCACGAGGCAGGAATAAATCGTAGTGTGGGGCTACGTTAAAAAAAAGGAAAGAAGGTGTCGGCAATGATTTATACAATATATTCAAGTTGCGCCGTTTTAGTTATCGTGCTCAAAGATGCTCAGACAAGCGCATAGTGGGGCTGCCGCGAAATATTGGTTTGAAAAGTTTTAATAAATACATAGGTACTTACTGACGCTTATATTAGCCACGGGAGGTAGCCCAAGACTACACCATGCTTGCATCCCACTGAGGTAGGCAAAGACTTACAGTTCACTCACTCACTCCAATATGGCCGAGGGGAGTGGCAGTTCCAGCAGTCATACTCGTGAACGGGTGCTGCTTGTGGGGACTGGTTCATCTGGAATCCTTTAGACACTCTTTACTGATAACATCATTAGATTCATATCTCAAACGTAAGGCATCACACTGGAGCTAGATCGAAACTATTTAATTGTAATCTAAACATTGTGTCCACACAATATGATTGTAAAAAAAGAAAAGAAAAAAGAGAGAGAGATGTAAATAAAAAAGACAAGCCCGCTGAGTTTTTTGCTGGATCTTCTCAGTGGAGGCCGCGTTCCGATCCGGTGGTAGATTAGTAATTAAATTAGATTTTTTTATTAATAAATTGACTATTTGTCAGCGCCCCTGCAGCGCTTACATAAAAAAAAAAATTTGAGTTCGAGTTTGAAAATATGCAACGATTTTGACAGTATATATGAACTTACCATTTATAGTTGTTTTACTTTCACACCCATTCTTCGTGGAGAGTTGATAAAGGTATACACAAAACATTCATATTTAGTCGATAGTCACAAGCTTTTGGCTTAAGAAGTTTTTACCATTGATAAATTATTGATCTAGCTTTCTCAATATGCTAATTATGCGCGTTTGGGTATAATTTAACCAATTTTTTTCGTGACACCATTTTTGGAGCACACCATTGTACATATTTTTCAATATTCTATAAGTCTTTCTCAGATCTGAAGGTGTCCTCACACATATCAAGCTTGCATAGCATGCAGAACCAAATTCATAAATAAATAATGTCGTCGTGAACTAGTAGCAACCCTAGCTGCCCAGTTTATTTTTCCCGTTAAAACGGTTTGACGTTAAATATTATGTATAGTTTCGTTGCCACTAACATAAGATTTCTTTAGAACGCTCACTTTTCTCAGAATAATTTTCTCCTTGCTAAAATTCTCCGCGAAGAAAGTAGAATGACATCTTGCATCTTATTCTTGAAGATGTAGTAGATAAAATGGGAACAAGGGAATAAAGAACAATAGATACTCACGCCTTTACACCACTGACGTAGGCAAAGACTACAGGTGGCTACATACTACGATACTAAAACATTTTCGTCATCGGTTTCCTCAGACCTTGTGATCGCCTGAACCACCACGCACTTGACCCTTGTCAAAGAGACCATTCTTGTGGTCGTGTTAAGTTCAAAAATTAATAAGAATAATTAATTATTTAAGAAGCTAGTAAAGTTAATAATAATTGCAAATCAAATTGTAGCGTCCGGCGTTCGTCCCCTTTGGAATAGATCAAACCAACAGTTTTTACCCCTCAAACCTCATTCACATAGTCCTTGTTCTATTTCATAATCAACAATATTCATTGCACCTGCTGGGGTCAGTCCGCTGTTTATGTTTCTTCATTTTCAGCAATTGATCTCAGCAGGTGACTTACATAACATTAGCTTCTCGCAAAGGGCCTCTACGTGGACCCGTGTCTCGGTGAAATCCTTTCAAAGGTCCGGGTAATACCCGTGAATATCAGCGATATACTACTACTGTCTGTACTGTCTACTGTCCTGCTTCTGGGCAAAGATCGTCCCTCATCAATCGAGACAAGAGAGAATAGATCAAACTCCACGCACACTCAGTGTGTATTGGTTGGCAGGTTGGTGACCACCTGCTCTTGGAACATTTCAAGCCACATAATAGGTATCCACCTCGACATAACGACTACCACATAATATCAATGACGAGGTTAGGTCCCAATGTGATAGGGGGTAAGCCACCATTACACCGGGTTCAATCATGAACTCCGAATTTCGAATGAGATTTTTCTGTAGGAACGGGGGCCAAAATTGCTTGCGGCCGTAGGTTTTATCTTGATTCCCTACACGAGGTCCCTGGGTACTGCTTAATGAGCAGCACGTTCACCTGCTATAGCCGTGGCTGGTTAACACCCTCTCAGCAAAGTCACGCCACTAAGCGACCCAGTCGTAATTATACTAATTAAGAACTCGGTCTAACTTCCGACCCCTCAGCCTGTTTCAGAATGGAAAGGTATTACTGAGTTATCGAGCTGCATCTTCGGCTCCAGCGACACTTTCCACCAGGTGAGATAGGAATCTATCGCTGACCTGTCCTCAATGAAAAAAAATATATATCCGACCATCCATTCGAATCCAAGATCTCGTCATCGCCACTCACACTAGACCAACGAAACCGTCAATGTACTATTTATTCGTCCATATCCGACCACCACTTTCATTCTAAATCCCACACTATGAAGACAAAGCAGCAATTCTTTACCCAAACGACGCTATACATCGCGTAACATAACGTTTTACTTATATAATATTTTTAAATAAACCTTTATCTGCAAAGGTTTACAGCACGGGGACGCTCAATTCTTTTTAAAAGGATTTTCGATGCGGCTGCTCCGTGGAACCGATTTTTACCAACTTAAAGATGTTATATACAACGTAATGTGTGTTTTATCGCTTCGGGATAAGGTGTAGTTGCTGTGCAGATGCAATTTTGTCTGGGGTGCTCGTGAATTATTCGGTTCAGAGGTTCACAGCGAGGAACGGCCAGCGTTGGTACTGCTATTTTACGGCACTCGACGTCGAAATTCTTACCGACCGGCGCTGAGAATCGAATTGAATTTGATGTTGCCAATTGGTATTTTATTTACTGTGAATGTTGCCAATATAATCTTGTCGTTGGCAGAATGAAAAAGTTATGGGTGATTTTGATAGTTTTTTCTGCGAGTTTTTATTTAACTTGTTTTTATGCCTGTCTTTTGGGTTTCAAATTTGTAACCCATTTCCCCGCACTAACTAATATCTTCAAGTACCCTTGCGGGATAAGCAGAGTTAAGACTTCCAATAGCTGCTTTCCTACTGACCTCACTCGCCCCTTCCACTGCCAAAGCTCGTTTAAACTGGCGATCACGAGGTCCTGGGTTTCTCAGAATAAAAACGCTCAGCGGTAAATTCTCAGTAGCAGTTCTGAGTCTAACATTGTACCCGGTACAAAGGCAAATAGGCTCGCCCTCTTATCCACAGGTACCTAAATTACAACCAATAATCGTACACAATAGGTATAATTCTGCCATTGTCACATGGGCGTAACGCCGAATATTTGGTTCAAAGTTAGTTTTATTTCAAAGAGAAATACTCTTATAATTAAAATCAATCAACGTGTTTCAAAGGTATTTTATTTTCCCATTAATAAACTAATTAGCTCTTCTCTAGGAATCACGAATCGATATTCTTGGGGGCCGGGCTTATAAGTTCGGATATATCTTCCCACGCTCCTGAATCTATTACCAGAAGCAAATCTGATTCTAGGTATGCTGCTTCCACTGAAAATTGAAAAAGAAATTTAAAGTCGTGCATATATATATCAGCCGATGCTGTTCCACTACTGGTGGGTCTAATAAGTCTGTCTGGTGGGTAATAGGTCTCTTTAATCACAAGAGAGTAATAACACGAGACATAAAAATAAATTAGATCAACCGCAACTTCGCCAGTGAAAAATTGATACGTCTTTCATGGGGCACTGTGATAGATTTTATTAAAAAATTCCAATTGATATCACTAAACTTAGTGAAAATAAGTTCAAAGCTTGTGTTAAACAAGCACTTTGTAATCAAGCTAAATAATGTATATATGTAATAAAAATATTTGGAAAGTTGCTATTCTGGCTCCACTTAAATAATGATAACTTGTTCAACCATTATTAGTTAACATTCCCTCTCTTCCTTCTATTAATTTTACATTTTTTTATTATTTTCATGTTTTGTAAATGTGGGAACCGTGTAGTCATTCTCGTTAACAGTATAATTTGCTTAATTCGACTTAGACCCACCTGATGACTAACCGGCATCGTTCTCTCATACCCCACAATAAAATATAAAATTTTTATATTAAAAGGGTAACCGTGGAGAGTCTTTCCCTTCTTCTTCACAGCAATGACATTCTGAAGTGGTGGTAGAGTCCTTATTAATTTTCTGACGATTCTGATTCTGAGTCTGATTCTGGCAGTGATTAAGTTATACTCCTTTTTGTTGTTTGTTGTTGTTTTAGTGATCTACGCTGTTGGCCGCGGGGCCTTTACAGCTTCACTGGACAAGGGGGCGATATTGCAACTACTACGCTCGAGTCAGAAGGGCAAGGGGGCAACTAGCTCAAGGGCGCTTCGAGGAGGAACAGCCTCGGGTTGGGCAGTTGCTATGGGGGAGTGGATATACTAGGTGTGACACCTAGGTGCTCTGCACCGGCCGGCGGGCAAGGGATTCTTCGAACTCGCCGGCGAGGTCAGTATCTAATCTTGAGTGCGGCACCCGTATTCAAAAAAAAGGGAAGTAAGGGCATCGGGAGGGTCGGTGAGAATATGCCGCGGGCGGTGGTAGCGGCTGATAGGAGGGAGTCAGGTGCGTGGTCGGCAGCAGGTACGATTAGGGGATTCCGATGGTTGGACCTGTTTGCGAGTTTGTAGCGTATTATCGCCTTTTTCAATAAAGGCGCGAATAGGTTCAAGACCGAGATCGAAATGGAGATCGACATTCCGTATGTACCATGGGTAACCGACGGCTTTTCTAAGAAATCGGGACTGGACAGCTAGGAGTCTGTCAATGTGAGAGCGGGCGGCGTGCCCGAACACCACAGAAGCGTACGTCATGATGGGCCATACACAAGTTTTGTAAAGTGTCACTTTATTCCTAAGGATCATTTTTTCCGCTTGCAAATCATCGGGTAAAGACGGCTGAGCAGAAAAGCGGTTCGGTTACGGACTCGCTTGATGTGCGGTCCGAAGATCATGGTTGTTTAGTGTCCCCTAGATATTTGATTGTTTGAGCCAGGGGATGGGTCGGTCGAACAAGGTTACTTGGCCTAGATTACATCTGGGGTGACGCAGGGAGGGGCGGGGGGTGGCATCTCTAGAGAGGAAGACCGCAGCGCTCTCTCTAAGTTATACTCCAACATGCGAACGCAGTGCGGATTGGTGGAAACAAATTCGTAACCTGCTGTTGGGACTTACCAAGCCTATAAGGCTTCTAACTTGGCCTAACGACTACCGGCCTAACGACTACCATATCAGATGATAATCGGTACCAACAGCTTAACGTGCCTTCCAAAACATACTCCGATATGGAAATGTCACAAAGTTCACCAATCTCAGACTGACCCGTTGCGCTGCAGGGTACTAAAAGATAGATTATACTAAAAGAAACCGAGCAAATTTAATACCAGTGATTCCTAAAGTGGGTTCCGTGGAACCCAGAGTGGTATCATGGAAAAATCACAATTAACATTGACTCGTTGGATTATTTGTGGGTCCTTATTCGCTAAGACCAGACGCGGCGTGTTGCGGTAACTTTGTGAAATTATCTGGACTACTATGAAACGATCATTAAAATGATCGTTTCATAGTAGTCCAGATAAACGGTGTTATCATAAAACGTCACGTTCATTTTATTTGGACATAGCGGACTGTTAATAGTGTCCGACCGAAGGGCCGGGAACCACACGGCAGGCAATGATAGTTAATTATTTTTAATACGCACATGCTTTCGAAAAGACAGAGGTGCGTGCCTGGGTTTAAATCCGAGACCTCTGACTTTGGAGTCCAACGGTCTAACCACTAGGCTGTAACTGCTTCACAGAAGTATATATGTAATATAAACTCCATTGTTTCGAAATCTTGTTTTAGCATCAATACAATCGTAGATACCAGTTCTATATATAAGATCAGGGGTTATATTCTTCCTGAAGCATAACACAATGTGATTCATCTAAAATAGAGAATTTTATTTATTAAATACAGATAAAGTTTACATAACAAATATCAACTAATGAGATAATTACTAACCTAAAATAGAGAATCGACAATTAAATGTTCATGCTTCACTATTCTTATTATAAAAACTTGAATCGTCTTTTGCACTTTTAAATTAAAGCAAATTCACAAACATAACTGAGTTTTAAAGATATTATTAAACAACATTTGTAATTTAACTGTATGTTACTATTTGATTTCAGAAAAAAATCCACCCGTTCTTTTTTATATTCTCCTCACTGGTGGCTCCCTCTTATGGCTGAACTGTTACATACTCAAATGTCAATGTCAGTGTCAACGTCAACACAAAGATTACATCACCCCCCTTCGAAATGTAAATTTTTTTCAACTTAAGTTGAGTAAAATATTGCTGCAAAATCTAAAAATCAACAAGCATAGGAATAAGCTTTGTGACATGATATAGTCCAATAGATCTTGTACCACGACCGGTATTTATTTTAAAAACTGAATCCGATATTTTTTCTTCAATTTCAAAGGGACCAATTCTAATTTCATCCATCTTTTTTTTGTTTAATTTGTTTCCATAGTCAACATATACCTTATCTCCTTTTTTAAATTCATGCTGTAATCTATTTTTGGCAAATAAAGTTTTATTATATTCGTGCGATTTTATAGACCTTTGGAGTGCTATTTTCCTGTCTTCTTCCAAACTTTTTGTTAATAACTGTTTTTCTTTTAATTCATGTGGTAACAAGTCTGTAGACTCACCAGATAGCAAATATTTAGGAGAAAATCCTGTTACAGAATGGTTTGTTTCATTGTATCTATTTCTACATTCTTCTGCTATTTTTGACCAATTTGTTTTTCCTTTTGATTCATTCATTTTGCATCTTATTTTGTTCACAATAGTCTGGTTTAGCCTTTCGTTTAAACCATTTGAGAACGGTGTGTCTACCGCTGTAAGTATTAATTGAATATTCCGGTTCTTAAGGTAATTTTTGAATTCAATCGAATTAAAAGCTGGATATTGATCAGAGAGTAAGATGTCTATTGTTTCTTCTTTAGGAATTTTTCCTATAAGTTTGATGAAGTCTCGAGCATGTTGATTCTTAGAACATAGGATATATGCGTACCTAGTAAAGTGGTCTACTAGTAGATGTAAATATCTTTTTGCTGATCTTTGACCTCCAAATCCTCCTATTGTGTCCAGTGACATTATTTGAAAGGGTTTGTTAGCTGGCCCTAATTGCGACATAAAGCCATATTTTCTATTTAATCTTGTTTTATTTCTTATGCATATCTCGCAGTTTTTGCATATATTTTTAATATTATCTGATAGATTCGGTGCAGTATAAAAGGGTTTTATTTTAGATTCTGTTTGATTTATTCCAGTATGACAATATTTTTCATGGGTCTTTTTTATTATAGTTTTACTGTAATCTTCACTTAAAACTATTTTTTTCCTATTTTTCCCACTTTTTTTATAATAAATTCCATCTTCTAAAATAAGGTTCTTTTCAAGTTCATTTATGTGCAAGTTTTGTGCTTGATCATATTTTATGTCATGAATATCAATAATATTTACCGTTTTTAAGTTATCTTCAATATTTGCATCAATGTCTAATACTGGATTTCTGCTGAGACAATCTGCTTCTGTATTATTTTTCCCTGGAAAATATTTTATTTCACAATTATATTGTGACAGATAATGTGACATATCGCCTAATTTATCGTCAGGTCTGTTTCTTATATTTAACTTCTCTAGAGGTTTGTGATCTGTATAGACAGTAAAATAGTTTCCAATCAACCAATGTTGCCAAAACTTTATGCTCTCTTTTATGGCTAAACATTCTAAAAATATCGCTTTTTTCTTTTTTTGTGATTCATTTATTTTTTTAGAAAAATATGCTACCGGTTTTTCTTCGCCATTGTGCTGAATTTGTTTCAAAACTGCTCCTATTCCTATGGCACTGGCATCTGTATAAATAAATATTGGTGCTTGTGGATCATAAATGGCTAGTATTGGTTTGGAACATAGATAATCTTTAACTTTCCTGAATGCATCCTCACACTGTTCTGTCCAATTAAATCTTTGATCTTTTCTCAGCAATTTGTGTAAAGGATCAAGAACTATTGAGACATTCGGAATGTATTTTCCATAAAAATTTATTTTTCCTAAAAATTGTCGTATTTGTCTTCTATTTTGAGGAGCAGGGAAATCTTTTATTGATTTCAAATTGTCTTTTAGAGGTGTGATCGTATTCTTTTGTAATATATGACCTAAATACTTAACAGCATCACATGCAAACTTAAATTTTGTTAATTTTAGCCTGAAACCTTCTTCTCGAATAGCCTCCAGTAATTTTTTTAAGTGTGTAATATGTTCATCAAATGTCTTAGAGAAGATCAGTATATCATCAATAAAATTCACTGCAAATCCTGTCAGACCATTTTTCCTTATAATATTTCCCAAAATCCGTTGAAATATGGCTGGTGATGTCTTAAGGCCGAAGGGTAAACAGGTCCATTGGTAATGACCTTCTTGAGTTACAAAACCTGTTTTGTGTCGGTCTGTAATTTTTAAAGGGATGGACCAAAAAGCTGAATTTATATCCAGAGTTGTAAAATAATTACAATTTATTGTTTTTATTATTAAGTCTTCTATGAGAGGAAATGGTTGTGATTGAGGTATTATTATTTTATTTAAATCTCTGAAGTCTATGCATAATCTATTTTTTTTTCCTTCGTCCCTTTTAAAAGCCAAGGTAACAGGTGCCGCAAACGGACTGTAAGATTCCTCGATTAATTCATGTTTTAAAAGTTGTGAGATTTGATTTTCTATTTCTATCTTGTCTTGGACTGAACATCTATATGGTCTTTTATAACAATATTTTTCAACTTGCAAATCTATACAGGCTTCATACTTCTTCACTTTTCCAGTGTCATATTTATTTTTAGCAAACATTTCTGTGTAACTATTCAATAATATGTTTATCTCTTTTCTTTGATCATTATTTAAGTATTCTGTATCTATATTAAATTTGTTTGTATCTATACCTTCATTAAAGTTTACTGTATATTCTTTTTCTTCTATATTTATTTCCATATTTTCAATCTGTTTATCTTCAAACATATTTTTACTACTTATTTTAAAATTGTCTGTTTTTTGTATTTGGATATTTAAATTCTCATCATGAATCAATCCAAATTTATGTATTGAATCTAATCCTAGTATTAGATCATAATTAAAATTTTCATTTTCAAAGATAAATGCATTTATTTCAATCTTCTTATGCAATAACTCCGCATCCAGTGTAATTAACCCTTTAGTTTTACCCCCTCCACTTATTGTTTTTACTGTGCTATAACAATAATTTGGCTTCATATTCGTCACCTGAACTAATTTTGAATTTATTAATGTTATTCGTGAACCAGGGTCATACAGCCCCTTGGCTTCTAATGTATTATTTAACAACACCGTAATCTCAATTAGTGGAGGGAATTTTAGTTTTTGGATCTTCATTACTCAGTTCAACTTTTAATATTGAATTAGAATTAAGGTTTTTGTCATCGGTTGTTTTTTTTTCATAGTTATACCAGCAAACATTCTCCGGATGAAATCTATTTAATTTTCCTTTATTCCCACAAATCCTGCACGATTTTTTTTCAGTTTGTTTTATTTCTTGTTTATTGTATTTATTTCCTATGCTTAAGTTTTTCTTTGTGTCGTTTTTCCTTGTTAAACTTTCTAGTCCTCTTATGCAGTTAAATAAGTCATTTACTTCTTTAAGGCTTTCTCTGTCTATTCTATCCATTATGAAGTTTGGTAGACCGGTGGCAATCAAATAAATCAGGGTTTTTGTATCTATTGATTTGTTTATTTCTAGTAACAGTCTCTCTTTTTTAAGAGCATATTCTAACATTGATCCTTGTATATATTTAAAATTCATAGCGTACCTGATTGGTGACCAGCCTTTATCAGCAAATGTTTCACTTAAACTTTTCTTCCATACAGACCAATCTGAATCTATAGTATGTTTGATAATCATTGAGGTGTACCAATCTATACAAGTATCTTCCAATAGTAATCTTAGAATTTCTACTTTTTGTAAATCTGTATCTATTTGTAAACGTGCACATTCACTTTCAAAAGTATCTAACCATTGTTTAACATTTGTTGTATTTCTTGAAAACTTCTCTATTGAAAATTCTACTACTAATCTCGTCTTATTTTCTGTTTTTTTTAACAATGTTGGTTCTGTTGATGATGACCCATGACTTTGTTCTAATTTTTCAAGTAAAAATCCATCAAATTGTAAGTTATCATCATCTAAATATGTTGATTTCATTTCCTTGGATAATGTTATCCAAACCTGTCTCTTATCGTGCCTTTTCTGGAGAGATTTTTTTATTTTGTCAAATATTTCATGCTTTAATATTTCTTTGTGTAAGTGCACTGATTGATACTCTCTAGGTACAACAAAAGTTTGGTTTTGTGTATCTGTAATGGAGGTTATGGCATAAATATTTGTCTTATTGTCATCCGGTTTGGCTTTTATAATAAATTCAAATCTTAATTTTTCCATTGTTTAGGTTAACAATTTTTTTTTTTTTACATGTATATGAATTGTCGATTTATAAGATCAGGGGTTATTTTCTTCCTGAAGCATAACACAATGTGATTCATCTAAAATAGAGAATTTTATTTATTAAATACAGATAAAGTTTACATAACAAATATCAACTAATGAGATAATTACTAACCTAAAATAGAGAATCGACAATTAAATGTTCATGCTTCACTATTCTTATTATAAAAACTTGAATCGTCTTTTGCACTTTTAAATTAAAGCAAATTCACAAACATAACTGAGTTTTAAAGATATTATTAAACAACATTTGTAATTTAACTGTATGTTACTATTTGATTTCAGGAAAAAATCCACCCGTTCTTTTTTATATTCTCCTCACTGGTGGCTCCCTCTTATGGCTGAACTGTTACATACTCAAATGTCAATGTCAGTGTCAACGTCAACACAAAGATTACATATATACTGGTATAACGTATTAAATCCTGCGATACGTCTAGACGGGGATATCTAATGGTATAGGATATTATCCACAATATATTAGATGATATTGGACGTCAAGTAAGCATAAGTTTATTGCTATAGAATGTCGTATTCAACATCTCTATAAATAAGGAATAAGACAATTTACCCTTAGAATAACAATAATCTAGAAGCCCCGGGCGCGCATCAATTTGAAGCAACAATTAGTACTTGCAAAGCAAGTAGTCACGCGTATACGCGAGCAGTCACTCGGCGACCGTCGCGCGAAATAACGTGCACTACGCGTGTTAAATTAAATTGAATGACCGCGTCTTGCGGCGTTCCTGTACCAATTCTTTTAAGCTCAAAAAAAACTGGGTGAGATTACATTTCATGTGTTAGCAGCGCAATCGGGCATCGTATCATTTAAATATTGAATTGAATATTCCGTTCATAATTGTCACCGAAAATGATGCGTCCATTTTGTCTGTGTTGCCAATACCACAGTGTAATTTTTCCCTAGTTTTATTTACTGTAGACATTAGTTGTTATAGTATATAAATTTAGTTACTAATAACATTAAAAATATCTTCACGCCTATATTCCCCAAGCGGGGGTGGCAGAGGTGTACTGAGTACACCCACGTTTCGCCGACGATGTTAGGTCCCATGTAATAGGGGGCGAACCTATTGCCATATACTGGGCACATTCCAGACTCCGGACTTGTACTGGTAAGTTTTCGTTAGAAAAACTACACTTGTCCTACCAAGGATTTGAAGCCAGGACCTCGTGATCACAAAGCGATGCGCTTTGCCGCTAGACCAACGAGGCAGTCTACTTATTACATAATGATTTTACTACTTAGTTACGATGACGAAAGTACTTTTCCTACTTTTAATTACTAAGATCTGTATGGAATGGCGCTTTTATATGTATGGCGCAGTAATATATTTAAAGCCGGGATATAATTTTATGCCTAGTAGTATAATGATATGCCGGATGAATCATAGGCCTAAATTTTGCCGACGATATGAGATACTAAAAACATATTTCGCCATGTGGCGGGGGTAGGGGTGTACCGCGTACACACACATTTCAGGCACCACTTAAAAAAATGGTTCAACAAAAGGGATATTTGAACAGGACGATTAGTACGTCGTGCGTCCTGTTGCTGCTGTGGCTAGTATGCGCCGTGAAGGAGAATTCAATAAAAGCCGAATAATCTTGAAACAGTGCTCCACCCACCAGTTGTGACCCTCTTCGCGCAGAGTTTCTTCCTATAATCTTCCAATGCCCAGTCGCTCGAACGTGTCTGGCGCGATTTTTCGCGCTCTTAAATACTATTTTGGTGTGTCACAACTAGTGGGCTTTGCACCGAGTTTATTACTGAAACGGACCAATTACGATGCAATTATTCCTGTCTCTTTCAGGTTTACACTGTTCTAATTATTCCTATCCCTTTCAGGGTTACACTCTTCTAATTGTTCCTATCCCTTTCAGGGTTACACTCTTCTAATTGTTCCTATCCCTTTCAGGGTTACACTCTTCTAATTGTATACTAGTGTATATGCGCTAGGATTCTATGACATTATCTTATTTCTAACTTAAATTACATAATGTACTACAGTAACTTAATCTATTATATAATCTATTTATACAAATCATGCAGGCGTCGTCCTGTACATTTCTCCCGCCGTGAACTGTCGGCTTCACTGACGGTTCATAAGTCTTCGTGGAGGTACGACGTCGGCAACACTATCAATTTCTTCGCTGGCCTCCGAAGAACTCCTCCCTTGGTGCGGACGTCCACCGCACGCACAATTCCATCTTCTCCAGGGAAGGTCCTTATTATCTTCCCAAGAGGCCACATGTTCCTGGGGAGTACGTTGTCAACAATGAGGACGATGTCCTCCTCTTTCAGGGCGGCGCCGCGTCCATGGGGCTCCCGCCGGTACTGAAGTCCAGGTAAGTACTCCCTTATCCATCGTTCCCAGAACATGTCCGCGAGTCTCTGTGCCGCTCTCCAATGGGTGCGGCCGATGAGGTCAGTGTCAGTGAAGGTCCCTGGTGTCGGGTTGCGCGCTGGGCCGTAGAGCAGAAAGTGGTTCGGTGTCAGCGCCTCTGGGTCCTCAGGGTCGACGGGTACGTGAGTGAGCGGTCGGTTGTTTACTGTAAATTCGACCTCCGCCAGCAGTGTGGTGAGAACCTCTTCTGTCGGGTGGCTCTCCGTCAGGATCGCGTATAGGGCCGTCTTTACGCTGCGCACCAGTCTTTCCCATGCGCCGCCCATGAACGGGGCGCCGGGGGGAATAAAGCGCCAGCTGATGGTTTTTCTCGTGGCCACTTGTCGGGTGGCGTTGTCCAGCGCCTCCCGTAGCTCTCTGTCAGCGCCGCGGAGATTGGTCCCGTTGTCCGACCATATTTCAGTCGGGCAGCCGCGGCGGGCGATGAATCGTCGTAGGGCCATCACAGCTGACTCGGTGCTGAGTGATGCAGCGACTTCCAGGTGTACGGTGCGTGAAGTCAGGCAGGTGAAGAGGGCTACGTAGCGCTTCTGTGTGCCCCGACCCACTGTCACAGTCAGAGGTCCAAAATAGTCGATGCCGGTGTACGTGAAGGCCCTCTGATGGTGAGCCAGTCTGCAGGGCGGCAAGTTCCCGGTGCTCGGCTCTGGAGGCGCGTCTCTTCTTCGGCGACAGCTGTAGCACTTGTGTACGACCATCCGGGCTACTGTACGTAATCGAGTTATCCAGTACCTTGCTCGACACTCGTTGATGGTCGCCTCTACTCCGGCGTGGTGCAGCTGTCGGTGTACGTGCTCGATGTACAGGCGGGTGACGCGATGATCTCCGTCCAGCACTGCGGGGCACCGTAGCTCGTCGCTGATGTCCGGCGTCGCACTTATTCACGACTTGATCCTTATCACTCCACTGATAATCTGCGCTGATAAGGGGCGGAGGCGGCCCTTCGATAGTCTATCACTATTACTCAATTCGCTGTTATACGAGTCGTGTTGTACTACACGTACTAACAACGCCTCCACTCTTATCAATAGTTCTGCACTGAGCGGTAAACACTTAACACTGTCCTTATCACTAAACTTAATTCTACACTTATCGCTACACTTATTCCTATTCTTAACACTATTCCACTGTGGGTCCTTTTCGCGATTCCTAGCCTGTCTCTTATAGTTCACTAATTGTCTATTCCAGTGTGAATACAGGTCGATGAACTAACTGCAGTACGCGCGCCGTCGCTCGTAGCAGGCGCTCCCACGTAGAGAAGCGCGCTGGATCCGGAACAGCTGATCGCGGTGAGACGGGCCGTTGCTCGGTGATAGTGTGTGTCCGCTCCTCGCCCGTCGCTGCGTCGAGTGGCGGTCGCTCCGCCGGCCATGTTGATGGGTGCTCGCGCAGGAACTCGGGCCCAAGGAACCATCGGTGATGAGAGCCGATGTCCCTGGGTACTTCGCGCGTCGCGTCGTCGGCCACGTTTAGCTTCGTGGGCACCCACCTCCAATCACTTATGGCGCTGTTTTCTTCTATCGCGGCGATGCGATGTGCGACAAACGGGCGGTAGGATCGCGCGCCCGTCTTTAGCCACGTCATGACGGTGCGGCTGTCCGTCCAGTAGGTCACTGTGCTTGGCATCCTGTCGTGTTCGGCGATGATAGTCGCGCCCAGGCGACTACCCAGTACGGCGGCTTGCAGTTCGAGTCTCGGGATCGACGTGTTCATGTCCCGCAGACTGCGCAGGTGCTGGGTCCGCTCGACCCACTGTTGTGCTAGGTCATCGTCGATGTTGTCGTCCCATGCTGTGCCGCACCGCCATATCTCCTTCAGTATCTGCTTGGCCCCTTATTATGATAGGCGAAGCGATTCGGAGCGGGTCGAATAGACACATTAGTATGCGGAGTGTCTCCCGCTTCGTCGGCGTCGGCTTGTCGAGTATACCCGGGGGGAGGCGTGCGTCGATGTTGAACCCGATGTCGTCGGTGTCCGGCCTCCACTCCAGTCCGAGTACTCGTTCCGTCTATCTTTCCTCGCTGAGCCCGATCATCCGTCTGTCGTGTCTGGTATATTTTATTCGCGCGGGCTCGGCGTTTTCTTTTGAGACGAGGGCGTCGAATTGTTCTCTGTGTTTTCATTTCAATGTCGAATCGCGGTTGATCATCTGTTCTATTTTCCTGTCTATTTCCCTTCTGTTCAGTTTCGAATCGCGGTCGATCTTCTCTGTGTACTGTGGGCGCTTCAGTCTGTTTCGTGCGTCGTGAGCGCGCACCGTGTACGACCCAGCCGAGAGGGGTCCGGGAGGCAACGGGTTGATGTCGCTGCCCCCGGCGTACCTCTGACGTCAGCAGCAGGTGCCAATTGTCTTGGCCGATGATGATCTGGGGCTTCGCTCTTCTGTAGGTGATATCGCTTTCTATGTCCCGCAGATGCTTGCAATCGGCGATGTCTTGCACGGTGACGGCTTGTGGTGACCACTTCATGTTCTCAATGGTGCGCGCGTGAATCCGATGTGCGCGCTGGGACGTACCTCTCAACGTCAGCTGGACCCGACGGGAGTTCGATGACCGGACGTTGCAATCGCCGATCGCCTCGATGTGCAGTGACTCGCCGGGGCCGCGCGCGCCTGTCTGGTTGGCGAGCTCAGCGTCGATGAGCGTCACCGTTGACCCGTCGTCGAGGAGGGCGTAAGTGTCTACTCCTCCCGCCGGTCCGGAAATGTGTACCGGCACTATTTTGAGATACGACGCGAAGCCTCTTGTCCACGTTGACGCGACTGTCTGCTTCTCCGTGTTGTCGTCTTCCGCGACCCTTTCGCTTTTGACGTGGTAAAGCAATCTGTGGTGCGAGTATTTGCACCCGTCGGTGTCGCAAGTGTGCCTCTTGCAATGATGACTCTTTGTTCTGAAGCGTAGACACGCGAAGCATAGTCTTCGTGCCTTCGCGATGTCCCATCTGTCGTTGACCGTCGACAATGAATTTCTTGCACTTGGTTACCTCGTGCTGTGTCGTGACACGCCGCGCATTTTTCTTTCCTCGGGCTCGATACAGCGGTGCTATAAGTCTTGTTAGTCTGTCTTCTGTTCGCTGTATGTTCCCGTTCGGGTGTCACGTGTTCGGGAGGTGCGTAGCGCCCGCACCTGTCGGCCTCCCTACTGAGGAAATTAGAGAGCCTCAGTAGGTCGGGTTCTTCTGTCTGTTCTTCCGCTGCGTAGTCGAACCATCTATACTTGAGCGCCGGTGTGAACTTATCGATGGTCATCTTGACAGCCTCCGGGTTGTACAGGTACGCCACGCGGTTGAGTGCGCGTAGCGTCGCGACGATGTTCATCACCCGCGTGGCGAACACGCAGATGTCTCTCGGGTTGTCGCTGAGTCGGGGCAGCGCGCGCAGGCGTTCTAGTTCACCCAGCGCAATGCAATCTGGTCGGCCGAAGCGTGTTTCGAGCGCCCGGAGTATGTCAGCTGTCTTGGCGTTGTAGATGAGTAAGTTCTCGACGGCTTCTTTAGCTTTACCTTTTAGCGCTCTTCGCAGTCTCGCGACGTTCTCGGTGTCCGTGAAGCTCGGCGCAGATTCTTCATAAGCAGCTTTGAAGGTGAGCCACTCTTGGTGTGACCCACTGAAGTACGGCAATTCAGTAGCGAAGCGGTGGTGCGGGGCGCTCCCGGACCGGGCGGCGAGGGTGATTGCGGACGCCAGCTCACGCAAGTCAATTTGCTGTGGCGGCGTCGCGACTGTCGTTTCTTCATTCTTCGACACGGCGATGGGTGGTGGCTGGATCGGTGCAGGGGGCAACGGCGTTGTCGCCCGCGGCGCTGCATCGATGGTGCGCCCCACGTCTATGTCGTGTGGCCTGCCGGCGATGGCCAGGACGTGAGGTCGCGAGTCGTTCAGCCAGCTCCCGACTCTTTTCTCTGTTTCTTGCTCGTCTGATATGCACGTGTCTGCGTCACTCTCGCTTTCTTCATCTTCGGCTTCGATTCGTGATATTTTCGCGGCTGCTAATTGGACTTGCAATTCTAGTAGCTCCTCCTTGGCGCGGGCGAGCTTCAATCCTCGCGTCTTCGATGAGAGCGTCTTCTTTGTTCCAGTCCTCTTGGACACTGGCTTCTTTGTTTTCTCCATCGCGGGAGTGTCTGCCGTGGCGGTTGTTTCCGTCATGACAGTAGATTCTGTCGTGGCGGTCGACTCTGACGTGGCGGTCGACTCTGTCGCCGTAGTCGACCCCGACGATTCGGCGACTGGGGCCGATGCTGCTGGTCTACTGGTGGTGGAGCCTGTGACTGGCATGTTTCTTTCTTCTATTTTCTTCCTTTTTCAGCTTGATTCTTCTATTTTCTCTTGACGACGATAATCCGGCTTCCGAAGGACCAAAATGAACAGGACGAATAGTACGTCGTGCGTCCTGTTGCTGCTGTGGCTAGTATGCGTCGTGAAGGAGAATTCAATAAAAGCCGAATAATCTTGAAACAGTGCTCCACCCACCAGTTGTGACCCTCTTCGCGCAGAGTTTCTTCCTATAATCTTCCAATGCCCAGTCGCTCGAACGTGTCTGGCGCGATTTTTCGCGCTCTTAAATACTATTGGTGTGTCACAACTAGTGGGCTTTGCACCGAGTTTATTACTCAAACGGACCAATTACGATGCAATTATTCCTGTCCCTTTCAGGATTACACTGTTCTAATTATTCCTAACCCTTTCAGGGTTACACTCTTCTAATTGTTCCTATCCCTTTAAGGGTTACACTCTTCTAATTGTTCCTATCCCTTTCAGGGTTACACTCTTCTAATTGTTCCTATCCCTTTCAGGGTTACACTCTTCTAATTGTATACTAGTGTTTATGCGCTAGGATTCTATGACATTATCTTATTTCTAACTTAAATTACATAATGTACTACAGTAACTTAATCTATTATATAATCTATTTATACAAATCATGCAGACGTCGTCCTGTACAATATTAAAATTAATATTACACTTTTTTCCGTCCTAAGAATCGATCCCAGAAGCTCGTGATTGTAAGGCATGGAACGACACAAGTAAAAAAAATTATATTGACTTATAAAAAAAAAACAATATTAACTTCCTGCTAATGGAAACGTGTTTTATTTTAAGAACCTACTTAATTACATCTATTTCTTTCGTTAATATGTATAAAGATACATGTTACCGCTGGAAATAAACAATAATAATTTTATAATCTCTTACTGTTCAGTAAGAGATTTTAAAATAATTATTGTTATTTACCCCAGAAAGTAGTAAATCATTTTTAACTAGCCACATTATGCGGGTGGGAAGTGCGGTGAGAGCGGGATGTTTGTTGATTTTTTGGCTTCACCGCGCGGTGTGCATTTGTGACTGGACGCGGCTTCTGGATTATTGTTATTCTAAGAATGTACCTCATCCCAATAGCTTTAAAACAACAAATCAAATATTACATGCAAAGTTGATATTTGATATGTACGTCGTTGAGGTCCCATTTCATCTAATCTTCTTATCGTTTCGACGGCAGACATGTCTAATCTATAATATAGAGGCGGCCCAGAACGCGGCCACCTCGACCGCATTGTTGGTAGCATTCATCAAATCCTGCCGCGTGCAGGTGTTGGGGCATGCAGAGCACGATGTCAGGTGGGCCATCGTTTGTGTAACACCGCACAAACACTTAAGATTGGTATTGTCCGTGAGTCTCCACCTGAACATGTTTTCCTTGCTCCGGCCGACCCGAGTTCGAAGTCTATTTACAGACTTCCAGACCGGCCATGGTAATTATGTCCAGGTGGAAGACTCTCAGTACGTCAGTGGTACAAAAGGATTTGGAAGGCGCACTCTGTCTGTCCAAAGGTTGCACCTCGCTTTTGATTGCTCCAAAGTTAATGGGTCGACATACTTGATAAAACTTTTATGGCTCTTGCTGCACTGGCGTGTGGCCGTGCATGGGGTGCCGTGGGTCATTTTCCATTTTTCGTCTTTCTACAGAGCTCGCTCTGCGAACATCTGGAGGTGCTATGCCAACTAATGGGTACAGCAGTATTGGGTATTTCATCTATATTAGATGGATTGTGGATAATTTCATGAGAAAGAGACGTATGAGACGAACTATGAGAGTGGAGGAAGCCAGAGAGGTATGTAAGGAAAGAACCTGTTAGAACTCTGTACTCTCTGCCTACCATGCAAGGGATCTGGCGTGATGATATAGACATGCAACGTTTCACTCCAAAAACACAACACACCACAAAATTTGTGATTTGGTATTTAATATTGTATGCCTCTGAGGTCCACAATTATTTGGGCCATTGCAGGTTGAACCCGCGACTACTATATCTAGTATAAAATAAGTATTAAAAACCTACCTCTCATTTGATTAATGTTATTAACGATTTTCTTCATCTTACTGAGCTCTTTTTCAATCGTATCTTTTATAATAATGAAAAAATCGGGGTCTTCAAAATCCTCTCTCGATGTACTAGGCTTATCCATTTTTATGAATTCTGAGACGAAAATATTAAAAATTCTTTTTTTTTACACTATTCTTTCTTTAAGTGTCGTAATATTGCTCTATAACTATAACTAAATTAATTGATCTTAAACAAGCAGATAGACAGTTAATTTCCACTTTTATTTTGATTCTAGTAAATCTATCGCGCTAAAAAAACTTTGACAATCAAAAAAAAGAAATTCAAGCCGCGGGAAAATGTACCGAACTTTTTTAAAATCGGAATTAGGTCAAACGATCGCACGCGATCGTCGACAAACAGCCAGATTATACAAAAGAGTTTTTAACACCTTAAAATAGTTTTGTTCGAAATTAAAAAGAATCTTCGCTTGCATCGAAACACTGCGAAAAGTAGTTATTTTTTAATTGTTACTGTTTAAGTGAGTTGTGGGTTACTTTTCATGCTGGTTACAGGTGTCATGTGGGTTACTTTTCATGCATGTATGAATGTAGGTTAAACGAAAAAAGTGTGTCGGAATCGTAGTTTTCTTGTTCGGGGAAGCTGTAAAGGCCCCGCGGCCAACAGCGTAAATCATTCACACACACAAGGAATCATAGTCTGTGGCGAACTGCCTACCTGAATAAGGGCGTAAGGCAAATTATGAATGAATGCTAGATCAATACACTAGCTGAGAGAACAGTTTCTCGTAGTTATATTATTAATAATGAAAATACACAATAGATTATCATTTTGAACACCCAATAGCCCTATCAGCTTGTTACGTATTCATTTCACGAGAACGGCACAGAACAAAAGGTAAAAGGGATTCATTTCGTGATGGGTTTAGGACCAACCACATGGAGTTAAGTAATGATTCTTAGATGGCATGCCGTGGTGCTGTGCATCAGCCGGTGGGCAAGGGATTCTTTGACCTCTGTGGCGAGGTCGGTCTTTGATCATTTGACCTATTACGCTCATACGCGTCGCCCTCGCCCATGTTTTCTGTCATGCGATATGCATTTTTATGACGAAAAACACATATCACTAGTCAACAGTAGTTATGCCGCACGAACTCTGATAGGTAATTGTGTTTTGATTACCTACCTACTTTACAAAAATGCGCTTATTTTGTTTCAATTACCCTCAGTTTTCTTGTAATATAACGAAGTTCATTTTTGGTATTTTACTAGTAAACAAATACCGGTCACAAAAAAAGAGTGATTATATATTTGTGTAATTAAATTGATATTATATTTGGTTATAATCAATTATTATACTTGTGCAAAGAATCATATATTGAGAAGTGTTGGATTTCTGAAGATAACCTGGTAAGCAACACTGAACCGTTTTTACATGAACAGTATAATTTTCTTAAAAGGAAGTTTCGGTTTCGGCCGAAACTGAGACAGAGGCCGAAGCTTGGTTTCGGTTACGGTTTCAGCTGTAAAAACTAGTTTCAGTCGGATACTAATTATAACATAGACATCCTTTTAGAAAAACAATAATTTTACAAAATAATAGCGTCTGCCAACTTGGACTAACAATTTGAACTACACAGATGTCGTTGCCAATTTTTTTGCTTTTAAATAAAAAATATCTTAAAAAAACACACGACATTTTAATCAGTCAGTGATTTAGTGCGCAATTAAACGTCAAATAGAATTTAACGTTCAAACCCCGAATAATCCGCAGTATGAGCAATTAAATGAATTTATTATCAGAATTCATTAACACGATATTTATTGAAATTATATTTACTAGTGGTCGCCCATAGGTCGATATTCGACCGACTCTTTCATCGTTTGCTGGTTATGTTTGACATTCAGTAAGACTATAGACAAATATAGCCAGCTCTACGCCTCACACGCACCTCGACCCGAATCTCTTAGAGGAGATCCCAGAGCCACCCTTACACCTCACTTCACAGAAGACTTGCCCGAGATCAACTTGGATGAGATCGAGTTGGCCCTTAAACAGCTTAAAAATGGAAAAGCCCCGGGTGAGGACGGCGTCACGACTGAGCTTCTGAGGGCAGGGGGTACCCCACTACTTAAGGAGCTTCGGAAGTTATTTAACACTGTCCTCTACACTGGGAGAACTCCGCAGGCATGGAACAGAAGCGTGGTCGTCCTGTTTTTCAAGAAGGGTGACAAAACCCTTTTGAAAAACTATCGACCCATATCGCTTCTGAACCATGTATACAAGGTGTTTTCAAGGGTCATCACGAACCGTCTTGCGCGAAGGCTCGACGAGTTTCAACCCCCGGAGCAGGCCGGGTTTCGAAGTGGTTACGGCACCATAGACCACATCCACACAGTGCGGCAGATTATACAGAAGACTGCAGAGTATAATCTGCCCCTATGTCTAGCCTTCGTGGACTATGAGAAGGCCTTTGACACTGTCGAAACCTGGTCAGTTCTGGACTCCTTGCAACGATGCCAAGTTGATTGGCGATACATCGAGGTGATGAGATGCCTTTTTGAAGCCGCAACGATGACCGTCCAAGTACAGAACCAGCGGACTGAACATATCCACCTGCGCCGCGGAGTGCGCCAAGGTGATGTCATATCACCAAAACTATTCACCAATGTACTGGAGGATATGTTCAAGACGCTGGACTGGAAAGGTCGCGGCATCAATATAAATGGCGCATACATCTCTCACCTGCGATTTGCAGACGACATCGTCATCATGGCTCAAACGTTGCAAGACCTACAACAGATGCTGGACAGCCTTGCTAATTCGTCTCAGCGAATCGGTCTCCGGATGAACTTAGATAAAACTAAAGTTATGATCAACAAGCATGTTGACCCGGGACCGATCGCCGTAAACGGAGCCTCCCTCGAAGTTGTTTCTGAGTACGTATACCTAGGGCAGTTGCTCCAACTAGGTAAAAACAACTTCGACAAGGAAGTTAAGAGACGGATACAGCTGGGCTGGGCAGCATTTGGAAAACTCCGTCGAGTCTTCTTATCGCCCATACCCCAATGCCTAAAAACGAAAGTTTTTAATCAGTGCGTCCTACCTGTAATGACATACGGAGCCGAAACGTGACCACTCACTGTGCGGCTTGTCCACCAGTTCAAGGTCGCTCAGCGAGCTATGGAAAGAGCTATGATCGGAGTTTCTCTTAGGGATCGAATCCGGAATGAAGTTATTCGTCAGAGAACCAAGGTTACCGACATAGCTCAGCGAATTAGCAAGCTGAAGTGGCAGTGGGCAGGTCACATATGCCGCAGAACCGATGGCCGTTGGGGCAGACTGGTTCTTGAGTGGAGACCGCGTGTCGGCAAACGTAGTATAGGGCGCCCTGTAGCTAGGTGGGGCGACGATATTCGTAAGGCAGCGGGCAGGGATTGGAGAAGTCTCCTTCTCCAATCTGTTTTTTCTGAAGATCGAGCTCAGTGGCGTACCATGGGGGAGGCCTACGTCCAGCAGTGGACTGACACGGGCTGATGATGATGATAGACAAATAATATTAAAGACAAACATCAATTTGACGTGTATTGTGTCAAGTACATGGTAGTGTGTGTAATGTTTTTTTCATTAATTTAATGTATGTTTTATGCATAATTTAAAAAAAATATTTGCATTCCGCATTTCTCTATATAAACCAAAAGTGTGGGAAATTTCATACTTCTCCGTCCGCGCAATTTTCGTAAAAATGTGCACAAAGTTTTTGCTTCACGTATTAATATATAGATATAGTTATCTATACGACTAGAAGTTCCTCATTGGTCTAGTCTGGATCGACTGGCTATACCGAAGTCCTAGGGTCGAATCCTAGGTCGGACCCGCAATCTCGTACGCGTTATTTTCAGACGTGTTTTTAATACCCTCTAGTTTTTTTTGAGACAGAAGCTAACCCCTTTCCCCTAGATAAAATCTATATCCTTGCCGAATTTGATCAAAATCTGTTCAGCGGTTTGGGCGTATAAAGGTTACAGACAGAGATATTATCTTTTTTTTTGCTTTTAAAAATAACGTAGCTCCACTCTAGGATTTATTTCTATGTCGTGGGTGCGTTTACAAACATGCAAAATTCACATACACAAATATTTATAATATTCGTATCGATTTTTACTAATACTCATTTGTCAGTAAATTAGAAGAAAATTAGTTGAAGCAAAGAATACCCTAAGTAAAAGGTGGTAGGTATGTAAATAATATTGTATACTTAGACGAAGACTAGTCTAGTCGGAGCGTTGCTAACAAAATGGCGCCTAAAAGCGGCCTCGGTTATGCACTATGTGTGCGTGATGACAGTATTCGGTTTTTTGGATTTTGTTTTTATTTGTGTGTGAATGAGTGATCTACGCTGTTGGCCGCAGGGCCTTTACAGATTCACCGGACAACAGAGCGAACGTCCAACCACTATACTTGAGCCAGAAGGGAAAGGGGGCAACTAGCTCAAGGGCGTCAATTAAGTTTCATCAGTACAGCTACTCCTGCAGATTCCGCGACGACACGAAACAGCATCCTATTTATTATACATGGTGTAATTTTAGTCGTCCTGGAGCAAAGCCCAGGTGATGTATATGCTCTCACTGGTACTAAAATAAACTATAAAATTAACAGTTCAATAAATCACATCACAAGTATTGACCTATCCAAATTAAGGCGCTGTGCGACCGCGGTGTTCTTACCGATCACCAAGGTTAAGCAGCGTTCGACTCGGTCGGCCTGAGATGGGTGGCTGTTTGTGGAATTTTCATATTCGAGCGTCTCCGTGCTTCGGAAGGCACGTTAAGCCGTTGGTCCCGGTTACCACTTAATGTGGTAGTCGTTAAGCCGAGTTGGAAGCCTTAAAAGCGGCTTGATAAGTTCCAACAGCAGGTGGCCACAAACCTGCCTCCACCAATCTGCACTGGGTCCGCGTGGTGGAGTATGACCAAATCTCTCTCACCTTGATTTGTGAGAGAAGGCCTTTGTCCAGCAGTGGGTAGTATAGGCTAATATTATATTGTCAGTTAGGGTGAAAATCCGAAAAAAACTAAGGTATCTACCGGCCAGCTGATAAGCCGCGCCCCTCAATGTCATTTTGCGTTTGGTATAGGTTTTTTTAATGCACTAAATTAGTATTTTAAGATGTTAATCATTGAAGTTTTCCTTTTTTTAGTCACTGCCACTTTGGTCTAGTGGGACTGCCTTGTTGGTCTAGTCACAAAGCGCATCGCTTTGTGACCACGAGCTCCTGGGTTCAAATACTAAGTCGGGCAATTGTAGTATTTCTAACAAAACTTCCCAGGATTAGTCTAGAGTTTCGAATTGTACCCAGTATATGGCAATAGGCTCGCCCCCTATTACATGAGACCTAGCATCATCGGCAAAAAGTGGGTGTACGTACACCCACTGCCACCCCCACTTGGGGAATATAGGCGAGACTTTCATTTTTTAGTAACAGTAAACAGTGGGCTCTGGATTCAACACCTAGGCTATCGCTCCGGGACGACTAAAATTACACCGCGTATTCTAGATGTTACCCGCTGCTATGCAAACGTTTATTTTGTAATATCTTTAGAAATTATAAGCTTTGTGTTATTCTGATTTATAAGCTATATCACTGTAAAATTTCATCAAATTCCGTTCATAAGCTTTTATAATATTAGCCCTGTTAAGAAACTGCCATTTAGGCCATAGTCCACCACGCTTGCTCAGTGCGGGTTGGCGAACTTTACACTTTCGAGGAACTCTTAGGCATGCAGGTTTCCTCACGATGATTTCCTTCACCGTTAAAGCAAGTGATAGTTAATTTTTAAAACGCACATGCTTTTGAAAAAACAGAGGTGCGTGCCTGGGTTTGAACCCGGGACCTCTGACTTTGCAGTCCAACGAACTAACCACTAGGCTATCACTGTATATGAAAGAATACATAACATACATCGACACACGCACAAGCACATTAGCTTTTTTGTGAAAGCATAATGAGCTCATATCCACAAACTTTCGCTCTATTTGTAAATAATCGCATAGTTCGTCTAGCGATCACAAACTCCTCGTTACTAATCCTAGACCGAATAGTGTTTATTTCTATACAAAAGTTGTTACTAGCCGCCCGAAGTCTAAAATTGTGTCCAGTATGACGGACGATTTAGCGCAGTGGTTAAGAGCTTAAGCCGCTCTGCCCACTGCGTCTAATAGTCGCGGGTTCGAGTCCCGCACGGGACAAATGTTTGTGTGATCCACAATTATTTGTTCCGGTCTGGGTATTTGTGTATGTGAATTTTCATGTTTGTAAACGCACCCACGACACAGGAATAAATCCTAGTGTGGGGCTACGTTAAAAAAAAAAAAGAAAAAAAAAAAAAAAGTATTATCGCAATAATCCAACATCGTTGGCAATATTTTTTTTCATGTGAGTTCAAGTAGTGATAGCCTAGTGGTTAGACCGTTGGACTGCAAAGTCAGAGGTCTCGGGTTCAAACCCAGGCACGCACCTCTATCTTTTCGAAAACATGTGCATATAAAAATTTTATATGGATTTATTTTTTATTTGTAAAGGAAAACATCGTAAGGAAACCTGCATGCCTAAGAGTTTCTCGAAGGTGTGTGAAGTTCGCGAACCCGCACTGGGCAAGCGTGGTGGACTATGGCCTAAATACTCTCAGTTTTAGAGGAGGCCCGTGCCCAACAGTGGGACAGTTTCCTAACAGGGCTAATACTATATATTATAATATTTTATGTGGGTGTATATAATACACATCTGCCACCCTCGCTTGGAAAGTCGTGACGGTATGTGTTTTATACATCCACTGGTATATATTATATGAGCGACCTATATTATGATAATAAAATAAGATATCAATTAGTATTAACATCCGAACAATGCTGCCAATCATTCAGTCCCGGCGAACTAAATCTGTTTTTGGATGGGTTTTGGTATGTGAGTCACGTCACACGGCGAATGTCATTCGATTTATAAATAAGATCAGCTCCAGAAATAAGTAGCTACAGGTTTTCCAGGCGAACGAACTCAAAATAAAATAGCCTGGACTTGTTAACAATATAATTATTGTCTCGTGCGTGTGGTTTAGCGAGCGTAAGGCGGTTGTGTTTAATTCTTTTTTTGCTTTAAACTTCCAAAAGAAATGGATGAGGACGACATACAGCAGTTCTCTTTACGCTGGCACAACCATCAGGTAGGTAAGTACCATTATTATTTATCAACACACCCACAATAAAACAGGTACACTTATACATACTTTTTATTCTGTTGTTGCACATGAATTTACGCTTCGGTCATTCCGCTGTGTGATAGTATTCCTGATTTTTTTTTATTGCTGACGTAAAATAAAATAGCTTAGCGATAGATCCGTGCAATAACTTTTTTTACGACCAATTATATGAAATATGATCCCCGTAAATGCGTAATAAAAGTGTCGTCAAAATATTTATTGTTAATGTTTTAAAAAGTTGTGAGAGTAATTTTTTTTGACGTAATATATTATCTGTTAACAGTTTAAAAATCGATTTCTGATGTACACCTTCAGTTTTATACTTAGCAGTATAAAAAAAGTTTTTTCTTTTTTAAATATCGGCAAAGATAACTCACGCTTTTACTATCGGCTATTGTTTTTTTAATAAATGTAAATAAATATTGTGCCCTTCATTTAAAATAAATATATATTTATTAAAGACGGTGTTTGTTTACAGAATACGGGTATTTATTTATACAGTACTTTCCTAATTCTATGTAAATACATTTAATAGTGGCGCCCTCTGCTTAGCCTGCACATGACCCACGCATATGACACTAAATTAGTGCAGTTACTAATAATAATCACACGCACACAAACTAATCAATTATTTTGCCGTTAATATGATACTAATATCGATTATAAATATTTTTTAAATATGCAGCGGCTAATTTGTTGAGATCCTCAATTTTTAATTTCTTAATCGTTAAATTTCTAGTTATAATGTTTTATATGAGTGCCTGTGATTCTAAATAATACAATTTTTATATGAAAACCTCGGGTTTGCGTACAAAAAGTTTTTATAATTAAAGTTTCTTTCAAAGCGAGACCCCGTTGGCAAATTTTACGATCTACATAAAATGAAGGTGTAATTTTAGGCTTACAATCGTGTGGGAAACTGGGTTTAGCGGCCTATTTTCATGAAAGAAAATTGTTGATTATTGATTACTATTATAGTTACTAAACTACTTATAAAACGCAATATTTTCTGTATAAAAAGGTCGTGTTACCACTGTAGTTACTTGCATATTAAATATAAAAACGTAAGTAAATGATTACGTCTTACGGTTGCCGGGTTTACTAAGCTACAGAAGTATCTTCAGCCAATGGTTGTGCTAGAATTTTCTCCAGGGGAGAGGAAGAACAAGATTTTTTTTTATTTTTATGGAGAACTTGCGCCCCCACTCGTGAAATTATTCTTGTCTCGTGGGTGTGTTTACAAATATTATTAAATTAAATTTATGCACATGAATACTCCAACCAAAACAAATATTTGTAGGTCACACAAATATTTGTCTCTGCGGGAATCGAACCTGCGACTTTTCGACCCAGTGTCGGAGCGGCTTTAGGTCTAAACTGGACTAATCACTCTGTTAAATAACTTACCTATTTCCTAAAATACGGAGAAGTGTGAGTTGTACTCGTGCAATAAGTTTTCTGTAAAAGACTTAATATCTGTATGTTTGGGGGCAGGATGGACCTGAATTAGAGGGTTATTGGACTAAATGTTTATTGTAAGGTCAAGTCCATAGCACTCCTTCTTGCAAAAAAAAAAGAAAGAAACGTAACCTCACACTAAGATTTATTCCTGTGTCGTGAGTGCGTGTACAAACTTGAAAATTCAGATATACAAATACCCAGACCGGAACAAATAATTGTGGATCACAAAAAGATTTGTCTTGAAACCGCGACTGTTAGACACGGTGGGCGGAGCGGCTTAAACTTTTAACCACTGCGCTAAATCATCCGTCTAATCTCTTTATATTCTCTCTTTATAATAGACGGAAATGCATGAGCAGATGTATGAACGTAGATAGAGGTGTGTCAGAATTGTATTATGTGGCAAACTGTAGTCTTCGCCTACCCCAGTGGGATAAAGGTAAGGGTCTATGTATGAATGTGTGTACAGTTTATCGAGTGTCAATATTATTTTCTATGAAACAGCTGATTTTTTTGTAGATAAAATTAAAAAATTCTCAGCGTAGACTGTGTTTCTCATGGTGTAAAGAAATTGCCCTCATGGGGTTATTCATTATTAATAACTACTTCTATTATTAATAGCTACCTGAATAGTTTGACTACGACTTGATCTAGTGGGTAGAGTGTAGGCCGCTTCGTTTGCCTGATCAAGTAGTCGCTTTTCGATCCCCGCAAGGGACAAATTGTGTAACTCGCAAATGTTTGTGTCATTCTGGATATTTCTTCTTCTCTTTACTACTACTACTACTATATATATATATATATGGCTTCCTCCACTCTCATAGTTTGTCTCATACACGCCCGCCGGTTACGGAGACTCCTAACTTGTCTTTCATATAAGACCCGGTCTCTTTGGCCATGGTAAGATGGTCTAGGTCTTCCCCGGTACCTATATCCTTCCACTTTCGCATTGTATAGCATTCTTCTCTTCCTTTATATAAAACCCACCTCCACACTAAAAATTATTTGTGTCGTTGGTTCGTTTACAGAAATGAAATTTACATACACAGACACCCAGACCGAAACAAATATTTGTAGGTCACACACACACATTTGTCTCTTACGGGAATCGTACTTGCGTCTTTTCGACCCAGTGGCGGAGCGGCTTAAAAGCGAAGTGGCTCTCTGAAGCACTGGACTGGACCTTCGTGTAGGTATAAATTCATGTTTGTTAACACATGGCAAGCGCAGCGTGGGATGGCCGCCTACCAGATGGACCGACGATCTTGTGAGGATCGCAGGAAGTCGATGGGTCCAGGTGGCATTGGACCGGCTGCGCTGGAGAGCGATCGGGGAGGCCAATGTTCAGCAGTGGACAAGTATAGGCTGAGATGATGAAACACACCCACGACACAGCAATAATTCCTAGTTAAATGCTACGTTGAAAAATTACGGAAAACTGATGGCAGCTTAAGAAATCCATACTGGCAAAAAATGTTACCTTAGAAATTTTATAACTATGCTACAAACTACAGCATAAAAATCATATTGCACGAAAATTTTAATAATAGAATGAAGACTAAAGGTTTGGGCAAATAGCCGACGGAGCGCGACGGGAGCGTGACAGAAGCGTTCGTCTACGTTCCGTCGTGACAATTGCCGTGTGGCTGCGCTGTGTGGCGTCTCCCGTACATTTCAGTACATTACAACTCCCCAAGCCGCGCCACCGTCGCGCTCCCCTCGCGCCGCGTCGGCTATGTGGCGAAACCTCAAACCTTGTTGCTTTCTTCCGTGGAAAGAGAGAGGGGGAGAGAGAGAAAAAAATGTGTTGTTCCATAAAGATCTGTGGCTTCTACGCAACATTTGATTACGAAATCATCATGCCTACCCCGCAAGGGATCTGGCTAGATTTGTTTACGGTCTAAAGGATCTCACAAATCAGCCGCTGGGTATCCAAGCACTAAGTCACTCATTCCTCAACAGAGCAGCGTCATCGGTGCTCTAGGTCGCATGCTGGCCAGCGGAGCCCTGACTGACATAACCCTTAGCGCCAACGGAACATCCCTGAAGGCTCACAGACTAGTACTAGCATCGTGTAGCCAGTACTTTGCTCAACTTTTCAAGGTAAAAACACAAAATAAACACTGTAGAGTCTATATCAACCCCAAGCGGGATAGGTCTAAGTATTACAGAACGAAGATCATTCGTGAATCCGATGTTAAAACTAAGATTTTAGTACAAAAATATGTTTTTAAAACTAGATACACGACTGATTTACTTTCCGTATTTAATATAATTAACAATTAACCGACTTTATAAAAGGAGGTTCTCAATTCGACTATTTTTTTTTGTATGTATGTTACGCGTTCTTTCCGCCAATTATGAATCGATTTTGATGATTCTTTTTGCGTTGGGTTTGGTATAGTTTCGAGGTGGTCCCATTTTAATGAAATCGGTATTGAACTTTGGACTTTGAAGATACAGCAGGGGACTCTTAAACGACAGCACGAATGTATAGATTCCGTTACTATGGTTATTATATTAATCCTGTTGGTACCTTATTGTACAACTCAGCAAAATAATATAATCATCATCATCATCATCATCTCAGCCTATACTTGTCCACTGCTGAACATAGGCCTCCCCAATCGCTTTCCAGCGTAACCGGTCCGATGCCACCTGCATCCAACGAATTCCTGCGATTTTCACAAGATCGTCGGTCCATCTGGCAGGCGGTCGTCCCACGCTGCGCTTGCCAATACGTGGTCTCCACTCTAGAATCTTTCTGCCCCAACGCCCGTCCGATCTACGCGCTATGTGACCCGCCCATTGCCACTTCAGCTTGCTAATCTTAACGGCTATGTCGGTGACCTAGGTTCTTCTACGAATCTCCTCATTCCTGATTCGATCGCGTAGAGAAACGCCGAGCATAGCTCTCTCCATAGCTCGCTGAGCAACTCTGAGCTTTTTTATGAGACCTATTGTAAGAGACCACGTCTCTGATCCATATATCATCACTGGTAACACACATTGACTAAAAACTTTAGTCTTAAGGCACTGAGGTATTTTGGATGAGAAGATGTTGCGCAGTTTCCCGAACGCTGCCCAGCCGAGTTGGATTCGTCGATTGACCTCTCTCTCAAAGTTGGACCTACCTAACCGGACTACCTGTCCCAGGTAAATGTATTCGTCGACAACTTCAAGAGTAGAGTTCCCAACGGTGAGTGCGGTGGGTACGACATGGACTTTAGACATTATTTTCGTTTTGTCCATGTTCATTTTAAGACCCACTTGTTGAGATACTCTGTTGAGGTCACCGAGCATTCGTCCTAGATCTTCCAGCGACTCCGCCACGACCACAATGTCGTCGGCAAATCAATGGTGAGTGATGTATTCGCCATTGATGTTGATGCCAAGTCCTTGCCATTCCAAGAGCTTGAAGGCTTTCTCATAGTCCACAAACGCCAAGCATAGTGGCCGATTATACTCCTCGGTCTTCTGTATAATCTGCCGCAGCGTATGTATGTGGTCTATGGTACTAAAGCCTTTCCGGAAACCGGCTTGTTCGGGAGGCTGGAAGTCATCAAGCCTGCGTTCGAGACGATTCGTGATGACTCTCGAAAACAACTTATAAACATGGCTCAGCAGTGTGATGGGCCTATAATTCTTCAGTAAAGTGTTATCACCTTTCTTGAAAAAGAGTACCACCACACCCCTGTTCCACGCTTCCGGCTTTTTTCCTTCGAGCAAGACGGAATTAAACAGCCTCTGAAGGACTTTAAGTACCGGCGATCCGCCCGCTTTCAGAAGCTCTGCGGTAATCCCGTCTTCACCCGGCGCTTTATTGTTTTTAAGGTGTTTGAGAGCCATCCCAATCTCGTACAGGCTGATGTCCGGGATATCTTCAGTGTAGTGTCGGGTTAGCTTGGCTCTTGGGTCTTTTACCAAGTCAACAACAGGTTCAGCTACTGAGGTATACAACTGCCCATAGAACCTCTCTATCTCCCTGAGCACCTCTGACCTATTCGACGTTACGTTTCCGTCCTCCGTCTTCAGCTTCGTCAACTGGCTTTGCCCAATAGACGCGTCTCTTGCAAACACTTTGGAGCCCTTGTTCTGCTCTATGGTCTCCTCAATACGTCTTGTATTGAAGGACCGTAAATCGTGTCGCAAGGACTTCAATATCTGTCCATTGAGCTGCCTATAGGACTTAGCATCATCGGAGGTTTGGAGTGTCATGGTACGTCGCTCAGCCATAAGGTTTCGGGTGAAATAATATAATATAGGTATATAAATATTAATGAAAAATTCACTCGTCACGTAAAATTGTAAAATAAAAATCTTTTTTAAAAAAGGTAAACCGACTTCAAAAAGCAAAAAAATTAATATTTGAGAATGATGAAAGATTTTTTCAGTTGTCTGTCCTGAATTATTGACTAAAATTGAATTTCTCACATCATCAATTCTACTTAGAAAGCCGAATTTACTCCATGTTTCTATGGTTTAGTGTGCTTACAGGCAATATACATACAAACTCAGATCAAGCAGATGTTTTAACGCTATGTCTCATGTAGTAGATATTGATCCATTTACTACTGATACCACTAAATTGAAAAAGACTCTGTGTAACCATTTCTTCGCTCAGGTCTTTAGAGTTTGCAATTATAACTATAATCCTTTACATGCATTAGTACGTTATTGTAATTCTATCAGTGGAAACTTTTAATTCGCCTTATCCTATTTACTGTTCTGTACTTACTTATTGTATCAGCTGTAAGTTTCCTTAAGTATTAAAATTAAAAAATAAAAGAAATTACACTAAGCCCCGTGGCTTAGTGTATTGTGCATACCCACCTATCACTGCAGTTGATATAATAGGGGTTTTCAAAGTGTTTTATATTGTGTGTGTTTCACCCATAAGGCTTCCTTCCAGCCGCCGCCGACTACGATCCCCCCCCCCGACCCCTGCCGCCACCGCCGGCCGCGACATGTTCTCACCGATCCCCCCGATGCTTTGTCATCCGTTCTTTCAGCTTAGAATACGGGCGACGACGACGTAGTCGTAGATCCCCTCCCATAGCCGGCGGTTGACCGGTGCACTTAGTAGTGCACCCCGTCCCCCCACAGCGACTGTCCCAACCAAGGGCGCCTCTTCAAGGCGCCCTCAAGTATGTCGCCCCTTGCCCTTTCTTGCTCGAGCGTAGTAGTTGCACGCTCGCCCTTAAGTCCGGTGACGCTGTAAAGGCCTCGCGGCCAACAGCGTACATCACTTACACACACACGAGTGTTAAACTAAGAAGACTCATGAAAACATATATCGGGAGCTTAGGTTGTTACCTAAACATCGTCGGCAAAATGTAAATGCCCGCAGTTCACTTCTGCTACGCTTACTAGACAAATAAAGGCATGGCGTATAATAATTATATTCTATGTGACTGCCTCGTTGGTCTAGTGGCAAAACGCATCGCTTTGTGATCACGAGGTCCTGGGTTCAAATCCTAGGTCGGACAAGTGTAGTTTTTCTAACGAAAACTCCCTAGTACGAGTCCGGAGTCTGAAATTGTGCCCGATATATGGCAATAGGCTCGCCCCCTATTACATGGGACCTAACATCGTCGGCGAAACGCGGGTGTACTCAGTACACCACTGCCACACCCGCTTGGGGAATATAGGCGTGACGGTGTCTATTCTATATCATCACGCCAGATGCCTTGCGGGGTAGGCAGAGAGTACAGAGTTGCAATAGGTTCTTTCTTTCCTTACATATCTCTCTGGCTTCCTCTACTCTCATAGTTCATCTCATGCGTGCTCGCCGGTTACGGAGACTCTTGACTTGTTCTTCAGATAAGACTCGGTCTATTTGGTCATGGTAAAATAGTCTAGGTCTTCCCCGGTACCTACATCCTTCCACTTTCGCATTGTATATATGTTTTGTCATTCTTTATTCTGACATTATTTCTATAAGAATATATGAAACAAATACGAATTTGATGTTATACAAGAAATTCCTGAAAATTTTGCGAAAAGCCTGTCGAGATTCTACACAATTTGCCTACCCCACTTGACGTAATTATCACGGTAGTTTCGGGAGTTTCGCCACCTACTATTATAAAAATAATATTATTTTATCTCTTCGTAACCAGCGAGCGTGTATGAAACGAACTATAAGAGTGAAGCAAGCGATAGAAGTCTGCTAGGAAAGAACCTTTTAGAACTCTGTACTCTCCGCCTACCCAGCAAGGGATCGGTATGGTATAGGTCGGTCATGATATAGAGAGATAGGTTATCTTATAACGCATTGTCATTTGTATCGCTATTGTAATTTGAATGTTTTAGGAAGTGGAAGCTGACAACAATACATTGGTGGTGGTGCTGAGCTGTGATGCAGCTGAGCTAAGGCTGCTCCTGACCTTTATGTACACTGGAGAGGTGACGGCGTCGAGAAAGGTGCTGCCTTCGCTATTACGGCTCGCCCAGACCCTGAAGGTGTCTGGACTGACTGATGCTGACACGGTTAGTAATTATAAAGAATAACTTTTCAGGACTTATCTATCTATATCCTTACACCAACAGGTTATTTCCTTAAATACCTCTCTGGCTTCCTCCACTCTCATAGTTCGACTCATAATAATATTAGCCCTGTTAAGAAACTGTCCCACTGTTGGGCACGGGCCTCCTCTCAAACTGAGAGGGCTAAGGCCATAGTCCACCACGCTGGCCTAGTGCGGGTTGGCGAACTTCACACACCTTCGAGAAACTCTTAGGCATGCAGGTTTCCTCACGATGTTTTCCTTCACCGTTAAAGCAAGTGATAATTATTTTTTAATACGCACATGCTTTCGAAAAGACAGAGGGTTTGAACCCGAGACCTCTGACTTTACGGTCCAACAGTCTTACCACTAGGCTATCAATGCTGTTATATGTGTTATATATGTTCGTCTCATACACGCTCGCCGATTACGGAGCCTCTTGACTTGTCCTTCAGATAAGACACGGTTTATTTTATCATAGTAAGATAGCCTAGGTCTTCATCGGTACCTACATCCTTCCACTTTCGCATTGTATATCTGTTTTGGCATTCTTTCTTCTGACATTCTTTCTATATGCCCGAACCAACGGAGCCCTTTCTCATCTTTACATCGATACTATCTTTCATACCTACTTGCTCTCTTACTACGCTGTTGCGCAGTAAGAAAGCATTTCGACCACATTTATCCTACTTTCATTCTCCTTCTTACATACCCAGCTCAGGACTTATTATCTTGGAAAAGTAATGTTTTAATGTTATTCGATTCTAACATATTATTTCGGCCTAATCCTATTTCAGGACTGTTCAAATCGGCTTAGTTCTCATTGAAAATCGACATCAAAAAGTGATTTCAATTTTAAAACGGATTTATGTATACAAGTCCATACAAATACTTTTGGCACTGATTTAGATTTTCTAAAAAAAAGTTTTAAGAGTCATAGATATAATAAGGTTAGAGTAAAAATAAGGCCTTTTGAAAACGCCGCTCTATATGGAACCCTTGATGGTGAGTCTAAGTCATTCATTCAGATCTACGTGAGGCGTTTGTAGCGCCTTCACCAGCGCGATCACCAAGGTTCAGCAGCGTTCGACTTGGTCAGCTTAAGATGGGCGACTGGTCGTGGCATTTTCATATTCGAGCGTACCCGTACTTCGTAAAGCACGCTAAGCCGATGATTTCAGTTACTATTAATGTGGTAGTCGTTAAGTCAATTTGGAAGCTTTATAGGCGGCTTGATGAGGTGCAACAGCAGGCCACAAACCTGCCTCCACCAATCCGCATTGGGTCCGCGTGGTGGAGTATGACTTAATCTCTCTCAACTCGGTTCATAAGAGAAGGCCTTTGCGCAGCCGTGAGACAGTGTAGGCTGATATTATTCAGATCTCTAACTCATTCACTTTTGTTATTTCTTAGTTACGTAAGGCTCAACTCCTCTACTCTAATAGTTTGTCTTATACACACCCATTGTTTTCGGAAACTTGACTGGTATCACTTTTTTCTGTTTGAAAATTGATATACTACTGGCCATAGTAGGACTGTAAGTCGCAGCAGTGGGCACGAAAATGGATGGTCAACGGCCATTGGAGCAAAAAGGGTTCTTGTGTGGCGACCACGTACCGGTAGACGTGGAGCGGACACGCCTCCTACTAGGTGAACGGATGACTTGGTGAAGGAAAAGGGTAAAAACTGTATACACATAATACAAACCCGATCGTTATGGCGATCTTTGGGAATACCTTTGTGATTTAGCTGAACATGGATTTGACTGAGGCCAATTATTTCCAATATTTTGTAGGATTCATTTCTCTTATTGTACCAGTTCGCATCGCATCCGTACCACTAAAGGAAAAGCGGATCCTTTATAAAGACACTCGTACCCTCTCAACCGTTTTACCTTTATTTACAGAACTCGACTTTAACGCCCACGGAACCCGATCTCGCAAACGAAGAGACAACCTCCCCGGTAAACCTCGAAATTAAAAACGACGCTCAACCACAGATCCTAAACGACAACTCCAATTGCAGTTCCAAACTCAACTATGACGATATACTGTCCCCTGCGGTGGAAAGAGACGCCAATTACAATGACTACGTGGGCAAGAGTGAGAAGGATAGACTAAGTAAACTGGACCAGATTGTACAGAACTTGTATAGCACGCATAAAATTGGAAATCCTGCGACTGCGGCGGCTGTGGTGAATACAGGAGGTGAGTTACAACACAATTAGCAGTGTCTCGCGGCTTCGCACCAGATCAATAGCGCGACCTACCGCATTCAAACATAGCTAAATACCATCCAGGTGACCCCATCAGTACAAAATAAATAAAAACAAAGTCAAGTCGTTTAAGAGAAGAAGTACATGAGAACTATAGAAACACTCACATGGGAGAATCTATACAAAGTTAGTTCGATTTTTTAAACGCGATATACTTTAGCATTAATCGGATTTAAAAAAAAAACATTTTTTATTTGATAGCCCAAATCTTAAGGAAGCTTTTAAACATCACGCTACAACCCTTAGGAACCGAGTAAAAAGAAATATATTCAAAAAGAAGGCTTAGCGAAAACGTAATATTACCGCGGACGGGCGATTGTTCCGACCGAATTAGATTCGTGATAAACGGCGGGTGAAACCGGGGAACACTATTGGTTTTACATATAAAGACAACAAGGTCATACACAAAAATGTGATATCAAAAGAAAATCAGAAAATTTTTGAAAACTTTTACCACATTAGCTCATATCCCAACAGAAACCAACCATACAACAGTGCTTCGATAGCACATTATTACAAGAGATATTTTAACTGCCTCAAGGTACCCTCCCGATGCCCTCATCCCCCTCATTTAGATACAGATACCCCACATAGGATCAGACACCGATCTCGACGCGAGGCCGGTGAGACACTAGTATATGCCCTTCCGTATAGCGACAGCCTAAGCCAAGGCCGTTCCTTCTTAAGGCGCCCTTGAGCTAATTGCCCCCAGCCAATGCGGCTGGATCGTATTTGTAGTACGCCCTATTGCCGGTGAGGGCATATATTGGGTGTCTCGCCGTGGTGCTCTACACCGGCCGCCGGGATTCTTCTCGCCGGCGAGGTCGTTGTCTGGTCCTGTGTGCGGTATCTGTATCCGAAAGGAGGGTGTTCTTAGATTGTGTATGTGTGTGTGAATGATCTACGCTGTTGGCCACGGGGCCTTTACAGCTTCACCGGACAAGAGGGCGAGCGTGCAACCACTACGCTCGAGTCAGAAGGGCAAGGGGGCAACTAGCTCAAGGGCGCGTCAAGGAGGAACGGCCTCGGCTTGGGCAGTCGCTATGGGGGAGGGCGGATACTAGGTGTCTCGCCGTGGTGCTCTGCACCGGCTGGCGGGCAAGGGATTCTTCGACCTCACCGGCGAGGTCGGTGTCTGATCCTGTGTGCGGTATCTGTCTCTAAAAGAAGGGATGTAAGGGCATCGGGAGGGTCGGTGAGAACATGTCGTGGACGGCGGTAGCGGCTAATAGCAGGGGTGTTAGGTTCGTAGTCGGCGGCGGCTACGATTAGCGGATTACTATGATTGGACGCGTTCGAAAAATATCGGGTTGTCGCCTCTTTAATAAAGGCGCGAATAGATTCGAGACCGAGATCGGAATGGAGATCGACATTCCGTATGCACCACGGGGCTCCGACGGCTTTGCGAAGGAAACGGGATTGAACCGTCTGGAGTCTATCAATGTGAGAGCGGTCGGCGTGCCCGAACACCTCACAAGCGTACGTCATGATGGGCCGTATACAAGTTTTGTAAAGTGTCACCTTATTTCTAAGGGACATTTTACTCCGCTTGCAGATCATCGGGTAAGGACGACCGAGCACAAAGGCTGCTCGCTTACGGACTCGCTTGATGTGCGGTCCGAAGGTCATGGTATTGTTTAGGGTGACCCTTAGATATGTGACCTGTTTGAACCAAGGTCGAACATGGTTACTTGACCGAGATTACTTCTGGGGGCCACCTCAGAAGTAATCTCAGGGAGGGGCGCGGGGTAGCACCTCTGGAGACGAACTCCGCAGCGCTCTTGTCCGGGTTCATCTCAATACGCCACTTTCTGAACCAATCCCTTAGGGTATTGGCGTCTGCCTAAAGGTTTCTGGTAATGAAACCTTTATTCCTATGCGAGACATAGAGAGCGGTTTCATCCGCGTATAGGGCTAGATGCACCTTACTCGAACGCGGACTATCGTTCGTGTAAAGGCTGAATAGGAGGGGGGAGAGAGCTGAGCCATGTGGGACACCAGCATGCATGGAGTGGGGGGTAGAGCGCGTCATTTCAAAACGATACCGAAAGGTGCGATTTGACAGGAAGTCTCGTAAGATGAGCACGAGTCTGTCCGGCACACCCATTTGGTAAAGCTTGTAGATCAAGCCGTTGTGCCAGACTTTGTCGAACGCCTTTGCGACATCGAAGAAAGTGGCACCCGTGTAGACGGGTTTGGGTTTGTTGAGGCCAGTGAGGATGTGCTCCATGATGCGGTGCACTTGATGGGCGCAAGTGTGTTTGGCTCGAAAACCAAACTGCTCAATGATGAGAATACCCTTGGACGATACAAAGTCTTTGAGTCGTGCCAGGAGCAGGCGCTCGTAGATCTTTGGCAGGGACTTGATGGGGCGGTAACTCGTGGGACGGTCACGAGGTCTGCCGGGCTTAGGGATGCCTATAACATCGGCCTCCTTCCACTGAGTGGGGAAGGTGCAGTTCATCATGCCGGCATTAAGAATGGCAGATGGGTTGGGCGGGTAAGCATTTGAGTCCGCGATTAGAACTGCCGTCAGAGCCAGGGGCCTTTTTCGGTTCAAAACCTTTAATGAGATCCTCGATCTCGGTCTGGATAATAGGGGGTAAGGAATCGGTGGGGGGAGGGACGCCCTGCGCTCGACTTCCCTGTCGATCGAATCGACATGAGCCGAGTCAACGTGAAGCGAGCTGGGAGTGCACTGGCTCTCGAGAGTGTCGGCGAGAAGCTCGGCCTTTTCGTCATCGAAGGCTGGGGTTGCGCCTGAGGGACGGGTCAGCGGGGGCATGTCAGACATGGAGTCGGATTTAAGGGTACGCGCTAGCTTCCAGTAAGCCAGATGCGATGGTGTAAGGCCCTTTAAAAGTCACTCCAGGATCAACAAGGTTAAGCGGCGGTGAGTCTATAATGGGTATTCATTTATGGGACATCCATTTCCGAGCGTCTCAGTGATTGCGAAGGCACGATAAGCCATTGGTCTTGGGTATGAGTTCATCTCTATCTATCTATCTATATAATTATGCCAAATCCCAGAATGTATTGTTAAAATAACTTAATATCTAAGATACATTTATCAGCGAGCTTCAAACTAGACGAAGAGTCTGTATCTTGGAATTCGGTGAACAAAAATAATGTGCAAATGGTTATGTATTACTAAGCAACAGAAATTAAATGAGAGTGAGAGAAAAGAAAAATAATGAACAAATAAAAATGAATAATCAGTAATAATAAATATCCACAACCTTAAAACAAACCACATAGAAAAAAAAATCACGAGCCTTACAGTAGTCGCATATGAAATCCTTCTATGAAATTGAGATGACTCATTGGTCTAATCAAATAGCGCGCGCTCATTGGTCAAATCAATTAGCGCGCGCTTCCCCGGTTCCATCGCGCGCGTTCATTGGTCAAATCAAATAGCGCGTGCTTCCCCGGTTTCCTGTAACACGTTTGCGCCCCTTTTCCAAAATCACTCCCACAAAAAATATCCAGCAACCGAGAGGAAAGATGTTACACATCAAGAAGCATTGACATTTAACAAAGCAGTTTACCAATTTAAGAATAATGATAAGTGATGCTTGGATAGTAAGGTACATGTGTGTGTGTGTACTTTTTCATATCAGACTCTCAGTTTGATCATACCCAATATTTAACAGAAACTTTTTCATTGTAGATTTACACGTGAAAGCCGAGAACCATTTATTCATGTACTTACCTATTTATATCTTATTTAGCAAAAGTGCACATCTAAATACAACCAAGTTTTAGTTTTATGGATCGAACTTCGCTTTTAAGCTTTTATTTTCTACTCAAAGTCTTAAATAGTTTGTAAACAGCGGGCAGGTAATTCTTATTCCATTAGTATAATTAGATATTAATCCCGTAAGTTCGAGATAAGGTGTTTTCGCAACTTAAATACGTAAGTACTTCGTTGTAAAGAATGGTTTACTTTATAAATAGGTTTTGAAAAAAGGCTACGCAAGTATAGATTAGCAAAATTCCTTTAGGTACAATAGATACCTATTTTGGTACCAATTATTTATGAAATAAAAAATTCAAAGATTACGTTAAAAATAGATACCTATTTTGGTATCAATTATTTTTGAAATAAACCTTTTAAAGATGATGTTAAAAATATATAGGACAATGTCTTATCTAGGGACGCGTAAAACCAAAAATAACCACAAATTAGGGAACGTTTATAGCACAGAGGTATTTAACTTTTTATGTGTATTGTACTTACCTACTATGAGAGTAGAAAAAGCGAGAGAGTTATGTATGGAAAGATCCTGCTGGAACTCTATACCTACTCTAGGCCCCCGCAATCTGACGCAGAGGCGGATTAAATGTCGAAAGCGCCCTAGGCAAGCACCTTATCGGCGTCCCTCTAGCGGCCATATATTATATATTTTAACTAGTACTGGAAGTAGTAAACTTTGATAACTGTAATTAACTTTTGTGTGTGTGTGTGTGAATGATCTACGCTGTTGGCCGCGGGGCCTTTACAGCTTCCCCGGACAAGAGGGCGAGCGTGCAACCACTACGCTCGAGCCAGAAGGCCAAGGGGGCAATTAGCTCAAGGGCGCCTCAAGGAGCAACGGCCTCGGCTTGGGCACTCGCTATGGGGGAGGGCGTATACTAGGTGTCTCGCCGTGGTGCTCTGCACCGGCCGGCGGGCAAGGGATTCTTCGACCTCGCCGGCGAGGTCGGTGTGTAATCCTGTGTGCGGTATCTGCATCCGAAAGAAGAGATGTAAGAACATCGGGAGGGTCGGTGAGAAAATGCCGCGGACGGCGGTAGCGGCTGATAGGAGGGGAGTTAGGTTCTAAGTCGGCGGCGGCTACGATTAGCGGAAATATCGGGTTGTCGCCTTTTTAATAAAGGCGCGAAGAGGTTCGAGACCGAGATCGGAATGGAGACTGTGGTTGACGTTACTACTTGTGTGGTAGAGGTTACTCCAAGTTAGAGTTGGCATTTCTTTACTCCACTAGTAATACGAATAGATAACCTCAACCACAGCTGCTGTTGTAGCAACCACATTTTTCCCGTATACACACTAGCCTCAATCTTCGAGCGTATACAATAATTGTATAGTATTCGTGTTAGTAATTTTTTTGCAATTACGTGATACAAACCCTAGAGGTGGCGATGAACGCGCAACATTGCAGTTGCATCTTACCAACTTCTATTATAAAATCAGGCGATGTACTAATAATAAAAAAGCGGAGCACGCTTTGGAAGCTCTATATCTCTGTAGAATGAAATAATCTTTTATTTTGTGTAAGTAGGTGCACACTCTCGTAGCGCTGTACGACCGCGGTGTTCTTACCGATCACTAAGGTTAAGCAACGTTCGACTTGGTCGGCCTGAGATGGGTTACCGTTGTGGCATTTTCATATCCGAGCGTCTCCGTGCTTCGGAAGGCACGTTAAGCCGTTGGTCCCGGCTACCACTTAATGTGGTGGTCGTTAAGCCAAGTTGGGAGCCTTATAGGCGGCTTGATAAGTTCCGTAACAGCAGGTAACCACAAACCTGCTTCCACCAATCCGCACTGGGTCTGCGTGATCGTGTATGACCTGATCTCTCTCACCTCCATTTGTGAGAGAAGGCCTTTGCCCAGCAGTGGACAGTATAGGCTGATAGTGTAGTGTAGGTGCATACTTACTTACACAATTAATTTTATGTTAATTATTTTTTTTCTTTGTTTAAAAACTTCCTCGCGCACTCCCTTTGTAACCTCGCGTCCCTAGGTGCGTGCCTTGTTTGCCTTAGGGATAATCCGCCTCTGGTCTGACGTGATGGTAGAGATAGAAGTGCACTGTTTCTTAATGACTCTTTAAATCACTATAATAGGCGTTTGTGTGTTAAATATGGTTATACATTGAAATCCCAAAGGACTCCTCGAGGACTGTCCGAAATTGCATGTTATCAAAACCTCTCCGTTTGCGCTAGTTTGGCTCCGATTACAAAAAAAGTAACGGACGATGTCCAATAGGATAAATCGAGTCATCTTTGGCTAAGTAGTTTATCCTTATTAATTTTTCAATTCTTATTCGATTTTATTAATTTTTCAAATCTGCTATCGGCCATACATCCAAAATTTGCCCACAAAGAAATCGAACTCTCAATCTACTCTTGAGACTAATTACACTAAAGGTATCAACTAATCAGTTACAGAAACAGACGTATACGACAGAAAATGGCGAATGAACACCTCCGTATGCACCATCTGCAATAAGCGACTGAGCAACCAGTACAACCTGCGCGTGCACATGGAGACGCACGCGGGCCGCCGGCACGCGTGCCGAGCCTGCTCGCACGTGTCTCGCTCGCGAGACGCGCTGCGGAAACACGTCGCATATAGACACGCCACGTCACAGCATAGACAGGGGAGAGGTGACTTGTAATACTAATAGTTAAAAATAACATCCAAATGTCTGTAAAGACGCAGTAGGTAAGGGAACAAGTATAGACACGATAGACTACATCATAAACAGGGGTAAGGTGATTTGTTATTGCTAATGTAACATCCTAATGTCTACAATCACGTGTCTCGCTGTAGACTCGCTGTATAGACGCAGTAAGTAAACGCATTGTCTATTGACACGTTCTACGTATATTTAAAATAACATCTACACGTCTCCAGAGCGTATCTTCCAGTGTCATACTGTGAAGACGCAATAAGTAACCCGTCGCAATAGACATCTTACTCTGCAATACAGACAGTTCTGAGGTGATCCGTAATACTTATGTTAAAGTCAGGGTCACCAGACCGTGATCTGTGTGTCACGTTATAAAGACGCGTTGAAAAAACAGGTCACCTATAGGCATGCTACACTGCAATAGAGTTAGAGTGATGATTAGTAATATTTGTAGTTAAATCTCAAAGTAATATCACCACTACTGCAGAGCGTGTTAACAACTTAATTTACATTGAAGAAAAACGTTATTAATAAACACTTACTATCTTGTTACTTCCAACTTAAAGGTTCACCATTTCTAATAAGAAAGGGTGAACCTTTGTTGGAAGTTAGCAATATACCTATAATAAATAATAAAAATAATATAAATGTTAATCATAAATGTTGAAAGATTCTATAATAAAATGCCTGACAAAGGAATTAAAAATCGTAAATATTATTTTGTTCCGTTTAGCTCTTTTAAATAACATAACAACATACAAGATAACATAAGAACATAACGCAAGACCTCAGACACCCCGATTAGATCATTGCTTCACGAATTCTATACGAAAACCAATTTTAAGCACTTTTATACCCCATTTAACAATGAAACTTGTAGGTGCATGTGTGCGTATTGAGAAATACGTTTTAAAAATACATTTGAAATATTCGTATTGATTTAAATCAAGAATAAATTAATTTTGTTACAGCGCACTAAGGGAGTCACACTATTATTTGCAAAGTAAAAAAACATGCAATCTTGATTAAAAATTGTTGAAATCAATTCAGTTACCTATCGATACAGAACAGACTATTTTCAGGTCTTGCGTTTAGTATGTTACATCTTGTATAGTTACAGAGCTTACAGTAGTAAGATATATATTTTTAATGTCAGAAGACAACAATTTCATTGTAACAATTCACACTGCCATTTTCATACGGAAAAATAACAATTAAAGGACATTGTTCTGCGCCCATACATGATTTGCCCCAGAACCAACAGCAATAAAAAAATACTTGTATGATATCTAATCACCCATAAATTCTATTATAAAACGGACAAGCGGGGGAATCGCAATATTTTGTGGTTATAATTCAGTAGCCATTAATACATATGAGGTTATATTGTGTGTTGGCAACTTCGATATAACTACTAACAAAACTAATAAAATATTCGTTTTAGATTGATAATTGTCCGTTAGATACAGATATTTGTCATTATTTTATTAAAATAGATAAATAATAATGGCATGAGTCAAATTTTTGTCATAGATTGGCCTAGAATCCTAGGGGCAACTTTCGGCAATGTCCTTTCTGTATTTCTGTTCAAATATGTATAGTATAGTCACAGAACATTTATAAAATAATAATTTACGAGATATTTTGTTGAACCGCCCACCGAAAGGCACTATGAAACTCAAAAAGACATTTTAATTTTGTGTTAGATTTATTTACATCGTCACTAAGACGAACTTGGCCGGCACACAGCCAAGCACCTAGACCAAATTTTTTTCAACGCTTCTACTTTTTTACTCTATATTTTATTTTGTCCTCTTTTAAAGACGCTGTTTATAGGAATGTTTTTTCGAATTTATATAAATATATATTTACTTATTTAGTTGTAATCTGTGATATCACGATGGGGCCGACATTCACGCGTTGTTACCTGGAAACTTTCAGCTAGCGCAATAAATTCACTTCAATACAAAAAATAGTCGCAAATACCGTGTAGCACGATTGTCAATTAAGACGATGACTCTTCGTAAACAAATTACGGGTGATCAACATAAGCTACTTTTTCATACGAACAGAATAGTTCGAATCTGTCTGCCTGTAAATCTCTAAGTAAAGGTACGGCCAAAGCAACGCGTTCAGCCGTGTCCGCGGAGGCGTCCCCGGCGGCTATCACGGTGGCGATCAGTATCTCCCTATGATTACGCGTGCAGACGCCGCCCAGATAACGCATGCAGGACGCTGAACGCGTTGGAGTAAACATTTCCATACAAATATTACTGCAGGAGCTGATCACAACCGTGGAGACCATCGCCGACGCGACTGAACGCGTTGGTTAGGTCGTACCTCCAGTGAATTACGTACTATCCAAGCACGCACACTGACTAAGATCTTGTCTTAAAATATACCTATGCCAAATGAACTCGTACGTATTCGTATAAACTCGAAGCCTAAATACGACAGGCCTAAGTATGTAAGTACTTACGAACATGCTCGTACGAAAATGTAACCAAAATATTACTGATGTAGATAAGTACAACTCAGTATTGTCTCAAACTTAATGTACGGTGATTGTTAGTCCTTTAAAATATGTATCTCCAGAACAATTACCCAAAATGAAAATAAAATTACTTAGTACTCAATTGGCATCTCAGGTAAAATTCTTATTAATACACATTTTCTACAGAACTTGGCTTCTATCTCAAATGTTATTTTGACTATTTGGAGCTACATTTAAAAATCTTTGCAGTCATTATTCTAGTCATTTAGAAACTTGTTACTAACATATGTATAAGTATAAAGTTGTAGCGCAAACTGTTATTAGTTATGGCTGCTTCACATAGCCCGGCGATTCGGCCGCTTAACATTTTGGCGCACAGATTTAACGACCAAGGCAGGTGTATAAAATGCCTGTATAATAAGCGTGTCGGGCCACGGGACCTAGTGTGTAAGAGCTATTATAAGTCGTTAACACAACGTCTACATCGTACAGGGGAAAATTATTTGCTTTGCGAAAGATAAGCAATTTGAAAGTTCATGTAGAGTCAGAAAACTAACTGCACATTCTTTATTTTACGAACTGTACACCTAAGTCACTTCCGCATCGCAAAAAAAGGCCCAAAGTGATTTTATTCTGCTTTTTTTATCAAGAAAAAAAGATTAAAAAGACGAAGTGTGCAAGCGATTTGAAAAAACTAAGAATTTTCAGTGACTTATATTGCTAACCGTACATTATGTTCAGCCAGCAACGAACGTAGCTTAACAATCTCAGTTTTTGAAATCAGTAATGCTGTTTATTTAATAAACGTTAGTGGCTATAGTTAAATCCAATTTATCAGCAACATTATCGAACATATTTTCATCAACAGAAGTAAAAAATTTGGTGCAAAAGGAACGTGTAATCGATTTGAAAAATTGAGAATGTTAAGCGACTTGCGTGTCTGACCGTACCTACCCAAGGGCATTACAATAGAATAATGATATAGGAAAATAATAATATATTAACATGTAGACAATAAATGAATGTGAAATCACGTCCTTAAAAGACAAGTGGATAAAAGACAATTAGTTAATTTTAATAAATTAATCAATACTGTTAAATTTGTTTTACTTTTGCTCCAATCAGACATCAATATAGTTTGCAATTAAAGAAAATGGACACTAAAAAGCTAACAGTGTAATCATTCAAAATTTGTATTTGAATTGTTTCTTGATGTCAACAACTACAGTATTTTTCAGGTAAGGTGGGTACTGTGACAGTTGTGTCAAAGAAAATTAAACTTTATTCAATGACATTTAGAGACATAACCCGTTTCTATACTTATAGTTTTGTGCCTTAACACCCATTGAATTAAATGTTAATTTCGTTTGGCAATTAGAACTGTCACTACCCATCCTATATGAAAAATATTATAGGCTCACGTAAACGAAAGATTGCATAGTACACCCAAATTGTATCGAAAACACCTTCCCTTTCTCCAATGATCTTGATTTAAAGAACACAGTTCCAATGACATTATGGAAAGCTTTTATTGACTTACAACCTATCCTGGGTCTTTCCTCGTCCTATCTTTTCTTTTACTTTCCCTTCTATAAGATGTTCTGAATATAGCTACAAAGATCTTTTGTCGTGTGCCTTTGGTAGACATTGACAGAATTGGTGTGAAATCAGAGGTAGGTAGCATTTAATAAAAAAATATCAGCGAGCATTACAGTTGTAGGAGGCGCTCGTAGCGCTGTGCGACCGCGGTGTTCTTACCGATCACCAAGGTTAAGCAGCGTTCGACTCGGTCGGCCTGAGATGGGTGACCGTTTGTGGCATTTTCATATTCGAGCGTCTTCGTACTTCAGAAGGCACGTTAAGCAGTTGGTCCCGCTTACCACTTAATGTGGTAGTCGTTAAGCCGAGTTAGAAGCCTTAAAGGCGGCTTGATAAGACCCTACAGCAGGTGGCCACAAACCTGCCTCCACAGAATCCCCACTGGGTCCGCGTGGTGGAGTATGACCTAATCTTTCACACCTCGATTTGTGAGAGAAGGCCTTTGCCCAGCGGTGGGCAGTATAGGCTGATATTATTATTATTACAGTAGTCGCATATGATGGGTAACATCTGACATGTGATCCTACTATGAAAAAGGTCCGCATCTAATCAAATAACGCGCGCTTATTGGTCAAATCAAATAGCGCGCGCTACGGTTTCCTGTAACACATTTTCGTCCCTGTTCCGAAACCACTCCCACAAAAAATATCCAGCACCGAGAGGAAAGATGTTACACATCAAAAAGCTTTCGAGGAAATATTACAACAGCTGGGTCTGTACTTCATAGCAAACGGCAACTCATTTCTCATGATGACACACGACATTTCTCATGATGACACACGACATTTCTCATGATGACAGCATTAGTTCCGATTTTGGCTGCGGGCCAAAAGAACCTTTTATGACTGTTTCATCTTTACCCATTGTTTTTATTAATAATCTTTGAAACTCAAACTCTAATAATTTATTTTGTATAAGCTCTGCGAGGGCGCTTACAAATAGTCAATTTACATTTTTTTTTTAATCTAATTTAACTACTAATCTGCTAATGGATCGAAACGCGACCTCCACTGAGAAGATCCGGCGAAGAAATCCAGCGGGCTTGTCTTTTTTATTTATTCAATTAAATAGTTAGTTATATAATTAAATAGTTTACGATCTACCTCCAGTGTGATGCCTTACGATCGAGATATGAATCTAATGATATTATCTGAAAAGAGTGTCTAAAGGATTCCAGATTTCTTCTCCTCGTACTAATCCATTAATAAGTGCTATATCGAGATTCATTGCTATCCAAATAAAAGACATACTTTTACAAGTGTATACAACTTTATTTATCATCTTACATACTTCATTTTAGTAGAAACCGCATAAAAACTAGGACAAAATACATCAGAAATTAGTATAAAAATACTGTTTAGAAACACTTATGTGACGTCTTGTTCGGAAAGATAGTCTTTATTTCGCTTCGCATACGCATTACAAAGAGAGCTTCAAAGACAATTAAAAACGTGTTCCAAACTTTCATTTACTTATATTGGCAGAGGTGTACTGTGTACACCCAGTTTTCGCGTGCCTATTGCTATATACCGGGCACAATTCCAGACTCCGGACTAATACTGGAAGTTTGTCGACAGAAAAACTACATTTGCCCGACCTAGGATTTGAACCCAGGACCTCGTGACCTCGTGATAATTATTCCTTTGTATTATTAATGCCAAAATGGGGGATACATTTAATACCAACAAGTGCATAATTCAAGAGAGTGGATGAAGCTATAAAGTTCCAAAAGGTCTTTTTTTCTAATAAATTAACGACGTAACAAATACTTTTATATTTCCGAACAAGCGTCACACATATAATTCGTAATTGGGCATTATAATTGCGATTTCACACTTCGTTAGTATGCTCGATCAGTATAAAATGGACCGTTCGGCACGCACCGAAAATTTAATGTAAAAAAATCACAATGTTCGTCTGAGATAACGGGACTGACTGCATAAAAAATCTATACAAATAAATAAAATTGAAGTGTCTGTTTGTAATGTCAAATTAACAGCTTTTTACTAAATGCACATGAATACGGTACTTATAATAAAAACACATTTTTAAAATTTTTGTCTGTCTGCCAGTTTTTTTGTTCCGGCGAATCTTCGAAACGGCTGGACCGATTTTCGCGGAACTTTCACTGGCAGTTTGCTGAAGTTATAAGGAGTAACATAGGTTACTTTTATTTTAGAAAAGATTTTTTGTTAAATTACACGCGGGCGAAGTCGCGGGGAGCAGATATTCATATATATTAAGCTTAGCTTAAGCAATCTTAGGTTACGGCAAGTGTTAAACCCACAAGTCAAGTATTATATGAAGGTGTAAAGTTTTGGAGAATACGCAACCAAAATACATAACGTGACTACAACATCGACTTTTTTAGGATCTTTCCGTAAGAAATAGAGGTCTTGAAACTACAAGATCATAATCTTTTCCCTACTAATAATACTGAGAAATGAAACATGTCAGTTTACGGGGATTTTGTTTTGGCCCTTTGAATATAAAACTAATTATTTCTTATTAGGGTCCCCTAGGGTCCCCTTGCTCTTGGGATTTAAGCTCCGTAAGTATAGTCAGACCCGTATAGCAACAGACCTCAAATACCTTTATCATGAGTTACGAAGTCTATTTTCTCAGCCATTTGCGTTGAGTTTGCGAGTTCATATGATTGAATGATTTCCAGTGTAAGGATATTATGTATTAAGAATAAAAATCTTCAACTTTTTTGATCAAATATACATTTGATTAACACGCTATTCCCCAAGCAGGGGTGACAGAAGGATGTGGTACACTCAATTTTCGTGTATATAAGCGGAACTTAAACTCATGGTTAAGATGTATAAAAAAAGAATATTTATAACAAAAATCTCATTGATGTTGACTAACCGAGAGCTTTTAATATAAAAAAAAACAATCATAACTTAAACGATAAAGCGAAATAAATACGTTAGTTTTTCATCTTATATAAGAAGTAAATAATTTGCGTTTATTATATATTATAATACGTTTGGGAAAATGTTCTTTTCTTGTGCGAATATTAATGTTATAACACCGTCACGTCTATATTCCCCAAGCGGGGGTGGCAGAGGTGTACTGAGTACACCCACGTTTCGCCGACTATGTTAGGTCCCATGTAATAGGGGCGAGCCTATTGCCATAAACCGGGCACAATTCCAGACTCCGGACTCATACTGGGAATTTTTCGATAGAAAAACTGCATTTGTCTGACCTACGATTAGAGCCCAGGACCGGGCTGGATTAGTGTTCTATACCAAAAAGATTTTTTTTTGGTAATATAATTGTAAGTAGATTTTACCTCTTGCCCAGTCTACATTCTGGCAGAAATGCAGTGGGCAGCAGAAAGTGTATTTATTCCAATTCAGGGACAATATTATTATTATTGATCATCGTGCTTCTATCACGCGCTTATCAAGGTCCTTTTCCCAATTAAGACCGTCGGTTTATTTTAAATAAAATATTGACATCGTACTTCATCTTTTTACTGGTAATCATACACACTCTCTATTCATATATAGACAATATGCCGGTAATTTACGTTCTTATTTTCAACAAAAGATCGACATGTAGCTAGACAGTAAACTACAGATAAATAAATAAAACAATCTTAATCAATCCATCTGCATGATATTATTTAAAAGCTTTTTACTGACAGTTCACTATCTAGACAACATGCCGGTAAGTTACGGTCTAATTCCCCACAAAATATCTGCATATAAGGGAATTTACCATACAACGTGACCCGTTAAGAGGGCGGTCTTCAGGTCACAGGAAATCTCGCGGAAATCTCGCGCTTTCTCGAGGCAAATGAAGCCTGAATTTTAACTTTACAGACAATGATTAAAAACGTCTTGGTATATACTACGTGTGGTCACAAAGGGGGAGTGGGAATGAGGGTAAAAATTGCAAAAATGGGTCACGTAGGTCATGGGGTACGTTCCCCAACTAGGTAATATTTTTGATGAATAGTATTCTTTAGATAAAGAACATTTCCCCAGAGTCATATATCTGTTTTCTAAGCCTTAGGCACGTTCCAGACGCGCGTGTTGCCGTCCTGTCCGACCGACACGACGGTCTCGTCGTCGTTCCACGCCAGCCCTGTGATCTGACTCTGCGGATGAGCATCTGGAAGACAAAAAATATATCATAAATTGACTGCCTCGTCGGTTTAGTGGCCAAGCGCATCGCTTTGAGATCACGAAATCTTGGGTTCAAATACTAGGTCAAATGTAGTTTTTCTAACGGAGAATTCCTAGTATGTGTCCGGAGTCTGGAATTGTGCCTGGTGTATGGCAATAGAATCTCCCTTTGTATAGGTATTTGTAGGTGTAATCACCGTCCCGCCTATATTATAAAATATTGGCCACCGTAAAGACAAACTATATATTTTTTTATATATATATATATATATATATATATATATATATATATATATATATATATTTCAATCATAATCATAAATTTATTATTATTATTAAATTAGTAAATAATTTTTTTAAATAATAATAAATTTATGATTACAATAAAAAAATATATATTAAAAAAAAATAGTCTGTTTTTTCCGTAACCATTCTTTTTTCTCTTTTTAAATAACGTAGACCCACACTAGGATTTATTCCCGTGTCGTAGGTGCGTTTCCAAACATGAAAATTCACATACACAACTATCCAGACCGGAATAAATAATTGTGGATCACACAAAGATTTGTCTCGTGTGGGAATCGAACCAGCGACTATAAGACACAGTGGGCAGAGTGGCGTAAGCTCTTAAGCACTGCGCTAAATCGTCTGTTATTTCAATTTTATAAACAAATATGACAACTAAAGATAGATAGATATGGAAACTAATAAATTGGTAAGGTTGGAGAATGAACTTATCAAGTGGTGTGTATTACATAGGCAAATTAATCGTGCCTACCTAGAGGGTGGTAAGGGCCTCGAGAAAGTGGTAAGGGCATCGGGAGGGTGGCAAGGGCAGCGGGACGGTGGTAAGGGCATCGTGGGGTAAGAAATGTCTATTATCCAGTGTACTAACTCTTAATGATGGTGTGTTTAGCAGGCTGGTCGACGTTCCAGATGATGACGGCCGTGTCGAGAGAGCCCGAGGCGATGCGCTTGGAGTCGGGGCTCCACGCCACACAGTTCACGCGCGCCGTGTGGAAGCCCCACTCCTTGTTGTGCGCCAGCTGGACACAAACATCCTTTATTATAGCCGGAATTCGACTGGCACAATGAACGAACCATTATGTTTATAACGACATAACGTTTGTTAGACAGTAAACTTTGTGTAACGTAAACTGCAGTCTTTTTCACGAGACAAGGGGTACGGTGACGTTTCATCATATTCCATTTCACGCATATTCCAAAAAATAAACAGGAATGCAAAAATACATCAAAAATCTACTTTAGTTTTTATTTAAATCATATACTGTTCATAATAGAGGTGAGTCGTATTTATTAGAACAGATCCAAAGAACAGGTATTTTACGAGAATAGGCGGCACCTAATCCAATTCTGACAATACCTAATCCACCTAATATTCATATTCAATAAAAACTAATGTTTAGCGCGCTCTGTATATGTGTATAAGTGAAGGTAATTGTAACCAAGTGATAAAACGTGCCTTTTTGATTTCCCTCAAAACGGCCGTCGCAATTGGTATGTAAAGTATCCATCGCTTTACTATCCAGGGTGGGGTACATTAATTTCATTATCATCGTTGTCATCAAGTTCATCGGGGCATTGAATTAATTTAAACAAACACCATTATGCTACCACTGGACACTGGCAAAATACACTTAAAATAGTGTGAAGCCATAACTTAGGGAAGAAGGAAGAAGGTGGTACAGTGACGTTTGTGTCAAAAAAAAATGCTTTATTCAATGGCAATAAGAGGCATGATCCGTTTCTATACCTATGGTTTTATGCTTTAACAGTTAACACCCATTGAATTAAATGTTAATTTCGTTTGGCAATTAGAACTGTCACTACCCATCCTATATGAAAAATATTATAGGCTCACGTAAACGAAAGATTGCATAGTACACCCTAGAGATGAGTCGTATTTATTAGAATAGATCCAAATAACAGGTATTTTACGAGAATAGGCGGCACCTAATCCAATTCTGACAATACCTAATCCACCTAATATTCATATTCAATAAAAACTAATGTTTAGCGTGCTCACTCACACCTGTTCCCGCGCTCTCTCACTCACTCATATGCTTATCGCGTTTCTATCCCGCTTACGTGTAAGGGTGGAGGGAGCGAGACAGTGCTATACAACGCGTATTGATATAAAACAAATGTAAATATAATGAATTGAAATCTTTTAAATACGCCATCTTGCGAACGCTAAACTTTTGCGGAAAATTTAATATCGCAAGACTCACAACTTCATACATTCGTAAGTTAACAGTCCTAAGCCTGTAAAAATTATGAAGGAAAGATACCAACTCATCACTAATATATCATTAAATGATAAAATAGAAAACAAGTATTACTTTATTCAACCAATTTCGTGCAGAAATATTTAACATAATCAAAAAAAAATTGATTCCATTTTGAAACTTCCATTTTCTTAAAAGTGTTATTATGACTGTACCCATTCTTAACTAACAAAACAATTTAACATTCAATTAATTCAAATATCGATATTCAAATATTTGATATAGAATAGGCGGATTGAGATCACTAAGGAACGGCATGTGTATCATTGAGATTAGGTGGATTAGGTGGAATAGGTATTTGGATTAGGTATATATGCAGACTAGGAACAGGTGTACTTAGTACCTGATTTACCTAATACGACCCATCTCTAGTTCATAAACTTGCTTAATTATTTAAAATTTAAATTTTTATTCAATTATAGACTGCCTCGTTGGTCTAGTGGCAAAGCGCATCGCTTTGTGATCACGAGGTCCTGGGTTCAAATCCCAGGTCGGACAAGTGTAGTTTTTCTGACGAAAACTTCCCAGTACGAGTCCGGAGTCTGGAATTATGCCCGGTATATGGCAATAGGCTCGCCCCCTATTAACATACATCGTCACACACGTCGGACATACATCGTCGGCGAAACGTGGGTGTACTCAGTACACCTCTGCCACCCCCGCTTGGGGAATATAGGCGTGACGGTGTGTATTATTACTCAATTATGTAATTTGTAACGGTTTCCGTTTTAGCGCGTGACAATGAAATCGTTATAATCGATGTTGTTTTTTAAATGTACCAAATCGATAGTCGATTTTTTTATGAATATATTATTCTATGTATCTGACTGAAATATTTAGTATTATCATGGTCAAGAAATTAATAAATAAACGTGCGCTATCGTGACAAATTAAAACAGAGTTTTATAGATTCGTCGCGTAGAATCAAGCGATTTGTCAGACGATTTTTCTGACAAATGGTTTGATTCGTAAAAAATAATGAGATTATTTTATTGTGTTCTATTTTTGTTCGATATTCAATCGATTCTATTTCACATTCACCACATTTATAGAAACGTCAAATTCTAAACGTCGCCATACCCATGTGATAACGACTATACATAAATATGTACGGACAATAGGGAATATGCGTGTATTTTTTATATTTTTATACGATAGATTACATCAATATATAATTGCAAAAAAAACTTAAGCGTCAAAATAACTTTAAACGCCCGCCATTTTGGCGCGCTTCGCGTGACGTCAAAGTCTATAATAACAATCAATTAGTGAACAGCTGTAGAAGTATTTTATGCTGTAAATTGTTTTTATTTTGTAAGTTGCAACTATTATACCATGGAACAACACTGTGTGTAAAAATACAATAAGAAATGCACCCGATAGGTGCGGACATAAGGAGAAAGTGGTATAAAATCAGAATAATAGACATGGTATCTCCATCAACTTGTTTAAATTGCTGTGAAGGTCACTTGAACGTAAGAATTAACTTAAATAATTTAAACTAAAATGTTGTCTTTGTGTAAATGGACAACAAACAATAACAATAAAACTAACTCTATAGCAAACATCCAACAAATATGCACTTGTTGACATTTGTATTGTAGACTTTGACGTCATATACGATCTGACCAATAGCGTGGCGTTCCAAGTACTTTGAATGTCCCACTCATTTTTTGTACTTTCAATAATTATTTTCTTAATAAAAACGTAATGTTATTAAAAAAATATTGGTATAGACATTATTCTAATACGATAGTTTGTAAAAAAAATTGACCTTTATTTGAATTACACGCATATTCCCTATTGTGAAATGATTTGTGTAAACTTAGCCGCAAGCAAAGCTCTATTGTAGCCATCGGAGAATACGCGAATTGACTCCTCGCTGACTTTCATTACTCTCTCCCAGGATACCTCACCTACATGTTTCACAGCCTGCGAAATACGACAGGAGTAATCTAATACAAGGATCTTGTAGAAACTCGAGTTAATTTCCGTGCGTTCAAGCGTTTTTGTCATACCTATTACTGGAATCAGACATGAGGCTCACAAATTCTTTACAACTGGGCTTATCCTAGTTGTAGTCTTTTTTTCTAAGGCTGATGTGCCAATTTTTTGTGTCTCCCGTTTTGCAAAGGAGGGAAGTGATTTTTTTTTTCTCCTACTCCTGTTTTTAGTTCGAATATAATTTGTTGCGGGTTCCAAGACAATTAAAGCGCTTCTCGGGACACCCCAAGGTTCAAGGTTCTTGGCGTCATCTAAAGAGACCATTGTGGATCCTGGCTTACAGGAGTTACAATGCTGGGAATGTATGGCGGGCGGGCTGTACATTCCCACCATTGTAACTCCCAATAAAAAGCCGGTATTTGAGCTGACGGTTCTCGACCCAAACAGATGTCCTCTTAAGATTTCGGAATGACATGCTCTTGTTGACGTTTGGTATTATAATAATAATTATCCTCATATTTAATTTTATAAATATGACATTATGGCATGCCGAGTTCTCGGCGAAACATGTACCGCTATATTATTAAAACCAATTACTACTATCCCTTAGACATCAGAATACATAATTTATATAGAAATACATAATTTATATACACAGATGAGGTAGCGAAGGACATTAGTAATAATAATAATAATACACTTTATTGTACACCAGCAAAAACAATAAAAGAAGACAAATTTTATACAAAAATCAGTACAAATGGCGGTCTTATTGCTCACAGCAATTTCTTCCTGACAACCGTTGGAAAGAAAACAAATAAGAATAAAAAGGGCAGTTGGTGGCGTACACTATTGATGAATAATTTACAATACATACATATATAATATAAACTTAATCATATTTACAAGATGTAACATAATAAACGCAAGACCTCAGACACCCCGATTAGAGAAGTGCTTCTAACCAAACCAAATTTTCAAATTTAAAGGTTTTTACCCTTTTTTAAAGCACTTTATACCCCAATTAACAATGAAACTTGTACGTTTTGAGAAATACGTTTTAGGAATGCGTTTGGAATCTTCTTCTTGCTATGAATCAAGAATAAATTGATTTTTTTATAGCTTTTTCCAATTTAAAAAAAATGTAAAATACATTAAAAATTGTTGGAATCGATTCAGTTACCGATTTAGAACAAACTACTTTCAGGTCTTGCGTTGATTATGTTACAGCTTGTATACAGACATAACAATATTTACTATTACATATTATACCAAACACAGGTAAGGATTACGATAGCTTTAAATTTCCTTAAACAAGTAGTCACATTATTGATAGATAGTTATACTTAACCATATTTTTGAACGAAACCAACGACTGCACCTCTAACTCACCCTGGCAATGGATTCCACAGACGGACGACTTGAATTGTAAAGGATTTATCAAAGAAAATAGAATATATTATTAACAAAATAGAATATCCAAAATGGTATTCCCAAGGGTTATCTCACCTTGAACTCATCAGTGGAGTACAGTATGAGCTTCCTGTTGGCGTCGCTGGCGACCAGGTACTTGGAATCCGGGCTGAAGCGAGCGTCCGTGACGGGGCCCAGGTGTTCCAGCTCCACGCCGGGCGTCATCGTGCGCACGTCCAGCGTGTACAGGTGTACCTTATTGTCCGCGCCTGAAGGTATGTTTTTGAATGACACCACTAACAATATGGCTCACGATGATAAACCGTGACCACAATAAGCACGGCAAACCCTCAAACATTGCCGCGTTCGTAGTGATAGGCATAATCGATTTATAATAATAATATCAGCCGTGACTGCCTCGTTGGTCTAGTGGCAAAGCGCATCGCTTGGTAATCACGAGGTCCTGGGTTCAAATCCTAGGTCGGACAAATGAGGTTTTTCTAACGAAACAACTTCCAGTATGAGTCCGGAGTCTGGAATCTTGCCCGGTATATGGCAATAGGCTCGCCCCCTATTACATGGGACCTAACATCGTCGGCGAAACGTGGGTGTACTTAGTACACCTCTGCCACCCTCGCTTGGGGAATATAGGCGTGACGGTGTTTATATCAGCATATTCTGTCCCAATTTTAGGCAAAGGCCTCATCTCACAAATCGAGGTGAAAAAGATTAGGTCATACTTCAGGTATAATCGATTATTTATAAATATGAGAACAATCAATGATGAATTTCATAATCGATTATTAAAAATAATCGACTATTGAATAATAGTCATTGATAAAAAAAAAACAAGATTCACACCCAGACACAGTTCTATACAAAAATTACGCTTACATTTATATGAACACATGAGCATATTTGACAACCACGCGTCGATGTTAGCAAAACCACATTGATTGGAAGTAAGCGAAATTTTAGGGTTATTTTTGTAGTGCCCTTTTTTTGCCGTTGCTTGTGTAGCTTGGATTTTGCTTGTGTATTTACAAGTAAACGAAATTTTAGGGTTATTTTTGTAGTGCCGTTTTTTTGCCGTTGCTTGTGTAGCTTGGATTTTGCTTGTGTATTTACAAGTAAACGAAATTTTAGGGTTATTTTTGTAGTGCCCTTTTTTTGCCGTTGCTTGTGTAGCTTGGATTTTGCTTGTGTATTTACAAGTAAACGAAATTTTAGGGTTATTTTTGTAGTGCCGTTTTTTTGCCGTTGCTTGTGTAGCTTGGATTTTGCTTGTGTATTTACAAGTAAACGAAATTTTAGGGTTATTTTTGTAGTGCCGTTTTTTGTTGTTGCTTGTGTATCTTGGATTTTGCTTGTGTATTTACAAGTAAACGAAATTTTAGGGATCTTTTTGTAGTGCCATTTTTTGTTGTTGCTTGTGTATCTTGGGTTTTGCTTGTGTATTTGGAAGTAAGTGAAATTTAAGGATCTTTTTGTAGTGCCATTTTTTGTTGTTGCTTGTGTATCTTGGGTTTTGCTTGTGTATTTGGAAGTAAGTGAAATTTTAGGGATCTTTTTGTAGTGCCGTTTTTTGTTGTTGCTTGTGTATCTTGGGTTTTGCTTGTGTATTTGGAAGTAAACGAAATTTTAGGGATCTTTTTGTAGTGCCCTTTATTTGTCGTTGCTTGTGTATCTTGGGTTTTGCTTGTGTATTTGGAAGTAAGCGAAATTTTAGGGTTATTTTTGTAGTGCCCTTTTTTTGCCGTTGCTTGTGTAGCTTGGATTTTGCTTGTGTATTTACAAGTTAACGAAATTTTAGGGTTATTTTTGTAGTGCCGTTTTTTTGCCGTTGCTTGTGTAGCTTGGATTTTGCTTGTGTATTTACAAGTAAACGAAATTTTAGGGTTATTTTTGTAGTGCCGTTTTTTGTTGTTGCTTGTGTATCTTGGATTTTGGTTGTGTATTTACAAGTAAACGAAATTTTAGGGATCTTTTTGTAGTGCCATTTTTTGTTGTTGCTTGTGTATCTTGGGTTTTGCTTGTGTATTTGGAAGTAAGTGAAATTTAAGGATCTTTTTGTAGTGCCATTTTTTGTTGTTGCTTGTGTATCTTGGGTTTTGCTTGTGTATTTGGAAGTAAGTGAAATTTTAGGGATCTTTTTGTAGTGCCGTTTTTTGTTGTTGCTTGTGTATCTTGGGTTTTGCTTGTGTATTTGGAAGTAAACGAAATTTAAGGGATCTTTTTGTAGTGCCCTTTATTTGTCGTTGCTTGTGTATCTTGGGTTTTGCTTGTGTATTTGGAAGTAAGCGAAATTTTAGGGATCTTTTTGTAGTGCCCTTTTTTTGTCGTTGCTTGTGTATCTCGGGTTTCGCTTGTGTATTTGGAAGTAAGCCAAATTTTAGGGTTCTTTTTGTAGTGCCCTTTATTTGTCGTTGCTTGTGTATCTTGGGTTTTGCTTGTGTATTTGGAAGTAAGTGAAATTTTAGGGATCTTTTTGTAGTGCCGTTTTTTGTTGTTGCTTGTGTATCTTGGGTTTTTTCTTGTGTATTTGGAAGTAAACGAAATTGTATATATCAGTCGATTATTTTAAGAATTGATTATGTAATGCGTACAACAATACTTAGGTAAGCAGACTCTGAATGCATCCCAATAAGTATAATCAATTTATCATACAGTTTCACATTAATTTTTGATACAAGACACACCGCGGTATTCTTAGCGATTACTAAGGTTAAGCAGCATTTGATTCGGTCGGTCTGGGATGGATGGTCGTTTGTAGCGTATCGTGGAGGCAGGTGTGGAGGCGTTAACGATTCCTATGTGAAGTGGTAACCGAGATCAGCGGCTTATAGTGCCTTCCGAGGACAGAGACGCTTAAAAAAGATAATGCCAGACACGGTCACCCAACTGAAATTGATCGAATCAGCCGCAGTTCAACCTCGATGATCGCTAAGAACTCCACGTCCACGCAGTGCCACGAGCACTTCATATTAAAATACATTTGAATTAAAGTGTCAAGCACAATTTAAAGTTACTTACCACCAACAGCAACGAATCTAGATTTGGGATCGATGGTGACACACGTCGGTTCATACTTGATCGGCAGGCTGGACTGTTTGCTTCCGCCGATCACAACGGCCAGCTGGAAATAATCATTAAATCAATCTTAAGATCACAGACAAACACTGATTTGCTATACACGATTTAGTGAACAGTATAGTTTGAAAATTGCTTAACCCATTAATAGCAAGAGGCGCTCGTAGCGCTGTGCGACCGCGGTGTTCTTACCCATCACCAAGGTTAAGCAGCGTTCGACTCGGTCGGCCTGAGATGGGTGACCATTTGTGGCATTTTCATATCCGAGCGTCTCCACGCTTCGGAAGGCACGTTAAGCCATTGGTCCCGGCTACCACTTAATGTGGTAGTTGTTAAGCCGAGTTGGAATCCTTAAAGGCGGCTTGATAAGTTCCAACAGCAGGTGGCCACAAACCTGCCTCCACCGCACCGCACTGGGTCCGCGTGGTGGAGTATGACCTAATCTCACTTACCTCGATTTGTGAGAGAAGGCCTTTGCCCAGCAGTGGGCAGTATAGGCTGATATTTTTATAATTATTATATTTTATCTAACATCACGCCAGATCCCTTGCGGGGTAGGCAGAGAGTACAGAGTTCCAACAGGTTCTTTCCTTACATACCTCTCTGCCTTCCTCGACTCTCATAGTTCGTCTCATACACGCTCGCCGGTTTCGGAGACTCTTGACTGTAACTCTCTTTAACAGCTATAATCCTTGTAGTGTATAGTAATTTAAATAAATTGGGTCGTGCAACCCCGGATGACTTGGGAATAAATGGATTTGATACTTGAATACTTATAGATACTTGAATAATATTAAATTTCATGATTTTAAGGAACGCAATATATACACAGGAGAGTGAACAAAGGAGAGAGGAGAAGGAGTAGGGAGGGAGTTACATAGAAAATATAACATTCTAGTTTATTACATTCGTTCGTGTCTGTGGTTTAAAAGTCAATGGTTTATCAGTCCTTGGTTTTTGCTATGAGAACCTGATCTGATGTCCGTCAAGTGTTGAGGAATGCAACACCAATTAGTTTTGAATCAGTGCTCAAAGTGCAGTCGGCGTAAAGGTCCCTCGGGCTACGGCGTAAATCAGTCACACACAAAGTGTCAACAAACACTTTTCCGCGAGGAACGTCTTACCGCCCGTGCTAGGTCATCTAGTGCTAGGATTTTTTTTTGTATATATACAAAGAGGTATACCTCTTTAACAGTAGCGATGATAGTGGTGTCATCATCAATGAGGTGGTCCATTCCGCGGGGCTGTGAGCCTAGAGGGATGGCCATGTCGGTGTATGCGGGTACTTCGCCTGAAAAGGACATTTCATTTAGTGACCTTGACTTTAAGAGAAATATTCGTCGATCTAAGGTTGTATGCTTAAAAAACACGACCATTTTAGTGACCTCGACATTGAGAGAATTATTCGCTGATAGATCAGGTATTTACATAACAACAACGCAACTTCAATAAAATTACAAACATTTTGCTCAGAGTCTCCATATTTTAGTTACTTAAATAAGTACATTAATAGCCTATGATCACACGTTTGGGCTAGCCTAAAGAAGTTCTCAGTTCACTCGTAACATTCAAGTATTAAAACATGTTAGTCGAAGTAATCAGTGACGGATTTACACATTTAATTTTTGCCGCGCCTACTAACCTCTGCAATTCAATACCCTAGTTCACAATCATATTAAATAAATTTTATTTGTCAATAAAAAAGTACGATTTGTGCTCTAACTTCATCATTACATCAGCTTCTCCCGTTATTAGTATGATTGTGAATTAAGGGACCGTTGTCAGTTCCTAGATTATTCATTTAAACTCACGATTTAGTGAAGTTTATACAAGAAATAGTTTTTGGGTATATTTTGACCTAAGGAGCGCTCAATCATGTACCACTTATAAGGTGAAGTAATATATGCCCTAAAACTACACGTATATAATATTGTTTTTTTTTTATTTCTGTAAACCAAAAAAAAGTTTGCGCCAAATTTGCCACCCCCCTAAAATTTGCCGCCCCCCCTAAAATTTGCCGCCCTAGGCTCCAGCCTACTGTCTGCTGGTAAATACGCCACTGGCAGTAATCGGTGTGGCCCGCTAAACGAAAGCGGCGCCCTCATTTATTTCCTACTCTTTTTGATCGCACTGTATGATATTAGTGGGATAAGGCAAAATAGCACACTTTGGCGAGTGGAAAAAGCACGTAAGGAAAGAACCTGTCGGAACTCTGTATTCTCTGGCTGATGATATTGATAGATATGATAACATGTTGAACACAAATACTCATTGGAAAAGTAGCTTTATAATTATTATTTCCCATGTTTCAGTGTTCCATCCATATTAGTCTTGAAGTCAACGACTGTTCTGCTTTTCTTCCTAATTTTCTTCTCATAACCTTGAGGAAAAATAACCTGAATGACCTTAGCCATGTGACCTTGACCTTACCTTCAGCGGGCGGCGCGGCTCGTCGCAGCGTGTCGTCGATGCCGCAGGTCAGTAGCGAGCCGTCCTTGCTGGGCCGCATGCCGTTCACCTGGTTGCCGTGACCTTGACCTGTGATGTGCCGACCTTCGCCTAGAAACATTTTTTTATAATTATTTGGACATCCAACAGTAATATTTACCTTTATTACTATAGGACTAAACCCATTCCCACCACCAACTTATAAGCCAGGATCCACAATGGTCTCCATCAATGACACCAGGATTAGAACCTTGGTGTAATCCAAGGAGCGTGGGAACCGTAATAAACTTATTTACAAAACAAAAACGTAGCCCCACCCTAGAATTGAGTCCTGTGTCGTGGGTGCGTTTACAAACATGAAAAATCACATACACAAATACCCAGACCGAATAAAATAATTGTGGGTCACACAAAGATATGTCCCATGCGGGAATCGAACCCGCGACTATTAGACACAGTGGGCGAAGCGGCTTAAACTCTTAACTAGGGCGATCGTCTGTCGATTAAAAAAAGAAAACAGGAGGAGCGATAAAAATTAAAAATCATCCCCCTGTTTTGAAAATTACGACACAACAACCAGCACACACTGCAGTGGTACAGTATGTACTGATAAATTATATTTTATGAAAATAAAAAGAAATAACACTTCCACGCCTACACTCCGCAATCGAAAAAAATACATCAGATACGCTTTTTCCAACCTAGGATTCGAACCCAAGACCTCGTGATGTGCGACTGTCAGTTGAACCCTCCACTGGAGATTACAGACACGGTACACTTTGACTGCCTCGTTGGTCTAGTGGCAAAGCGCATCGCTTGGTGATCACGAGGTCGGAAAAATGAAGTTATTTCGTTAAAAAAACTCCCCAATATTAGTCCGGAGTCTGGAATTGTGTCGCTCGCCCCCTATTACATGGGACCTAACATCGTCGGCGAAAAGTGGACATACTCAGTACACCTCTGCCACCCCCGCTTGGGGAATAGTCGTGACGGTATGTACACTTTATAATTATTATTATTTTTAATCCTGTATTGTATAATAAGGTTGGATTTTGTGACTCTCGGCTTGGTCGCGTGGTTAAGAGTTTGAGTCGCTCTGCCTACTGGGTCAATAGTCGCAGGTTCGAGTCCTGCACTGGACATATCTTTGTGTGACCCACAATTATTTGTTTCGATCTGGGTGTTTGTACATGTGAATTTTATATTATATTTTATGTATGTAAACGCATTCACGACACAGGAATAATTCCTAGTATGTTTTACTACATAAAAAAAATGCTGCACTGTTTGCGAATACCGATAAAATCTTTCTTCAGACGTCCATCCCAAACTAACCTGACTCCACATTCCAAGCGGTGACGCATCCATCATGGCTGGCAGTGTACACGGTATGCCTGTCAGGGTGCAGGGTCAGACAGGTGATGGGCTTGTTGTGGCCCATCAGCACTTGCCACGGCTTGTCCGGGTTGTTCACGTCCAAGTAGTTTATCACTCCGGACAGAGAGACCGAGAGGAGGTGCTTGCCTTGCCAGAGGCAGGAAACCTGCGAAATGTTTTAATTGGTTTTGTTAGGACGACTAAGTGTTTGAATGGGAAGAAACCAGAACCAATGCAAGAATTGTGGTTGATAACGATGTGCTGGAGCAAGTGAATGAGTTTGTATATCTTGGATGCGCATTAAGTAAGGATGGAAAATACACCGCTGACATAGAGAGAAGAACGAGTGCAGGGAACAGAGTGAATGGTGCGATGAGAAAGCTACTTGGAAGCCGGCACTTAAGCCAAAAGGCGCAGCTGGCCATACATAACGGAGTGCTTGTCCCAACGCTGTTATATGGCAGCGAGAGCTGGTTATGTAAGAAGGAGAATGAAAGTAGGATAAATGCGGTGGAAATGCGAGCTCTGCGGAAGATGTGCGGAGTGAAGCTGACCGACCGCATTAGCAACAGCGTAGTTAGAAAGCGAGTAGGTATGAAAAATAGTATCGGTGTAAAGATAAGAAAGGGTATGCTCCGTTGGTTCGGGCATATAGAAAGAATGTCCGCAGAAAGAATGACAAAACTGATATACAATGCGGAACTGGAAGAATGTAGGTACCGGGGAAGACCTAGACTACCTTACCATGACCAAATAGACCGGGTCTTATCTGAAGGACAAGTCAGGAGTATCCGTAACCGGCGCGCGTGTATGAGACGAACTATGACAGTGGAGGAAGCCAGAGAGGTATGTAAGGAAAGAACCTGTTGGAACTCTGTACTCTCTGCCTACCCCGCAAGGGATCCGGCGTGATGATATAGATAGATGGATAGACTACGTAGTTAAAGGGGTTGGAAATAAAAATTGCAATATGGACGCGTGTTTCGTTTAATGGTTCGCTAGATGCAAAGGTGTAAAATGATTAAATAGTAATAGAGGTCCCGGGTCTAACGTTGGCCGCGGACGGGCCCCACCACCGCCGTGCTGTTAGATCTCTTGCGGGGTAGGCAGCGAGTAGAAATTCAATGAGTTAATTCTTTACAAATCTGTATAGCTTCCCTGATTATCACATACAAGATTTTTCGTACGAGGAGTAAATGCTACCTTAACAGTTGTAGTTGCAGAAAAACGGTCTGAGGAGACTATCATTAACTTATTGAGTAATTTTGAGGTGCATTTATAGATTTAAAAAAGCAAGAAAATAAGCAATTAACAGAAAAACTTTTTGTTGTTGCCTATCGATTCTGTTTCTTATCAGGAATGATCCTACCATCTGGCATGATATACAAACTGTAACATAATAAACGCAAGACCTGGAAGTAGTTTGTTCTAAGTCGATAACTGAATTGATTGCAACTATTTTTAATGTCTCTTACATTTTTTTTTAAATTTGCAAAAAATGCTTTTACTCCTTCAGTGCTCCATAAAAAACTAAATTTATTCTTGATTCATAGCAATAAATGCATTCCTAACCCGTATTTCTCAAAATGCACACATACACGTACAAGTTTCATTGTTGATTTGGGTATAAAAGTGCTTAAAAAAGGGGTAAAAACCTTTAAATTTGGATCATTTGGTTTTCGTTTTGAATTTATGAAGCAATTCTCTAATCGGGGTGTCTGAGATCTTGCGTTTATTATGTTACATCTTGTATATAGACAGTTAGAATTACTAAAAAATATCATTTTAAAATTTAGCATTGTAGACGCTTGTAAAAAGTATCAGAGTTTTATACTATGCTCATTATCTGAAGAAAGAAATTATATTTTCTTTCTATGGTCATTACCTGTTGGTTCTCCACGGCGTTGCCCATGTTGAAGGTGGTAGTCCGCTGCATGGTCTCGATGTCCCAGATGGCGCAGGTCTTGTCTCCGGAGCAGGATAGCAACTGCTTGCCGTCGGGAGACCACGCAATGCCGTACACACCACCCTTATGGGCTGGAGAACCTATCTGTGGACACGTAAATACCATTATCTCTATCTATCTATTTACATCATCACGCCAGATCCCTTGCGTGGTAGACAGAGAGAGGTCCATTTTTTTAACCGACTTCAAAAAGGAGGAGGTTCTATGTTCGGTTGTATGTATGCTTTTTTTTTATGTATGTTCAGCGATATTTCCGTCAATTGTGGACCGATTTTGATGATTTTTGTTGCATTAGGTTGAGTATAGCTCCGAGGTGGTCCCATTTTAATTTCATTGGTATTGGACCTTGGACTTTGAAGATACACCAGGGAACTCCTTAACGACAAACAATAGGCAAGTGTAAATTGAGATATTATGGGTATTACGTCAATCCTATAGGTACCCTACTATAGAACTAAGCAGTATATAAGCCAACTTCGAAAAAGGAGGTTCATAATTCGTCCTTTTTTAACCGACTTCAAAAAGGAGGAGGTTCTATGTTCGGTTGTATGTATGGTTTTTTTTTTTTTATTTATGTTCAGCGATATTTCCGTCAATTGTGGACCGATTTTGATATTTTTTTTGCATTGGGTTCAGTATATCTCCAAGGTGGTCCCATATTAATTTTATTGACATTGGACCCTGGACTTAGAAGATACACCAGGGAACTCCTTAACGACAAACAATAGGCATGTGTAAATTGCGATATTATGGGTATTACTTCAAATCTATAGGTACCCTACTATAGAATTCACTGGTCACTTAAAATTGTAAAATAAAAATCTTTTATAAAAAAAGGTAAACCGACTTCAAAAAGCAAAAAAATAAATATTTGAAGTCAGTGCCAAGTAACCGACTGCACCAACCAGCACAGACTTCAAATATTTATTTTTTTGCTTTTTGAAGTTGGTTTACCTTTTTTTATAAAAGATTTTTTTGACTCCTTTGCTTATGAACCGATTTTGATGATTCTTTTTGCATTGGGTTCAGTATAGTTTTGAGGTGGTCCTATTTTAACGGCGAACAGCACGAATGTATAGATTTCGTTATTATAGTCATTATATTAATCCTGTAGGTACCTTACTGTACAACTCAGCAAAATAATATAATATCGCTATATCAATATTACTAAATAATTCACTCGTCACTTAAAATGGTAAAATAAAAATCTTCGCTCGCCTCTACCTAAGCTGAAGATGAGCAACACTACATATATCTATTCCTGATCTCCCTCTTTGTTATTTTTTTACATAGCTACACACGGCGAATTAGTCTTGTGTCGTGGGTTCGAAACATGGAATTCATATACACAAACAACCAGACCGATATAAACATGGGCCACACAAATGTTTGTGCCTTGCGGTGATCGAATCAGCGAGTACTCGATCCAGGGAACGGAATGACCTACAGTCTAACCACAAGACTAATCCGTCCCGAAAACCGTCGTGTTTACCTCAACAAACCCACTACAGACTGACCTCTCCTTTCAACTCCGAAGTAGCCCCATCAAACAAGAAGATCTTGCCGTCAAAGCCGGCTGAGGCGAACAGACTGCCATCAGGACTGTAGCGGACAGCTTGGGCAAAACGAGTATGTTCCTGGAACAAATAATTTAAAACGATATTTGACAGGTTTTATTTGAAATGTTCACTTTGATAGCACTTTCTTTTTGAAATTGTAACCCCACACTAGGATTTATTCCTGTGTCGTGGGTGCGTTAACAAACATGAAATTTCACATACACAAATGCCCAGACAAATTTGTCGCGTGCGAATCAAACCCGCGACTATTAGACACAGTGGGCGGAGTGGCTTAAGCTCTTAACCACTGCGCTTAATCGTCTGTCTTTGACAGCTTCGTTTCCTTATACCGAATTAATATTGTATACCTGTTCGTCAACTTATACATAGTGCAGTTGCATGACACCCGTTAATGAAAACTAGTGGTCGCCCATAGGTCGATATTCGACCTACTCTTGCATCGTTTGCTGGTTATGTTTGACATTCAGTAAGACTATAGACAAATAAGATTAAAGACAAACATCAATTTGACGTGTATTGTGTCAAATACATTGTAGTGTGTGTAATGTTTTTTTCATTGATTTAATGTATGTTTTATGCATAATTTTAAAAAAATATTAGCATTCTGCACTCCTTCTCTAGTATATAAACTATAAGTGTGGGAAATTTCATGCTCCTCCGTCCGCGCAATGATCATAAAAATGTGTACAAAGTTTTTGCTTCACATACTCCTCAAACTGATACTTTTTCCCGAAAATATCCTCAGACCAATTACTATCATCATCATCAGCCGAAAGACGTCCACGGCTTTGTGCTGTACGTATCCAGCTTTTACCTGCAACCTTCACCAGGTCGTCGTTTGGGGTAGCTAGGTCTCTGCCGGAGATTGTTAGCACCCCCTGCCCCGCCGTTACCATGACCGCTACCTTGGCCTGGACTAGCAGGGCTGCCGGGGACTGGGGGCCGTTTAATTTTAGAGTCGTTCATTTGGGGGGTAATTACTATGCTAGCTTTCCTATATATTTTTTTTGTGCATTACCTGCTTGGTACACTTGAACTTGAACGGCGGTCCCTCGAACACGGCGATGGTGTTGTCCTCGGAAGCCGTGACGATGCGGAACGGCCTGGTGGGCCTGAAGTCCACAGAGTTGATCGGCTTGGACTGGCCGCTGATCTCTCCCACGGAAGTTCCCGTTTCGGACATGAAGACATGGCCGAATCTGGGGTAAGATATGAGAAATACATCAATATACGTAAAAGGCTGAGAAATATATCAATATTTATTTTGAAATTAACCGAGTCTTATCTGATGGAAAAGTCAAGAGTCTCCGTAACCGGCGAGCGTGTATGAGACGAACTATGAGAGTCGAGGAAGCCAGAAAGGTATGTAAGGAAAGAACCTGTTGGAACTCTGTACTCTCTGCCTACCCCGCAAGGGATCTGGCGTGAGGTTATAGATAGATAGATAGATTTATTTTGAAGAAAAAAAAGAATAATAAATATTTAATTATAATGTAATTGTAAACAAGTTGCTAATATCAAGTTTCCACAGTTAGAAAAGTTGTTACACACTGATTCCACATTATAAATTTGTATAAAATAAATAAGAAAACTGTATTAGATTTGAACCTTATTGCTAGAAACTTAAAATTTAACTGCCTCGTTGATCTAGTGGCAAATAATGCCATTTGCGATCACGTGGTCCTGGGTTTAAATCCTAGGTCAGATAAATGTAGTTTCTCCAACAAAAAATTTCCATTATGAGTCCGGACTCATAATGGAAATTTTTTGTTACGTATACCGGACAGAAGTCCAGACTCCGGAGTCTGGACTTCTGTCCGGTATACGGCAATGGGTTCGCCTCCTATTTCAGGGGACCTATCATCGTTGGCAAAATACGATCCAGCTGACGGCGCGACTAAAACTCTTAACTAAACTAAGCCATTTAAAAAACAAAAAAAAAACCCCAAGCCATTTGCCAAGAACACGTAACAGCACGCGTTACGATAATCTGAATTTATCGTTTAATGTTTCTTCAGTGGCATCCAGAATACCAATTTTGTGTGTGTGTCCGTCCGAGTGAACTACACTGTTGGCCTTTACAGCTTCACTGGTCAAGAGAGCGAGCGTCCAACCACTACGCTCAAGCCAGAAGGACAAGGGGCAACTAGCTCTAGGGCGCCTCAAGGAGGAACTACCTCGGCTTGGGCAGTCGCTATGGGGGAGGGCGTATACTAGGTGTCTCACCGTGGTACTGTGAACCGGCCGGCGAGCAAGGGATAATTAAACCTCGCCGGCCAGGTCGGTGTCTTTACGCGATCATTTTACGAAGATAATCGCATTAATTATTCCGGAAAGGCTTTACTACCATAGACCACATACATACGCTGCGGCAGATTATACAGAAGACCGAGGAGTATAATCGGCCACTATGCTTGGCGTTTGTGGACTATGAGAAAGCCTTCGATTCGATCGAGACTTGGGCGGTTCTTAGATCTCTCCAGCGATGCCGCATTGACTATCGGTACATTGAAGTGTTGAAGTGCTTGTATAATAACGCCACCATGTCAGTCCGAGTACAGGGGCATTGCACGAAGGCGATCCCCATAAAAAGAGGAGTAAGACAGGGAGACGTCATTTCTCCGAAACTATTTACGGCCACCTTAGAGGACGCCTTCAAGCTCTTGGAATGGCAAGGACTTGGCATCAACATCAATGGCGAATACATCACTCACCTTCGATTTGCCGACGACATTGTGGTCGTGGCGGAGTCGCTGGAAGATCTAGGACGAATGCTCGGTGACCTCAACAGAGTATCTCAACAAGTGGGTCTTAAAATGAACATGGACAAAACGAAAATAATGTGTAACGTCCATGTCGTACCCACCGCACTCACCGTTGGGAACTCTACTCTTGAAGTTGTCGACGAATACATTAACCTGGGACAGGTAGTCCGGTTAGGTAGGTCCAACTTTGAGAGAGAGGTCAATCGACGAATCCAACTCGGCTGGGCAGCGTTCGGGAAACTGCGCAACATCTTCTCATCCAAAATACCTCAGTGCCTTAAGACTAAAGTTTTTAGTCAGTGTGTGTTACCAGTGATGATATATGGATCAGAGACGTGGTCTCTTACTATAGGTCTCATAAAAAAGCTCAGAGTTGCTCAGCGAGCTATGGAGAGAGCTATGCTCGGCGTTTCTCTACGCGATCGAATCAGGAATGAGGAGATTCGTAGAAGAACCAAGGTCACCGACATAGCCGTTAAGATTAGCAAGCTGAAGTGGCAATGGGCGGGCCACATAGCGCGTAGATCGGACGGGCGTTGGGGCAGAAAGATTCTAGAGTGGAGACCACGTATTGGCAAGCGCAGTGTGGGACGGCCGCCTGCCAGATGGACCGACGATCTTGTGAAGGTCGCAGGAAGTCGTTGGATGCAGGTGGCATCGGACCGGTTACGCTGGAAAGCGATTGGGGAGGCCTATGTTCAGCAGTGGACAAGTATAGGCTGAGATGATGATGATGATGAATCGCATTAATAGGCTAGAGTAGTTTCTGCCCGCGACTTTGTCCGCGTTGATTTTAGACAGGAACCTATCATTTTTCCGGGATAAAAAGTATCCTATATGTTAATCCAGATAATAAACTTTCTGTGTGCCAAATTTCATCCAAACCCGTTCAGCCGTTTTTGAGTGATTGAGTAACAAACATCAAAACATACAAACTTTTACATTTATCATATTATAGTAGGATTCAGAGCGGTCATAGTGATGGGACGCAAAGATTACCAGTTAAAAATCAAGGTTACAGACTAATTTTACCCGGATATACATCTTTTCACGTTAAAAACTTGACTGTATTGTAATTCCTGACGTGTTCAATGATTAATGTAACGGATGACTGAACGCGTCACAAAAATAATAAAAAGGTTTTAGTTCTTTAACCTTACAAAAGCGTTCGGGAAGTTCAGAGAGAAATATTGGACTTCTATTCATTGGCTGTTCCTTCATATCGTCGACTTAGAAGTCCGTACATGCAAGTCACAAATAAGGAATAACTTTCAAAGGGCTTATTTCCACTTTTATCAAAGCACACCATATTAGCCCGTAAAACCCAACGGTAATTGCACGCCTATAGCGACAAAATTCTTAACATACATCTTGTCGCGCGCCTGTACAAGATTGAAACCTGCCTGCTGATTGGAACTTTGATTTAGTGAAATCTAGACAAGTTGCAAGCGTTTTCTTTCTATTCTCTTTTCGCAATCGATAGCGCATTGTTTTGACCACGTGACTTTTCGTTGCAAATGTCATTCCCATACATTTTTCCGCTTTCTATTAGCGTTAACGACTGTAGATTGTCAACTTGGCTATAGGCGCAGGACGGCTACCAATCGTCTCTCTTTTAAAAAAAGTGCAGGACTATATGTGGGACAAAATGTTGGCGGATTTTTCTAAATGTTAGCAAGTTCTGTCATTATGTCAAACATTCTGGTTCATATATATTATAATTATGTATGTGTGTAATTTAAATTTGTTGTCTTAATATCATTTTCCCTGGTTTTTTTAATACTCGTTTTTCGCACCTACCACCGCTGCTTCCACACCACAAGGTAGACTGACAGAAAATGCCTCAGGCATTAAGCCCGCCTATGTACATAAGTGCATAAAGAATAAATAAATAAATAACCTCACACTAGGAAATATATTTTTGTCGTGGATGCGATTTCATTAATCTCCCGAATGAACTCCACTGCAGGACAAAGGCCGCCCCCCAAAGGTCACCACGACGGCTTTGCGATGTACGCATTCTGCGTTTACCTGCAACCTTAACCAGGTCAATGGCTTACTAAGAAGATTAAAGACCCCTTAATATACCTTTCCCTTCCCTCGCCGACGACAACCATGCGCTGGCTGTCTGCGCTCCACGCGATGTCCTTGATGGGACCACCGATCGGTTGGAACTCATTCTTGAGAATATGCTCCTTGTTCACTGTGTCCCAGATCCTCACTTTGCCTGAAACATCTGCAAGAAAAAAAGTATTTTGTCTATAAAAAGGCATAGTATATTCCGTTGTTTCGGGCATATAGAACGAATGACATATTCGAAACAGATATAAAATTTGTACGTCTCGGGACGCCCTACAGAAGTGATAACTTAAACTAGCGCTGTGGGTTAGATTGAGAGAGGAAGAGTCTGCCTACCGCTGCCGTATGCGTGAGAGAAAGGGAAGGGCGCTGTGGGTTAGAGTGAGAGAGGAAGAGCATGCTTACCGCTGCCGTATGCGTGAGAGAAAGGGAAGCCAGACAGACTGGCGCCGTTACGCGTTACGTTACGAAGCGGTTTACCCTTATGGGAATAAGAAGTTATCACTTCAAAATGCGAAAGTGGAAGGATGTAGGTACTGGAGAACACCTAGACTATTTTACCATGACCGAATAGACTGTCTTCTGGGCAAGGCAAGGGTCTACATAACCGGTGAGCGTGTATAAAAAGAACTATGAGAGTGGAGGAAGACAGCAGTCTGTAAGAAAAGAACCTGTTGGGACTCTGTATTCTTTGGCTAAAGGCATCCATACAGACGAACATAGAACCTCCTTCTTCTCGGTCGGCAACAAGTCGGCTAAAAGATTAAAAAACGATAGATAAAAAAACTATTTTCTGTTCTTCTAAAACTCGTATTTAGAGGTTTTTGAAGGGAAATCAAACAGTGCTGTCGTCAATTTGTTTTTATTTCCAAAACTTGGGTTATTTCGAATACTTATGTGTAATGTTGGTGGAAGATTAAACATTATGTATTCTTATGTGAGCATAAGTGAAGGTAATTGTAACAAAGTGATAGAACGTGCCTTTTCGATTTCCCCCAAAACGGCCGTTGCGTTTGGTATGTAAAGTATCCATCGCTTTACTATTTTAGGTTAGGCACTTTATCAATTTCACTATCATCGTTGTCATCAAGTTCATCGGGGAGTTGAATTCATTTATACAAACACGATTATGCATCTCACTGGACACTGGCAAAATACACTAAAAGTTAGTGTAAAGCCAAAACTTAACGAAGAACTCGTATTTATTTTTGTGTAGTTCGGTTTTGTTATACCGTGATTACCTAGATAAGTAGTCCGAAACAATAACTTGCGAGCCGTATACGGTCTTATAGACCCTTGCATGTGGCTCTGCCATACATAAGACTCTCATACGACAAGTTTTTAAGATCAATCTATGTCATTCACCCCAGATGAAAAAGTTAGGTAGACCCACAGAGCGTACCATTATGTTAAACAGTCTGCAAAATACGTCTGGGGTAATCTACTACACGGATCTCGTAGAAACTCGGGATAATCTTCGTGCGTTCAAGCGTTTTTGCCATACCTATTACTGGAATTAAACATGAGGCTCACAAATAGGCCCTGTTTATATTTTTTCGTATCCATGATACTTTACAACTGGCCTTATCCTTGTTGTAGTCTCCTTTTTTGTGTCTGTCGCTTTGCGAAGGAGGGAAGTGGCATTTTATTTTTCCTACTCCTCCTGTTTTTCTTTCTAATTAAATTTGTTGCGGGTTTACAATTAAAACGCTTCCCGGGACACCCCAAGGTTCAAACTGTCATCTAAGGAGACCATTGTGGATCCTGGCTTACAGGGGTTATAATTGTGGGAATGGGTGGCGGGCTTAGTCCCAAAAACAAAGACCCATAGTACCCAAAAGAAGGTGTACCTCATTCTATATTTCGGGGGTAACCTTTATTTTAATAAGGCCCTCAAAGAATTAAGAGACGTTCCGCTTTTTTAAATTTTATCTCATTGTTTTTACTAACGGCTGTTATGTCTGCTATGTTAACTGTTCAAAAGGCCATATACCTCTTTCTTTTCGAAATCATTTAAAATTACATTAGCGTTGAATGAAATAAAAAGAAAAAATAGAAAATCGCGAAACTTGATGTTAAGGAAACTGATTTCTTTTGCCAACAAGAATTAATATGGTAAAGTATTTTTTTCATGTAAAGTGGGTAGGTACTGTAACATTTAAAGAAAATTATACTTTATTCAATGGCAATAAGAGGCATGACCGGTTTCTATACTTATGTTTTTATGCCTTAACACCATTGAATTAAATATTAATTTCGTTTGGCACTTAGAACTGTCATTCCCATCCAATGTGAAATATATCATTATATTAATACGTGACGCAAAAACTTTGTACCCCTTTTAACGAAAATTGCGCGGACGGAGGAGTATGAAATTTCCCACACTTATAGTTTATATAGAGAAGGAGTGCAGAATACATATATATTTTTTTTTAAATTATGCATTAATAATACATTAAATCAATAAAAATAACATTACACGACTACCATGTATTTGACACAATATTCTTCAAATTAATATTGTCAAAGATTAATATTGTTTGTCTTTAATATTATTTGTCTATAGTCTTACTGAATGTCAAACATAACCAGCGATCACGAGGTTTTTACAAAAAACATCGCTTACAAAGAAGTTTTGTATCATTAATTAAATTATCGAAATATGTATGTCAAGTTCAATGGACAGCATTTTCTTTATCGCATGGTTTTTTGTTACTATAAAAAAACTATTCTTTATTTTAATCATTTTTTGTTTTAAATTTAATATAATTTGTTTGAAAAAAATAGGCTAATTAACAGCGTAGCCTTGGCGAAATTTGTGATTATAGAAGTATAGTCTTTGACAATAGAACCATAATAATTTTCAAACTTATAATTTAATTATGGTCGAATTTCGACCAATGGGCGACCACTAGTTATAATAAGTATATCAACAACATTTCGTAATAATACATCAATGACACACAACACAATTATAATTTGTGAACCTTATTATTATTTTGTTAAGTTTTATTTACACCTGACTGCCTCGTTGGTCTAGTGCAAAGCGCATCGCTTTGTGATCACGAGGTCCTGGGTTCAAATCCTAGGTCGTACAAGTGTAGTTTTTCTAACGAAAACTTCCCAGTACGAGTCCGGAGTGTGGAATTGTGCCCGGCATATGGCAATGGGCTCGCCCCCTAATTCATGGGACTTAATATCGTCGGCGAAACGTGGGTGTACTCAGTACATCTCTGCCACCCCCGCTTGGGGAATACAGGCGTGACGGTGGTTATTTACGCCGTCACGACTATATTCCATGTAATAGGTAGCGAGCCTATTGGCACATACCGGGCACAATTCCAGACTTCGGACTCAATGCTGGGATATTTTGGAAAATCTTCATTTATCCGACCAAAGATTTGACCTTAATTTGAACCTTATTGCTAGTAAGTCTAGTGGCGAATAATGCGCTTTGCGATCACGAGGTCCTAGGTTCGAATCCTGGGTCGGGCAAAATCTAGTTTTTCTATCGAAAAATTCCCAGTATCGGTCCTGAGACTGGTATTACACCCGGTATATGATAATGACTTGCCTGTTATTGCATGGGACCTAACATCGTAGCGAAAAGTGAGTGTACACAGTACACCTCTGCCACCCCCGCTTAGGGAATATAAGCATGTCATTGTATCTAAACTTAAAATTTAATAACATCAGCCTATACCGTCCCACTATTGGACAAAGGCCTTCTCTCACAAATCGAGGTGAGAGAGATTAGGTCATACTCCACCTCGCGGACCCAGTGGGGATTGGTGGAGGCAGGTTTGTGGCCGCCTGCTGTTGAAACTTATCAAGCCGCCTATAAGGCTTCTAACTCGCCTTAACCACTAACACATTAAATGGTAACCGGCACCAACGGCTTTAAGGGGCGTTAATTACGTGAGGAGATTTTAGAGATTTTAAAAAAAAAATTACGTGATATTAGCCGAGACCCCCCCTCTCCCCAAAGTAAGATTAGATGAGATTCGACTCGACCCCCTCCCGCCCTTGAACACCTCACGTAATTAATGGACGCCCCCTGACATGCCTTCTGAAGCACGGAGACGCTAAACTTGAAAATGCACCTAACGGTCACCCATCTTAAGCCGACCGAGTCGAACGTTGCTTAACCTTGGCGATCGGTAAGAACACCGCAGTCACACAACGCTACGAGCGCCTCATAAACTTAAAATTTAAATTAGACTATCACGTCATTGCTAAGATCCGTAGGTAACTAAAATAGTATGAAAGAAGTGATTCACAATATGAATACACGTCATATTAAGTTAAATTACGTCAGCATTTGTATTGCAGGTTCATATTTGGCTTGCGTAAATATGACCATGTCTCTGAATTTCGTACAAAGCTCAAGTGGCTGCCAATTCGCCTTCGCCGGAATCCTCATATATTATCGCTTCTGTACAGTGTCCTGTATAATCCGATAACCCCCTCTTACCTCAAAGATCGATTCGAGTTTCTTCATGAGACACACTCGAGGTTCCCGAGATCATCGGAAAATTTAAAACTGAAAATGCCGATGCATTCCACAAATTTCTTGGATAAATCCTTTACCATTCAAGCCGTCCGTCTGTGGAATGCATTGCCAGTGTCACATAGACTTGCAAAGTCGTTGGTTTCATTCAAAAACATGGTTACTATCTGTCAATAATATGATTATTTGCTATTTATCCTTATCTGTGTTTAGCTATAATATGTGTATAATATGTAATAGTGTATATTATAATGTCTGTATATATGACTAGGTTTATATTATATATGTATGTGAATGTAATGTATATTTTCATCAATAGTGTACGCCACCAACTGCCCTTTTTATTCTTATTTGTTTTCCTTCCACCGGTTGTCTGGAAGAAATTGCTGTAAGCGATAAGACCGCCATTTGTACTGTTTTTGTATTAAATTTGTTTCTTGTATTGATTTTTTTGTGTACAATAAAGTGTATTATTATTATTATTATGCTCCCGAAGGCCAATCCTCTTATTTATAGTATGTTTCACATAGGGTGGGTACTGACACTACTAATTGCCAAACGAAATTATACTTTATTCGATGGCAATAAGGGGCGTCTGTGTGTCGGTGTGTGTCGGTGTGTGTCGGTGTGTGTCGGTGTGTGACGGTGTGTGTGTGTCGGTGTGTGTGTGTCGGTGTGTGTGTGTCGGTGTGTGTGTGTGTGTGTGTGTGTGTGTGAGTGTGCGCGTGTGTGCGTGTGTGCGTGCGTGGGTGCGTGCGTGCGTGTGTGTGTGCGTGTGTGTGTGTGTGTGTGTGAATGATCTACGCTATTGTCCGCGGGGACTTTACAGCTTCACCGGACAAGAGGGCGAGCGTGCAACCACTACTCGAGCCAGAAGGGCAAGGGGGCAACTAGCTCAAGGGTGCCTCAAGGAGGAACGGCCTCGGCTTAGGCAGTCGCTATGGGGGAGGGCGTATACTAGGTGTCTCGCCGTGGTGCTCAGCACCGGCCGGCGGGCAAGGGATTCTTCGACCCCGCCGGCGAGGTCGATGTCTGATCCTGTGTGCGGTATCTGTATCCGATAGAAGAGATGTAAGGGCATCGCGAGGGTCGGTGAGAACATGCCGCGGACGGCGTCCGATCGAGTTGTCGCCTTTTTAATAAAGACGCGAATAGGTTCCAGACAGAGATCGGAATGAAGATCGACATAAATTCCGTATGAACCACGGGGCTCCGACGGCTTTCCGGAGGAAACGGGATTGAACCGTTTCGAGTCTATGGATGTGAAAGCGGGTGGCGTGCCCGACGGCATTTTGAACACTTTTATTACGAGAATTATTACAAGAATTGGCCCACTGTTCTACCTACATCGTAATGCGTTAATTTACCCGCTAACAAAGTTATGACGATGTACTTCTCACATAGCGCGTTAATGCGCTATGTGAGAAGTGGCAAGTTGCGCCGGTATAACTTGTAATGTTTGTTTGATTAGATCAAATCATGCAAGCTATAGAAGAACCACTTGTTCTTACCCTACGGAGTAGAAATTTGACATGTTTGTTCCGTTCCGATGACCGTGCATTTTAATGGTAAGCATGAATGATTCTATACCAAAGATTGGCTCCAGACGAAGAAACTCCTCAACGACCAACAGTACAGACACGAAATTTTGATTGGCCTATTTAAATTTCACTATTATCTTGGTTAAACTCAAACTCAAATCGTTTATTTTGCATAAACCCTGCGGGAGTGTTTACAAATAGTCATATTTAAATTTTTTTAACTTACTAATCTACCACCGGATCGGAACGCGGCCTCCACTGAGAAGATCCGGCGAGAAACTCATTTTTTTGTTGTATAGATGCACACATTTTTATATTATACAAAATTCTTGTTGCGATCCAGCTCCAGTGTGATGCCTTACGACTGATATATAAGACTAATAATAATCTATCTATCTATATCATCACGCCAGATCCCTTGCAGGGTAGGCAGAGAGTACAGAGTTCCAACAGGTTATTTCCTCCACTCTCATAGTTCGTCTCATACACGCTTGTTGCTCAATTGTATATTACACTAATAATAATATTTTTAAAAATATATTATAATGAAAAGCTAGAGGATTCTGGGTGGACAAGTCTCCACAAGCAGCACCCATTCACGAATACTACTACTTGAGCAGCCATCACCTCCCTCGACCATATAAAGGGAAGGAAGTGACCCAAATAGCCACTGCAAGCATAGACCAATCCCACACCCCAGAGTGCAGTCAGAAATAGTCTACAAAAGGAGCAGTACGTTAGACCGAAGCAGAGATAGCCTAGTGGTTAAACCGTAGGACTACAAAATCAGAGGTCTCGGGTTCAAACCCAAGCACGCACCTCTGTCTTATTAAAAGCATTTGCGTAATAAAAATGAATTATCACTTGCTTTAACGGTGAAGGAAAACATCCTGAGAAAACCTGCATGCCTAAGAGTTTCTGTAGGGTGCGTAAAGTTCGCCAACCCGCACTGGGCCAGCGTGGTGGCTTATGGCCTAAAACCTCTCAATTTTAGAGGAGGCTCGTGCCCAACGGTATGGCAGTTTCTTAACAGAGCTAATATTATTATACTAGTGGTCGCCCATTGGTCGAAATTCGACCTACTCTTTCATAGTTTGCTGGTTATGTTTGACATTTAGTAAGACTATAGAGAAATAATATTAAAGACAAACAATATTAATCTATTCTCAAATTGACCACAGCCTTTACAATAAACAAAAGAGTATGTGTGTGTCAAATTCATGTAGTGTGTGTAATGTTTTTTTATTAATTTAATGTATTTTTATGCATAATTTTAAAAAAAATATTAGCATTCTGCACTCCTTCTCTATATAAACTATAGTGTGGGAAATTTCATACTCCTCCGTCCGCGCAGTTTTCGTAAAAAGGGGTACAAAGTTTCTGCTTCACGTATTAATATAATGATTACATCGGTTGCATAATAGGTTGTTTTTAGAATTTTTACTATTAATTTACTAGAGTCTAGTTTCAAGCGCTTTTTGACGCATGCATTAACACTAACGTTAAAATAGGTGGGGCAGTATAATACAAAATGGCAAACATATTTGCGAAACCAGTTTGCGTGTCAATATGCACTTATCAAAAACTTTGCTGCTTTTCGATGCTTGTAAATAAGAATATCGTAAACGGTATTTTTAGACCATTTTAGCATTTCCTTATCAGCTTAAATTGAGAGCGCTTGGAGTATTTGGGCAAAAGGACACACGACAATTTTAGCATCGGTGACTAGCGATTTTGCAAATGTAAAAGTAATGCATTGCGATTTGGTAATTTCTGCGTCCGATCGCTATAGTAAAACCGCGCGTTTTAGGGACTGCAGTCTTAGCATTAAACTACTAAAAAGGAACCAAATTGTCGATTTTTATAAAGTTGACTTTGGGATGCACAGATATTCATCGATATCTAGAGTAGAAATATATATGGTTTGTTATACTTCTTCTAGTACTCCTAAATTCTTCAATATATTGGCCAGAAATAATCGGAGCTAATTTGTTCGTGCTTATAATCTTTAATGTGTTCCATAAAGATTTACTGCCGATTTTTCGACGGCTTATCGATTTTTAATGTTGAACTGTGAAGAAATTTAATGTAACGTCATCGATGTGGTGTGTTCGATGAACATCAAATATCAATGTTGAACAAACGATGTATTTGCAACTTCGAACATCTCTACGTGTTGTTTCATCATTTTAGCTAAATAGGCTTATAAATAAGACACAACACTTTTATGTTTCGGAGATATCACATCTATGTATTCATCTAGATACCAGTTACTCGGCGATTACGCACGAGTTTATTTATGAACTAGCAGTTTCCCGCGGCTTCGTACTCGACAACAGCCACCTACCGGGTCTATGTTTTATAGCCTATGTTACTTTTGGATAATGTAGCTTTCTAATGGTGAAAGGATCATTAAAATCGGTCCAGTAGTGTTTGAGTTTATTCGTTACAAACATACAAAAACACAAATTTTCCTGTTTATTGTATTAGTGTAGACGTAGATTATTGCAATACCATCGTTTCAGGCTGACATCTTATTATCACTGAAATACAATATAGACTAGTTTACTTCTGGATAAGAAAGCTTTCTTAGTAGTATCAGAGTTAATGGATTACATACAAACAAATCTTTCGTCTTTACAATATTAGTACAGATACAAAAATTCCCCCTACCATGAGAGTTAACTCTTACTTCAACCTAGAAATGAGCTCACTATACTGTAAAATTAATGTAACAAGTCGTCATGCCAAAAATATTTTTTTTGCATATTTGGCAGTTACAATGTTCTTGTTGAAAGTCACGAATGCTTCGAACTGGAAAGTACCGTTGCAGAATATCTCACCGAGATAATTATAACTGGATACATTTAGATCACCGACAATTTAGTCGACAAACGTGACTTCTGTGACTTTAATCCTATATAAATGAATGTGAATCCTATGTGAATGAAAAATAAAATGTGAAGATAGCAGGGTGCAGGGATTACAATGCAGGGATTTGTTAATTGGGCCTTACGAATGTCAAGAGGTGGATATAGCATTTTAAATCTGCCATGCGTATGTTCCCCAAGCCTGGGCGGTAGAGATTCTGTGTAACTAACATTTCGCCAACGGTCCGAGTGTAATAGAAAGCGAGACCATTGCTATTACGCCGTGCATAGTTCCAGACTGCAGATTGCTACAAAGAGATTTGCGATAGAAAAATCTTAATAACATTTAGTCTGACCTAGGATTCGTATATAGGTCCTCGAGTTCATCAAACAATGTCAGAGGGCCTAGACAAGTTGCAAGCGTTTTGTTTATATTCTCTTGTCGTACTCGATAGCGCATTGTTTTGACCACATGACTTTTCGTTGCGAAATGTCATTCCCATACATTTTTCCGGTTTCTATTAGCGTTAACGACTATAGATTGTCAACTTGGCCATAGGCGCAGCTTCGATAAGACCTGTCGTAGATATACCGTTTACCAACTCTACGAACGATGTATGTACACGGTATAATCCTGCAATCCCCGCTTGGGGAATATGGGGAGGATGAAATTATTTGTGAAAACAACTTGAACTGACAATAAACGATTTTTTCTGATAAGCAAATCAAGAGTCTTCATAACCAGCATGTGTATGAAACCTATAACTGTGGAGGAAGCGAGAGGTCTGTAGGAACTCTACTTTGCATATCCCAAGGAATCTGGTGTGACAATATATGTGAACGGATAATTTGTACATTGTAGCTTATTACAACAAAATCTAAATTCAGTTCTCATTGCAGCTCAAAATTTCTGGCACTAAAAATTAAAGCATAATTTCGTCTCTACCGGCGATTAAAGCCCTTGATCACCACAATTTATCTGAAATTCCAAATGTTCGCGAATATATGTGTATGTTGTAAGCCACAAAACTAGAAACCGTGTTTAATTCTGGAGTGATCCAAGTTTCATCTGGCGTCGCGCCAATCGCCCGCTATTATACATGAAATGATAATAAACGCTTCTGACACACCCGTAGACGTTATGATAACGAGGGACGATGACATCCTGCAATAATAAACCTGATAATTGATCAGAAACGCTCGTAGTAATGCGGGACCGCGGTGTTCTGGCTATTACCAATTCTAACTACGAACGTTCAGCTCGATCGATCCGAGGATTGTGTCTGAAGAGCACCTTAGCAAAAGACCTTTTACCAAATAGTCCTTGCCATTTCTAAACGACGTACTACCAAATAGTACTATTAAAATCTTACCATAATAGCAAATGGTTCTGATATCAAATGGACGTATTGTTAATAAGATGAGTGACCGTACCATAGCGTTGAAAAAAACTTGAACTTTCCCGTTTCTTTAAAAATCCATCGTTTTTTCATGTTCCATTCGAAAAAAAGACAAAAGATAACTGATGCAGAATAAAACACGTTTTTATCTAATAAAACTGAAAAAAAAAATAACTACGATGCGTTCCTTTCATTTACATATAGAGCCATGAGCTGAGTGGCTGAAATTTGCCACAGTGAGACCGACGCGAAGTTTTGAGAATTGTGGATGTACTTTTTATTCATATTTCTCCAATGATAGGTGTACTTTGTACACCCACATTTCACCGACGAAAAACGGCATAGTAATGTTTAAAACATCCTTTTAAACCGTTTTATTAAATAAAACCCGTTCTTTTCATAAAAATCTTGTTTTTTTTTTCAATAAATATACGAAAAAAACCGTAGTCCCTTTTTTTTTGCGAAAGTAACAATTGGTTTTTTAAGAATTTTTAACACTAAATGTGGCAATGCCAATTTCGAGGCTTTCCGTAGGTACTTCGGAAATCACGTTAAGCCGTTGTTGTTCCTGGCTAAAAACCCTAGTTTTCGGAATTCGGAACCAGAGTAATATGTCGCTAGAACTACCTTGGGGTATTTATTTCTGGATTTGGTCGCCTCTTACGACCCGCTGTCAGTCCACCATTTCTGGGACACTATTCTAACTCCGTCCCAACACGGACAGAACCTTTTATGAAATACGTTGTAAGAGAATGGTACTAGTTAACTACCTAGTCTTTTGAGGTAGATTCCGGTGAGTTGCGTGTCTGGTAAAAGCGAGTATATTAATTTAAGAAATTGGATTATGGTCTTAAAGTAACTGGTATTTGCGACACTGGGACTATGCGTCAGAGCGACTGAATCTACCACCAGATAATATACATCAATCTACATAGATAAAATCATTTCCTTGTGGTTCTCTAACCACAGCAACCTTCAAGGTCCGAACAAGGTCAAGTGCGGTCTCGTAAATACTTAACTTATAAATGTATTATAGATCGTTTAATTCAAGGAGATGGGAACAGCCCTTTCTTCTAACTGCTTACAGTGTTAGTTTTATCGTTACACGCGTGTAACGTTAATGTCACCATAGAACGAAAACACTTGTCTAAACATTGCACACTTGCTCTTTAAACGATTAAGAGGGTGTCAACTCAGTTAGTATGTTATTTCTATCCTGTTCGTGTTTATGTAACGATAGAAATAATACACTAGCGGAACATTGCACACACACGTTATTTAAGTGATAAGAATAAAGGGTGAAAGGGTGTCGACTCAGTTAGGTGAATGTTAGTTCTATCCAGTTCGTCCACGGTTCTATCTATGTAACGATAGAACTAATAAAATAGCAGAACATTAAACAAACACGCTATTTAAGTAATTAAGATAAAGGTTGAAAGGGCGTCGACTCAGGTGAATGTTAGTTCTATCCAGTTCTTATATGGTGATAACGTTACACGCGTATAACATTAATGTAACGATATAACTAATACACTAGCAGAATGCTGCTGAATGACTTTGCTTGTGCATGCTATTTAAGCACAGGATAAAGGATGTAGACTCAATTAGGCAAGTGTTTTTATTTGTTTCATTCAGTTTTTCCATGGTTCTTTTGTTTAACATGTGCAATTAATATTATATTAGTAAGTATAACATATAATATTAATATATGGATAAAACTAATATACCAAAGCATACCAAAGCAGAACATTGCACAGTTCTTATTTAAGCGATTAGAAGAAATGATAATGAGCCAGTTTATGTGAACCTAATGATGTTATGGTTAGAAGTATTGAAGACATTGTTTGTGCAAAGTTATTAATTTATGAGCCAGGCATAGTCAAGTACTATCTGGGGGAGAACCACCACGAACCTCATCCATACTCATTTTTTTCTGTTTTGTATCAATTGATTGATCAGATCCCCATCATTATCTATGTAAGGTATATTTAATGTGGTAGATTTCACTATAGAGTAGAAAAGTTTAGAATAAGTAAATCTGCTTAATTTTTTACATAATGGTTGATGCTGTGGTAGAAAATTTCAGAATTTTGGATTTAATTTAGTCAGATTTTAACTAATTACTATATTTTTAATTACTATGGAAAGTAATTTGCAATCTGTCCAGCTGGTTTTTTTAAATAGGACTTTGTGTCATTGGCATAATATAGGCATACATCCCTGTCATCCTCAGGTGGGAAATATTGACATCCCAATGTGTTAAAACAATTAAAACATTATGTTAAATAGCAACTGATTACAAATACAAATGTGTGAGAATTGAATGCAGTGGGTATGTTTATTTGCGTAGTTGGTACACATTAACACTACCATGCCACATTCTTATCACACATATCTACAACATTTAATGAATCATAGGAGATAACGACACACCCAAATATATAATCAAATAGTAAAAAATATGATATAAATAATGAGCTATCAATCAAGCTGTAATTTATCTAAAGTATGTTATTTATAATATTAAAGACTAACTATTTTAAACAGCGAAATTGACTTCATACATAAAAAAAAAATTAACGTCGGTGCCGATTAGTGCAGTCGGTTACTTGGCACCGACCTCATTAAATACTTATTTTATAGTTGGTTTTCCTTTTTTAAAAAGTTACTTATTTTACAAGTTTAGGTGATTTTGAACTTTAGGTGAGTGACTGAATTAATTAATAAGATTTATATTACATAATTCTGCTTAGTTCTACAGTAAGGTACCTACAGGATTGATATAATACTAACTATAACATAATATATACAAGGAGACCAGACCACCTCAAAGCTATAAAACTAATTCCAACGGAAAAAGCAACAAAATCAGTTTATAAAAGACGTCATAAAAAAATCAGACGAATTGTAACCCTCCTCCTTTTTTGAAGTCGGTTAATATTCTGATTCATTCTATGGTAGGATTAACACAATACTTATAATAACTTTATTTATAGATTCGTATTATTTGTAGTTAAGGAGTTCCATGGTGTTTCTTCATAGTCCAAAGTCCAATACGGATAAAATTAAAATGGGACCACCTCGAAGCTATACTGAATCCAATGCAAAAAGAATTATCAAAATCGGTCCACAATTGACGCAAATATCGGTGAACATACATAGAAAAAAAACAAACACACTGACGAATATAGAACCTCCTACTTTTTGAAGTCAGTTAAAAATAAAATCATAGCTTAAAACTGACCGTCTAGGTCTTCCCCGACATCCGTCCACTTTCGCATTGTATTTCCTAGACTATCTAACTCATGACCAAATAGACCATGTCTTATCTGAAGGGCAAGAAAAAAGTCTCTGTAAATGAGATAAACTATGAAAGTGGTTAAAGCGAGAAGGGAAAGCAGCTATTAGAACTCAATGCTTTGTGCCTATCCTGCAAGGGATATAGCATAATGATACAGAGAGAAAAAGCAAAACAGTATACGGGTGAATATACGGTATATGGATTTTAACGGTCCTTTGGTTAATTTTATCTGAAACTAATTCTTTATGGTTACTTCATGGTAAAATAATAAAGAATATCGTCTTTTATTTGGTCCACATAGTCATATTCCGATAACTGTTTCTATCAAGATATTAATAAGTTAAAATAGTGATGAGGCACTTGTAGCGCTGTTCGACCGCGGTGTTCTTACCGATTACCAAGTTTAAGCAGCGTTCGACTCGGTCGGCCAGAGATGGGTGACCGTTTGTGGCATTTTCATATTCGAGCGTTTCCGTGCTTCGGAAGGCACGTTAAGCCGTTGGTCCCGGCTAAAACTTAATGTGGTAGTCGTTAAGCCGATTTGGAAGCCTTAAAGGCGGCTTGATAAGTTCCAACAGTAGGTGTCCACAAACCTGCCTCCATCAATCCGCCCTGGGTCCGCGTGGTGGAGTATGACCTAATCTCTCGCACCTCGATTTGTGAGAGAAGGCCTTTGTCCAGCAGAGGGCAATATAGGCTGATATTATAAAATAGTGATAAATGTATACTTCCCTGGCGGGCCCCGTTACCAGATATTACTATAACTTTTAACTTACTTTTTTTTCCTTAACCGGTATAATGTTTTTTCAAATGCAGTCATATAATTGGATATACATCAAAACATATTTTCTCATCATACATTGTAATTATATTAACATAAAAAAAAATCTTATCAATTTCAAGGCAACCGACAAAAGTGTCACCCTCACCTGGCGGAATTAAATTACGAAAATTTGACATAAAAATTTCAAACGATTGTCTTGAACCTTGAGCAACACGCGTTGAACTATGTAAACTTAACATCAAGCTAACGGCGTTGAGAATAATTAAAGTAATTTTGCCTCAGTGATCTGTCAGTTGTCAGAGTGCGTGTTTGTGCCAGTAGCTTCAGTATTTTCCCTGTTAAGTGTGTTTTTATATTTTATAAATATGTAATTGTACATCTGTATAATACAATGATTATTGTGGGCAGATGTCATGGTTTTCTTATATTTTTGGTAAGAAATACGCGAGATGTTATTGTAGCATATGTGTTATTTTGTCACTACTCTGGCGTCACTTCTCTGGCGGTTTTTATGCCAGGGTACATACGACTCAGGGTAGTTACAAACATTTTGTTTTATTATTATTTACTATTATAACGGTAATTTCTATTTATTCTAGGTATTCACTATTATTAAATATACTGCAGTATCATAGCGAATACATAAAAAGCAAAAGAGGGAAAAGAGATTACGTTACCAAAGAGTTAAAAATGAAAAGCATAAATATAATAAAAAAAAGGAAAAGAGGAAAATTATGAGTATTAAAGACATGACTGAAAGGGAGCAAAGGGCTATTATGAGTAAAATATGGAGAGAAAAGACTAGACCGCATAGAGATCGTCTGAAGCAACAATCTACTAGAAATTATCCGGCCTATGTCTGGTAATGAAAACCAACCTCTAGTTTCACAAAACAACAGACTATCGAAGATCGAAGACGATCAGAAACTACGTAATAAAGTTATTAGTAAACAGAAAAATTAAATAAAACGTTACGCAAAAAGGTACATGAGTATTAAAAAAAACTGCTAAGATGCATACAAAATCAAAGAATGGCTCCGATCTCAAAATTTGTCGATCAAAAGATCGACAGAAAGAATATTCTTTAAAAAAAGAATATTCTTTCTTAAAACAAAAAAAAAACCGTAGCGTTCAAAAATGTACATGAAGCAAACTGTACTCCGAAAGATACTGTGATATTCATCACTTAAGATATGAATACTTATCTGAATCATGAAGCAAATTCAGTACAACAGTATCAAACCATCAAAAGATTAAAAGATAATTTAACAGATAAAAAGCTGTCAACATGGACTCCTCTAACAACCACACTTCCAAATTTTCTGAAGAAGACATTCATTTTGGTGGGTCACATACCCAAATAAGTTTATATATTGTGGTTTAATATATTAAGGAAAATACAAAATGTTTTGCTACAATGTCAGTAAACCTAAACCATAACGTTCGTGCGATCTGGGCTCATCTAATCGGCATTCAGTAGATTCCGTAAATTTTTAAGCGACGTTTTCGTTACACAGTACCGAAACAGTAAAATGTGAAAGCTTAAAAAAAAAATACCGACTTCAAAAAGCAAGAAATAAATATTTGAAGTCGTTAATAACCATAATAACGAAATCTATGTATTCGTGCTGTTCGCCGTTAAGGAGTCCCCTGGTGTATCTTCAAAGTCCAAAGTTCAATACCGATTTCATTAAAATGGGACCACCTCGAAACTATACTAAACCCAACGCAAAAAGAATCATTAAACGGTCGGTACCGGTTAGTGCAGTCGGTTACTTGGCACCGACTTCAAATATTTATTTCTAACTTTTTAGTCGGTTTTTTTTTTTAAAAGATTTTTATTTTACAGTTTTAAGTGACAAGTAAATTATTTACTAATATTTATATACCTATATTATATTATTTTGTTAAGTTGTACCTACAGGATTGATATAATAACCATAATAACGGAATCTATGTATTCGTGCTGTTCGCCGTTAAGGAGTCCCCTGGTGTATCTTCAAAGTCCAAAGTTCAATACCGATTTCATTAAAATGGGACCACCTCGAAACTATACTAAACCCAACGCAAAAAGAATCATCAAAATCAGTTCATAAATAAAGACGTTATAAAAAAAAACAGATGAATTGTCGACCTCCTCCTTTTTTGAAGTCGGTTAATATTCTAATTAGTTTTATGGCAGGGTACCTATGGGATTCACGTAATACCTATAATATCTCAATCTACGCATTCGTATTGTTTGTCGTTAAGGAGTTCTCTGGAGTATCTTCCAAATCCAAGGTCCAATACCGATAAAATTGGCCTATAGCGACCTGGGAGCTATACTAAACCAAATGCAAAAAGAATTTTCAAAATCGATTCATAATTGGCGGAATGATCGCATAAAATACATACAAAAAAAAACATACAAATTAAACAGATAACTTTTTCTTTGGGGGACACCAAAAATACAAATACCGTATATTCACCCATATTTATTGTGCAAATAGGCACACTTTTTCAACTACAACACAAGTTATACTGAAAATGTCACCTCAATTTCAGGGGCATTTTTTATAATACCCTTTCAGCTTAATCTCTGCCTTATTAGGTACTTCATATATACCCAATAATAGTAATTTTGGCAGTACAATTATGTTTGCTGTGAATCATATTTCTGTTAGGAAGTTTCCTTTTATATAACATCTGTTTTCAGAGTAACATATATGACAATACATATCATACACATTATTTTCCTCAAACCAATTACAGTTTATTCATCATTTTAATTACATAGGCCTTACAGCCAATATATTTTTTAATGTCCCCATAATACATTTTCTGCACAGGCATGTATCGATTGAAACACAAATGAACTGACTAAGTAGATGCCTTTACACCCTTTCTCATAATTTCTGACAGAGCAAGTGTGTTTCGTTCTACTAGTGTGTTAGTTCTAACATTACAATAATGTAACCTGCATGAAACTATAGAACCACCGAAGAACTGGATAGAACTAACACTCACCTAACTAAGTAGACACCTTTTCACCCTTCCTCCTAATTGCTTACAGAGCAAGTGTGTTTTGTTTTACAAGTGTGTTAGTTCAATCATTACATTAATATTACATGTGTGTTACAATAGAACCATGGAAGTACTGGATAGAACTAACACTCACCTAACTAAGTAGATACCTTTTCATCCTTCCTCGTAATTGCTTACAGAGCAAGTGTGTTTCGTTCTAGGAGTGTGTTATGATAGATCATAACATTAATGTTACATGTGTGTAATGATAGAACCACAGAAGAACTGGGTAGAACTAACACTCTCCTAAGTAAACACCCTTTCACCCTTCTAATTGCTTATTGAGCAAGTGTGTTTTGTTCTACTAGTGTGTAAGATCCACAAAGCAAATATAAAAAGGAGATGGCATTTTTATATCTCCTTATACCATCAAGCATATGTTAATGTGTTTACATACAAAAAAAAAACAAAACTCACAGCTCACAACTTGCTCTGAGACTTAAGAGGAAGTGGGCAGGCCACATAGCCAGGTACCAAGACAAAGAGTGGACAATACAAACCACAAAGTGACCACTTAGAAAACGGTGCATAGGACAGCCAAAAAGAAAGTGGACTGATGACCCAATGAAAACAGTTGGAAAAAAAACTGAAAGAGTGGCGCCCCCAGACCAGCAAAGAAAAAGAGATGTAGGAGGCTAACAGGGACCATTCAGGATATAATACTGAATGGGTGAATGAAGTTACAATAACAATACCATCAAGCATGCGTAATGCATGCATGTAACAATAGAACTATGGAAGAACTAGACAGAACTAACACTTATCTAACACATTTTTTACATATTCTATCTCTATTATATTAACTGTGTTAGAATAGCAAGTAGCTGTTTGAATGAGAAAAAAAAATATTCTGAATAAAAAAAAATCAAAATAAGAATCAACAAAATAAGGGCTAATTGATTGACAATTTGGAAATATGATGCAAAACTAATGTTTATCAACAATTATTGTGTTGTTGAACTATTATATTAGAAGCCTGTACTCATTGCATTCTCTCTGTCTACCCCCAAACCTCTCGAAATAACTTTGAGTGTATATAAAAAGGTATCATTATGTATTGTAAAAATATAAATTTATAGCATTCTTATCTAATAATATAAGACTTAAGAATCAATATTTACATTGTCACTTGTATCTGTACATATGTTTTTAAAATCAGTTGTTCTCTACAATTTTAATTAAAATTCCCAAAGACTTTTCTTATCAGAAGGCACTGGAGGGTAAATATTGTAAATTAAAATAATGAAAATAGTGCTTCTTACCTCCAGAGGCAATATAAAAGCCGCTCGGAGAATATTTCGCAACGTTTACTTGGCATGAATGTTCCGTGTACACATCAGAGATAGCCGGGTTCTCTATATCTCTGATAATAACGGAATTTCCGTTGGTATACAGGAAATTTCTACCCTTCGGGTCTCCGCCTAAAACCAATGGTGTACCCCTCTGGGTACGCGGCAGAGCCGCCCATGTGTATTCTGCGGACACAAAAACACTTTATAAATCACTCGTTACTGTAAAATACATAACAGAAACACATTTATCAACAAATTTGTGACACAAAACTGCTGCCATGCAAATCGTAACTTTCAATTTTAAACTTACTGTTAGAATATGACATTTTAATAATACTCTTTACTAACTAAACACTACTTTATTAACACTAAAACTATTGGTCACTCAGTACTTTTAATTATTTTTAGAGAAATACAGTCAGCCGCTATGCCCCATAGCCTTCCAAAAAAATGACGTATAATATTTTTTAGAAATGATGTTGGCACGACTGTCGCTCATTGGTATAACCATATATGGGCAGAGGAATACCGTTCGATAAGATCGGTATTTTACGAAAATAATAACTTAGTAATTATAATAACTTTATTACCGATTTATATTAATAATAATATGCTCAATAACAAATGATATATTAAAAGAAAGTTCAAAAATCAAACTGTGTCTTTGCTTGACACTTGGTAACGTTAAAAGTTGTCTATGGCTAATCGTAAGCGCGCCGTCAAAACCATTTTTGAACGAACGAAAATTTTAATTTGTTTCTCAAAATTGCAAAGAAAGCTGAATTGTCAAAAATGCTGCAGTCGCGCTTGCTGTGTCATGTGACGATAATTATTTAAAATTAACACAAATTGTTGTATTTTAACGTAGTTTCTGTAATACCTGTAAATGTGAAGAGTTATGCTTGCTTTTGGAACGTTAATTAGTTGCGACAAAACTGATTTTGTTGCGCTATTCGGCTTCATTATTTGACACTTGTTTCCACGTGGTTCACGTCACATTCGGTCGACGTGTTAATTTTATAGTTTTATTTTAAAGTTCTTGACCGGGTTTATTTGATAAAAATGGTGTCTTTGAACATATCCAAGTTGAACTTATCCAGCGTTAGGAGCCACACCTCCCGGGAGAGTGGTGCGAAGTCCGAAATGCCTGACGAAAAGTTCGATATTAACGTGAGTACCATGTGTTATTTTTTCAGAATTATCTCATAAATGTATAAGGAAAATCAATATTGATATTCATACGTCAATATATATTAGATTTCTTAAATTATTATTACATAATATTGGCACTTTTTATAATCTATGTATTATTTTAATATTTCATCACCTTCAAAGTCAGATCAGTTTTCATTACCAAATAAAGATTTATTGGAAACACACTATTCATTCCGTTATTCCACAGTATATAATATTTTTATAAATAAATTATACATATTTTGCAGTGTGACAAAGGCTTGATATGTCATAAAAACAGCATGTGTGAAATCAAACAGCTGTTTCTGAAATTAGTAGTAAACAAAGATGCGAAAATAGTAAACTATACTGTTTTTGTGTACTGAAATTTAAATGTTATATGTTCTTGTACAAATTGAATGCAAAAAATGTCTTTTATTTTTATTTCAATTTTTTGTTTTATTGCACAAGATATGCTTGTGCTTGATTCACTTCATGTTTGTAAACAAATTCAATGCCATTGAACAATTACTTAAAGCCATATTACGTAAAGTTCATCGTAATGTTGTAAAATTTATTGTGGTTTAAGAACAATGATTTCATTCCGATTTTAAAATGTATTTTAAACATTGGAATGTAATCATTCTTTTTATTTTCCTGTATCAAAATCAAGGAGCATTTTTAGTAGTGTAAATTGTTATTATGTATACCCACTTGCAGACAGCTAGAAGTGTATATTTTTTTATATACTCTTACTTTTTAATAATCCATTATTAATAGTCACCTAATCTGAGAGATTAGTAGAGTAGTATAGTCAATAGAATAATTTTCATTTAATAAGACCTTTTTATGAGCAGTGGTAGCCTAGTGATTAGACTGTTGGACTGCAAAGTCAGAGGTCTCGGGTTCAAACCCAGGCACGCACGTCTGTCTTTTCGAAAGCATGTGCGTATTTAAAATTAATTATCTCTTGCTTTAACGGTGAAGGAAAACATCGTGAGGAAACCTGCATGCCTAAGAGTTTCTCGAAGGTGTGTGAAGTTCGCCAACCTGCACTGGGCCAGCGTGGTGGATTATGGCCTAAACCCTCTCAGTTGGAGAGGTCCCCGTGCCCAGCAGTGGGACAGTTTCTAAACAGGGCTAATATTATTATATTATAAGTACAGTGGGACTGGTTTTACATCCCTATATGGGTTTTACATCAGATAGCAAGTGCTTGAAAAATGGATCAAGATTTGAACCAGAAAGATAGACATAGAGACATTGAAAGTTAAATAAAATCTTGCAACAACAAATAAAAATTATCCTTATTTTTATTGCAGCCTTTGACGGACCATGATGATGAGTACCACTGTGAATACAAGGAGGAAATATGGAAAAATCTACTGGCACAGGAAGCTGATAAACCGACAATCCATCTTCAGTCGCCACAGGTAATACATATTTAATAAGTACAGTGGTAACGCAGTGATAGCCTAGTGGTTAGACCGTTGGTCTCAGGTATAAACCCAGGCACACACCTTTGTCTTTTCGAAAACATGTGCGAATTAAACAATTACCTATCACTTGCTCTAATGGTGAAGGGAAACATCGTGTGGAAACCTACATGCACAACACAAGAGTTTCTTGAAGGTGTGTGAAGTTCGCCTACCCGCAATGGGTCAATGTGGTGAACTATGGCCTTAACTCTCTCAGTTTGCAGGGAGGCCCATGCCCAACAGTAGGATAGTTTCTAAACAGGGCTAATATTATTATATTATAAGTACAGTGGGACTTGTTTTACATCCCTATATGGGACTAGGGAAATAGAGAATTATAAGATAATTAAATTAAAGTTTTATCACATGACACTTGCGATAAACCATTTAACAACAAGCTCTTAATAGTCCAGAAATTTATTGGCACCCCTTTCTGAGTGCATACTGACAGGCAACATGCAATCTAGTTGGCCCCCTCTTCCCAATAGCATTTCATCATCATCACTTTCCATTTCACCCACTGTGAGGCATAAGCTCCCTCATGAATATGCCATTTACAGCATTGAATTCATTGATGTTTTTTTCTAAAATCAAAATAATTTTTATAAATATCTCAAACAAAGAAATATTATTAGCTCATTTTACTATATGCTAGGATATTTAAGTTACTGCCTGTAGATTTTGATTCTATATTTCTAAACAAGAAATTCCCCTTAAAATTGACTAACCAATCTTTATCTATAGATTAACATTTTAATTGTTATTTTGCAACATATTAGATAATTGTAATATTCAAGGCCAAGTTTTATTACTTAAGTGGAACTGTTGTAAGACCATAAATATGTTCACAATCATCTTTTTGAGAACAAGAAAATAGTGATTGTATGAATGAAACAACTAGAACCACGATGGAAGGCTTAGTCCAGTGATTAAGAGCTACGTCGCTCCACCCACTGAATTTGAGTAGTCGCGGGTTCAATTCCCTCACGGGACAAACCTCTGTGTGATCTACAAATATTTATTTAGGTCTGGGTGTTGTTGTATCTGAATTTCAGGTTTGTTTCACCTATTATGAAATTGTGGGAAATTTGTTGCAATTCATTAAAATTTTACCTGTGCATACATGAAAGTGAATGGTAATGATTCACAGTAAAACCGATTTGCGTAATCTTATTTCATCATGTATATATATGCATGCTGATTTAGCCTATAAGGCTTGGTATTAACGTTCTTTATTGGCAGTTGTGGTTATTGCGTTGAAATTGAGATTATTGCAACATATTATGTTTATTTCGTTTGTTTAGTTTGTATTATAGGAATACTATTCATTCGATGTAGGTACATATCGAGTTAAATTCCACGAACTATATTTTATAAGAATGAACAAGTAAGGGTAATCACAACAGTGTGTGTTATGCGTTTTATAATCGACATCCTCCGATAAAGACTTTTCAAGATATCGGGGTATGTTCGGGTCGTAACAATATTTTTGCTAAAGAGGTTGTAGTAGTTCTTTTAAGTAATCTTCAACACCATTATGAGCAGTCTCAATTTTTAAGTTTGCCTGCATATTACCTGTGTTTGCATTCAGATAATTCTGTACTATCATCTGAGTCATTAGTGCATTCTCCTCAAACGGTGTCCTCAATTGTTATAAGGCAGTCATTAAAGTGGATTATACTAATAACTTCTCGTCCTACTTTCGTTGCTGGTGATACCTGTGAGTTCACTAACCTGTAACACGGTGAGCCGGTGTCACGGCGATGACGAGACCGTCTAAACTAACCTGATGGATTAGCGTGCCAGATTCAGTAAATGTACCAAATAAAAAGACTACCTAGGTCAAACAAAATTCTACAGGGGGTTTTCTAACCAAAAAAAATCTCAGTGGCAGAGTGTGGAATTTGCCCTCACTCCCTAATCCCATTACAGTGATGCCTAATATCTTCGGCGGAAGAAAGGCCAGGAACTGACACGTATAGATCAAAACCAAAGCATCAGAGTAGAAATTTTTGTTCATGCATTACAGGTGCTGCTGATAAGAAAAGACTTGCTCAGTAGTGGGACATCATGGACTGATTTATTTGTTTATATCGAAACTGCATCTCGAATTGGGGACTTGCTTACTCCGATCTCAATACGAAAGTACCACGATGTCGTAGCTGCGATCTTCCGATAAATGACAAAATCGTCGATCCGCAATGCTGAAGATATTGGTGCTTAGGTGTCATATTTCCTTTTAATAATTTTTATTTCTTTGTCAATAGCTGGAGTTCCGTGGCTCCCTGGTACAGCAGCTACGTGACGTCACAAAGAAGCTTGGCCTCAGCATCGCCACGCTCCACTCCGCTGTGGCCCAGCTGGATTTGTTCATGGACGCCCATAGACTGCGCGCGGACCGACTTACTCACGTTGCATTGGCTTGCTTAAGTTTAGCAGGTAAATAGACCAGGCAAACATCATAGCTGCGTTGTCACATATAAGGTCGGAATTCGATCAAACAGATATACATTAGAAATAATATGACATTTCCATCCAGAAAACAGCTAGTTCAAACCATCTAATTAAGTGACAAATAGTGATTGGATATAAACAACATTACATGTAATACAAAGGGCGGCCTTATCGCTAATGAGCGATCTCTTCCAGGCATCTTTAAGATGGAGAATTTTCAAGTGATAGGAATGTACGGAGATGCACTAAATTAGAATGATAGTAACGAGAATATTAACATTACTTAAATACAATAACAACAAAAAGACGCTAAGTTAATAAATACAGAAAATAAAATCTTAATCAAAATACTAATCATAGTAGGGTAAGCAAATGCATATTTGAAAAGTGACGAGAAACTATAATGAAGGTGCTAACACCGGATCTGGTAAGCAGTCTGATAAGTAAAATTACTCTAGAATAATACCCTGGGATTAATATCAACTGGTAGAGGAATAGGCGCATTATTTCTTCCAGAGAGCGGAAGTTGTGCGGAAAACTCATAATTTAGAATAACTAGGTTTTATTAACATATTTAAAGATGTCCTATTTATGTATGTATCAAAACAATTAAACACACTCCAAACTTCACAGCAAAAAGCGAAGAGAAATTCAGCCGCGCGCCAACATTGAAAACGTTGGCCAAGATCAGTGGCGTCCAACTTTGCGGCAAGACATTCCGACAGCTCGAGTGGATGGTTGGCCAACATGTCCGGTGGAGGCTGTTGGCCCCAACCCCTGTCACGTACGCGGCTCTCCTGGCGCAGTACGTGGTGACCGACAGCGATTTGACGACGAGGCATCCTAAGTTCGTGAGACGGTTCAAGAGGGACGGTGCGAAGTTTCTAGATGCGTATCTGGACTTGACTTTGTCTGGTAAGTACATCCAGAAAGTTTCTAGCACGTACGTGGTAAGTTCGCTTGTAGAATTGACTGCCGTTGGGGCAGAAAGGTTCTCGAGTTGCGACCACGTACTGGAAGACGTGGAGTGGGTAGGCCCCCTGCAAGATGGACCGATGACCTGGTGAAGGTCGCAGGTAGAAGTTGGATGCGTACAGTACAAAGCCGGTCGTTGTGGCGGTCTTTAGGGGAGGCCTTTGTCCTGCAGTGGACGTCTTTCGGCTGAAGAAGAAAAAGACGTAAGTACTTCCAGAAACCTTGAGTAGTACTGTTTTTGGTCTGCCATTCAATAGCATGCATTTTTGAATGTGTTTTGTACTCCATGCCCTTCAAGAAGTATATGGATTAGAGACTTTGTATTTCGAAATATGATTTTTGACTGCATATTTTAGAATCTGGTAAAGGGAATACATAACAAAAGGACATTTAATCATAGAAAAAAAATCGAAAGTTATTTCTATTGCTTCACATTTTCTGATCCAACGGGAAATGCTTATGAACTAATTAATAGAATTTTCTTAAAACATAGCAAATAATTGTAGCAAAGTTCTTGTAAAGCAGTTTTTAATTTCATAGTGTAGTTTTTAAAAAAATAATAAAATATATTATTATTCTTACGTAAAACACAGTAACGAAACCTTCCCAGTACGAGTCCGGAGTCTGGAATTGTGCCCGGTATACGGCAATAGGCTCGCCCCCTATAACATGGGACCTAACATCGTCGGCGAAACGTGGGTGTACTCAGTACACCTCTGCCACCCCCGCCTGGGGAATATAGGCGTGACGGTGTCTTACGTAAAATAATTGCGTCACCGTCCCTCTCCCGGTCGATAAATGGTCGATCCTGGTTGGCTCTTAATGTCGAACCCTCGGGATTCCTTACGGGGTAGGCAGAATGTTTAAACTTCCACTAGGATCCTTAATGAATACAAGGCTTATAAAGCCTGGTCTATATTACCAAGCCGCGTAGAACGCGCGTCTGTGTGCGTGATTTTTATTTGGTTGGTACTAGCAGATAGTACTAAAATGATCAACTGTTTACATATGTAAACTCTGCTTATGATTTATCGAACCCTCTTTCCGTCAGACGTGCGGCTCAAGGTGGTGGAGTGTGTGGACGTGGGTTGCGCGTGCATAGCGTGCGCGCGCGCCGAGCTGGGGCTGAGCGCGTGGCCCGCGTGGCTGGCCGCGCGCGCTGGCCGGCAACCAGCCGCAGTTGCACCCATCGCTAGACTACTGCAGAGGTACGGCATCTAATACTATATGTAGTAAAATATCTGTTAGACGTGCGACTGAAGTTCGTAAAGTGCATGGACGTGAGGTGCGCGTCGATCTGAGGCTGAGCGCGTGGTCGCTTGTCTCGGCGCGCCCATCGCTAAGGCTGCTGCAGAGCTACTATAACATCATTTCTTTCTTTGGCAGTAAGCCTACCACACAACGCCTATAATTTGAATCTAAAATGATCTCCACAGATGATACCGTGGATTAAACTTCGAGGTTTCCCAGGGAGCACTTTAATTTTCTTAGAACCCGCAATAGATGTAATTAGAAATAAAAGGAAACAGTAGAAAAGAATCAAATTCCACTTGATATCAGAGTCGTTGAACTTTTCGTAGGTCACGTTATTAGAAACCCGGTGTGTAGCCAGTTGGAGGCGTCGCCCCGCATTGGCGAATTATGTAGGTTCGACTTTAACCCATGAGGTTGATGGATTGGGGATGAGGTTTCTTCCTATTTAAAGTTACTATTCTATATAAACAAATACGACCTTTATTTATTGCACATGCACTATTCGAAAATATCATTGTTTACCTGTGTCGTGCGGTTGCCGTAACCGGTAAAGTTAGCCAGTTAAATACTGGCAAATCATGAGGTATTCTTGTTCGCACGTTGAAGTGTCACTTAGTGTCTTAGTGTCTGACGCTGAAGGCATCCATACAATATTGGTGCAAAGAGATCATATATGTCCATGCCCATGATTCAATACCTTCCTATTCATTAATCTAAGGAAAATTCATAGGACTACTATGAGCCTCGGGGAAAGCGTTCGCACGATTCACTTTGTCTGTACTGCTTTTAATTTTTTAACCAGTTCGGTTATAGCCAATGATATTATGATGAAACAAAGGCCGAAAAGACGCTCTCAGAGCAACGGTTGATATCCCTTTATGGTAGATGTCCCACTTTGGTTATACCACCGAAGCGAATTACTGAATCAACCCACCTTCTACCAACTACCAAATCACCTAATACCCATTATAACACTAAAACTTTCATTCCAGAATGATGCAAATCCTTAAATCTCGCGAGACCGGAGTGGACTCCGAAGTGGATCAAGGCTACAGCAGCGCTCGGACCTCACCAAACCAAACGCCCTGCACTTCTCCAAGTTTCCAAGTCTCCCCAGCTTCCAGTACTTCCAGCACGTCATCTAGAAGCCATCTGAACGTTGATACATCATACCGACAGCGTCCAATCACAGAACGAAGACCAGACACCGATTACTCAGTTCTCGATTTGAACGAATCGAATGTGCCTCAAACAACTGACGTCCAGGAGTACTACCGTTTGCCGACAGCTGTGGATATGACTCTCCAGCGCGTCAACACAGCGGCTGATTACAGGTATTGTAGGTCCCGTAGACTTGTAGAAGCTAGCATAGATACGGTCCAACCGTCTACGAGTATGGCTGTGAAGAGAGGTCTAGATAATAATGTTGATATCGAGAGGAAGAGATATAGGCTCGCCTCACAGATGTCTCAAGTTGTTCTATGATTGTGTCTAGTCTTTATTTAAGTCTATATTCATGGATATTTTTGTGTGGGTTCTTGTTGGGTAGCAATTTTTGTTGATTATTTTAAATGTAGTTGCACTGTTTCACTCTTGATTGGGTCAAGTTATATCTTTCTGTATAACGTGCTATTATAAAAGTGACGAACGAAAGAAGGAAATTATAACATCATCGGCTGAATTGTCCACATTACCATTGGCTTTGTGTTGTAAAAATTAATAATGCAATGACATCATATTATTATACAGACATATTACGCCGACCCCAGTTAATGGTCAATGAATGCATCAATCGTACGCGAACACCACTCCGATCTCGGTCTCGAATCTATTCGCGCCTATATTAAAAAGCGACAACTGGATACTTAGCGAACGCATCTTCCCATGCGAATCCGCTAATCGTAGCCGCCGCCGACTACGAACCCAACCCCTGCCGCTACCGCCGGCCGCGACATGTTCTCACCGATCCCCCCGATGCTTTGACATCGCTTCTTTCCGTTCCGGATACGGACGATGACGACGACGAAGTCGTAGATCCCTAGCCTAGCCCGCCGACCGGCGCAGTTAGTACACCCCCTTCCCCTGTAGCGACTGTCCAAACCGAGGCGTTCCTCTTTGAGGCGCCCTCGATTATGTCGCCCCCTTGCCCTTCTGGCTCGAGCGTAGTGGTTGCACGCTCGCCCTTATGTCCGGTGAAGCTGTAAAGGCCTCACGGCCAACAGCGTATATCACTCAAACACACACGTACGCGAACAAATTCGACAGATATTTATTACCATATCGTTCTTACATCAAACGTACTTGCGTTTTCTTATTCGTTCAATTATAAAAATAGACACTTATTTTCCATAATATCATACGACGGCAACAATGAAAAATGAGCTCTAAATTCATGTGATGAGAATTTGTTTTTGTTATCTGAAGATTCGTAGATTAAATACTTTTGCAACTAATGATTTCTGTTACCATACCGGATTCTTTCATACAACCTATAACAGGTATTTTTATCAGAAGATCTTTAATAGTTTTTTCAATGTCTAATATTTATACCTTTTTTTCGACACTGAAGTGATATTTGCTGTTTCCTTAGTCAAGTAGCGCATAGTACACAAGGTCGTCTGTTCGAATCCTAGATCGGACAAAGTTTGGTGTTTCTATAGAAAAATCTTCGATGATGATCCGAAGTCACAAAATTGTGCCCGGTATAATGGCCATGGGTTTGTTTCTTAGAGCTAACATCAGCGACGATCGACGATGTTTGGGCGTACACAGTACACCTCTGTCCTTAGAGAATAAACGCCTAACTGTGCCTTTTTTACATGCTAATTGTTACCCAGCAAAAAGTATCAATCAGATTCTTAGAATCAACACTTACTGAAATGTGATAATAAATCCATGAAAATAGACAATATTATTAATACTTCTGGTTAGCTTAACAGCATTATTTTTTACTTAATATACTTATTTATTTACGATCAGAAGTATTTGTGTAGCACTGCGCATATTCCAGAATATGTTGATAAAATTGTGTAGCTCACTAAAGTAATGCTTTAATGTGACTTATTTGCAAACAGAAGTAGGACAAATACACTTATATTAATCTGCTGATCAATATTAGGCTCTATGGCTGCTAGGTAGAGTCCAAAGTTGTAGTGCGCGGGTCGGCGTTCGTCAATGGCTCACGATGTATAAGTATCTTAAATAATTTTCAGTCTTATTTGGATACAAATAGTACTGGTAATTCCTTGGTATCGTCTCAAGGATTCTTTGTCGTAGCGAATCCCGCTGCAGCATTATATGCCAACGAAATACCGGTGCTAAGCTTATTAAAATAAGATTCAACATCATTTAAGATTGGTCGCATACCTAAACGAGTCGATACCAACTCGACTCAAAATAGAGTAATGAAATGTAAGCTTTATCGTGCCACTATAGTAAATTTTTCTAAATCTTAGTTCCTACGGGCGGGTGGATCATGCGTTAGTCATGATAATTAACACTGAATATGTACGGGGAACTGACGGCCGTTGGGGCAGAAAGGTTCTCGAATGGCGACCACGTACCGGAAGACGTGGAGTGGGTAGGCCCCCTACAAGATGGACCGATGACCTGGTGAAGGTCGCGGGTAGAAGTTGGATGCGTACAGTACAAAGCCGGTCGTTGTGGCGGTCTTTAGGGGAGGCCTTTGCCTGCAGTGGACGTCTTTCGGCTGAAGAAGAAGAAGAATGTAATTGTATGTCAACCAATATAAAGCTCGTGTTTCATTACCAAATTTAAGTTGAGTCGAGTCGACAAGGTGTGTGACGATCATTAATCTTAATAAATACAATATCCCGTATACCTTTATTAAACGCTGGAAATAAGAATCAATTTCTTTCGTTCTTTCATTTCTCAAGAACAAGATCGAAGACCATCTCCAATCTAAAAAAATAATTATTTCAAAACACGAAATGTCCCCACCTAGTCAAAGTTAATTTATACTTCTGTTTGCATTGAGAAATATTACCATATGATAGCAATAATAATTGAGAAGTTTATTGAATTAAATACGCTTATGAAGGCCTGAAATTAGATGGAATTGTAATTGAAATTGTTAAAAATAATGTTGAACATGTGTGAAGATAAGACTGAAATTTCTGTACACTAATGTACTTTGTGTGTCGAAGTAATTACTTATTAAGACTGCTAAGTGTATGAATCCAACCCGACAAATATGATACTATAAAAGAAAGTAGTATTTCTATACTGAGTCGTTATTTACTATGACCAAATGCGGCACGGTATTATGACTTCATGAAATGATTATGTATCTGGGCACTGAAGTACCATCAAACGATAATCTCACGAAGTTATCGTAACGGACTGCGTTACGAGTTTAATTGGTTACAGTTAATAGGGGCCCAGAAAGATGACATACATAGTCATCAGTGAAGAGTAATTGTGGCTGACCAAAAAATCATTGAAAACGGCGAAAGTTGTCTTTGCTTTGGGGCGATTTGACTACAAATTCAAAACAGATAATCTTTTGAATGTAACTCTTAAATATCATATCCAACAGTCAGTTATAACCAATGAGGACGTGATATAAAACATGAAACAGAACTGCAAAATGCAAAACAGTTGTACTTAAAATAAATGCCTCATATGTATCTGAATCTCGGTTTTACATTCACCAGTCAGTATACCTAGTATCGAAATTAAAGATGGAAACAAAATGCTTCATTCAATCTAAATCTCGATCTTACATTCACTTAACTTACCATGTTACAGAACGAACCAATACGCGATGCGATTTCGGTCAGCGGGCCGAATGTGCCCGAATTAAGCCGATGGTTGATATTATTCAAAGATTCAAATGTTCCAAATGCTGCATATTGAGATACGGATCGTTGCACTGTTTCAGATACAAATCGTATCTGAACAGTGAGGTACCTTTGCTATGTCTAGTCTCTGGGTGTAATCAATTTGCGGCGGACTCACCATTTTAATGTCTAGATGTTATCATGGTTACTAGTACATCTTCTGTCAAAGGATATGAATGTCGTGGGATGCACGATAACCGACCGCAATTTTAATGTCTTGACACTAGTACGTTGTTTTCGTAGTTATAGCATGTCCATATACATATATCATAGTTACCTCATTGGTTATACCAGTTTTGGGCATAATTCAATAATTTTTTAATTGTAGAATCAATCAATTGAAATTTTTACAGAATAACTATTAGTTTGGATGTCAAACGCCTTAATCCCTCCCATAACCATAGGTGCTGTAAAACACTCAAAACATCTAAAATTTAAATACCATAAATCGAAATAAAATCCGAAATATTTTAATTGAAATTTCGAAAATTTATATATCCTCATGTCTGGTCATAACTTACTCCTATTAGAGCCAGCGACAAAGCCTGAATATAGAATAGTTAAAGACCAATTCTCACATAGTTCAACATTCTAAACTTAGGCCATAAAACTTCTCAATAGCATTTCCTAGTTAGGAATAGTTAGTTAACAAATTGACAGACTGGTTTCACCTGTTTCTCGAATTAGCAACTTAACAACTGAATCGTAAGAACTAATTTGCATTTACCGTGGTGAGACTGGTCTGATTGTAGCTTATGGAGTGTTTGGGGATTGACATAATGTGGTGGAATAGAGCTGTGAATGATATTAATTAGCAGAGCCAAGTATTTTTTAAAAACTAGAATTCGTTTTTTTCTGTCCTATTTTTGGTTTCACTCCTTCACTAACATTTGAAATAGGGATGGAATATTACCAATGCCGATAATTGTAAACCGCAGGTTATCACGATACGCAGTATCGTGAAAATCATTACGGTACTTGACAATACCTCAAGAAAATCAAAACAGATCAATCAATCAGCCTATCGCAGTCCACTGCTGGACGTAGGCCTCTCCTAACACGCGCCATTGCACACGGTCCTCCGCCTTCCGCATCCAGTCTGTCCACGCGACCTTTTTGAGGTCGTCGGTCCATCTAGCTGGGGGCCGTCCTACCTTACGCTTACCAAGTCGCGGTCTCCACTCTAGGACACGTTTGCTCCATCGGCCGTCGGTCCTTCTGCCGATGTGACCAGCCCATTGCCGCTTTAGCTTACTGAGTTTGCGAGGTATGTCGGTAACTGTGGTTCTTTGGTAAAAACAGATTGAGCTCTCTAAATTAAAATTTGCTCATCAAGTTAACTTATAACACCTCACTAACACTGTGACCAAATTTACAAGGTTTTTAGGCCCAAGTTGTGAACCCTAAATATTTATTATTTTTATAACTAAGATTTTAAATAATATTTAGAGTTCTTGATTTCCAAGAATGTTAATCATTAAACAAAACTTACTTTCTCGTAATTTATCGCGGAGTCTTTTTAATATTCAATTCCCGACGTCTCTGTGACTTTGGGTGCTGTAAAGTGCTCGAAACGTCAGGAACTTTTATTTTGTGTAATACCAATTGCTTTTGTGCTGAAAATCTGATCCATCATATTATGTCGATCGTGACGATTAGGATGGTGGCTGCCTTACAACTAAAACGAATGACGTACGACGATGATAGTTCAAGTTAATTTCGATGATCATTTATTCATGTATTTCCTTTATTTATAAATAAGTAGTTAGGTTTTTTTGTATGTTTCATTGTGTATTGAAGTAAAATAAAGAGAAACAAAACAGTTTTTCAAACATATTTATATATGTTTGAAAAACTGTTATTATTTTGAGTACGCATATTTCAAATGTACCTTATTTCTATATATATAGAAATAAGGTACATTTGAAATATAATTGCTTCACTTTTGTTTTATTGGATATCGTAATTCTCTTTTCTTCACTTCGATACAACAATTGAGTATATTTTTTAAATACTGTATCCGAAATAGCAATTAATGTAAATTATGAAGACTACTTTTTTTTGTAAACGCGCGTAGATGTTTGAAAATGTTATCATGATTTTTGCTGTTTTGGATGTAGTGAGGTTGTGATTACATACGGTTTAATTTATTGTATGTTGAAATAACTTTTTACTTATTAATGTTAGTAGATACGCCTGTCATATTTCCCTAAATACAGCGATATAGTGTCACAACATGTGGCGTGCATTGAAAATGTCCGACCATACTGATAAAATATTTATTTAAAATGGGACGCATTTTAATAAACATTTTATCAGTATGGTCGGTAGCCATATTGCTATGGGGAATTCGAATTTCAAACGCGGCGCTAACGTTTTTAAGCAAAAAGTTTTCTTATCGTGTAATGGAATAGAATCTTTTTTTCTAAAACATTCTTACTATCTACATTTCAATGTTCGTCTTTTTTTATTTATTTTATTATAAAATGTTGAGATTCCGTTCCATTTTCACTTTTGTTGTGTTGTGCTGATTAGCGAAGTTTTAAAACAAATGGTTGGCTAAATATAATAATGACGTAACTAAAAAGAAATTATTAAATGAATAAGAACTCTAACAATATCAACTTAAGCTCAATTTCTCTTGTTCTTCCTTTTTAAGCTTTGAGGTGCGCAACTGCATTTTTCAATTTAATCAAACGAAATATCAGTGAAGAAAGGAATTACTTTCCTTTAGGCCTACTGATTAAAAACGTATGGAACAGTCGTCGTTTTTCTAGAATTACCATTTGGTTCATAATATAATTATTATGAACCAAATATGTAAAATACGTTTACTACCTAAAATCACGCCTATATTCCCCAAGCGAGGGTGGCAGAGGTGTACGGAGTACGCCCACGTTTCGCCGACGATGTTAGGTCCCATGTGTCCCAGGGCGAGCCTATATACCCCGGGCACAATTTCGGCTCGTACTGGAAAGTTTTCGTTACAAAAACTACACTTGTCCGACCTAGGATTTGAACCCAGGGACTCGTGATCACAAAGCGATGCGCTTTGCTACTAGACCAACGAGGCAGACAGATGAAATTATATTTAATCACATCAATCAGCCTATCGCAGTCCACTGCTGGACAAGGCCTCTCCTAACACGCGCCATTGCACACGGTCCTCCGCCTTCCGCATCCAGTCTGTCCCAGCGACCTTTTCGAGGTCGTCGGTCCATCTAGCTGGGGGCCGTCCTACCTTACGCTTACCAAGTCGCGGTCTCCACTCTAGGACACGTTTGCTCCATCGGTCGTCGGTCCTTCTGCAGATGTAATCACATATTCCAAATAATTTTAAAAACAACTTATTTTGTATTAGACGATATTATTATATATGAACCAGCTATTCGCTATATCAGCACTTGCCATTTTTAATCTTCCCTTTGACCTCAAGGGTTTCAATATATTTGTTTTATTTAAAGGAATAAAAGGGAAATTACGTCATCAACAGTTTTAAATTAAAACATCGGTGTCCAAACTATTGTCAAGTTAAAAAAATAGTAACAGTTGTGACGTCATTTCCTTTTAAATTCATTTACCACAAAAACGGGTTTAAACGGTCTCGTTAATTACATTTACGAGTTATTTTGTTATTTTGAAAGGTTGATAATGTTTCGTGTTTTCTTTTTACCATAAGTGTTCTTCTAGGGCAATCTTGACCGCCATGACTTGCTAAATTCCCTTTATTTAACAACAATAATGATGTGATTTTAAAACATTACACATACACAACTCCATTTTTTATGTTTCTAAAGTACAATCGGAAATCGTGAAGATATATATTATAATACTCATGGCATGATAAATCAACAAATACGACTGTTTTTGTTTTAAAACGTCACTTTTTTATTGATTGTCAAACTTGACAGATCCATACTTGGTTTTTTTTTCTGGACTTCTCTCTCTCAGACAAATAATAAAAAGATGTAATAAAATCATTTGACAAATTGTATTTGCGGTCTGATTGATATTAAGTTACCATTTCTGTTATGAGTACTGTTTTTTTTATTTTTTTTTTGTTAACAACCTACTCTATGTCTAAGGTTGCCTAATTTTATTATTTAACATTATAATTTCAGTAGATAATTTAAAGAACAGTGCTTCCCATATAATACTGCCTTATTATAAATTATTTTGTCGATAAGGACTTCAAATATATGTATTTATTACATGTAATAAAATTTTGCAAGGTCTAACTATAGCAGAAAAAGGCAATTTTGATGTCATGGAAAGGGAATGAGACCATTGTTAGTCAGAATTTAAAATTCTATCTCAACTTTATCAGTGTTATTTTAAGCTTACTTTGTTTTAAGATAGAGCTGTCAATGTTGTATATTCACGTCTCTCTCACATAGTAATTTTAAAGATAGCACTGCTAAAGAAATTGCAATTGTTAATGTCACTTTCTGATCGATATGTCTTCTAAGTTCCTACAGCTTCCATTAAAACGAGTTATCTCAAGAACTTATCGACAAAATATCAAGAAAATGTTACGAATCCGCTTAAAAGTATAACCAACTGTTGACAATTTCTATTGCGGTTTAAGAGTTGGCCAACCTAAATTTAACAGGATAGACAAGTGTAACGTCTCATATAAATATCTAGCGTTATAGCAATATGATATTTAATTTATGTTTACCAGCAAAACAAGTTGTTCAAATTATACTTAATATGAACAACTTTTTTTACTAGTAACTGGTAGATATACAATTTAGAACCAAAACGTTTTTTTCTGTTTGATTTTCATTACTGATTTTTGGCACCCTTGTCTTAATGACACAACAAAAACGCAATGTAAATTGTCTACGGTTATAATAAAAGCTTCAAATTAATAAAGTGTTAAGTACATACTGTATCATTCATTATACTAATAAAAGATTGATCGTATCAAGACTGAAGGAAAGTAGGTATACTGCGACGGCGTTGGACTGAAATGAAGATAAAATTATTTTATACGCGTAAAATACTTATAATAAAGACGCATTATAAACCTTGAAATAAATATTTTACTTCTTTAACATGGTGTTTTAATAAATAGGGTCGACTTAGAAATCCCTGTATATTATATCTTCACGACCATGACTAAATTCGATTGAATAAAATACCAACGTACTATACAGTACGTTCGTACACATATCCTTTTTTTATTGAGTCCATTTTCTATAACATACATAAAAAGTAAAAAGGCGAATCGCCTCCTTTGCACTGTGGACATGAAACGAACCAGCGCGAGAATGTTATTCATATTTTAATACTATGTACTTAGGACAAAAATTATTCTAGTCTGCCCCCCTAGGGCGACAAAGAGGAGTAAATATTTCGATCTGCACATGTTAACTACGAGGAGATAAGGCCGAGGTACAAGCAGTGTGACATGTTACGAATTTTGTCTCCCTAGACGTGAGATACGTTGTGTCGTTTTGTCTTGCATACTAGCATGGCGTGACGTGCCAAAAGTCTGACACTCTTAAATAGGTACATTGGGTTATAACCAAAACTATTTTGTTCCGCGAACAGTATTGCCATTCGTGCGAGGCCTGATCATTATCGTACAAAGGAGTTGAATGTCGTCCAAGAGTTATTTTAAGGTGAAGATTTCGGAATCACGAAAGAAAAATCAAATAGTATTTACATATTTTATTTACACAAACACACTCTTCAAAATATAATTTGTGCTTTAACTATGCTAGACGATATACCGACGTGTCGTCAGGGGAGAATGTTGGCAACCGTGGCGGACGCCGCGGCGGCCGGCGACGTCGCCTGGGCTTACACTCACAGTGCAAAGCGCAAAGACCGATCCCAGCACACCCTGACAGAAACAAAGGAACCGCCAACGTCCTCGTCACCGTCGCCACCTGCTCGCCCCTGGACCACCGAGGAACAACCACAGAATTATCCGCACGAGACCAAAAACATAGATATTTTGCCCCAACATATCCATAACTAGTTGTAAAATTCTCGCAGTCAACCACCGGTGGATATCCGCAGCCTTTTATGTTCACGAATAAGACAGCCGGACGCCATTCTTCAGTGTTCGCTTTGTATTTGACGTGGAGCTGTGTGCATTTGTATGCGTCGCTCGTACAGCCTTCTCTGCAGGAAGCCCAGGTACAGTTGTCCAAGCCGAGGCGGTCGTCGCGGCGTTCTGTCACACATTCCGCTGGGGTTGGGTCGAAATCAGCTGCTAAAGCACTTAAAGCTGGATCGGCGTACAACGGGACGAGGAACAGAAGGGCTGACCCGCCACCGCCCAACAAAGCAGCGAGTATGACGGTAATGTATCTGGTTAATTTAGCGCGTGTTTCGCCCCTGCGGCGCGAGGGTCGCACGACCAGCCGTTCTGAACTTCCACCTCGCATTTTATGAGCACTGCGTCAACCCATGCTGAATTAGAAACCTTGCCCCATATTTTAGTGCCTGCAATACGCATGTCCGGAATTTATACATGCGCGTTTCGCTTGATTAATATTTCCTTTGTTGGTAATCGACATAGGTATCTACCGTTATAGGGCTAGAGATGATTTCTTTCTTTTGTATTATCTACATTTTCCACCCTGTGTTGTTGTAGACAGCATAGTTACCTACTTGTTACACCATCTGAAATAGTAGTTTGGGGTTCGTAGCCTACATAACATATGTAAAAACGCATTCTCAGATAATTAACCATATTTATCTCTATAAACGATCGGTTCGAAATAAACATCCTACATGTTTATACAATCTATAGTTATAAAATAAATTAATAAAGTATAAAAAATGTCAAAAAGCAATATAATGTCCAAAGGTTAAGCTTTTGGAGACTTTCATATTTTGTCCCGGACAACACAGAAAATATACTTCCAAAAGCCTTGTATCAATTTCCGAAAAAATGTTGATAACAGGGTGGCCAAGTTAGAAACTCACTGTCAAGATTAGGGGAAAAAATTAATTATAGGAAGGGATTATAATTTATTCATTGCAATTTTTCTAAGTTATTAACGACACTAGTTAGGGGTATAGTAAAAAATCTCATTCAAAGTCAAATTATTCAATATTCCAATTCTGCTATACTATACGTTAGTATATTTTGAGTGCCATAGATAGGGTTTCGGAGTTGTTGTGTTTTTTTTTTAATTAAATTTTATACTTTATTCAGGATAAAGAATGTTTTTTCTCTTACATTCCGTTCGCACCAGCGCTTTTTCTAATATTGTTAATTAAACACTGGAATGAAACAAACTGCTAACAGTATTTATTTATTTATTTATTTATTTTTATAAGGCACATCAACAACATAAACACAAACATTACTAATGACAATTTAGAACAAAACATTTCTAGTGCTTACATCAATTACAGATATGCACAACATTTTTATAATTACTACAAACAATCATATACTATTACATAAATTTAAAACATACAATCTCGAATAGTCCTTAAAATAATATCAGAATGAAAGTAGTGCAAAATACTATATCTATTAATAAATAACTATATGTATATATAAAACAAAAATAAAATGAAGTAGGTATAAATACGGACTGAAACAAAAGATTTACATAACTTTATTTTTTCTATTAATATTTAAAATCTTATCCCTGAAGTGCGCAGAGTGGTCATTAAATATATCTAAATCGCGCAGTTTCCACCAACTGTTGTAAGTTGTCATCATTCTGGCTATTGGAGAATGTGAACCTAAGTTGGTTCTATACCTCGGTATTTTGAAAAATGTTTGGTTAGCTCTACGAGAATTTAGTTTAGGAACACATATTCCTATACGCTCCAACTGGTCACGGCATGGTGAGGAGCCTTTGACAATTTTTTGTAAAAACAGTAAATCATGCATGCGTCGACGCTGATATAATGCAGACATGCCAAAGAAGGTGAGCCTATCTTCATATGAGCATCTACTGGAAATGCCAGGACTTATAAATGCTAAATGCCGTGTAAATGATCGCTGCAAAGACTCTATGCGATCAGAATGGACTGCATAATGCGGGTTCCAGATAATACTGCTGAACTCCAGCACACTTCGTACAAGTGCATTATACAGCGTTATTTTCGATCGCACCTCTTTGAATTCTTTTGAATTGCGCTTAATAAAACCTAACATTTTAGCTGCTTTGTTAACAATACTATCGTAGTGGGGAATGAAACTAAGCTTAGAGTCCAGAATGACGCCTAGGTCTCTAACTTGGGTAACTACAGTAATTGCCGCGTCATTAATGCAAAGAGTCGCATCTAAAACTTTTCTTTTCCTCGTGAAGTGAATATGCTGACATTTTGTAGCATTGAGTTTCATTTTGTTTGCGCAACACCATTCATAAATACGATCTAAGTCAGACTGAATCAGTTTAATATCTGCAAGGGATTCAATATTACGATATATCTTCATATCGTCAGCAAATAGGGAACACTGACAGTGGTGTACCTTTAGGACTATATCGTTAATGAAGAGAAGAAATAAGATAGGACCCAAATGGGAACCCTGAGGTACTCCAGAAGATGAAATATATTTATCTGATTCGTGACCATTAACGACTACTACTTGTTCCCGATCATGTAAGTATGACGCAAACCATTTTAGCAGCATGTTGCATATACCATATTGGTTTTTAAGTTTACTAATAAGTATCCTGTGATCAACAAGGTCAAAAGCGCTCGCAAAATCAGTGTAGACAGCATCAATCTGTAGGTTCTTGTCTATACTTTCCATGACAGGGGCTATATACGAAATAAGATTGGTAGTAACAGATTTATTTTCTTGAAAACCATGTTGTTCAGTGTGTATCTGAGCCCTGGTATGGAAAGTAAGGATAGGACAAATTACTGCTTCAAAAATTTTAGAAAATGATGTCAGAATGGATATGGGTCTGTAGTTGCTAACATTACTATTATCACCTTTCTTTAGGATAGGGATGATACGTGCCCGTTTCCATTCATTAGGGAACACACCGCTAGAAAGGGATTTATCAAAAATTTCTTTAAGGGGATAAGAAAGAAATTGAGCGCACCTCTTAATAAAAATGGGTGGAATACCATCAGGCCCAGCCCCTTTGTTGGTATCTAGTCCTTTCATTTGCGTGAGTATATCTTTTTCATTAACACTAAATAAGTCCAACTTGTTGGGATTCGAAATTGAATGTCCATAGTTAGGGGGCCTCGGGGGCTCCCCCAAAATAGCGGAGTCAGTGTATATGGAACTAAAGTGTGAAGCAAATAAATTTACGATATCATGTCCGCAAGACGAATACTGTTCCCCACTATTATGCATTCTTGAAGGAAAGTTATTGATGGTCGACTTTTTGTGTTTAATAAAATTCCAAAAGGCTTTAGGGTTCTTTTTTAAGTTGGTCTCTATAGAAGAAACATAATTATTATAACAGTTACGCAAAAGTTTATCACATCTACTCCTAATGAGTTCATACTCGAGCTTATCCCTGGGATTATCAAATTTCCGGTATTTACGCCTTAATTTATCCTTCTCTTTCAGTAGCAAAATTAATTCTTTTGTAAACCAAACAGGATGATGTTTTTTGCGTGGCATACGTCTTGGAGTATGTTCGCTAATCATAACTTTAAATTTATTGTAAAAAATTGCAACCATATCATTTACATTATTGCATTCCGCGAAACGTTCAGACCAATCTACGCTTTTCAGGCATATTAAAATGTTAGAGTAATTAGTCTTATGAAAATTTAAATCTAAGCGAGGAAGGTGATTTAACAAAGTATAGGTTTTTATATCAAACATTACCTCAAGTGGTGGATGATACTCATCAACCTTACTAATACTGTAATTGGCCTTAGAAACAACACAGTTGAGATTAGTTAATATTAAGTCTAGTATCTTATTATCATGATTAACAATGGAATTCATTTGAAGTAAACCTGAGACAGAAATGAAGTCAGATAGTGAAAATGCTAGTTTACTTTGGTAATTTACTGTTGAACTTGTGTTAAAAAGAGGATTCATTTGTGACCAGGTACAATCTTTGGCCCATTTAATAAAACTCAAGTTAAAGTCGCCAATTATAATAATATGATCAACACAATCAACGACTTTATTCACATAATCTAGGAACTCTTTTAGTGATTCCAATCTTACTGGTGGAGACAGGTATACTACGCAAATAGCAAGTTTTACACGCTTGTTATTCATTACCATGTCTAACAATAACCAAATATCCTCACATTCACTTTCCCACTCATGTATTCTGGTTGAATGAATAAGTCGCGACACGGCAATAAGCACACCACCGCCGTCAGACTTGGAAGTACGAGAGAGATCACGATCTCTTCTATAAACAATAAATCGGTCATCAATGATTTCGCCATCAGATATATTAGAATTCAACCAGGTTTCAGTAAACATGATAACACTGTGGTTACACTGTAAGATATTCTTATAAATATCATTAGTCTTTGTGCGCAAACCACGTAGGTTTTGGTAATAAATATCTAGACAATCGAATTTCACTAGAATAATCAAAAAAACATTTAATCTAAACCTAAATATAACGTGTTACTTCAAAAGCGTTAAACTGTCGATGTTACGAATAAGTATGGCTTGGCTTGTTTCCTTCTTCCTTACATAAATCCGCCCATCTCGTACCCAGACGAACTTGTACTCCATTTCTTTGGCTTTAAGCCTAGCTGCAGCGTGTAAATGTTTATTCTGTGGGCTGAGATGTTCAGAAACGAATATAGGACCTCGTTTACCTCCTATGCCGAGATGTTGAGTAGACAGCTTATCGTCAGTGTTATTTTTATTAAAAATTGTTACGGCAGCAAGAAGACTGTCCCGTATTATGCGGCTACGGAATTTTACAATCACTGATCTAGGGCGTTCATTCTCCCTATTCAGCTTGGAGACTCTTGAAGTATACTGGAAGTCATCGGCTTTAAGAGGGCACTTAACTGTGTTGCATAGTTGTTCAATTACATTTGAAAGATTCTCAGTGCGGTGTTCGGGAATTCAATTTATTTCGACATTGCACTCTCGCATATTTTGTTCAACTGAAGTAAATTTTATTAAAAAAAATATTTTATAAAAAAAGGTAAACCGACTTCAAAAAGCAAAAAAATAAATATTTGAAGTCGATGCGGGTTGGTGCTTACTTGGCACCGACTTCAAATGTTTTTTATAAAAGATTTTTATTTTACAATTTTAAGTGGCCAGTGAACTATTCTATAGTAGGGTACCTATAGGATTGACGTAATACCCATAATATCTCAATTTACACATGCCTATTGTTTGTCGTTAAGGAGTTCCCTGGTGTATCTTCTAAGTCCAAGGTCCAATGTCAATAAAATTAATATGGCAATGCAAAAAAAATTATCAAAATCGGTCCACAATTGACGGAAATATCGCTGAACATACATAAAAAAAAAACACATACAACCGAACATAGAACCTCCTCCTTTTTGAAGTCGGTTAAAAAGAGCTACGGCGCTTCAGGCCGACAAGTTAATCTCATGAACATGGTAAAAGTACTGTAAGGTATTAAAGTATTTTTGCATTACGGTCGATTTAGACCAGAGGTTCCCAGACTTTTTAGTTTCATAGACCACTTTCAAAATTTAGCTGGTTACGGTGGACATCTACAGCAGCTACGTTTCTACCATATTCCCAAAACTCGACAAAAATATGAAGATTAGATCTTACTATGGAAATTTGCGTTGCGGCTGAGTGCTAACCACGAATTAATAGTTTTCGAAAAAAAATCGATAATTGATTGGTTAATTAATTAATTAATAAGTAAAGTTAGATGGAATCTTTTCGGATTTGCCGATCTTTTTGATTGGCCAACTTTACTTTTTTGACATCCACTCACAGCACAAGGAACCAATCAATTCTCACTTATTTTATTTAGAAAACTCCCTATTCGGAGTGGTAAAAATAAAAAGAAAAATATGATAAGAAACAAATAAAACATTTTCATATATCGTTATCAAAATACCTTTAATCTTGAACATTAATTCCGTGGGGGTGCACGATTTACTTTTTAACAATTCTTGGTCACTCGTTTACTACATCTACTCCGTTCGAGCGCTCGAATCGAACTAACTTAAAAATGACCGGCCTCACTAATTTATACTTTTAGTTGAGTCAAATCAGATACCATTATAATCAGCGCTTACATTAAATCAACAAATTAAATGAAGTTCATTTACTGTAACAATTAAAAGTCAGATAAAATACTTTTACAATTCCAAATAAATCATTTGTAACCGGAAATCGTGACAAATATTCAAATATGTAATTATTACACTAATTATTATTGTTATCATATTACATATCTCCTTTAGTGAACGACCACACAGTCGGGTAAAAAAATACTACTAAAGTGGGGACAAAAAGTTCAACCTTTCTCGGCTTTCTGTTCTTTTATGGAATTATCTAATAATTACTCTGTTAAGTATTTAATTTTTATTACGTACCTACCCCACGCAAACATTACAAATATACTTATTACAACATAAAATAAAAGTATGTATACCAAATAGGCAGGTAAATATTAACTTTTTCTGACACTGGCAAACACTAACATCGCTTCACTTTACTTTACTTTTCTTTTCGAAATGTTGGAAACAAATGAGTAACGTTTATCCTTGGTATTCGTATTTTAATTGGTGAATAATCAAACAAGTTCATGCAAGATTGCAAGCACACAAACCACAAGTCGTGTTTCGTCCCTTTGCACGTCTGAACAAGCGTTGCGGACGGCGGGGGCGGCAGCGGCGGCGCTTTGCAAGTCTCGGCACGTTGTACTGAATATGGAATATGCAAGTTTTTACAAGGAGCAGTCGTACTGAATATGGAATATGCAAATTTTTACAAGTTAACTGTCGCTGAGTTTCTTAAAATATTATCTGCCTACATTGATAGGTGAAGTCAAGCCAATATTTTAGTTTTTCACTATCGAAAGCAAATAAATTTTCGCTTACGAATTGTAAACTCCCATTTTTTTGTCACGCCAAAGTAGACCCCCGTCGATTCTCCCGTGGGGTCCACCTGGAAACTTTGGGAACTAAGGATTTAGACGGTGCCGTCGGGAAGTGGTTCAGTATAAATTATTTCGTTATAAAAAATATATTACATTTTTGAATGTAGCAGGAATGATTCGCCATATTCTTCTTATTCTTATTCTAAATTAGTCGTTGTTTGAATGTGTCATTGCACTTATTAACTCTTCGAGGTAAAATATTAATAAAGTTGGTATACATACAAAAAAGAAATCATGGCTGCCGTCTGCGTTTTTCCGCCAATCGCCGTGTGTTTGTCATAATTTGCTTTACGACGTTTTACTATTTTCGTAAAATTTTCTATATAATAAATTGATCAAAGAACTCTGGTGTTTAGGTATGTCCCTCACGTTATTTAGATTATTTATTAGTAAATTGAGACTGAATCTGCCGCGATCTAACCTACCAAGATCAGGTAAAATATATAATTTACATTTACATTGGTTATGTGTTACTTGTCAAAACTGTGTTAATTTTGTTGTAAATGGTACATGTTTAATTAATTTCTTAATAGATTATGATTGAATGTGTTATATTTCTCACCTAACCTGTTTGTGTTCATCCATTATGCTTGCTTTGTAGCAATTTTTTGATGTCTTCTTAAAACTACCCTGCTATTACAATCGCTAGCGATATTGGAGTTTTCTGTTCAGTTGTAAGACCTACGTAAGGTATCTATCATGTTGCTGGATTCTAGTCTTCAATTGTGACTGATTACCTCTTAAAGTGCTTTTATTCACATTTAATTTTACCCTATTTCATCAATGTGAAGTTTTAGAAGACTCAAATGAGTAGAAAAGAAAGTTAAAAAAAATGCGACAAAGCGGAAGCGGCAGAGGTGTATAACTGTGTATGCCCACAAAGAGGTAGTAGGTCCCAATGTGCTCTATCGGCATTATACTGGACAAATTCCACACCAGGGACACCTGGCTATTAATAAAATGTTTAGTAGAAAAAACACACTTAGTTTAGCTTAGGATTCAAACATGCATTCACCAGCTGCATAACACGCCACTAAATCAAGGAGGGAGTTCAAATCTTATTTTTTTTTTTTCTTCCATATGTACCCCACATACTTGACAATCTCATTTATCCATTGAAAACAGATTTAGTTTCTCATTGCATTTATCACACTATTTATTATTTAATTCCTATTTTAGCATTACAAGTAAGAAGAATAGTCATCATGGATATAGCAACACCAGAAGCCAAAGACATTCAAGATGAAACCGCTACTGAAACTCAAAATGAAATTATACCAAACAAAAACATGACGAGGTTCAAAAAGCGGTTTATGAAGCGTCAGTGGGAAGAGATGGATCCTGGCAAGAAGGAGAATGGAGAGAGTGAAGAGAAGAAGGTGTGTGAGAAGCCAGTTGAAAGGATTAAGAGGAAGAAAATGGCTTTATTGTTGGGCTACTGTGGTGTTGACTATTATGGTATGCAGAGGTAATATTTGTTTCATTACTTACTTCTTTGCAGGGTTTTCTCTGTTTACCCAGCATGAGACTGGCATGGTGATATAGATAGAGGATTGGTTTCGTAATTTGATAATATATTTTGGTATGTGTTGACAGTCAAATAACTTGGCTAATCTCACATTTGTCATGTAATTTTCTGTGGCAATGGTTGATCAAAGCAGCAGCCAAATTCTCACTAAACCCTTGAAAAAAATATTTAAATAACTAATAAAAAGAAGGATACCAACTTCAAAAAGTGTAACCAAAAGATACTTAAGTTAACTAAAAAGCAAAAAATAAATATTTGCAGTCAGTGCCAGTCGGTCGGCACAGTTGGTTACTTGGCACCGACTTAAATTATTTATTTTTGAGCTAGTTGAAATTAGTTTCCCATTTTGATGAGTGAACTCATTATTAATATTTATATACCTATATTATATTGTTCTGCTTAGTACCTAAAGGATATTTCTCATAGATACATTACTAAAATATAAAGCCCATAAAAAATGTCATCCTCAATATTTTCCTCCTTAGCAGTGGTATTTTTCTTCAAATTTAAATGGGATCAAATGGGGAGTATACCCTCCCAAACAAAAAAAAGAATTTTCCAAATCTATTCACAAATGATGGAGTTCTGAGTAACTAACATTAAATAAAATACAACCAAATTGAAACCCTCCTTTTTTGAAGTCTGTTAAAAATGCGTTTGATTGTGGGCTTGTTTGATGAAACTGCATAAATTCGAACGTATAAATTTCATACTGGTTTTTATTGTAAAAGTGTACTGTAAAAGCAGTGATAACCGAGTGGTTAGACTGATGGACTGCAAAGTCAGAGGTCTCGGGTTTATGCCCCGGCACGCACCTTTGTCTTTTTGAAGGCATGTGCATATTAGAAATTAATTATGACTTGCTTTAAAGGTGAAGGAAAACATCGTGAGGAAATCTGCATGCCTAAGAGTTTCTCGAAGGTGTGTGATTTTTGGCAACCCACACTGGACCAGCCTGGTTGACTATGGCCTAAACCCTCTCAGTTTGAGAGAGGTACCGTGCCCAACAGTACGACAGTTTCTTAAGAGGGCTAATATTGTTGTTACATATAATGTAGGTACTTGTGTTCTTATTTGTCTAAATAAGTATTACAATGTAGGGTACATGGAGATTAACTGAAGTCTGGATAGGATTGTGTATGCTACCTAGCAGTAAACATGTGAATCGTTAAATTGTCTTTTATTAAACATAATAGTGGCGACGTCGCGGAAAATTTGGTGATAATGGATCGTAACAAGTGTATATACTTTTGTGAATTCAATCCTCACATGGATAACTGGGACAGTGACTTTGATAGACTAAAATATTGTTTGGAAGCAAACAACATAGTGACAGATCAAGCGAAAAGGGCTAACTTTTTCACAGTGTGTGGTGCACAAGTGTTCGAAACATTCTTAGCTTTAATTACACCAAGGAAATCATGTGATGTAACCTTTTATGAGATTGAAACTATTTTATCGGAACGTTATAGCCCAAAACCGAATGAGATTTCAGTATCGTTTCAGTTTTACAATCGTGATCAGAAAGGAAATGAACCGGCATCCGAATACATTGCACAGTTGCGAAAGTTAAGTACCGGTTGCAATTTTCCTAACCTAGAACGAATGCTGCGCGATAGGCTCGTATGTGGCATGAGTGATCAGAAATTACAAGACGAATTGCTGAAGCGGGACAACCTAGGCTATAAGGACGTCACGGACGCGATGCTTACGGCGGAGAGCGCAGGCCGGGACGTGCGCATGATCTCGGCGCGAGCCGCGGGCAGCGCGCTCGGCGCGACCGGTGCGGCGGCGGCCGCGGACAGCGCGCCGGAACCCATGGATATTAACGCCGTGCAAATTAAAGCTAATATTATGATGCGTTTCTGTTATCGCTACGGTGATAGACATAGCAATGAATGCCGTTTTGTAAATGCAATTTGTCGATATTGTAAGAAAAAAGGGCATATAGTAAAAGTATGTATTACAAAAAAGAAAGCGGACAAGATAAACTAATTTGACTATAATTTAAATGGGATTTATTGTTTTGGTAGTTCACGGAATTTAATACAACCATTTAGAGTTAAGCTGATATTGAATGGCACGCCTGTGCTTATGGAAATAGACTCGGGTGCCAGCTTCTCAATAATAAATGAACATACGTGGCGTATACTGCGCGGAATGCGATCGCGGGACTCACTGCATTCTACACCACTGAACTTACACACGTGGACCAAGTCTCCTGTATCACTGATCGGTCAGACGGTTGTGCGTGTGCAATACAATGATATAATACGCGATTTAAATATTATTGTTGCTAGAGGTGCCGGACCAAATCTTTTGGGAAGAAATTGGTTTCAATCGCTTAATATTACATTAAGTTTAAATACTGTATCATATGATTACATGTCATTAGTGGACGACATTGTTATGAAGCATCAAGAAGTATTCAGAGCGGACCTCGGTACCTACCGTGGGGACCCTGTGACCATAAATTTATTACCCAATGCTACACCGAAATTTGTGAAGGCGCGTCCGGTGTAGTACGCCTTGAAGGAGAGAGTAGGAAATGAGATACAGCGTTTAGTGGACGAGGGGGTGATTCGTCCCGTGTCTTATTCGAAATGGGCAACACCTATTGTACCAATAATTAAGAAGTCGGGTGAAATTCGTCTCTGTGGAGACTACCGCTGCACTGTTAACCAGGCTACAGAGTCTGACACCTATCCGATGCCTACAGCTAGTGAAGTATTCGCTACGATTGCTGGTGGTAAATTCTTTACCACACTGGATTTGAATAGAGCCTATACACAGGTGACTGTTGATGACACGACAGCTAAGCTGTTAACGCTAAATACGTGCAAAGGCCTCTACACAGTACATAGATTAGCCTTGGGGTAAAGGCATGTCCAGGAATTTTTCAAAGGTTGATGACCTCTTTGCTGGCGGGCATTTCTGGCGTCGCAATCCTGATTGATGACATAATAGTCAGTGGGCATACAATGCAAGAGACGGGTCAACGTCTGGACGTAGTTTTAGAACGGATTAAAAGCGCCGGACTGCGGCTCAACAAGGATAAATGCAAGTTTGCCAAAAAACGAGTAGAATTTTTGGGATTCATTATTGATGCCGAGGGTATCCACCCTGCTCCTAGTAAAGTAGAATCTATAATTTTCATTATAGATTCTAATTTTTGGGTTCTGGCGATTTCTCGCCAGAACCCAAAAATGTACGAGAACTGCAAGCGTTATTGGGGCTATACAATTTTTATGAAAGGTTCATACCTCATAAAGCGACGATACTTGAACCCCTGCACCGGTTGTTAGACAGATCCAAGAAATGGAAATGGACAGATGAGGAACAGAAAAGCTTTGATATAGCTAAACGTTTATTGTCATCTGATATGACGTTGGTGCACTACGATTTAGATAAACCTCTGATTGTGACATGCGACAGTTCCGAATACGGGGTAGGCGCTGTATTGGCGCACGCCATGGATGATGGTAGCGAGCGCCCGATAGCTATGGGGTCCAGTACCCTTCACATACATGAACGACGATATTCGCAGCTGGACAAAGATGCGACATCGATAATGTTTGGCATTCAAAAGTTTCACAATTACCTAATGGGCAGGTCATTTACTGTAGTTATGGACCATAAACCTTTGCTTGGTATTTTTGACCCAAAAAGACCTAAGATACGAGGGTATCTTATCACCTCGTTTAACAAGAATAGCAGTTGCACTCACATCGCATGATTACAATATTGTATACAGGCCCGGGACTCAAATTGGCAACGCGGACGGACTCCGCCGTTGGTCCCAGCCGGTAGACGAAGAACCCGAACCACAGAAACTCCGACAGACTTCCCAGTCGATATTACCGCTTTAATTCTAGGGACCAAAAAAGACAAAACCTTAGCGCGTGTTGTAGATCACATGCTCAGCGGTTGGCCTCCCAAGTTGGCTCCCCAAGGTCGCCGACGTAGGACGTAACTCATGTTACGTCCTTACTGGCTGCATCGAGCAGAGCTGTCACTACAGGATAATTGCATATTGCTTGGCTGTCGGGTTGTAGTCCCACCTTCATTGCGTGAGTCAATATTACAGACTTTACATAAGACACACAGTGGAATAGTTATTAACAATGACATAGAAGTTGTAGTAAATGGCTGTAATGTATGCTTTGAAAACCGCCACATGCCCCCTAAAACAGCGCATGAATGGGTTACACCGACTAAACCGTGGTCCAGAATCAATGTTGATTTTGCAGGGCCGTTTCAGAATAAAACCTTTTTAATAATCGTTGACGCCTATTCTCGATGGCCTGAAGTATTCATAGTGAATAACATGACGTCTGAAACAGTGATCCGGCACCTGAGAACTGTATTCGTTACCCATGGCTTGTGTGAGACAATGGTATCAGACAATGGTACACCATTCGTTTCAGCTCAAATGAAGGAATATCTGTCTTCAAATAAAATACGTCATATTATTACGGCCCCTCATCATCCCGCTACTAATGGTCTAGCTGAGAGAATGGTTCAGACTGTAAAAGACAAGCTACGGAAAATGAATAAAATACCATGGGACATTACACGTCCACCGTACAAAATTACCGAATATGTTATTACGTTTACGAGTTGCTCCATGTTCAACAACACAAAAGAGCCCAGCAGAACTTTTAATGAACAGACGACTCAGAACACTGCTGGACACTATACATCCTGATAATATTAGACGAGGAAAGAGAGATTTACAAATTGAAAATAATCAGCAGAAGAAGCACAGGGAAACTAATGTTGGTCAAAATGTAATGTACAGAAATTTCAGTAGTGGGCCTAGGTGGTTACCAGGCATTGTAAGGAATAAAGATGGTCCATCTAGTTACAGAGTCGAAACTAAAGAAGGAGACATTGTGAACAGGCATATATCTCAGCTAATTAAAATGAAAGAGACGGAACAGCATATTGAAAAACGGACTGAGGAAGCTTCGGAAATGGTGGAAGAGGATTCTTATAATATATATGGACAAACAGGAATAGATAACGATATCGACACTCAAGACATCATAGAAATTCCTAATTCAGGCAAATGGGAGGAGATGTTGGGTATTCCCAGTACATAGGACGCAGAACCTAATTATGCTAGTAGGCGATTTAGGAATAGGCAATATAGGCTATCTAAATCACCATATATGAGATCTACAGCTAATGATTAAATGTGTAGTTTCTTAAGATCATTTAGTTAAGTATCTTTTGTATCAGTTACGAGAATTTTGATTAACTGTCATATTAACTTAGTTTCAATGGTACTGTAGAATAGTGTACACTCTTTGGGGAAAGGTATGTTACATATAGTGTAGGTACTTGTGTTCTTATTTGTCTAAATAAGTATTAAAATGTAGGGTACATAGAGATTAACTGGAGTCTGGACAGGATTGTGTATGCTACCTAGCAGTAAACATGTGAATCGTTAAATTGTCTTTTATTAAATACTAGCTGACCCGGCAGACTTCGTACTACCTACCTCAATCGATAAATAAAAGACCTAAACTTTTGTATAAAATAATCTTAAAACAAAACAAAACGAATCCGTATTTAATAAAAAAGCATTTTTTTAATGAAGTTTTATTATTATTTTCGACACATCATGTTGCTTACTTACAAAACAGAATAGAAATTCATAGCACTAACTTTTTTGTTGGTTTCAGCACCTGCAATCAAAAATGATAAATGTTTAATTTGTTACTTAGATGAATTGAATTTAAAAATATTATTTAATCTTGTTCAATTTATTTACCTGTTACTTGATTTACCATTTTGATATTAAAATGGTATCCATCTTCCCCCTGCCAGAAGATCAAAGGATATTGTCATGCATCATAACTCCTGTGTGTTTCAGATACACGTTTTAAATCACTATTCCTACGATGAAGCACAATATCTCTAGATTGTAAATTTTCTCCCACAATGACAACAGCCACTTCGTCAATGGTAGGTGAATTAAACCTCCTTGTGTGTTCACCGGCAGGTGTTTTGTCATCTCGAATGATAATATTATGGCTATCAGATGGCATCCGATCCAATGCTATTTTGAACATGTTTACTAAATTGTTATTCTGATGAAGAAACATTTGTAATTCTTGGACAATGGTTCTCTTCACTGTTGGATTGTGACCACAACGATTAACAGTGCCCCCAGTAAGTGATAAATTTGTCCTTGTATCTGTAATTTTTAAGATTTTTCCATTAATTATTTCCGATATATATATATATATATATTTAGTACATATTGAATATTATAAAAAAATATTCTGGTATAATACCTTGAAAATGGGCATGAAATTGTCCTGTATAATATGTGTAGCACCAAATGATGTCATCTGGAAACAGCTGTTATATTTCTGAATGTTGGCCAAGAAGTGCTTAGAATCATTTCCTATCCCAGAAACTAAAGATCGTAAAGGATCTGGTGGTGGGACCAATTGTGGCAATTTTACTTTGCCTCCAGCACAACATTATCCAGTAGATTCACCAGTGTATTTTAACGCCTTACAATATTTACAAATTATTTTCATTTCCCCAATTGTTACCGATTTGTCGGCACAATAATCAATTGCCGGATCATAGTGGAATGCAGCTCGTTCAAGAATCACAGGAGCACTGCGTCTGCGGATTCGCTTAATTTCATTATGTCGTGCTTGCTGTTGTTGTGTTTGATGTGCACGAACTCGATGCATTCTAAGCCTATCTACTTCATTGTCACTCACTAAATAACGCAATTCTGACATAGCAATACGACTATTTTCTTGATCTGTCTCTCTCTGGTCATCAGTGCGGTTAGCACGTGAGGTAGCTCTTCGCACATTTGATTGACTGCGACGACCTAAGTCAGGTCGTCTTCTCCTCGGCATCGTAAATTGTAATTAATCAAAGTGAGAAAATTTCTCGCTCACTTAGCAGTGAAGTGTCACTATCACAAAATATCAAAAAAAAGAGCACATTACTTGGAATGTCACTAGCACAAAGGATCACCAAAGTAAAGAAAGTTCTCGCGCACTCATAGATATCGTAATACTTTTTCCGTGTTCTGAAGTGCGACAGGATGGATTGACATATTAGTTGGTTGTCAAATCTAATGTCAAATATTATGGTTGCGTTCAGAAATTCAATTTGTGACAAAATTTAATATTTATCGATCTATAATACAAAATAATGTGATAGATTAACAACTGAAGTTCGCTAAAATTAAGTTTCGCGAAGCCGACCAAATTGAAAATCAGTACTACTAATGATCTATTACATTTTGTGACTACAATTTGGTCGCATTCGCGATATCATCACTTTTGTTAAGTTTCGGAACGCGACATTAGATCCTCCAACGCGCACGCGAAGACTATTTTGATAGATATGATTGAATTTGAACTTTGTGCAGCGGCAATAAAGTTCAAATTGACTCTACATTTTATTTAGAAAACGTTTATATGGGAAAAAGAAAAGGGCTGTTTTAGGGGTTTTCCGGCATTTATTCGAATTTTTCTCACCTTTTAAACCTTCCCTAGACCTCCACGAACATTTCATGACCAAGATAAGATAAATCCGTTCAGCCGTTCTTGAGTTTTAGCGAGACTAACGAACAGCAATTGATTTTTATATATATAGATAGATAATAATTGTTATTATATTTATTGTTATGTCTATATTCCTGAAGCGGGATGGCAGAGCGATAACATCGTCAGCAATAAGTGGGCGCACCCAGTACACCATACACTGTACACATAATTATCGCTGATGATTTAAGGTCCTAACATACAAGGTATCTAAGTGGTGGATCTATAGCTATTATAAAGGTATTTCATTAATAGTAATAATAGCTTTTAGATCCTGAAATGTTTTAAGACCTCTATTCTATAATCCCTTAGAAGTGTGCGATATTTAGTTAGCATATAATTATACTAGTTTCTGCTTGCGACTATGTCCGCGTTGACTAGACGGTGACTTTTCTTGGATATAAAGTATCCTATGTGTTAACCCAGGTTATAAACTAACTGTGTGCCATATTTCGTCTGAAGCCGTTCATCCGTTTTTGCGTAATTGAAACCGGTTCAAAACGTTCGGAATCCGGTAAAAAATTACATTATTTTATTAACCGGTTAATGAAGATACCTTACAAAATTGAACGTAATTAATTTCGATTATGTAATAACCAAAAAGAACATAATTCATTAGGTCTTAATATCGAAATTAACCGGTTAAACTCAGACGTAGCCACGAAGTTCTTGACGGCGCGGCATCCGTCTTCTATTTTCACGGACAAATGTTCCTATTTCTAACGATTCTATTCGATTGTGACCTTACACATCCAAATTCTACCTACAACCTGTACCAGGTCATCGTCCATCTTGTTAAAATATATAATAAATAGAAAGATAGAGTACACTTTATTGTACACCAACATAAGCAGAGAACAACAAACAAAGAATTGACGGACGATTTAGCGCAGTGGTTAAGAGCTTAAGCCGCTCCGTACACTGTGTCTAATAGTAGCGGGTTCGATTTCCGCACGGGACAAATCTTTGTGTGATCCACAATTATTTGTTCCGGTCTGGGTATTCGTGTATGTGAATTTTCATGTTTGTAAACGCACCCACAACACAGGAGTAAATCCTAGTATGAGGCTACGTTTTTCAAAAACAAAAAAAATATATATATATTATATATATATAAACAAAAAAAAAAAAAAAAAAAATATATATATATATATATATATATATATATACCTGAAAGTAGTTTGTTCTAAATCGATAACTGAATTGATTCCAACTATTTTTAATGTATCTTAAATTTTTTTTAAATTTGCAAAAAATGCTTTTACTCCTTCAGTGCGCTATAAAAAACTAAATTTATTTTTGATTCATAGCAATAAGGAGATTACAAATGCATTCCTAGCCCGTATTTCTCAAAATGCACACATACACGTACAAGTTTCATTGTTAATTGAGGTATAAAAGTGCTTAAAAAAGGGGTGAAAACCTTCAAATTTGAAAATTTGGTTTTCGTTTTGAATTTATGAAGCAATTCTCTAATTGGGGTGTCTGAGGTCTTGCGTTTATTATGTTACACTTTGTATATATATATATATATATATATATATATATATATATATATATAATGGTAGTACAATTATTGGCGGCCTTATTACTAACAGCAATCTCTTCCCGACAAACAACATACCAAAGAGCTGAAGAGAGAAATAGGCTAGTTGGTGGCGTACACTATCATTGAATTATTTGCATTAAATTAAACTACATACTTATCTACATAATACATACCTACGCATAAATATATGTATGTATATATATATGTATGTATATATATATATATGTATATATATATGTATATATATATATATATATATATATATATATATATATATATATATATATATATATACCATATGTAAACATACACATATACATCTATATAAATATACTTACATACCAATACGCAATAAAAGAATTATGACAGACAAGAAGAGAGCAAATGATTTTTTACCATAGCTTTAAAAGAAGATTGCGTCATTGCTCGTCTGATAGACACAGGCAATGCATTCCACAAACGTACAGCTTGAACTATAAAGGATTTATTAAAGAAGTTTGTGGAATGCATTGATGCGTCCAGTTTCAGGTTTGCCGATGACCGTAAGAACCTTGGATGTGTTTCGTGGATGAAATCAAACTCAAATCGTTTTTTTGAGATAAGGACAAGTTGATGGATTAAACAGAATACTGTATAGAAGTGATAATATGTGAGCGTTCCGGCGAAGTCGAATAGGTAGCCACTTGAGCTTTGCGCGAAAAACAGAGACATGATCATATTTATATACTTACAGAAATCCTGGAGTCAGAACTATAGAGGAAGATCTTCTAAAAGCCCTGTGGGACGCAAAGTATATAACTGAGGAAGATTTCAACAACCAACAGAACACGCAGTTCCAGCGGAGCTCGCGGACTGACAAGGGTGTCTCGGCTGCCAGACAGGTTGTGTCGCTTAAGTTACGTTAGTATTCTTCTGCTAATTTGATGCTTTAGTCTCTGAATTTAAATTATAGATAGCGAAGATGGTATAGGCATGTCTTACTCGTGTCTCTATACTTCGTGTCTTATAAAAGTGGCAAGTCAAGAATCTCCATACCTGGCCTGGACGAAGCGTGAGAGGTCTGTAAGCAATAAACCTATTGGAACTCTGGCATTGTATCTAGTGTAGTGACAATAAGGGAATAAGGGATCATTCTAATAGCCTTTTTTATTTTAGCTCTTGAAGCCAATGCAGAGGAAGTAAACAAAAGATTACCGGATTGCATCAAAGTATTTGGTATCAAGCGGGTCACCAACCGATTCAACTCCAAATCAAAATGTAACGCCAGGACATATAGCTACACTCTTCCCACATATGTATTTGAATCCAGTTTAGTCAGTGAGGAAGAGAGAAGACAGTACAGGATACCGGAAGAGAAGTTAGAAGAAGTTAAAAAAGTATTTAGCGTGTATAAAGGGACGAAGCCGTACCACAATTTTACTGAAAAGAAGTAAGTTTGTGTGTTTCTTTTTTAATGTTGGCCCATCCCAGGTATAATTGCTGTGTAGTAGGTACATTTACAAATATGATAAAATTTGTTTACTCAATCCAGTAAGCCTACATTCCTAATCCTAGAACCAAGCCATCTGCCATAAGTATATGACCACCACCAATGCGACCGCGGTGTTCTTAGCGAACACCATGGTTAAGCAGCGTTCGGCTGTCAGTCTGAGAAGGGTGACCGTTTGGGGCATTTTCATATTCGAGTGTCTCCATGCTTCGGATGGCGAGTCCGTAACAGAGCAGCCTTTGTGCTCGGTCGTCTTTACCCCATGATCTGCAAGTGGAGTAAAATATCCCTAAGGAATAAAGTGACACTTTACAAAACTTGTGTATGGCCCATCATGACGTGCGCTTGTGAGGTGTTCGGGCACGCCGCCCGCTCTCGCATCGATAGACTCTAAAACGGTTCAATCTCGTTTCCCCCGCAAAGCCGTCGGAGCCCCGTGGTTCATACGGAACGTTGATCTCCATTCCAATCTCGGTCTCGAACCTACTCGCGCCTTTATTAAAAAGGCGACAACCCGATATTTCGCTAATGCGAATCCGCTAATCGTAGCCGCCGCTGACTATGAACCTAACTCCTCTCCTCCACCTGTGAATCAGCCGCTACCGGAGTCCGCGGCATGTTCTCACCGACCCTCCCGATGCCCTTACATCCCTTTATTATACAAATACCGCACACCGGGTGAGTTGCCGATCTCGCCGGCTAGGTCGAAGAATCCCTTGCCCGCCGACTGGTGCAGAGCACCACAGCGGGCAAGACACCTAGTATACGCCCTCCCCCAAGCCGAGGCCATTCTTCCTTAAAGCGCCCTTGAGCTAGTTGCCCACTTGCTCTTCTGGCACACACATACACGCTTCGGAAGGCGCGTTAAGCCATTAGTCCCAGTTACCACATAATGTAGTTGTCGTTAAGCCAAGTTGGAAGCCTTATAGACGGCTCGATAAATTCTAACAGATAGTGACCACAAACCTGCCTCCACCAATCCACACTGGTTCTGCAAGGTGGAGTATGACCTAATTTCTCTTACTTGGTTTGTGGGAGAAGATCTTTGCCCAATAGTGGGATAGTAAAGGCTGATATTATATACATATAACTATATTTGTTGCAGACACTTTCAAGATCCATCATCATTAAGGTATATGTTGGGATTCACAATTGAAAAAGTGTTCGTTGAATCTGACATGGAGTTTGCCGTTTTATTAGTTAAGGTATAAGCGTTTTAGTTATTATTGTAGAGGTTAATTTTTAAGCATTTATTACCTAAAAACATGTATTAGCGCTACCGAAAGAATATCTGTTTTAGAAATGTTTTTATTCACTTTATGAAATCCATATTTGAACACGAATTATAACCTGCCACATAATTAACAAGCTGGTTTAATAGGTGCCCTTATGTTTTCCATTCTTTGAGATAATTATTGGTCCACGCTAAAAGAAAGCACGATAAGCCGTTTGTTCAAGGGTCTGGCACCCATTCGCCCTCTGCAATTTACAAGCGTCTTTCGCCTCTTTTTAACCGACTTCAAAAAGGAGGAGGTTCTATGTTCGGTTGTATGTATGCTTTTTTTTTTTATGTATGTTCAGCGATATTTCCGTCAATTGTGGACCGATTTTGATATTTTTTTTTGCATTGGGTTCAGTATATATCCAAGGTGGTCCAATGTCAATAAAATATTAATTTTATTGACATTGGACCTTGGACTTAGAAGATACACCAGGGAACTCCTTAACGACAAACAATAGGCATGTGTAAATTGAGATATTATGGGTATTACGTCAATCCTATAGGTACCCTACTATAGAATAATTCACTGGTCACTTAAAATTGTAAAATAAAAATCTTTTATAAAAAAAAGGTAAACAGACTTCAAAAAGCAAAAAAATAAAAATATTTGAGTTCGGTGCCAAGTAACCGACTGCACCAACCAGCACCGACTTCAAATATTTTTATTTTTTTGCTTTTTGAAGTCGGTTTACCTTTTTTTATAAAATATTTTCGCGGTACCCGTTCGCCCTTCAGCACAGGGCGAAGTTATTTTTAATATTTTTGAAATACTCGTTTTGCCCTACAATGAAAGCATTATCTTTTTTTCAAAATTAATGTATATTGTAATCAGAATTTTATTTTACCGTGACTATAGTTGATGGTTTAAAAGTTTTTCCATAACTATGTTGACCTAGACTACGGGAGGGGCGAACAGGACCATTTTAGCTTTTAATGGGCGAACGGGTTCAGTGGAGCTATCAGAGGCGAACGGGTGTGAGACTGGTTCAAGTTACCACTCAAGTTAAGCTCAGTTTGCTTCATAAATCCGTCAACCTGGGTCAGCGTGGTGGAGTATGAGCTGTTCTCTCTCTTCTCAATTTATTACAGAATACCTTTGCACAGCAGTGGAGATAGTATTTCGTACTATATTAATTTTCTTTTCCATTCCAGGGTCAAAGTTTCATGTTGCATCAGATACGGAAAATGGTGGGTCTTGCGATAGCTGTGCTACGGGGACACACCGACATGGCCACCTTGGAGAAGGCTTTCGGCAAGGAGAAGGTTATGATACCCACTGCCCCTGGGCTTGGTCTCGTGCTGGATATGGTAAGGACAAATTCGTGCCTGCAAAAAGAGTAATCTGAGGATAATTAATATAGTACTTGAACCTATCTTTGCGCGCTACTCTGTGTGTGGGTGAGCCTTTTTTTTGGATGACAGCTACCTGATTCACTCATAAAAAAAGCAGCATATTTACGAGCTGACAGATTAGTTGTAAGTTAAATATACCTACTTTGATATAGTTGGTCTAGTGGCAAAGCGCATCGCTTTGTGATCACGAGGTCCGGGGTTCAAATCCTAGGTCGGACAAGTGTAGTTTTTCTAACGAAATCTTCCCAGTACGAGTCCGGAGTCTGGAATTGTGCCCGGTATATGGGAACAGGCTCGCCCCCTACTACATGGGACCTAACATCGTCGGCGAAACGTGGGTGTACTCAGTACACCTCTGCCACCCCCGCTTGGGGAATAAAGGCGTGACGGTGTTATTTGATATATAGCCTTTCAATTGTGCTTGCTATGAGACGTTTGAAACCTTCCGAGACTGTTGTGTTCTTAGTGATCAATCAAAGTGAAGCAGCATTCATCTCAGTCAGTCTGAGATGACTGACCATTACTGGCAAGCCTATATTTTTTTTTTTTTTTTTTTTTTTTTTTAAACGTAGCCCCACACTAGGATTTATTCCTGTGTCGTGGGTGCGTTTACAAACATGAAAATTCACAAACAAATATCCAGACCGGAACAAATAATTGTGGATCACACAAAGATTTGTCCCGTGCGGGAATCGAACCCGCGACTATTCGACACAGTGGGCGGAGCAGCTTAAGCTCTTAACCACTGCGCTAAATCGTCCGAGCACCCTCATCCTGCTAGTACGTTGAGCTGTCGGTCCTAGCTCCCATTTAACGTGCCGGTTCACCAGCTGCCGCCCCTCTTTTAGGTGGGGGAAATCCTGCCTAGGAGATTTCCAGTTTCGGGGAATTTTCGCGGGACTTGACGATAGGACTCCGCCAGTTTCGGGGAAAGGTTGCTGGGCGTGTCGGTTCCTAAGGTGGCCCTTAAACTGCCTCCACTGGTGGCCGTTCAGCTCATCGTGCCACCTCAGTCTTTGTCTATCACGGTGACGATGTCCGTTTTCCGAGACCCACTCGGTACATGACGAGGTGGCTGCCTATTTGTGGGATACAAGTTTGAGTGTAATACTTATTTTTAGGTTCACTACGACAGATACGACGCTAAATTTAAGCAGAGTCACGACAGCCTCACTTGGGACTCCGAAGAGGAGGCCATCCAGAAGTTCAAACACGAACACATATATCCGGTTATTGTGAGGGGTGAGACCGAACAGAACTCCATGGGGCAATGGCTTGAGAAACTTGCCCTACATTCCTACGAGCCCACGGAAGAGAACCAGAAAGTTGATGAGAAGGAACTTGGTGGTGATGATGATAAGAGTGATGATGAGCAGGGTGATAAGGATGATGACCTTGTGACGAAGAATGTTGACAATTAGAACTAATACATGTAAAATGGGCGCAGTGCTAAGTGTTGTGTGAGAGTATGATTATGGTCGACTTTGAAAATTATTAGTACTAGCGATACAATCGATAGTACAGATCGGCTTATACACTTAGATGACTTACATGAATCTTGTTTTAAAAACAAGTTTTTTGTACTAAAGTGTTAGTTTTAAAACTAGATTCACAACTGATTTTCGTTCCGTAATACGGGCCCTAAATTTCGATATCTGCGTCATATCTACATGGTGGAACATAATAAACGCAAGACCTCAAACACCCCGATTAGGGAATTGCTTCATAAAATCAAAACGAAAACCAAATTTCCAAATTTAAAGAGTGTTACCCTTTTTTTAAACACTTATACCCCAACTAACAATGAAACTTGTACGTGTATGTGTGCGTTTTGAGAAATAGGTTTTAGGAACGCTTCTGAAATCTCCATATTGTTACGAATCAAGAATAAATATAGTTTTTATAGCGCACTGAAAAGTTAAAGCATTTTTTGCAAATTTAAAAAAAATTAAGATACATTAAAATTGTCGGAATCAATTCCGTTACTGATTTAGAACGAACTACTTTCAGGTCTTGCATTTATTATGTTACACCTTGTATACTAATATTATAATAAGGAAAGATCATTTTGTTTGTAAGGGATCGTGCATTAATCACGTGAGGTTCGAAAGGGGGAGATTGGGGTCGGAAAAAATCACGAACTGTCACACGGGTTGTAGTGAGATGTCGCGTGTATTTATTTCTTCGTTAAACGCACAATTTTTAAATCGAAAAGCGGCACTAGGTTAGATTGCTATTGAAAATTTTTTAAGATACTTTGTTATAATAATATCAGCCTATACAACCCACTGCTGGGCAAAGGCCTTCTCTCACAAATTGAGGTGAGAGAGATTAGGGCATACTCCACCACGCGGACCCTGTGCGGGTTGGTGGAGGCAGGTTTGTGGCCACCTGCTGTTGGAACTTATCAAGCCGCCTTTAAGGCTTCCAACTCGGCTTAACGACAACCATATTAAGTGGTAACCGGGACCAACGGCTTAGCATGCCTTCCGAAGCACGGAGACGCTCGAATATGAAAATGCAACAAACGGTCACCCATCTCAGGCCGACCTCAGGTACTTTGTACCAATAAAATATTCGTGATTTTTGGTAGGAGGGGGTTAAAAAGTTGCTAAAAATCACTTGATTAATGGACGACCCGTAATCGATAAACTCCGAATCGATTTTAATTATTCTTTCACCGTTAGAAATTTAATACAACATAAACGCGTGCGCAGCTGCGAGTAACAGCTATTTTTTAAAATGGCGTTAATGTTGGTTAAATCTGTGTAATATTTTAATTAATGTGTTAATTATAGCATTACGACGTAGATAAAGCAGAAGCATTTACATTACGCCTACCTTAAAATGCGTACTAACTAAGGCGTTAAACATTGCCACATCTTTAACGCATTAAAATAGTAACCATTCTGTTGTCTTACAGTTTGATTAGTAGTGTAATACACTTGATTCGGAGTGCGTTTATTAACACGCTTATAAAGACATTACCCGTTATAAACAAGCGTTAATTGAGATGCGGCAACGTGTTATTTTATAACGCTTTGTTAAAAGCGCATTTTGACACAAGCGTTAACGCTAACGTTAAAGCAGATGAGACAGAAGTAGGTGAAATGCGTGTTAACACTAAGCGCTAAAAACTAGATCGGTGCAAAAAGTTTCTAAGAATAATATTAGGTATAAGTAATATACCTAATACCGCAATGCCTAAATACTAAAGTCTTTAACCAATGCGTTCTACCTGTTATGACTTACGGGGCCGAGACGTGGACACTCACAGTGGGACTAGTCCACAAATTCACAGTCGCACAGCGGGCTATGGAGCGAGCTATGCTCGGCGTTTCTTTGAAGGATAAAATTCGTAACGAGGTAATCCGACAAAGAACCAAAGTTACCGACATAGCTCGCAGACTCAGTAAGCTAAAGTGGCAATGGGCTGGTCACATCTGCAGAAGGACCGACGGCCGATGGAGCAAGCGTGTCCTAGAGTGGAGACCGCGACTTGGTAAGCGTAAGGTAGGACGGCCCCCAGCTAGATGGACCGACGACCTCAAAAAGGTCGCTGGGACAGACTGGATGCGGAAGGCGGGAGGACCGTGTGCAATGGCGCGTGTTAGGAGAGGCCTATGTCCAGCAGTGGACTACGATAGGCTGCTTCATTGATAAGTAATATGTGTGACTGTAAGTTAAATAAACATTTTTATAATGTAGCATTATTATAGCAAATAATATAATTTTGCCATTATGGCATACATGTATAAATAAATTTGGCCGTGCCACCACATTCAAAGTTTTTTTTTTGGTAAGCGGCGGTAAATAATGGACCTCGGCTAGAGAGGCTACTTATGACTTCGTAGAGCGTTGTCTCTGTCACACGGAGCACTAACGGAGACGACGCTCCACAAACCCAAATGTAGCCGTAAATAATGCACGTCGGCGAAAGAGGGAGCTGTTTCGCCGATGTGCATTATTTACGGCCGCGTATAGTACATGATAAATGTGAGCATTATAAATTTGTCTGAGGCGCTTGTAGTCAGGGAGCCCGGTGTTCTCAGCGTTCACCAAGGTTAAGCAGTGCTCGGCTCGTTCAGTTTTGAGATGGGTGACCGTTTGCGGCAAGTTTATTTTTCAGTGCTTCAGTGCATCGGAAGGCTCGTTAAGGTCGTTGGTTCTGGTTATCACTCCCTGTGGTGTTTCTTGAGCCGAGTTGGAAGTCTCAAGGGCGACTTGATAGTAGACTTGACTTGACGTTCTAATAGTAGGTGGACGCGAACCGGCGTTCGCCAATCTGCACTGGTCCGCGTGATAGTATGACTTCTCTCACACTTCTATTTATGAGAGAAGGCCTTTACTTACAACAATCGGGAAAGTATCTATCTATCTATATCATCACGCCAGCTCCCTCGCGTGGTAGGCAGAGAGTACAGAGTTCCAACAGGTTCTTTCCTTACATACCTGTCTGGCTTCCCCCACTCTCATAGTTCGTCTCATACACACTCGCCGGTTACGGAGACTCTTGACTTGCCCTTCAGCTAAGACACGGTCTATTTGGTCATGGTAAGATAGTCTAGGTCTTCCCCGGCACCTACATCCTTCCACTTTCGCATTGTATATCTGTTTTGTCATTCTTTCTTCTGGCATCCTTTCTATATGCCCGAACCAACGGAGCATACCCTTTCTCATCTTTACACCGATACTATCTTTCATACCTACTCGCTTTCTTACTACGCTGTTGCGAATACGGTCGGTCAGCGTGACTCCGCACATCTTCCGCAGAGATCGCATTTCGACCGCATTTAAAAAAAAAGTATGATTAAAAAAAAAAGAACGTTACCCAACAATGAATTATTCCTGTGTCATGGGTGCGTTTACAAACATGAAAATTCACATACACAAATACCCAGACCGAAACAAATAATTGTTAGTCACACGAAGATTTGTCCCCTGTGGGAATCGAACCCACATGAAGTGATCACCAAGACCAACGCCTTAACGTGCCTTTCAACGCACAGAGGTGCTGAAAAATTTGCTTCCAACTCTGCTTATTAATTTATTAATCGAGCAATACAGATCAGCACATTTATTTAACAAACTAGTTAAGGGTGTTGCCGTATAAAAAATGGCTTGAAAAGCTGATAAGAGGGTTCGGCGATCATATGGACGCACAGACATCTGTTTGAAATAGTATTGTAAATCTCATCTGTCCATTTGAGGATGGTCATATATTTTTCTTGTCTTTAGTGACCTGCGTTGTGCTCATCTTACATTTGGGAAAGCGTTCTACAATAAAAAAAAAACATTTAAATATTCCTGTATTGGAATTAGTCGATAAACAAATTATTCCAAGGGGTCCGCCTCACATAATTTGGTTGAAATGTTGGTGTTATGTAGTTGTCAAAATAGCCTTTGTTATCTCTGTCTGATAATTCAAAATATTTTCGAGTGTTTAAGTCTGCATGTTCAGATATAAACAATATTCGTTTCCGTTGTGGTTAGTGAAAAATAGACATTCTGCGGATAGAGTGAAACTTCATACAATTATCCGGCGGAATTACGTAATTTAAACAGGCCTTAAAACGAAGTATGATTTTTCCCTGCCTGCGTCTAAAAGAACTTTAACTTTTTTTTTTATATCTTATACATTTTTAGGGGTTTTTATCCATTATTGGATATGTCAACCCCCCTTGTGACCGTTACTTGTAGCCTCCTAGTGGGAAACTTTAACTTGTCCAGTGTCGTCTAGCATCGTCGCAATTAAATATGGAAAAAAGACAAAACACAGCGAAACTGTATGTATTTCGCCATATAAGAAGGGAACTCGTTTCAATCAGAAAAAAACAAGCAGATGTTTTGTACATTCGTCAACTTTTGTGTGATCAAACGTTAGTGTCCAAAATTATTACAATTTCCAGCGTCAGAATCAAGAAAAGTATAATTATATTGGTGTTCGAAATATATTACAATAGATTGGTGTTCAGAATATATTACAATAGATTGGTGTCCAAAAATTAATACAATTTTCAGCGTCCGAATCAAGAAAAGTATAATTGGATTGGTGTTCAAAAATGATTACTATTTTCAGCGTCCTAATCAAAAAAGTTTAATTGAATTGGTATTTAAAAATTATTACAATTTTCAGCGTCCGAATCAAAGAAGCTTAATTGAATTGGTATTTAAAAATTATTACAATTTTCAGCGTCCGAATCAAAGAATTTTAATTGAATTGGTATTTCTATAAATTATTACAATTTTCAGCGTCCAAATCAAGAAAATTGTAATTAGATTGGTGTTCGAAATATATTACAATAGATTGGTGTTCAGAATATATTACAATAGATTGGTGTCCAAAAATAATACAATTTTCAGCGTCCGAATCAAGAAAAGTATAATTGGATTGGTGTTCAAAAATTATTACAATTTTCAGCGTCCGAATCAAGAAAAGTTTAATTGAATTGGTGTTCAAAAATGATTACTATTTTCAGCGTCCGAATCAAAAAAGTTTAATTGAATTGGTGTTCAAAAATGATTACTATTTTCAGCGTCCGAATCAAAAAAGTTTAATTGAATTGGTGTTCAAAAATGATTACTATTTTCAGCGTCCGAGTCAAAAAAGTTTAATTGAATTGGTATTTAAAAATTATTACAATTTTCAGAGTCCGAATCAGGAAAAGTATAATTAATTTGGTATTTAAAATTTTCAGCGTCCGATCCAAAGAAGTTTAATTGAATTGGTATTAAAAAATTATTACAATTTTCAGCGTCCGAATCAAAGAAGTTTAATTGAATTGGTATTTAAAAATTATTACAATATTCAGCGTCCGAATCAAGAAAAGTATAATTAGATTGGTGTTCGAAAATAATTATAATTCTCAGCGTACGAATAAAGAAAAATTTAATTGATTTGTCTGTCTACGCCCCCCATGTAGGTGTTATAATCTTTGACGGCCAATGGGCATGTTACTTTAGACTAAGATCTATTTTTTTCTTTACGTGACACAGTTGCCACTTAATTTCCATGAAAATTAGACACTGTGTACTACTTGGAAATGGAAAGGTAACACCTTTCCATTTCCAATAGACAATATCTAGGTTTCACAATCTATAATCCCCTCTTTTTATGTTAGAATAAGCCAGCATATTTGCAGGGAGCCCTTTTCTATTACTGTGTGTGTGTGTGTGAATGACCTACGCTGTTGGCCTCGAGGCCTCTACAGCTTCACCGGATTTTAAAGGCGAGCGTGCAACCACTACGCTCCAGCCAGCCAGAAGGGTAAGAGGCGACATACTCGAGGGCGCCTCTGCGAGGCGCCCTCGGTTGGGACAGTCGCTGTAGGGGGACGGGTGCACTACTAAGCGCACCGGTCAACCGCCGGCTATGGGAGGGGATCTACTACTACGTCTACGTCATCGTCGCCCGTATTCTGAGCGGAAAGAAGGGATGACAAGGCATCGGGGGGGTCGGTGAGAACATGTCGCGGCCGGCGGTGGCGGCAGGGGTCGGGAGGGAGATCGTAGTCGGCGGTGGCTACGATTAACGGATTCGCATGGGTAGATGCGTTCGCGAAGTGACGTGTCGACGCCTTTTTAATAAAGGCGCGAATAGGTTCGAGACCTAGATCGGAGTGGAGGTTTTTCTATTACTTCTCACTATCCCGCATGCGTAAGTATTTTCAGTTTTCAAATTTTCAAGCTAAGCAAGAGATGAAAAGAAAAATCAAAATAGACAATTTTTCCTTTACCCCATTCTTGTTCCGACAGTTCTAAAACTACTCTTTCTCCCAAGCTATAGTTTGAAAATTTTGAGCTCATTTCTTCGTCGTCCCCTAATGAATTTTAAAATTTCTTACTTTAGCCCCTCTGGTCGGCCAGACACCACAACTTATACCCTCTTTGGATTTTGATTAACCCTTGAATTTTATCATTGATTCATCAACGCTCATTTCACGAGTCCCATGATAACACTCTTGAAATTTTGTATTGACTGCATCCAAAACTGGTCTGATTTTATACAGCTTATCTTTGCAGTTCTTAGACATTTGAGCATTATCATAGCAGTGTAAATGTGACAAAATCATCTATCTCTTGGCATGGTGTTTTCTCTGAGTGGGTTATGCAGATCATATGCCGAAGAGTAATGGTCCGTCCAAGCCGTTCATACCTATAAATAAAGTACCTTCTTTGTTCAGATTCAGTACATTGCCTTTCTGTGTAGCATAATGGTTACTTTGGTATAAAATGTTATCTAATATATCGTCAAGTAGTGGACAAAAAATTCTTCTACTACTTTAGTATCTGCATTATATTCCGATACGTTTCTCTGTAAGCTTCGTTTCTTTAACTTACGGTTTGATTCGACTTCCTTCGGTCGGATAACTAGGCATGGATGAACTTGATGAGGGAAAATCAATTTGGGTACAAGGGCTAGGGATTGGAGATGTAGATACCTGTCATCGATGTCATCGAAGCCTCTTGATAAGGGTAGTTGAACATCTTTTTCGGTTTCTTCATCGGAAACACCCACATCAGTTTCTTCGCTACAGTCTGGAAGATCCTCTAACAACAGAGCTTCAATGAGGGCATGATATTCTTAGAAATATCCATTACAGTTTATGGATAACAACATTAACAAAAATAATGACGAAACAAAGTACCCGTTCCTTATGTATGGGCATGTATTTTGCTTTGGTAGGTGATGTGTGGATGAAAATAATACTCCGACGAAGTGAAAATAATGTTTATTAGGAAGACACAGAAAAGAGTTCACACACATAAGACAGCAAAGCACAGTTAGTAGAAGGAGTATATAGAATAGAAATAGAATGACACAGACATACAGTGATGCACATACGAACATAAGATTAAAAAGCACAGCTGACCGCATACAACGGCTAGGGTAGCGGACGGACTGGTTAACCGGCTCGCGCCAAGTGCTACAATAGAAAGGATTACACCCCCGCGCGGCAAGCGGGGGGTCAACCCGTGCGATAGAACAATAGGGCGCGAGCGCAGGTAAACGGTCCGTTCTCTAATAATAAAATTGGATACTTGTGTATGTTTGTTTGTGGAGATCATTATGACCACCATACACAAGTGACAAATTACAAACTATAAACAAATTTTAATTACATGGCATTAATCCTTTCCCCCCGGGGTAGCGATTTTTAACGAATTTCCGCTTTTGAAGTTTATTATTATAATGAGGTAGGTAAAAGGAAACACAGATTTTTAGTATACCTAGAAGTACTATTTCCAAGACCTAGACTTAAAAGTACCGTCAGGAACTTCGTGTTACCTCAATGTTAGGAACTTTGATAGAAACTACAAAAGTAATGAGATCCAATATTGATGTATTAATAATTAAATTAATCGGTTTTTAATTACAGATTAACCTCGTGATATTCAACAAAACAATTTTTCTTTTCATTTACACACAAAAACACGTTGCAATGCGAACATTTACTATGAGGTTTCGACTGAATCTTCTTCAAACTACAAACCTCACACCTTCCCCTGTACTCTACAAACGTAGGCCAATGGATGCCTCTGTTACCCATGCGTACGTCTTTTATAGTGGTATAGTCAGATTTGCGCCTTTTCGAAAGGCCGCTTTTCGTACTATTATCAGTAGAAGTCTTTCTTTTCTGACTAGCATCTTTCATTGTCATCAAGCCTTGAGTAACAGAGCGTCGAAAATCTTTTACGGTGGTCTGTTCCATTATAAGTCCATGAATGACATATGAATTGACAAATGTGATGTCCAGAAGACCCCAAAACAACCTGCGCCATCATTTCGGAGATTTCATTTGAAAATCAGCGAGCATATTTCCGGCCAGTCCTTTTCTATTACTTCGGATAGTTCCACATGCGTAGGTGTTTTCAGTTTCTCAAGCAAAGCAACAGACAAGAAAAAATTATCAAAGTAAACTACCTTATCTTTACCCCAATCTTGTTCCGTTAACTCCAAAACTACTTCCTCTCCCAAGCCATAGCCGTTTTGAGTTCAGTTCTTCGTCTTTCCCTTGGTAAATTTGAAACTTCTTTATATAGCCCCTTTGGTCAGCAAGGCACCACTACTTGTACCCCCTTTTTATGGGCTTCATAGGTAGATATTGTTTTAAGACAGACCTACTTTTAAATTTAATCATTGACTCATCTACACTCAGTTCGCGTGTACCCTGATAAACCTCTTGAAATTTTTTATTGAGTGCATCAATCAACGGTATAATTTTATATAACTTATCTTTGCAGTCTCTAGACATTTGGGAGTTATCCTTGCAATGCAGATGAGATAAAATAATAGCGAATCTGTCTCTTGGCATTGTTTTGCAAATAAGTGCATTGTTGAGATCAGGGCCGAACAGTAATGGTCTCTCCACGCCGGACGAGTATTGTAACCCATAAAAAAATTCATACCAATAAATGTTAGGAGTTCCTCCTTTTTCAGGTTCAATACCTTGCCTTTCTGAGTAGCATAATGGTTACTTTGGTACACAATGTTGTCAATAATATCTTCAATCAATACTAAAAATATATCAGTCGGCGTGGTACAGTGAGCAAAACAGTCTTCTACCACTCCAGTATCTGCAATGTATTCCGGTAAAATTGTATCTAGGTCCCTCTTTTTCCATTTATGGTTTGGTTCAGGTAATCGCTGGTTAGTTCTGTGTGAAGACGTATTTGCAGACGGTAGATCAGTCTGAACACTAGATCCAGGTATTGGAGATGTGGGTACCTGATTTATAGGGCATTCCAATAAATCTTCATTTGACGGCGACGATGGCGGGACTTCGGCAATAACACTGTCTAGCGCACTTTCAAAAACCTCTTCAATACCTTTAGAGGGTAGTTAAAGATTTTCCGCTTCCTCATCGGACAAACCTGCATCAGACTCTTCGTGGCAGTCTGGAAGCTCTTCTAACAACAGGCCTTCAATTAGAGCAGTATTGTTTTTAATATCCATCTCAATGGCTAAAACAATAAGAAAATAGGTCAGAATAATAATAATAATAAAAAAAAACATTCGTTTATGATAAAACAAAATACCCACTTGATCGAGTATGTGTAATATAAAAACCCATAATTTTTGAGACTCAAATCACCTAACGGTACTTTTAATTCCGCCTCAGTTTTTAACAAATATTCATATATAATAAAGTGATAATAGTATATAACAGCTTTTAGAAACGTAGTCAATAATGTAAAAAACGTAAATAGTAAAAAAAATAGCACTTACCTATGATATTCTATTTATAAAACATTTCCAATTACACAGCACAGCGAAGTGACAAAACGTTCGACAGGTTGTAACTTGATGTTCAAATTTGTTCAGCAACATTCGGTAATTCAAATAACGCTCTGTGATTGGCTTACGAAAACGGTACTCTAAGGGATCGTCAGTTGTAGTTAGCTTAAAGTGTTTTCGAACTTAAGTTATTAGACGAAAAATGTGGAGGTACTTCTAAGTACCGTAAGGAGAGAAAGGGACATCGTGATCACGACGGAACATACCACATCATCCCCCTCCAGAGACCGTCTCTACGGGCGATAATAATTAGGAAAATGTACTTTACGACCTGACCGCGTATACTTCTCCAAGGTTTTAGGTAATTTGGTGGTGTATGTGGAGTGTGGTGTAAGTGTGTTTGTAGGTGTCTCTCTGTGTGTTTTTGCGTTGCACTGTTTGTGTCCAGTGTTGGGGCTTTGTGAGTCGTGCAGTATGTAGGCTGGTTTAAGTCGGTCTACCGATACTGTTACTGTATTGCCATTTACGAGGAGATAGAATGTTTTGTCACCTCGTTGTAACACTTTGTAGGGTCCTGTGTAAGCAGGTTTTAGTGACCCTATTGTGACGTCTCTTAAAAATACGTGACTGGTTGAGTTTAAATCCTTGAAAACAAAGGTAGGTTTACGAGTGTGACGTGAGGCTGGTGATGGTTGTAACCTTTTGGCAAACACCCGTAGGCTTGACACATAGTCTGTCATGTCAACAGTTTCGTCAACGCTTGGTAGGAACAGTTCACCCGGAAGCCTAAGAGTCTCACCGTATAGTAATTCGGCGGGTGTACACTTGAGGTTTTCTTTAAAGGAGTTCCTAATACCTAGCAGAACTGAAGGGAGACAATCAACCCATTCTGATTTGCATGGCAAACAATTGCTGCTTTCAGCTACCTATGGAACCTTTCGACTAGTCCATTACAAGAAGGATGGTAGGCAGTGGTGCGTCGATGCTGGAAATTGACTATTTCGGCCAAGGTCTTAAAGAGCACTGACTCAAATTGCCTTCCCCTATCGGTAACAATATCGTTTGGACATCCAACCGGGAAATCCAACTACTCTCAAGGGCTTTGGCTACCGTTTCAGCTGTAATGTCCTGTAAAGGTATAACCTCAGGCCAACGCGTAAACCTGTCGATGGCAATGAGGCAATACCTATATCCCTGACATAGCGGCAGGGGTCCTATAAGGTCAATATGAATAGCCGAAAATCTAGTTTTTTGCGGTTTAAAATTTCCGATTGGTGACGATACGGGTAGTGTGACTTTGGAACGCTGACATACCAAGCATGAGCGAGTCCACTTCCTGCAGTATTTCTTTACACCTGGCCAAACATACATTTCGGAAACCAGTTTAGCTGATGCGTTTGCACCAGGATGGCTAAATGAATGTAGACTTTCAAATACTTGACGAAGGTGTTTTGTGACATATGGTCTAATAGTCTTGTTTCTCTCCTCGCAGTACAGTCCGGCAAACGATCCCGGCAATTTAACCTTACTAAGGCATAATGACGTGTTACCTACGGTTTCCTTTCAGAAGCAGTTGTAGTTCTGAATCGTCCTCCTCAGACTTAGCCAGCGCAGCCATGTCTACAGGTTGGACAATTTCTTGAATTCTAGAAAGAATATCGGCGACAACGTTGTTCTTTCCTGAGATATGTCTAATATCAGCTGTAAATTGCGAGATGTAGGCCAAGTGCCTAAACTGTCGTGTTGAACAATTTTCCTTTCTCGTATGAAAAGTGAAACAAATTGGTTTGTGATCTGTGTAGATTACAAAGTTTCTCGCTTCGACCATGTGTCTGAAGTGCTTAATGGCCTCGTAAATTGCAAGTAGTTCCCTATCGTATGGCGAGTACTTTTGTTGGGAAGAACTTAACTTGCGCGAGTAAAAAGCTAAGGGCTGCCAGGGCTCCCCGTCCTTGCACTGCTGCAAATCTGCGCCCACCGCTGTATCAGAAGAGTCGGTTACGAGTGCAAGTTGAGCTTCGCAGTCGGGATGTGCCAGCAATGCACACTGCACAGACTTTCCTTGCAAGAATCACAAGCTTTCATTTCTATCGGCGTGAATTTTACCAATGCCTGATGCTGAGCTGCGTCTGGAATAAATCTTCTGAAAAAGTTAACCATACCCAAAAACCTTCCAAGCTCTCGTGCTGTCCTAGGTACCGGAAATTTTTTGATAGCGCAACCTTCTCGGGCAAGGGCTTCGTACCGTCAGCTGAAATATGGTAACCCAAGAAAGTTATTTCAGTCACATCGAAGACGCATTTGGCGGTATTGATGACCATACCTCCGCCAGACGGGGAGAGTGGCAGGCCCCGCCAGACACACCATCCGTCTGGCTGGAAGATGTTCCCTTTGGCAAATTCTGCCACAACGTTCCTGCCATAGGTATAAAATTCAACAAATTTTAAGACCAAAAGTTTCTCAGGTACTTGCTCCTTGTCATTTTTTGTAAATAATACACATGAAATAAGGTAACAATATAGTATTTAAGTATTCAAAATTATGATTGATAATCTTACTTAAAAAACAATGACACACATTTTTACTTACCAATGATATTATATTTTTAAAACTCACGAAAATACTGCAAAGCAAACTGACTGAGAGTCCGACAAGTTGTAACTTGCAGATAAGATTGATTGGTCGTTTCCCGCGGTAGTCGAAGCGTGTGCTCTCATTGGCTGACGCCTATGGTTCTCTACAGGATCGTCAGTAAGTTTAAACATCAATGTATTCGACGAAAAAGGATTGTCTTCAAGTTTTGATAAAATCTGAGGCCCTACATTTTTTTTAAATCCGTCATAGTAATATTTTGACTTGCATCATCATTTTGTGTTGATAGCGATTTTCCCCCAAGATATTTACGATAGTTGATATTGTCAGGACTCCATGGACATAATCCGCAAACCTTACATCATTTTATCGCCACCTGTTTATTTATACGCACAATTGACAGATCTTGTGCAAAATCTACTTTATTGAGCTGTTTCCAAATATTGTTTCTCCACCATTGCAGCAAAGTCTTCCTCCATCCATCCTCATTCCATTTTATTGGTTTAAATGCAGCCACATCAGCAGGTTGCAAAATCCTAGTTGCGTTTGGATATAAAGCGATTAGTACAAACCCAGTTCTTTGCAATTTTCACTGAGTTCAAAATTAAAATGGTTTTTGTGGCCGTCTACAAATAAAACTATGGGAAATTCGACGTTTTGGTGTAAATATGGATAATTTTTAAATATATTGAAGAAAATGCTTCTTCGAGTGACCTTTATACGTTTACCTGTCCAGAACCCCCCCTACATCGATGAATTCAAGTGCAAACAGTAGCCGGCGTATTCCAGATAGTGGTATTGTTAATATCCATTTGTATCTACTTGTTTACCGCGACCGCACGTGACCGTGCCGGCTATAATAAGAACGGGTGGAACCTTCTCGAAGTCGTTCTACAATCGATGCAGATTCTGTATTTTTCTTGGCAGGTCTATTTTTTCTTATTTTCTCTCAACAACTCGAATTCGATTTATTAAGAATTCTTTTTAATATGATCAATTCTTACCTTGTCTGAAAGTAGGAAAATTTTACTAAATGGTAACCCTAGTATTACACCAACGCACCTTTGTCAATGTCATTCATGGGCCAAAAATTGAATTTGAGAACTATTTGAATTTTGATAATACAGGAGATTTCTTTTTGCGTTGGAATGTGTGGTTTTTGGTTAAATATCTCATCTTATAATAATTAATAGTACTACCGAAATACACTCATTTTCCACGTTTCTTGCATTGATTGCTTAGTTGCAGCAGTCATCGAATGTCTCAATAATTGCTTTGCTGTCTTGACATTTTGCTATTCGTTTTGCATTCACATGCTCTTCTGCGATTTGGAGTACTCCGTATGCCTAATCTGCTTCATATATTTTTTTAAAGTACTCCATCTTGATATTTGTTTCCATTTTATCTTCTATACAACATACGAGGTGGTCTGAAAATTTTGCGACCTAACAAATAAAGATATTTTTTCTTTCAGTTTATTTTTCTACGTCTCCTTTCTAAGTTTACACACTTCTCCCAGCGATTCGTTCAAATTTTACCATGCGTCTTTCCCTGCAAAATCATTGTTTACGAAGGTAAAGATCTCCTCAAATCTCGGTCCACCAAGCGCAATTTTCAGATAAGCTAACAAATAGAAGTCGCTTGGGGCTGGATCCGGTGAGTAAGGAGGGTAGTCAAGCAGTTTAAATCGTAATTTGTGGATTTTTACTATGGCTACCGTTGGGGTCTGGACGGAGCATTGTCTTGGTGAAACGGTTTTTTATTCGCTAAGTGGCCTTTTCTCCGCTAATTGTGCTTTTAGCGTGTTTGAAGATAATTCGTTAAGATAACCAAGACTATTCCAAAAAAAAACAGCAGCCCAGCCGCAAAAACAGGTTTTACCTTTTTTTGAGCCGTTTCCCCCTTTGCAGTCCACTGTTTTTACTGTATTTTTGTTTCGGGCATGTATCCAAGTTTCATCTACAGTAATTAATCGGCGCCTAAACTGATTTATTGTGCCTAAACGGCGCCAACAGAACGTTGGTTGTGCATTTGAATGAGCAAACTTAGCACCCAACGGGAGGATAGCTTTTTCATGCGTAAATCTTGTGTCAATATGTGACAAGCACGTTCTTTGTCAACGTCACCGTTAAGTGAACTTTTGCGATGTTATTAACAGTGGTTGAAGTTTATGGACGTCCCGAACGTTCGTTGTCTCCCAAACTGGTACGAACCTTCTCGAAGTCTTTCTACATTCAATGCGGATTGTGGTTTTTTCTTAACAGATCTATGGGGAACCATTTATACAAAAATGTTATTTGTCTTGTTAGATTATTTCAGAAGGATGAAATATAAAATTTCATCAGAACTATGGAACAAACAACTTATACCTTGTCTCAGAGCACAGGGCCTGTACTTCTAGTCTCATTCCCATTCCATGGCATCCCGAATGGATAGATTGTGTAAGACACAGCAAGCGATTGTAACTTTGCCTATGCTTTCTTCACAATGATGCATTTCCCGAGCTGATAATAAACATCTAAACTGTTCTTTTCAAGTGCCGGAGACGCGCTCTATTGTTGTTCTAGTTCTTTTTTGTACAGAATTAAATAGCCCTTCAGTAGTGTCATCTGCCACCTCACCATATGGCGTAATTAAATATTATCTTTATGGGTATCCAGAATCACATGACAGTCAAAATAATTTGTGTACAGTTTCTTTTATGAACATATGATCATAATTGTCGTGTAAAGGTTGATAATTTTATAAGTAGACACCAAAAAGGTATGCGACTTGCTCTCCTGTTTTCAAAATACGCTTTGATTTCAGAATCACTCCATATATATGAATCATGTGTTCGCGCAACTATAAGTGTGAAGAAACAAATAAAACCCCTTTATAATATTATAATCAAAATACCTTTAATCTCGAACATTAATTCCGGGTACACGATACACTTTTTAACAAATCCTAGTCACTCGATTCTTACGTCTGCTCCATTCCAACGCTCGAATCGAACTAACTTGAAAATGGCCGGCCTCATCAAATTATTCTTGTAGTTGAGTCAAATCAGATACTATTTAAAATCAGCGTTTACCTTAAATCAACAAGTCAAATAAGGCCTATAAAGAAGTCAAAGACAGCTAAATCAAAGTCTGTCAAATATTCAGGAAGCTAGAAAAACTGCTAATTTTGTCAAGGTAGCGGCAATATACTTCATTTTAAACTAGACATTATAAAGAATGAGTATATTAATAATAATCTGAATTTAAAATCCCTCTAATAATACGCAAATAAAAGTGTAAGTCATCTCTTTCTTTCCATTCCAATCCAAAATGTTTTTCTAACAATTTTTTAACATTGGTTATTTTTGCTTGCGTCACAGGCGCTCCCGTTGCAATGGTAGTAGGTTGAAGCATGCTTGTATATTTGCCGGCTTTGCAGACATTTAAAGCTTTACTTGTATCTAAATTATAATACTGTTCACTGCAGATAAGTGTATTTCCTGAGGTCTTCGATCTTTTAATAATGAATCTTTTGCTGCGGATTATTTTGAATGGCTATTTCGCTGTAGGCTTAAAACCTCCTGAGTGGCTTTTTTGAAGTCTAACATAACAATATCCCTTAGATTTGTGACCGTCGCTTTACTTGAAATAACATCGCAATACTCTTCTGGTTGGATGATCACTTCTCGCTTCTTAAGAACCTTTTCTATATTGCTGAAGACTATCCGCATAATGTCCAGTTACGGGAAATATTATTTCAATACGTTTGACAGAAACATTGTCCAATAATCATTTAGATAACATACCTAGCATTATGCTGTTTTTATTTTGCCCACCACACCTGTCTGCAAATAAACGTATGACGGTGGTGCCTAATAAATTAGTTTTATTTAATCGATCATAGACGGCTGATGAAATTTGATTAGCTCTTTTACCAAATTCGTTTTCTGTCCAGGTTTATGCGAACACTGTGTCCTTATTAAGCTTGTCTTTAGAGGATCCTTACACAATAGTAAAATAGTATAAGTAAAATTGGCGACTGTAAGCACTTTGGTCTCGAATTCGAGGTAGTGGACTGTTTTTCCGACAGTCAAAGGAGAAGGTTATTATATTGTCTTTTTGCTTCTGCAGCAGTTTAAAGAACGCCTTGGCTCTTAATTTATGCACTCTAAGTGCAGTCCTTATTTCATTTTTCTTGACTCGATCGTTTTCTTTTTTGATTTTCTCATTCAATGCAATACAAGTTGAGCAGACGCAGTGCTAGGGGTACCAAAACCTAAATTAAATTCTCTATTTAAAATATGGCGGAAGTATGATTTTTTAACAGGAGATTGAGGATTTTTATATTTAATCAATTTGTACAGCTTATTTATGCTAGTCACTGGATAGGTATTTTCGTTCTTGAGAGGATGATCGACAATAATGAGATTCTAAACATTTTAGTTTCATTATATAATGTAGAATGGATTTCTTCTGCTCTTTAAATTTATTTATCTTGTGATTACCCCCGAGTCATTCCCTGGCCAACTTCTCTGTATAAAATAAAGATTTTAAAATTCATTGTTAATTGGGGTATAAAAGTGCTGAAAAAAAGAGGTAAATACCTTTAAATTTGGAAATTTGGTTTTCGTTTTGAATTTATGAAGCAATTCTCTAATTCGGGTGTCTGAGGTCTTGCGTTTATTATGTTACACCTTGTATAGTTAATTATTAAACTTCAAGTTCCTATAATTGTTTATGGTATGAGTATTTCAGAGAGACTCAATATAATAATCAAGTTGATGAAAATATAAAACTATATAAAACGCATGAGTTCTATTTTTAAAAGTAGTTGAAAATCATAATTAATTCTGAAAAAAAAATATATTATAAAAAAAGTCAATAATTCCTTGCATTCCAGCTCACACACTAAACGTGAACGTGCTTCATGGCCTCTTCTTAACTCTTCAGCTGGTGGCTCCTGTGTGTTGGCTTGGTGGTCTGACTCCTCCACAGTGGGTGGCATGGTTACATTTTGGGTATAATCACCCACTTGTACCCGGTTGCAAATGTTGTGCAACACACAACAACCTGAAACCGACTGTAATGTTCTTTAGGTGAATCTGCAGCAGCATCTTTTATAGGAGTCATTAAATACTCCCTTTGAGGAAAGCCTGAGTCACCTGAAAAGTATTAAACAATTAATTAATATGTTTCTAAAGAATTAGGTATGTACCAAATAAAGACTTGATTATTATAACATAGACATACCAAGTAAGAAAAGTTGTTCCCCTGTGTTCTGATTGATGGTGATTGAAAACAAAACTGTCATGTGTAGCACCCCCAAAAGATGAGTTCACACTTAAACTATTCAAGTCCATCGCAAATCTACAATGAATAGTATAAATATTAAGTAAATCAGGAATATTTTTGAATTAATGTATGTATATAAAACAATTCTATAAAAATAACTCACAAGTAGCACATTCCTTGAGTGGTTACCTTTTCTATTGTGAAATCGTTCTTCATTTTGGCTTGGTCGTATAATTGCCACACGAGTGCCATCAGTGGCACCTATGACCGATGGAATTTTGAATTTTTCATAAAATCTGAAATAAATTATTGATAATTGTTATTCTTTGTTGAATCTAAAGCCTACAGAATGTAGCCACTACCATTTATCATAAGTGGTGGTAAATAACAACAGAAATATATTTTCTACTGATATCTTCTTTTAATATAGTCTCTTGTCGTGTCTGTGGGAATTTAAGCCACTTATTGAGAATTCTATCTGAATTCAGGGCATCCGTCACCTCTTTTAATGCCCATGAGACTGACTGTTGGGACATCATCGTCCCATGAGTAGCTGCCACCAAACGCTGGTAGCTTCCAGTGGCTTTAAATGAGAGTGCTACTAATACCTAAAATTAACGAATAGGTTAGCAAAATAACACGATATAATGAAGTAAGTTTATACCTTCACCATACTATTCACATGCCTTATAACATGTACATATGTCGCTACGACGGGTAGGCGTTGGCGAACACTGAACTAAATCCTCGTAAAGGACTTCAAAAAGTTCTTTATACAACCGATAATGGTTTTTAAATTCCACAATGTCATGGAAAATTGGCCATTATTTTTTATGTATTCTTACACACACGCGCGCAAAAGTAAACTTTTGTTGACTGTGTTACTTCGATCGCAAACTCGATACGTCAATGTCAAAATCATGTCAAGAGTGCCAAAAATAATACACAATTGAGAATAGTCGGATTCAGTTAGTTACATAAAATTCCACCGTAATCGAGTTGAATCGTGCGCTACTGTAGCGTTTAAGAGTATCGATTGATAAGTTTTCGAACCCAATCCTATATAGACGAAGAATGCCTAGACGGCGCATATCGCCCCGGTAGCGTGTCAATTTTATGTCGGTGAGAGTTTGTGAATCTGCGTTAGTGTGCGTGATTAGGCAAGTGATTACTACTACAGGAGTTATCAATAAGAAAATACAATTTATGTTTAAAAAATAATTACTTCATGCAAAATCGTAATTGACATCTAAATAATGATTTTGAATTACTACGAGTAATTTATATAAGTTCACACATACGTATTATAATACAAATGTTAAAAACGAATCTGTAATCATCGATATTAGTATGTATAATTTAATACAATAGTAAAGCCTCATTGGTCTTGTAATGCGCATAGCGATCACGAGAAAATAGTAATTATTCGATAAAAAAATTTAGTCCGGAGTCTGGCACTGTGCTCGGTATAATATGAATAGACTCATCCTCTACTACATGAGACCTTACATTGTTGAACGACAAGTGAGTGTTCACAGTACATCACTCCAATTCCCGCTTAGGGAATATAGGCGTAGCGGTGGTTATAATTTTTACATCACATTTACCCTACGTTCGCACGAGCGCTTTTTCAATGCACGTTAGTCATGAACTTAGGATGTATGGTCAGCGCATATCGCTGAGGCAGCGTGTCAATTTTATGTGTGAGTTTGTGGATCTGCGTTAGTGTACTTTAATAGTGAAGTGATTACTAGGACGGGCCTTATTTTCGTAAAAGACAATTCATGATTAAAAGAATATTTATTTCACCGAACAGAAAATCTTAAGTTACCTGAGAATCTATATTAAATATGTTCATTTATTGAATAGGCACTTTACGCACAAAACAGTCAGTCGAATGCAAGTACACACAAGTACTAAATAACACTAGTACTACTCTCGCTAGTACCTAATTATTGCTTTTTAGACGTTAAGTCCGTTGAAACCGTTAATCGCTGCTAAGGTCGCTGGTGTATTCCACTAAGATCCCTTGTTTTCAGGTCTGGAAGAGGATGTTCGGATCAAGTTTTCTCCCTCCGCAACATCGTAGAAAAGCATCTGGCAGTAGGCCAGAAGGTTTTCTGCGGTTTTGTGGACCTGGAGAAGGCGTTTGATAGAGTCGTGCGAAAGAGACTTTGGGACATTTTGCCAGAGTATGGTATAAACGGTACCCTGTTGCGAGCCGTCCAGTCCACCTACGTGGACAGCAAGGCATGCGTACGGGTGGGTGGTAACATGTCACCTTGGTTTGACGTTAAAATCGGCGTCAGACAGGGTTGCGTGTTGTCCGCTAGACTGTTTATAGTGTATCTGGATAAAAGTCTTCAAAGACTGTATGCGATGACTGAAGGGGTAAAAATGGGTGATCTAGTGATAAACCACCTATTGTATGCAGATGACGCGGTTTTGATAGCGCCAACAGCCACTGATCTGCAAACACTAGTCACAGTTATGAGAGACGACTGCATGAACAATGGCTTACATTTGAATGTGAAGAAAACCAAAATTATGGTCTTTGAACGGGAAGAAACCAGAACGAATGCAAGGATCGTGGTTGGTAACGATGTGCTGGAGCAAGTGAATGAGTTTGTATATCTTGGATGCGCCTTCAGTAAGGATGGGAAATACACCGCTGATATAGAGAGAAGAGTGAATGCAGGTAATAGAGTGAATGGTGCGATGGGAAGGCTACTTGGGAGCCGGCACTTAAGCCAAAAGGCGCAGCTGGCCATGCATAACGGAGTGCTTGTCCCAACGCTGTTATATGGCAGTGAGAGTTGGGTATGTAAGAAGGAGAACGAAAGCAGGATAAATGCGGTCGAAATGCGATCTCTGCGGAAGATGTGCGGAGTCACGCTGACCGACCGTATTCGCAACAGCATAGTAAGAAAGCGGGTAGGTATGAAAGATAGTATCGGTGTAAAGATGAGAAAGGGTATGCTCCGTTGGTTCGGGCATATAGAAAGGATGCCAGAAGAAAGAATGACAAAACAGATATACAATGCGAAAGTGGAAGGATGTAGGTGCCGGGGAAGACCTAGACTATCTTACCATGACCAAATAGACCGTGTCTTAGCTGAAGGGCAAGTCAAGAGTCTCCGTAACCGGCGAGTGTGTATGAGACGAACTATGAGAGTGGAGGAAGCCAGAGAGGTTTGTAAGGAAAGAACCTGTTGGAACTCTGTACTCTCTGCCTACCCCGCGAGGGAGCTGGCGTGATGATATAGATAGATAGATAGATCCCTTGTTTTCGATTTGATCGCTGTCTCTTCAGAACAGAGATAGTGTCCGTCGCCGTGCTGTTCCTTTTATAATCGTATGAAAGTTCTAGAACGGACGCGAACCCTCCAAATACATCGATAGAAAAGTCCAAGTTCATCAAACAATAGTCGGCGCATTCCACAAAGTGGTATTATTATTACGTACCTACTAGCTTACCGCGACCGCGTGCCGGCGATAATAAAAGGGGAGGTACCTTCTAAATCACGAAAATCAACAGTTCCATCACACGGACATCAACATGCTTTTTAGGGTTCAGATTTATCTACATACGGGTATGGCATACAACGCACCTTCGCGGGGTGAAGGGCACAATGCCAACTCATATAGAGGTCAAACCTCTAATCTTCAGTAAGAACAGTACTACCCAAAGGGCAAAACTTTATTTCGCAACCGAGGCTCTACATGCCATCTCAATATAAAGTTTCCAGTGAGGTAAGTAGTTAATGAGCGTTTTATATCTGGTAAAACGCCACTATAGTTAAAGATGAAATATTCATAAATAGGATATACCACCCCCGATTGGAGAATATAGACGTGACGGTGTTTATCTAAATATTCTATCCTTACTAAATTTCATCCAAATTCGTTTAGTCATTATGACGTGAATAGGAATGGTTAGTTTCAGTATTAATTTATTAATATCGACAGTAAGCGATAGGCGCTGTTGGATATTACTAGTGGAGAAGCATATTTGAAATATAAATTAAAGTTTTAAACTCACAGTTAATTATTACCGTATATTAATTATATGACGTCAATGACGTATGTATATCTTTAATGTTAAGTCCATAATTTAGCTGTGAAACTTCCCTATAATATAATATGAGGCAACAAATACATACGTGTGAAATGATAATTTAGGATTATTCACTCCTCCTTTGATTTTTCTTAATTGACGAAATACAGCACAGTACGACATTATTTCACTGTATTAGTAGATTTAGTTATCACAATAATTTTCATTTATATTTTAACCGTTGAAACGGACAGAGCGCATTTGTTAAGGCCTAAGCATAGGCCATGACATTAGACCAAGCATACGTACAGGGCGACGTTGCCAACCTTACAATAGCTTTCTCATTCACTCAAAATGGTGATCCGTGTAATTGAGAGAGAAAAAAGAAAATGTGTTGAACGATGACCGGCGGAGCGGCAACGTCGTATGACTCTCTCCAGGTAATTTTAGCTTCATGCCATCCTAAATTTTGAGTCCAATCCTAAATGATGAAATCGAGTGTCAAGAGTAAGCATACTGGTCGGTCTTGTATCTTGTAATTAGATTTTCCTTACAGAGGTACCATGATTTGATCTTCCGACATTCTGTCTCTATGTACATAGAATGAAATTCCTGAATTGCTATAAAGGGTAAGTGCTAAGTTATTACGGTTGGGGACAATGGGTTATTTCATTAGGACGACATAGGTTTTAGGTAAGGCAATGGCATTTTAATAACTAAAGTAAGGCCAACGAGAAGCTATACTAAATGTATGGCTAATGCAGGGTTTCATAACCATTTGGAAATTATAATTATGAAATATACAGCGGCATATGCTGTAAAAAAATTAGATTGCTAACTGATATTGAAACAGCTAGACCTGTTTATTTCGCTTATTTTCATAGTTTTATGTCATATGGCATACTACTTTGGGGATGCTTTGCAGAACTTAATATCATCTTTCTCTCCAGAAAAGGGCTATATATACCAGGATGTTTTGTTTAGATGTCTTATTAAATTTCCCGTAGATTTATTCAAAATTGATACTAGCTGACTACAATAAAGACATTTGGTCTTACTATTGTCTCCAACGTCGGTAAAATGATTGCACACATCGCTTTTTCTATTTGACATTGTCAATATCTAATAAATATCTTTCACTTTTATTTTAAATAACTACGTAATTAAATATACCTAATAGATTTTTACCTAATTATGTGACTTAACTGGAATTTTTGGTTTATTCGGGTTATTTATTAATTATTACATGGATCTTCAACGAAAGATATACACAACTTGATATATTAAACAAGATACAGTTTTTGGAAAGTGCCCTGCCTCACATACGTAGGATCACAGCTTGCTTAATTCTTGTAGCTAAAAATATAAAAAAAATGGTTTTCGTGGAAATGCAATAGATTTTTTTTTTCGGTGCAATAGGAGAATTAATCCCATCATTCTTTATATTTAAAGGTTTTACCTTTGCTGCTGGTCAAATTGCTGGTCTGATAGGTTACAAAATGCTCTAAAGTTTTCTAAAATGACTGTGTCAAAGTCTGGGTGGATTGACACCGATATCTTTGAAGAATGGGTAGAAAAACATTTTATTCCTATAGTTAATAAAAAAGTAGGGAAGATAATTCTCCTGTGCAATAATCTTAGTGCCCATATAAGTATCAAGGCACTGAAGCTTTGTGAGGAACACAATATAAAATTGATCTCATCTCAAATTCAACCCATCTTTTGCAACCGTTAGATGTAGGGTTCTTTTCCTCTTTGAAAACAGCCTAGAGGTCAGTGTTGAGGAAGTGGCGGCAAACTCAAAGAGGAAGGAAAGCCATTAGTTTACCGAAGAATATTTTTGCTCAGTTGCTAAAACTTACTTTAGATGAATATGGCTCAACTGCAGGACTAAATCTGATTACCGGATTCCGAAAATGTGGGCTATATCCAATGTCACGAATGCAGCTACCTATGTTCAAACATCTGTCAATGACACATTCAAGGAACATTTGAAAGACATCCGGGAATCTGACCTAAATATAAAGTCTTGTCGAAAATTTCAGTCACCTGTTGAAGCAGGGAAGGCAGTATTGGCGGAAGAATTTGAAATATTTTATAATAATAAGATTGATGAACAGATAAAGGAAAGAAAGCCTGTAAAGAGAGGTAGACCAGTTGGTTCCAAAAATGTACAAGCAAAAAAGAAGGAAAATAGATAGAAATGGAAAATAACAAGCATGCAGATCTATCAGTCTCAAAAAATATAAACATTGACGAAGAAAGCCATTCTACTGTAGAACTGACATGCAATAATTCAAAAACCAAAGTTGCTGTGCCAAAAACTGTTGAATTGAGTAATGATTAATCTACCAAAGAGAATTATCTATTAATATTAAAACATATGAGCAAAGAAAATCATTCTAATACAGAAAACGTGATGCATATTGGGCTAAAGGAAATACGAGCTAGTCCTGAATCAGACGCAGAAAAGATTCCAATTACTTCTACAGTGGTGACAAACACATACTGCTCCTAAAGGTGGTAAATAAGGTGCCTCCATCGCTGAATACTGAAGTATATTCAGCCGAAAAATAACTTAGACTCACGTTCACGTAAAAGCATTTATTCCCGCACGGGACAAATCTTTGTGTGACCCACAATTATTTGTTCCGGTCTGGGTATTTGTGTTTGTGAATTTTCATGTTTGTAAACGCACCCACGATACAGGAATTAATCCAAGTGTGGGGCTACGTTTTTTAAAAAAACAAACAAACAAACAAACAATAGTGGGATATTATTTTTATCCTAAATGATAAAACACTTTATTTACATATTACCTTTTAATTTATACAATATTTTTTAAGTATGCTAGATGTTATTATGTAACTTTTAAGTAATTCAAAAGCAAATCTGTGATTAACCAGTTCCCACATATTTGTATGCTTTAATGGCAAAACATAGCGGATGTAAATAAATAATTTGATTCTGATTCTATTTTTGTTAAACTCAATTTAAAAGAGAGTTATCCTGGTATATCTTAATTGTATCGTGTAAGTGTGGGGTATCGATTAATGAAAGATAACGTCTTGATGTTTAACGTGTATTTGGTAAACTGCTCTCTATAACATTATGTGTAGCCCTTTACATATGGGCTACCGTGAGGTAAAGGGGTCATACACTACACCACCCCCTTAATTTTATTTCCAATCTCCAAAAAAATACAGAAAATTAAAAAAAAAACCATTTTATTGATACCAAGTGCAACATAGAATTACAACTATTAAATATAGGTTAAGTTTATTTTGCATTAAAATTATTATGTACTTGTGAGATTTAAAAAAACATCTACATATAAATTTACCAAGTTTTACACTTGAATATTCTAAATATTAAATAAATTTGACTATTTTCATAGTTCAAATAATATTACAAGTACCTTAAGTTTCTAAACACAAGAGAAGTACCATAAATGGTTAATAAAAAAAATAAACAGTTAATAAAAATGTAACTTATACTTAATAAGAAAAAGTCGTTACTAAAAATAAAAACATTTAAAAGACCCTAAGAAGGTATATTACATTATTTATGCCATGCCGTGTAAAAATAATTTTGTAGTCCTGTATATTAATATTAAAGATAAAAACCCTTTCCTAGCTAGTTTTATCCCATTGTCATTGATTTATCCGTTAAACTTTTTAGATAAGAACATGTTCTTTGTTTATTTAAACTCATTTATCGTCATTTTATTTATTTAAAAAAGCTCAGTTTTCAGTTCTAAGCTTAGTACATTTATATATTTCGGTAATCTTCTGTCTCTATTTTACCACGTTTAGGGATGATCTTAGCCAAAGCAACTTTCCAGGCCTCGGGAAAGTAGCTCAGGGCAAGGCATCTATTGAGCAATTCCGTAGTTAACTTAGGGAAGTAGGTGACGAACTGCAGACATATGTCTGCAGTAAGATGGTCAGATCCGGGGGCTTTTTTATGATTTATTTGCTTAAGGCAATTGAGAATTTCAATGTAGGTATAAGGAGGTTCGGGATGGGTGGAAATGGGTTTCCTCATAAGGGACCTGATGTGTTTTTGTGAGTCCGATTCGGTGAGGGTGTCGTCCGGGTAGAACTTTGTCAGGAGTGTTCTTGCGGTGTCATGTGTGCTAACGGTATATGAGCCGTCGTCGAATCGCAAAGTAGCGGGTGGGTGTCTGAGGGGGAGGTCTGAATTATTCGGTTCGTAACTGAGTAAACATTCTCTTTGTCTGACAGTTACAAAATTCCCGGAAGTGTTCTGTGGATGTCTGGCATATGGCTTCAGAGTATTCCTTACGAAGCCTGTTATTCTCTTCTAGAAGTAGACCAGGGTCGATAACTTCTGAAATAAAAAAAATAATAGTAGTAATTAATCCCGTTGAAAAAGGAAGAGCTTCTATTATAGCATATATTAGCATATATAGAATTTTCATCATCGCATGACGATATGTCGCTATTTGTGGGTAATTGTTGCCACTCTTTGTTTTTTTTTTTTTTTTTTTTCTGGTGTCTTGGCTGGGTTTACAAACATGACAATTCACATACATATATATTAGACGCAGTGGGCAGAGCGGCTTAAGCTCTTAACCACTGCGCTAAATCGTCCGTCTATCGTCGTTATCGGATGAATGCAACGGCTAGCCTTCCGAGTTGTCTTCATCGATATCTTGAAGAAAATGCGTGATTTCCGCTGGTCTTAGGCCACGTTTAGCCATAGTGAGCACAAATCCTTGTTATGTAAGTGCGATGTTACAGAAACAAAACACACGTTACGCTTTCGCGACTTCTAGTGTTAAGCTAAGTACCTTAAGTTTCTAAACACAAGAGAAGTACCATAAATGGTTAATAAAAAAAATAAACAGTTAATAAAAATGTAACTTATACTTAATAAGAAAAAGTCGTTACTAAAAATAAAAAACATTTAAAATACCCTAAGAAGGTATATTACATTATTTATGCCATGCCGTGTAAAACTAATTTTGTAGTCCTGTATATTAATATTAAAGATAAAAACCCTTTCCTAGCTAGTTTTATCCCATTGTCATTGATTTATCCGTTAAACTCTTTAGATAAGAACATGTTCTTTGTTTATTTAAACTCATTTATCGTCATTTTATTTATTTAAAAAAGCTCAGTTTTCAGTTCTAAGCTTAGTACATTTATATATTTCGGTAATCTTCTGTCTCTATTTGACCACGTTTAGGGATGATCTTAGCCAAAGCAACTTTCCAGGCCTCGGGAAAGTAGCTCAGGGCAAGGCATCTATTGAGCAATTCCGTAGTTAACTTAGGGAAGTAGGTGACGAACTGCAGACATATGTCTGCAGTAAGATGGTCAGATCCGGGGGCTTTTTTATGATTTATTTGCTTAAGGCAATTGAGAATTTCAATGTAGGTATAAGGAGGTTCGGGATGGGTGGAAATGGGTTTCCTCATAAGGGACCTGATGTGTTTTTGTGAGTCCGATTCGGTGAGGGTGTCGTCCGGGTAGAACTTTGTCAGGAGTGTTCTTGCGGTGTCATGTGTGCTAACGGTATATGAGCCGTCGTCGAATCGCAAAGTAGCGGGTGGGTGTCTGAGGGGGAGGTCTGAATTATTCGGTTCGTAACTGAGTAAACATTCTCTTTGTCTGACAGTTACAAAATTCCCGGAAGTGTTCTGTGGATGTCTGGCATATGGCTTCAGAGTATTCCTTACGAAGCCTGTTATTCTCTTCTAGAAGTAGACCAGGGTCGATAACTTCTGAAATAAAAAAAATAATAGTAGTAATGAAACCCGTTGAAAAAGGAAGAGCTTCCATTATAGCATATATTAGCATATATAGAATTTTCATCATCGCATGACGATATGTCGCTATTTGTGGGTAATTGTTGCCACTCTTTGTTTTTTTTTTTTTTTTTCTTCTGGTGTCTTGGCTGGGTTTACAAACATGACAATTCACATACATATATATTAGACGCAGTGGGCAGAGCGGCTTAAGCTCTTAACCACTGCGCTAAATCGTCCGTCTATCGTCGTTATCGGATCAATGCAACGGCTAGCCTTCCGAGTTGTCTTCATCGATATCTTGAAGAAAATGCGTGATTTCCGCTGGTCTTAGGCCACGTTTAGCCATAGTGAGCACAAATCCTTGTTATGTAAGTGCGATGTTACAGAAACAAAACACACGTTACGCTTTCGCCACTTCTAGTGTTAAGCTAAGTACCTTAAGTTTCTAAACACAAGAGAAGTACCATAAAAGGTTAATAAAAAAAATAAACAGTTAATAAAAATGTAACTTATACTTAATAAGAAAAAGTCGTTACTAAAAATAAAAACATTTAAAAGACCCTAAGAAGGTATATTACATTATTTATGCCATGCCGTGTAAAACTAATTTTGTAGTCTTGTATATTAATATTAAAGATAAAAACCCTTTCCTAGCTAGTTTTATCCCATTGTCATTGATTTATCCGTTAAACTCTTTAGATGAGAACATGTTCTTTGTTTATTTAAACTCATTTATCGTCATTTTATTTATTTAAAAAAGCTCAGTTTTCAGTTCTAAGCTTAGTACATTTATATATTTCGGTAATCTTCTGTCTCTATTTTACCACGTTTAGGGATGATCTTAGCCAAAGCAACTTTCCAGGCCTCGGGAAAGTAGCTCAGGGCAAGGCATCTATTGAGCAATTCCGTAATTAAGTTAGGGAAGTAGGTGACGAACTGCAGACATGTCTGCAGTAAGATGGTCAGATCCGGGGGCTTTTTTATGATTTATTTGCTTAAGGCAATTGAGAATTTCAATGTAGGTATAAGGCGCTCGTAGCGCTGTGGAGGCGCTCGTAGCGCTGTGCGACCGCGGTGTTCTTACCGATCACCAAGGTTAAGCAGCGTTCGACTCGGTCGGCCTGAGATGGGTGACTGTTTGTGGCATTTTTATATTCGAGCGTCTCCGTGCTTCGGAAGGCACGTTAAGCCGTTGGTCCCGGTTACCACTTAATGTGGTAGTCGTTAAGCCGAGTTGGAAGCCTTAAAAGGCGGCTTGAAAAGTTCCAACAGCAGGTGGCCACAGACCTGCCTCCACCAATCCGCACTTGGTCCGCGTGGTGGAGTATGACCTAATCTCTCTCACCTCGATTTGTGAGAGAAGGCCTTTGCCCAGCAGTGGGCAGTATAGGCTGATATTATATAAGGAGGTTCGGGATGGGTGGAAATGGGTTTCCTCATAAGGGACCTGATGTGTTTTTGTGAGTCCGATTCGGTGAGGGTGTCGTCCGGGTAGAACTTTGTCAGGAGTGTTCTTGCGGTGTCATGTGTGCTAACGGTATATGAGCCGTCGTCGAATCGCAAAGTAGCGGGTGGGTGTCTGAGGGGGAGGTCTGAATTATTCGGTTCGTAACTGAGTAAACATTCTCTTTGTCTGACAGTTACAAAATTCCCGGAAGTGTTCTGTGGATGTCTGGCAAATGGCTTCAGAGTATTCCTTACGAAGCCTGTTATTCTCTTCTAGAAGTAGACCAGGGTCGATAACTTCTGAAATAAAAAAATTAATAGTAGTAATGAAACCCGTTGAAAAAGGAAGAGCTTCCATTATAGCATATATTAGCATATATAGAATTTTCATCATCGCATGACGATATGTCGCTATTTGTGGGTAATTGTTGCCACTCTTTGTTTTTTTTTTTTTTTTTTTTCTGGTGTCTTGGCTGGGTTTACAAACATGACAATTCACATACATATATATTAGACGCAGTGGGCAGAGCGGCTTAAGCTCTTAACCACTGCGCTAAATCGTCCGTCTATCGTCGTTATCGGATGAATGCAACGGCTAGCCTTCCGAGTTTTCTTCATCGATATCTTGAAGAAAATGCGTGATTTCCGCTGGTCTTAGGCCACGTTTAGCCATAGTGAGCACAAATCCTTGTTATGTAAGTGCGATGTTACAGAAACAAAACACACGTTACGCTTTCGCCACTTCTAGTGTTAAGCTAAGTACCTTAAGTTTCTAAACACAAGAGAAGTACCATAAAAGGTTAATAAAAAAAATAAACAGTTAATAAAAATGTAACTTATACTTAATAAGAAAAAGTCGTTACTAAAAATAAAAACATTTAAAAGACCCTAAGAAGGTATATTACATTATTTATGCCATGCCGTGTAAAAATAATTTTGTAGTCCTGTATATTAATATTAAAGATAAAAACCCTTTCCTAGCTAGTTTTATCCCATTGTCATTGATTTATCCGTTAAACTCTTTAGATGAGAACATGTTCTTTGTTTATTTAAACTCATTTATCGTCATTTTATTTATTTAAAAAAGCTCAGTTTTCAGTTCTAAGCTTAGTACATTTATATATTTCGGTAATCTTCTGTCTCTATTTTACCACGTTTAGGGATGATCTTAGCTAAAAGCAACTTTCCAGGCCTCGGGAAAGTAGCTCAGGGCAAGGCATCTATTGAGCAATTCCGTAATTAACTTAGGGAAGTAGGTGACGAACTGCAGACATATGTCTGCAGTAAGATGGTCAGATCCGGGGGCTTTTTTATGATTTATTTGCTTAAGGCAATTGAGAATTTCAATGTAGGTATAAGGAGGTTCGGGATGGGTGGAAATGGGTTTCCTCATAAGGGACCTGATGTGTTTTTGTGAGTCCGATTCGGTGAGGGTGTCGTCCGGGTAGAACTTTGTCAGGAGTGTTCTTGCGGTGTCATGTGTGCTAACGGTATATGAGCCGTCGTCGAATCGCAAAGTAGCGGGTGGGTGTCTGAGGGGGAGGTCTGAATTATTCGGTTCGTAACTGAGTAAACATTCTCTTTGTCTGACAGTTACAAAATTCCCGGAAGTGTTCTGTGGATGTCTGGCATATGGCTTCAGAGTATTCCTTACGAAGCCTGTTATTCTCTTCTAGAAGTAGACCAGGGTCGATAACTTCTGAAATAAAAAAATTAATAGTAGTAATGAAACCCGTTGAAAAAGGAAGAGCTTCCATTATAGCATATATTAGCATATATAGAATTTTCATCATCGCATGACGATATGTCGCTATTTGTGGGTAATTGTTGCCACTATTAGTTTTTTTTTTTTTTTTTCCGGTGTCTTGGTTGGGTCTACAAACATGACAATTCACATACATATATATTAGACGCAGTGGGCAGAGCGGCTTAAGCTCTTAACCACTGCGCTAAATCGTCCGCCTATCGTCGTTATCGGATGAATGCAACGGCTAGCCTTCCGAGTTGTCTTCATCGATATCTTGAAGAAATAGCGTGATTTCCGCTGGTCTTAGGCCACGTTTAGCCATAGTGAGCACAAATCCTTGTTATGTAAGTGCGATGTTACAGAAACAAAACACACGTTACGCTTTCGCCACTTCTAGTGTTAAGCTAAGTACCTTAAGTTTCTAAACACAAGAGAAGTACCATAAAAGGTTAATAAAAAAAATAAACAGTTAATAAAAATGTAACTTATACTTAATAAGAAAAAGTCGTTACTAAAAATAAAAACAATTAAAAGACCCTAAGAAGGTATATTACATTATTTATGCCATGCCGTGTAAAAATAATTTTGTAGTCCTGTATATTAATATTAAAGATAAAAACCCTTTCCTAGCTAGTTTTATCCCATTGTCATTGATTTATCCGTTAAACTCTTTAGATGAGAACATGTTCTTTGTTTATTTAAACTCATTTATCGTCATTTTATTTATTTAAAAAAGCTCAGTTTTCAGTTCTAAGCTTAGTACATTTATATATTTCGGTAATCTTCTGTCTCTATTTTACCACGTTTAGGGATGATCTTAGCCAAAGCAACTTTCCAGGCCTCGGGAAAGTAGCTCAGGGCAAGGCATCTATTGAGTAATTCCGTAATTAACTTAGGGAAGTAGGTGACGAACTGCAGACATATGTCTGCAGTAAGATGGTCAGATCCGGGGGCTTTTTTATGATTTATTTGCTTAAGGCAATTGAGAATTTCAATGTAGGTATAAGGAGGTTCGGGACGGGTGGAAATGGGTTTCCTCATAAGGGACCTGATGTGTTTTTGTGAGTCCGATTCGGTGAGGGTGTCGTCCGGGTAGAACTTTGTCAGGAGTGTTCTTGCGGTGTCATGTGTGCTAACGGTATATGAGCCGTCGTCGAATCGCAAAGTAGCGGGTTGGTGTCTGAGGGGGAGGTCTGAATTATTCGGTTCGTAACTGAGTAAACATTCTCTTTGTCTGACAGTTACAAAATTCCCGGAAGTGTTCTGTGGATGTCTGGCATATGGCTTCAGAGTATTCCTTACGAAGCCTGTTATTCTCTTCTAGAAGTAGACCAGGGTCGATAACTTCTGAAATAAAAAAATTAATAGTAGTAATGAAACCCGTTGAAAAAGGAAGAGCTTCCATTATGGCATATATTAGCATATATAGAATTTTCATCATCGCATGACGATATGTCGCTATTTGTGGGTAATTGTTGCCACTCTTTGTTTTTTTTTTTTTTTTTTTCTGGTGTCTTGGCTGTGTTTACAAACATGACAATTCACATACATATATATTAGACGCAGTGGGCAGAGCGGCTTAAGCTCTTAACCACTGCGCTAAATCGTCCGTCTATCGTCGTTATCGGATGAATGCAACGGCTAGCCTTCCGAGTTGTCTTCATCGATATCTTGAAGAAAATGCGTGATTTCCGCTGGTCTTAGGCCACGTTTAGCCATAGTGAGCACAAATCCTTGTTATGTAAGTGCGATGTTACAGAAACAAAACACACGTTACGCTTTCGCCACTTCTAGTGTTAAGCTAAGTACCTTAAGTTTCTAAACACAAGAGAAGTACCATAAAAGGTTAATAAAAAAAATAAACAGTTAATAAAAATGTAACTTATACTTAATAAGAAAAAGTCGTTACTAAAAATAAAAACATTTAAAAGACCCTAAGAAGGTATATTACATTATTTATGCCATGCCGTGTAAAAATAATTTTGTAGTCCTGTATATTAATATTAAAGATAAAAACCCTTTCCTAGCTAGTTTTATCCCATTGTCATTGATTTATCCGTTAAACTCTTTAGATGAGAACATGTTCTTTGTTTATTTAAACTCATTTATCGTCATTTTATTTATTTAAAAAAGCTCAGTTTTCAGTTCTAAGCTTAGTACATTTATATATTTCGGTAATCTTCTGTCTCTATTTTACCACGTTTAGGGATGATCTTAGCCAAAGCAACTTTCCAGGCCTCGGGAAAGTAGCTCAGGGCAAGGCATCTATTGAGAAATTCCGTAATTAACTTAGGGAAGTAGGTGACGAACTGCAGACATATGTCTGCAGTAAGATGGTCAGATCCGGGGGCTTTTTTATGATTTATTTGCTTAAGGCAATTGAGAATTTCAATGTAGGTATAAGGAGGTTCGGGATGGGTGGAAATGGGTTTCCTCATAAGGGACCTGATGTGTTTTTGTGAGTCCGATTCGGTGAGGGTGTCGTCCGGGTAGAACTTTGTCAGGAGTGTTCTTGCGGTGTCATGTGTGCTAACGGTATATGAGCCGTCGTCGAATCGCAAAGTAGCGGGTGGGTGTCTGAGGGGGAGGTCTGAATTATTCGGTTCGTAACTGAGTAAACATTCTCTTTGTCTGACAGTTACAAAATTCCCGGAAGTGTTCTGTGGATGTCTGGCATATGGCTTCAGAGTATTCCTTACGAAGCCTGTTATTCTCTTCTAGAAGTAGACCAGGGTCGATAACTTCTGAAATAAAAAAATTAATAGTAGTAATTAAACCCGTTGAAAAAGGAAGAGCTTCCATTATAGCATATATTAGCATATATAGAATTTTCATCATCGCATGACGATATGTCGCTATTTGTGGGTAATTGTTGCCACTATTAGTTTTTTTTTTTTTTTTTTCCGGTGTCTTGGTTGGGTCTACAAACATGACAATTCACATACATATATATTAGACGCAGTGGGCAGAGCGGCTTAAGCTCTTAACCACTGCGCTAAATCGTCCGCCTATCGTCGTTATCGGATGAATGCAACGGCTAGCCTTCCGAGTTGTCTTCATCGATATCTTGAAGAAAATGCGTGATTTCCGCTGGTCTTAGGCCACGTTTAGCCATAGTGAGCACAAATCCTTGTTATGTAAGTGCGATGTTACAGAAACAAAACACACGTTACGCTTTCGCCACTTCTAGTGTTAAGCTAAGTACCTTAAGTTTCTAAACACAAGAGAAGTACCATAAAAGGTTAATAAAAAAAATAAACAGTTAATAAAAATGTAACTTATACTTAATAAGAAAAAGTCGTTACTAAAAATAAACACATTTAAAAGACCCTAAGAAGGTATATTACATTATTTATGCCATGCCGTGTAAAAATAATTTTGTAGTCCTGTATATTAATATTAAAGATAAAAACCCTTTCCTAGCTAGTTTTATCCAATTGTCATTGATTTATCCGTTAAACTCTTTAGATAAGAACATGTTCTTTGTTTATTTAAACTCATTTATCGTCATTTTATTTATTTAAAAAAGCTCAGTTTTCAGTTCTAAGCTTAGTACATTTATATATTTCGGTAATCTTCTGTCTCTATTTTACCACGTTTAGGGATGATCTTAGCCAAAGCAACTTTCCAGGCCTCGGGAAAGTAGCTCAGGGCAAGGCATCTATTGAGCAATTCCGTAATTAACTTAGGGAAGTAGGTGACGAACTGCAGACATATGTCTGCAGTAAGATGGTCAGATCCGGGGGCTTTTTTATGATTTATTTGCTTAAGGCAATTGAGAATTTCAATGTAGGTATAAGGAGGTTCGGGATGGGTGGAAATGGGTTTCCTCATAAGGGACCTGATGTGTTTTTGTGAGTCCGATTCGGTGAGGGTGTCGTCCGGGTAGAACTTTGTCAGGAGTGTTCTTGCGGTGTCATGTGTGCTAACGGTATATGAGCCGTCGTCGAATCGCAAAGTAGCGGGTGGGTGTCTGAGGGGGAGGTCTGAATTATTCGGTTCGTAACTGAGTAAACATTCTCTTTGTCTGACAGTTACAAAATTCCCGGAAGTGTTCTGTGGATGTCTGGCATATGGCTTCAGAGTATTCCTTACGAAGCCTGTTATTCTCTTCTAGAAGTAGACCAGGGTCGATAACTTCTGAAATAAAAAAATTAATAGTAGTAATGAAACCCGTTGAAAAAGGAAGAGCTTCCATTATAGCATATATTAGCATATATAGAATTTTCATCATCGCATGACGATATGTCGCTATTTGTGGGTAATTGTTGCCACTCTTTGTTTTTTTTTTTTTTTTTTTTCTGGTGTCTTGGCTGGGTTTACAAACATGAAAATTCACATACATATATATTAGACGCAGTGGGCAGAGCGGCTTAAGCTCTTAACCACTGCGCTAAATCGTCCGTCTATCGTCGTTATCGGATGAATGCAACGGCTAGCCTTCCGAGTTGTCTTCATCGATATCTTGAAGAAAATGCGTGATTTCCGCTGGTCTTAGGCCACGTTTAGCCATAGTGAGCACAAATCCTTGTTATGTAAGTGCGATGTTACAGAAACAAAACACACGTTACGCTTTCGCCACTTCTAGTGTTAAGCTAAGTACCTTAAGTTTCTAAACACAAGAGAAGTACCATAAAATGTTAATAAAAAAAATAAACAGTTAATGAAAATGTAACTTATACTTAATAAGAAAAAGTCGTTACTAAAAATAAAAACAATTAAAAGACCCTAAGAAGGTATATTACATTATTTATGCCATGCCGTGTAAAAATAATTTTGTAGTCCTGTATATTAATATTAAAGATAAAAACCCTTTCCTAGCTAGTTTTATCCCATTGTCATTGATTTATCCGTTAAACTCTTTAGATGAGAACATGTTCTTTGTTTATTTAAACTCATTTATCGTCATTTTATTTATTTAAAAAAGCTCAGTTTTCAGTTCTAAGCTTAGTACATTTATATATTTCGGTAATCTTCTGTCTCTATTTTACCACGTTTAGGGATGATCTTAGCCAAAGCAACTTTCCAGGCCTCGGGAAAGAAGCTCAGGGCAAGGCATCTATTGAGCAATTCCGTAATTAACTTAGGGAAGTAGGTGACGAACTGCAGACATATGTCTGCAGTAAGATGGTCAGATCCGGGGGCTTTTTTATGATTTATTTGCTTAAGGCAATTGAGAATTTCAATGTAGGTATAAGGAGGTTCGGGATGGGTGGAAATGGGTTTCCTCATAAGGGACCTGATGTGTTTTTGTGAGTCCGATTCGGTGAGGGTGTCGTCCGGGTAGAACTTTGTCAGGAGTGTTCTTGCGGTGTCATGTGTGCTAACGGTATATGAGCCGTCGTCGAATCGCAAAGTAGCGGGTGGGTGTCTGAGGGGGAGGTCTGAATTATTCGGTTCGTAACTGAGTAAACATTCTCTTTGTCTGACAGTTACAAAATTCCCGGAAGTGTTCTGTGGATGTCTGGCATATGGCTTCAGAGTATTCCTTACGAAGCCTGTTATTCTCTTCTAGAAGTAGACCAGGGTCGATAACTTCTGAAATAAAAAAATTAATAGTAGTAATGAAACCCGTTGAAAAAGGAAGAGCTTCCATTATAGCATATATTAGCATATATAGAATTTTCATCATCGCATGACGATATGTCGCTATTTGTGGGTAATTGTTGCCACTATTAGTTTTTTTTTTTTTTTTTTCCGGTGTCTTGGTTGGGTCTACAAACATGACAATTCACATACATATATATTAGACGCAGTGGGCAGAGCGGCTTAAGCTCTTAACCACTGCGCTAAATCGTCCGCCTATCGTCGTTATCGGATGAATGCAACGGCTAGCCTTCCGAGTTGTCTTCATCGATATCTTGAAGAAAATGCGTGATTTCCGCTGGTCTTAGGCCACGTTTAGCCATAGTGAGCACAAATCCTTGTTATGTAAGTGCGATGTTACAGAAACAAAACACACGTTACGCTTTCGCCACTTCTAGTGTTAAGCTAAGTACCTTAAGTTTCTAAACACAAGAGAAGTACCATAAAAGGTTAATAAAAAAAATAAACAGTTAATAAAAATGTAACTTATACTTAATAAGAAAAAGTCGTTACTAAAAATAAAAACATTTAAAAGACCCTAAGAAGGTATATTACATTATTTATGCCATGCCGTGTAAAAATAATTTTGTAGTCCTGTATATTAATATTAAAGATAAAAACCCTTTCCTAGCTAGTTTTATCCCATTGTCATTGATTTATCCGTTAAACTCTTTAGATGAGAACATGTTCTTTGTTTATTTAAACTCATTTATCGTCATTTTATTTATTTAAAAAAGCTCAGTTTTCAGTTCTAAGCTTAGTACATTTATATATTTCGGTAATCTTCTGTCTCTATTTTACCACGTTTAGGGATGATCTTAGCCAAAGCAACTTTCCAGGCCTCGGGAAAGTAGCTCAGGGCAAGGCATCTATTGAGCAATTCCGTAATTAACTTAGGGAAGTAGGTGACGAACTGCAGACATATGTCTGCAGTAAGATGGTCAGATCCGGGGGCTTTTTTATGATTTATTTGCTTAAGGCAATTGAGAATTTCAATGTAGGTATAAGGAGGTTCGGGATGGGTGGAAATGGGTTTCCTCATAAGGGACCTGATGTGTTTTTGTGAGTCCGATTCGGTGAGGGTGTCGTCCGGGTAGAACTTTGTCAGGAGTGTTCTTGCGGTGTCATGTGTGCTAACGGTATATGAGCCGTCGTCGAATCGCAAAGTAGCGGGTGGGTGTCTGAGGGGGAGGTCTGAATTATTCGGTTCGTAACTGAGTAAACATTCTCTTTGTCTGACAGTTACAAAATTCCCGGAAGTGTTCTGTGGATGTCTGGCATATGGCTTCAGAGTATTCCTTACGAAGCCTGTTATTCTCTTCTAGAAGTAGACCAGGGTCGATAACTTCTGAAATAAAAAAATTAATAGTAGTAATGAAACCCGTTGAAAAAGGAAGAGCTTCCATTATAGCATATATTAGCATATATAGAATTTTCATCATCGCATGACGATATGTCGCTATTTGTGGGTAATTGTTGCCACTCTTAGTTTTTTTTTTTTTTTTTTTTCCGGTGTCTTGGTTGGGTCTACAAACATGACAATTCACATACATATATATTAGACGCAGTGGGCAGAGCGGCTTAAGCTCTTAACCACTGCGCTAAATCGTCCGCCTATCGTCGTTATCGGATGAATGCAACGGCTAGCCTTCCGAGTTGTCTTCATCGATATCTTGAAGAAATAGCGTGATTTCCGCTGGTCTTAGGCCACGTTTAGCCATAGTGAGCACAAATCCTTGTTATGTAAGTGCGATGTTACAGAAACAAAACACACGTTACGCTTTCGCCACTTCTAGTGTTAAGCTAAGTACCTTAAGTTTCTAAACACAAGAGAAGTACCATAAAAGGTTAATAAAAAAAATAAACAGTTAATAAAAATGTAACTTATACTTAATAAGAAAAAGTCGTTACTAAAAATAAAAACAATTAAAAGACCCTAAGAAGGTATATTACATTATTTATGCCATGCCGTGTAAAAATAATTTTGTAGTCCTGTATATTAATATTAAAGATAAAAACCCTTTCCTAGCTAGTTTTATCCCATTGTCATTGATTTATCCGTTAAACTCTTTAGATGAGAACATGTTCTTTGTTTATTTAAACTCATTTATCGTCATTTTATTTATTTAAAAAAGCTCAGTTTTCAGTTCTAAGCTTAGTACATTTATATATTTCGGTAATCTTCTGTCTCTATTTTACCACGTTTAGGGATGATCTTAGCCAAAGCAACTTTCCAGGCCTCGGGAAAGTAGCTCAGGGCAAGGCATCTATTGAGCAATTCCGTAATTAACTTAGGGAAGTAGCTGACGAACTGCAGACATATGTCTGCAGTAAGATGGTCAGATCCGGGGGCTTTTTTATGATTTATTTGCTTAAGGCAATTGAGAATTTCAATGTAGGTATAAGGAGGTTCGGGATGGGTGGAAATGGGTTTCCTCATAAGGGACCTGATGTGTTTTTGTGAGTCCGATTCGGTGAGGGTGTCGTCCGGGTAGAACTTTGTCAGGAGTGTTCTTGCGGTGTCATGTGTGCTAACGGTATATGAGCCGTCGTCGAATCGCAAAGTAGCGGGTGGGTGTCTGAGGGGGAGGTCTGAATTATTCGGTTCGTAACTGAGTAAACATTCTCTTTGTCTGACAGTTACAAAATTCCCGGAAGTGTTCTGTGGATGTCTGGCATATGGCTTCAGAGTATTCCTTACGAAGCCTGTTATTCTCTTCTAGAAGTAGACCAGGGTCGATAACTTCTGAAATAAAAAAATTAATAGTAGTAATGAAACCCGTTGAAAAAGGAAGAGCTTCCATTATAGCATATATTAGCATATATAGAATTTTCATCATCGCATGACGATATGTCGCTATTTGTGGGTAATTGTTGCCACTCTTTGTTTTTTTTTTTTTTTTTCTTCTGGTGTCTTGGCTGGGTTTACAAACATGACAATTCACATACATATATATTAGACGCAGTGGGCAGAGCGGCTTAAGCTCTTAACCACTGCGCTAAATCGTCCGTCTATCGTCGTTATCGGATGAATGCAACGGCTAGCCTTCCGAGTTGTCTTCATCGATATCTTGAAGAAAATGCGTGATTTCCGCTGGTCTTAGGCCACGTTTAGCCATAGTGAGCACAAATCCTTGTTATGTAAGTGCGATGTTACAGAAACAAAACACACGTTACGCTTTCGCCACTTCTAGTGTTAAGCTAAGTACCTTAAGTTTCTAAACACAAGAGAAGTACCATAAAAGGTTAATAAAAAAAATAAACAGTTAATAAAAATGTAACTTATACTTAATAAGAAAAAGTCGTTACTAAAAATAAAAACATTTAAAAGACCCTAAGAAGGTATATTACATTATTTATGCCATGCCGTGTAAAAATAATTTTGTAGTCCTGTATATTAATATTAAAGATAAAAACCCTTTCCTAGCTAGTTTTATCCCATTGTCATTGATTTATCCGTTAAACTCTTTAGATAAGAACATGTTCTTTGTTTATTTAAACTCATTTATCGTCATTTTATTTATTTAAAAAAGCTCAGTTTTCAGTTCTAAGCTTAGTACATTTATATATTTCGGTAATCTTCTGTCTCTATTTTACCACGTTTAGGGATGATCTTAGCCAAAGCAACTTTCCAGGCCTCGGGAAAGTAGCTCAGGGCAAGGCATCTATTGAGCAATTCCGTAATTAACTTAGGGAAGTAGGTGACGAACTGCAGACATATGTCTGCAGTAAGATGGTCAGATCCGGGGGCTTTTTTATGATTTATTTGCTTAAGGCAATTGAGAATTTCAATGTAGGTATAAGGAGGTTCGGGATGGGTGGAAATGGGTTTCCTCATAAGGGACCTGATGTGTTTTTGTGAGTCCGATTCGGTGAGGGTGTCGTCCGGGTAGAACTTTGTCAGGAGTGTTCTTGCGGTGTCATGTGTGCTAACGGTATATGAGCCGTCGTCGAATCGCAAAGTAGCGGGTGGGTGTCTGAGGGGGAGGTCTGAATTATTCGGTTCACAACTGAGTAAACATTCTCTTTGTCTGACAGTTACAAAATTCCCGGAAGTGTTCTGTGGATGTCTGGCATATGGCTTCAGAGTATTCCTTACGAAGCCTGTTATTCTCTTCTAGAAGTAGACCAGGGTCGATAACTTCTGAAATAAAAAAATTAATAGTAGTAATGAAACCCGTTGAAAAAGGAAGAGCTTCCATTATAGCATATATTAGCATATATAGAATTTTCATCATCGCATGACGATATGTCGCTATTTGTGGGTAATTGTTGCCACTATTAGTTTTTTTTTTTTTTTTTTCCGGTGTCTTGGTTGGGTCTACAAACATGACAATTCACATACATATATATTAGACGCAGTGGGCAGAGCGGCTTAAGCTCTTAACCACTGCGCTAAATCGTCCGCCTATCGTCGTTATCGGATGAATGCAACGGCTAGCCTTCCGAGTTGTCTTCATCGATATCTTGAAGAAAATGCGTGATTTCCGCTGGTCTTAGGCCACGTTTAGCCATAGTGAGCACAAATCCTTGTTATGTAAGTGCGATGTTACAGAAACAAAACACACGTTACGCTTTCGCCACTTCTAGTGTTAAGCTAAGTACCTTAAGTTTCTAAACACAAGAGAAGTACCATAAAAGGTTAATAAAAAAAATAAACAGTTAATAAAAATGTAACTTATACTTAATAAGAAAAAGTCGTTACTAAAAATAAACACATTTAAAAGACCCTAAGAAGGTATATTACATTATTTATGCCATGCCGTGTAAAAATAATTTTGTAGTCCTGTATATTAATATTAAAGATAAAAACCCTTTCCTAGCTAGTTTTATCCAATTGTCATTGATTTATCCGTTAAACTCTTTAGATAAGAACATGTTCTTTGTTTATTTAAACTCATTTATCGTCATTTTATTTATTTAAAAAAGCTCAGTTTTCAGTTCTAAGCTTAGTACATTTATATATTTCGGTAATCTTCTGTCTCTATTTTACCACGTTTAGGGATGATCTTAGCCAAAGCAACTTTCCAGGCCTCGGGAAAGTAGCTCAGGGCAAGGCATCTATTGAGCAATTCCGTAATTAACTTAGGGAAGTAGGTGACGAACTGCAGACATATGTCTGCAGTAAGATGGTCAGATCCGGGGGCTTTTTTATGATTTATTTGCTTAAGGCAATTGAGAATTTCAATGTAGGTATAAGGAGGTTCGGGATGGGTGGAAATGGGTTTCCTCATAAGGGACCTGATGTGTTTTTGTGAGTCCGATTCGGTGAGGGTGTCGTCCGGGTAGAACTTTGTCAGGAGTGTTCTTGCGGTGTCATGTGTGCTAACGGTATATGAGCCGTCGTCGAATCGCAAAGTAGCGGGTGGGTGTCTGAGGGGGAGGTCTGAATTATTCGGTTCGTAACTGAGTAAACATTCTCTTTGTCTGACAGTTACAAAATTCCCGGAAGTGTTCTGTGGATGTCTGGCATATGGCTTCAGAGTATTCCTTACGAAGCCTGTTATTCTCTTCTAGAAGTAGACCAGGGTCGATAACTTCTGAAATAAAAAAATTAATAGTAGTAATGAAACCCGTTGAAAAAGGAAGAGCTTCCATTATAGCATATATTAGCATATATAGAATTTTCATCATCGCATGACGATATGTCGCTATTTGTGGGTAATTGTTGCCACTCTTTGTTTTTTTTTTTTTTTTTTTTTCTGGTGTCTTGGCTGGGTTTACAAACATGACAATTCACATACATATATATTAGACGCAGTGGGCAGAGCGGCTTAAGCTCTTAACCACTGCGCTAAATCGTCCGCCTATCGTCGTTATCGGATGAATGCAACGGCTAGCCTTCCGAGTTGTCTTCATCGATATCTTGAAGAAATAGCGTGATTTCCGCTGGTCTTAGGCCACGTTTAGCCATAGTGAGCACAAATCCTTGTTATGTAAGTGCGATGTTACAGAAACAAAACACACGTTACGCTTTCGCCACTTCTAGTGTTAAGCTAAGTACCTTAAGTTTCTAAACACAAGAGAAGTACCATAAAAGGTTAATAAAAAAAATAAACAGTTAATAAAAATGTAACTTATACTTAATAAGAAAAAGTCGTTACTAAAAATAAAAACATTTAAAAGACCCTAAGAAGGTATATTACATTATTTATGCCATGCCGTGTAAAAATAATTTTGTAGTCCTGTATATTAATATTAAAGATAAAAACCCTTTCCTAGCTAGTTTTATCCCATTGTCATTGATTTATCCGTTAAACTCTTTAGATAAGAACATGTTCTTTGTTTATTTAAACTCATTTATCGTCATTTTATTTATTTAAAAAAGCTCAGTTTTCAGTTCTAAGCTTAGTACATTTATATATTTCGGTAATCTTCTGTCTCTATTTTACCACGTTTAGGGATGATCTTAGCCAAAGCAACTTTCCAGGCCTCGGGAAAGTAGCTCAGGGCAAGGCATCTATTGAGCAATTCCGTAATTAACTTAGGGAAGTAGGTGACGAACTGCAGACATATGTCTGCAGTAAGATGGTCAGATCCGGGGGCTTTTTTATGATTTATTTGCTTAAGGCAATTGAGAATTTCAATGTAGGTATAAGGAGGTTCGGGATGGGTGGAAATGGGTTTCCTCATAAGGGACCTGATGTGTTTTTGTGAGTCCGATTCGGTGAGGGTGTCGTCCGGGTAGAACTTTGTCAGGAGTGTTCTTGCGGTGTCATGTGTGCTAACGGTATATGAGCCGTCGTCGAATCGCAAAGTAGCGGGTGGGTGTCTGAGGGGGAGGTCTGAATTATTCGGTTCACAACTGAGTAAACATTCTCTTTGTCTGACAGTTACCAAATTCCCGGAAGTGTTCTGTGGATGTCTGGCATATGGCTTCAGAGTATTCCTTACGAAGCCTGTTATTCTCTTCTAGAAGTAGACCAGGGTCGATAACTTCTGAAATAAAAAAATTAATAGTAGTAATGAAACCCGTTGAAAAAGGAAGAGCTTCCATTATAGCATATATTAGCATATATAGAATTTTCATCATCGCATGACGATATGTCGCTATTTGTGGGTAATTGTTGCCACTCTTTGTTTTTTTTTTTTTTTTTCTTCTGGTGTCTTGGCTGGGTTTACAAACATGACAATTCACATACATATATATTAGACGCAGTGGGCAGAGCGGCTTAAGCTCTTAACCACTGCGCTAAATCGTCCGTCTATCGTCGTTATCGGATGAATGCAACGGCTAGCCTTCCGAGTTGTCTTCATCGATATCTTGAAGAAAATGCGTGATTTCCGCTGGTCTTAGGCCACGTTTAGCCATAGTGAGCACAAATCCTTGTTATGTAAGTGCGATGTTACAGAAACAAAACACACGTTACGCTTTCGCCACTTCTAGTGTTAAGCTAAGTACCTTAAGTTTCTAAACACAAGAGAAGTACCATAAAAGGTTAATAAAAAAAATAAACAGTTAATAAAAATGTAACTTATACTTAATAAGAAAAAGTCGTTACTAAAAATAAAAACATTTAAAAGACCCTAAGAAGGTATATTACATTATTTATGCCATGCCGTGTAAAAATAATTTTGTAGTCCTGTATATTAATATTAAAGATAAAAACCCTTTCCTAGCTAGTTTTATCCCATTGTCATTGATTTATCCGTTAAACTCTTTAGATGAGAACATGTTCTTTGTTTATTTAAACTCATTTATCGTCATTTTATTTATTTAAAAAAGCTCAGTTTTCAGTTCTAAGCTTAGTACATTTATATATTTCGGTAATCTTCTGTCTCTATTTTACCACGTTTAGGGATGATCTTAGCCAAAGCAACTTTCCAGGCCTCGGGAAAGTAGCTCAGGGCAAGGCATCTATTGAGCAATTCCGTAATTAACTTAGGGAAGTAGGTGACGAACTGCAGACATATGTCTGCAGTAAGATGGTCAGATCCGGGGGCTTTTTTATGATTTATTTGCTTAAGGCAATTGAGAATTTCAATGTAGGTATAAGGAGGTTCGGGATGGGTGGAAATGGGTTTCCTCATAAGGGACCTGATGTGTTTTTGTGAGTCCGTTTCGGTGAGGGTGTCGTCCGGGTAGAACTTTGTCAGGAGTGTTCTTGCGGTGTCATGTGTGCTAACGGTATATGAGCCGTCGTCGAATCGCAAAGTAGCGGGTGGGTGTCTGAGGGGGAGGTCTGAATTATTCGGTTCGTAACTGAGTAAACATTCTCTTTGTCTGACAGTTACAAAATTCCCGGAAGTGTTCTGTGGATGTCTGGCATATGGCTTCAGAGTATTCCTTACGAAGCCTGTTATTCTCTTCTAGAAGTAGACCAGGGTCGATAACTTCTGAAATAAAAAAATTAATAGTAGTAATGAAACCCGTTGAAAAAGGAAGAGCTTCCATTATAGCATATATTAGCATATATAGAATTTTCATCATCGCATGACGATATGTCGCTATTTGTGGGTAATTGTTGCCACTATTAGTTTTTTTTTTTTTTTTTCCGGTGTCTTGGTTGGGTCTACAAACATGACAATTCACATACATATATATTAGACGCAGTGGGCAGAGCGGCTTAAGCTCTTAACCACTGCGCTAAATCGTCCGCCTATCGTCGTTATCGGATGAATGCAACGGCTAGCCTTCCGAGTTGTCTTCATCGATATCTTGAAGAAAATGCGTGATTTCCGCTGGTCTTAGGCCACGTTTAGCCATAGTGAGCACAAATCCTTGTTATGTAAGTGCGATGTTACAGAAACAAAACACACGTTACGCTTTCGCCACTTCTAGTGTTAAGCTAAGTACCTTAAGTTTCTAAACACAAGAGAAGTACCATAAAAGGTTAATAAAAAAAATAAACAGTTAATAAAAATGTAACTTATACTTAATAAGAAAAAGTCGTTACTAAAAATAAACACATTTAAAAGACCCTAAGAAGGTATATTACATTATTTATGCCATGCCGTGTAAAAATAATTTTGTAGTCCTGTATATTAATATTAAAGATAAAAACCCTTTCCTAGCTAGTTTTATCCCATTGTCATTGATTTATCCGTTAAACTCTTTAGATGAGAACATGTTCTTTGTTTATTTAAACTCATTTATCGTCATTTTATTTATTTAAAAAAGCTCAGTTTTCAGTTCTAAGCTTAGTACATTTATATATTTCGGTAATCTTCTGTCTCTATTTTACCACGTTTAGGGATGATCTTAGCCAAAGCAACTTTCCAGGCCTCGGGAAAGTAGCTCAGGGCAAGGCATCTATTGAGCAATTCCGTAATTAACTTAGGGAAGTAGGTGACGAACTGCAGACATATGTCTGCAGTAAGATGGTCAGATCCGGGGGCTTTTTTATGATTTATTTGCTTAAGGCAATTGAGAATTTCAATGTAGGTATAAGGAGGTTCGGGATGGGTGGAAATGGGTTTCCTCATAAGGGACCTGATGTGTTTTTGTGAGTCCGTTTCGGTGAGGGTGTCGTCCGGGTAGAACTTTGTCAGGAGTGTTCTTGCGGTGTCATGTGTGCTAACGGTATATGAGCCGTCGTCGAATCGCAAAGTAGCGGGTGGGTGTCTGAGGGGGAGGTCTGAATTATTCGGTTCGTAACTGAGTAAACATTCTCTTTGTCTGACAGTTACAAAATTCCCGGAAGTGTTCTGTGGATGTCTGGCATATGGCTTCAGAGTATTCCTTACGAAGCCTGTTATTCTCTTCTAGAAGTAGACCAGGGTCGATAACTTCTGAAATAAAAAAATTAATAGTAGTAATGAAACCCGTTGAAAAAGGAAGAGCTTCCATTATAGCATATATTAGCATATATAGAATTTTCATCATCGCATGACGATATGTCGCTATTTGTGGGTAATTGTTGCCACTCTTTGTTTTTTTTTTTTTTTTTTTTCCGGTGTCTTGGTTGGGTCTACAAACATGACAATTCACATACATATATATTAGACGCAGTGGGCAGAGCGGCTTAAGCTCTTAACCACTGCGCTAAATCGTCCGCCTATCGTCGTTATCGGATGAATGCAACGGCTAGCCTTCCGAGTTGTCTTCATCGATATCTTGAAGAAATAGCGTGATTTCCGCTGGTCTTAGGCCACGTTTAGCCATAGTGAGCACAAATCCTTGTTATGTAAGTGCGATGTTACAGAAACAAAACACACGTTACGCTTTCGCCACTTCTAGTGTTAAGCTAAGTACCTTAAGTTTCTAAACACAAGAGAAGTACCATAAAAGGTTAATAAAAAAAATAAACAGTTAATAAAAATGTAACTTATACTTAATAAGAAAAAGTCGTTACTAAAAATAAAAACAATTAAAAGACCCTAAGAAGGTATATTACATTATTTATGCCATGCCGTGTAAAAATAATTTTGTAGTCCTGTATATTAATATTAAAGATAAAAACCCTTTCCTAGCTAGTTTTATCCCATTGTCATTGATTTATCCGTTAAACTCTTTAGATGAGAACATGTTCTTTGTTTATTTAAACTCATTTATCGTCATTTTATTTATTTAAAAAAGCTCAGTTTTCAGTTCTAAGCTTAGTACATTTATATATTTCGGTAATCTTCTGTCTCTATTTTACCACGTTTAGGGATGATCTTAGCCAAAGCAACTTTCCAGGCCTCGGGAAAGTAGCTCAGGGCAAGGCATCTATTGAGCAATTCCGTAATTAACTTAGGGAAGTAGGTGACGAACTGCAGACATATGTCTGCAGTAAGATGGTCAGATCCGGGGGCTTTTTTATGATTTATTTGCTTAAGGCAATTGAGAATTTCAATGTAGGTATAAGGAGGTTCGGGATGGGTGGAAATGGGTTTCCTCATAAGGGACCTGATGTGTTTTTGTGAGTCCGATTCGGTGAGGGTGTCGTCCGGGTAGAACTTTGTCAGGAGTGTTCTTGCGGTGTCATGTGTGCTAACGGTATATGAGCCGTCGTCGAATCGCAAAGTAGCGGGTGGGTGTCTGAGGGGGAGGTCTGAATTATTCGGTTCGTAACTGAGTAAACATTCTCTTTGTCTGACAGTTACAAAATTCCCGGAAGTGTTCTGTGGATGTCTGGCATATGGCTTCAGAGTATTCCTTACGAAGCCTGTTATTCTCTTCTAGAAGTAGACCAGGGTCGATAACTTCTGAAATAAAAAAAATAATAGTAGTAATGAAACCCGTTGAAAAAGGAAGAGCTTCCATTATAGCATATATTAGCATATATAGAATTTTCATCATCGCATGACGATATGTCGCTATTTGTGGGTAATTGTTGCCACTCTTTGTTTTTTTTTTTTTTTTTTTTTTCTGGTGTCTTGGCTGGGTTTACAAACATGACAATTCACATACATATATATTAGACGCAGTGGGCAGAGCGGCTTAAGCTCTTAACCACTGCGCTAAATCGTCCGTCTATCGTCGTTATCGGATGAATGCAACGGCTAGCCTTCCGAGTTGTCTTCATCGATATCTTGAAGAAAATGCGTGATTTCCGCTGGTCTTAGGCCACGTTTAGCCATAGTGAGCACAAATCCTTGTTATGTAAGTGCGATGTTACAGAAACAAAACACACGTTACGCTTTCGCCACTTCTAGTGTTAAGCTAAGTACCTTAAGTTTCTAAACACAAGAGAAGTACCATAAAAGGTTAATAAAAAAAATAAACAGTTAATAAAAATGTAACTTATACTTAATAAGAAAAAGTCGTTACTAAAAATAAAAACATTTAAAAGACCCTAAGAAGGTATATTACATTATTTATGCCATGCCGTGTAAAAATAATTTTGTAGTCCTGTATATTAATATTAAAGATAAAAACCCTTTCCTAGCTAGTTTTATCCCATTGTCATTGATTTATCCGTTAAACTCTTTAGATGAGAACATGTTCTTTGTTTATTTAAACTCATTTATCGTCATTTTATTTATTTAAAAAAGCTCAGTTTTCAGTTCTAAGCTTAGTACATTTATATATTTCGGTAATCTTCTGTCTCTATTTTACCACGTTTAGGGATGATCTTAGCCAAAGCAACTTTCCAGGCCTCGGGAAAGTAGCTCAGGGCAAGGCATCTATTGAGCAATTCCGTAATTAACTTAGGGAAGTAGGTGACGAACTGCAGACATATGTCTGCAGTAAGATGGTCAGATCCGGGGGCTTTTTTATGATTTATTTGCTTAAGGCAATTGAGAATTTCAATGTAGGTATAAGGAGGTTCGGGATGGGTGGAAATGGGTTTCCTCATAAGGGACCTGATGTGTTTTTGTGAGTCCGTTTCGGTGAGGGTGTCGTCCGGGTAGAACTTTGTCAGGAGTGTTCTTGCGGTGTCATGTGTGCTAACGGTATATGAGCCGTCGTCGAATCGCAAAGTAGCGGGTGGGTGTCTGAGGGGGAGGTCTGAATTATTCGGTTCGTAACTGAGTAAACATTCTCTTTGTCTGACAGTTACAAAATTCCCGGAAGTGTTCTGTGGATGTCTGGCATATGGCTTCAGAGTATTCCTTACGAAGCCTGTTATTCTCTTCTAGAAGTAGACCAGGGTCGATAACTTCTGAAATAAAAAAATTAATAGTAGTAATGAAACCCGTTGAAAAAGGAAGAGCTTCCATTATAGCATATATTAGCATATATAGAATTTTCATCATCGCATGACGATATGTCGCTATTTGTGGGTAATTGTTGCCACTCTTAGTTTTTTTTTTTGTCAGGGTTTCTTACTTGCAGTACCATTTTTGTATAAAATTATCATGTCTTTTTAATTAAATGACACTCGATATCGTTCTGAAAATGCTCTTTCAATTTGTTCGTAATAGTTGTGAAGTCTGGAAGATCTCCTGAAAATTCCTCTTTTATTTCATTAACAGAAAATTGACATTCTGTTCCGTTGTCAACGATATATAATTAATAAGATAACTAAAAAAATTCTAAGTGTCTTCACATGCTGAGCGACCCTTTTTTCTTTCAGTTCTTTCGTTATAAAAAGTAGACATACAAGCAGTGTGATAATGCGCTTTTACTGCGACTAAATCATTTAATGTGCTTTGTTTTTTAATATACTGTAATATATTATCTCTTGTATCATTACTTTGAACAGATGAAATTTTTCTTCCGAAATATTACCGAAAAACCCACCGCAGAGAAAGCAATGAGATTGAAAATTAAATCTAAGAGCGTCTTTATTTATTTCTTTCCCTTCCTTTCTTGATTTTCTATGTCTTGAACTAAAGAATGTAGCTATTGCAATCTTATTCTATTGACTTTGACAAGTTCGATGAATAAAAGCTGATGTAAAAGTCTCAATTCTTTTGTATTTATTGCCGATTCTTTTCTTGCTAGACCCCACCAAACGATTCAAAGCTTTTTTATTTCATACACTTGCCTATCATCTGCTTATACAAACAGATTCATCCATACTGTTAATCTGAAAAGACAAAATGAAATTAATAATGCCTTTACAGTAATATCATGAGTATCTAAATTTGTTTGTGCGAAATAAACGAACTTATTATTTTTAAATCTTGTACTAAAATATCATTCGATTTTAATTTTTTAGGTTATGTTGCGTTAAACATACTATTTATGACAGAAAATATTATTATTTTTATTTTAGAGCTGATTGATACAGATTAAAATATAGTTTCGCATGTTTCTTTCAATCTTTATGTTTTATGGACTTGTAATTTTTTTTGTTATCAATGTAGCATGGAATCTTACGTTTTTTAAGTAATTAAAGTGTAAATTTTACGAAATAGCTCAAAATTATACATAATGATTAAAAACAAAAAAATCTGATTCGAGTTTTTTTCCTTTTCTTTGCATTTTCTGAGAACATTTACCATAGTAATGGATATTTTTTTTTACATTGTCAGAAAGAATAGATTTCGACAAACAAAAAGTCCACCAACTTTTTAAAAAAGCTGATATTTTGACGGGAGGACTTTCGATTAAAAATTAGGGTGCTTTTTCGATATTAAGTCAATATAAGGTGAAAAAATAAATATTTTAAAACAAAAAATTAGTGTCTTTGGGACATAAAAAGGTAAGTTTTCACCAAATTTCGTGATTTTTTTTTGTATAAGATAAAAATAAAAATCCGGTAACTTGGTTATTTGAAGTATTCATATAAATTTTGAGATTATGTGAAAAAAGTGTAAATACAAAAGTTGTAGATATTTTTATTACCTACAACTTTGTTATTTTTTTTTTCCATAGGGCTTGTAGTTTTGCCGGAAATCGAGATAACCGTTTTTTACCCTTAAAAACTCACCCCCTTCCACTTCTCGACCTCAGATCGCCCGTAAATTATTTTTGTTTCACTTTTGTTATATTCTTTTCCTTTTTCAACGAGTTTTGTCCTACTATTATTTTTTTTCACTTTTTGCCATTTTCAAAGGCTTCTGCCCTGGTCTATAAGTCGTTCTAATAGGTATAATACGTCGTCTCCGGTTCAACATTTTGTGATGGATGCGGAGTACCCTGGCCTTGAGGGCATCCAGCCGTTTCGTTCCAGGGGTCCTACGTTGGTAGCCGGTTTTTCGGAAGGGAGTTTTGTCGCATGCTTTTTGAATAGCAGCAGTAAGTCTATTGACAAAAGTGTCAATGCCCGACTCAAAAAGCTGTGAGATGTTGGTATAGTGGTTAAGGTTATCGCAGGTTTCGGAAACGAACCGGTCTCTAAACACTTCCCACTTCACGTTGGAGAAGTTCTATTTTAACGTGGACGGTTTGACGTTACGGACGAGAGAGGTTCTGCCAAAAGTGACTCGGAATTCAATGGCATTATGCTCAGTCGAGGGGCATATTACGCTATTTACCCGCCAGTCAGTGACCTGGACATGGTTAGGATAACTGACTAGGGTGATGTCTATAATAGAGGTACGGATGTTACTGTGTGTAGTAGTTACAAAGGTATTGCCCACATTGCTTATGTTCAAATCGTATTGTAGTATGAAGTTCATAATTTGGTTCCTTCGTCTGTTGTTAGAGGACAAGCCCCATGCATTGAAATTCCCAAACAATGACATCACACTGTCATGTTTGCCGAACAATTTTTACGTGTATCTCCGAACTGTATGCAGGAGTAAGTAACATTGCAACAACGGTATGTATTCTTCAATATGGACCTGCAAATGGTCCACATTTATTCTGCCACGTTTGATCATAGCCCTTCACAGGGGATCGCTCCTACTTCCCCTTTTGAATTTAAAAGCAATGTCATTAAATTGGGGAGCTCCTCACTGGGGATTTCAGCGGGGATACCCTTAAGTACTAGCATGGGTTTTAATTTTCTTGCTTATTCTGCATTGGTATGATATTGGGAACGTCCTTTGTTTTCGTTAGGGCTATATTGGCTTGGGTCTCATTGTCGAACTCGCCCTGAATCTTATTATTTGATACTAACTTTATATAAGAGGGGAGAAGGTGTTCCTGGGTTATTTCTGCTTCGAGTATTTTCAGGTTTTCATTGGCTGTGCTGACCTCTTTATCCGGGGAGACTATATTAGTTGGTTTAGTAGTGGGGATTTTGAGGGGGAGGGTGGGGATTTAGTTAGAGGAGTATGAGGGTAGGGGGAACTGTGGTGTAAGGGGGGAGGGGAGAGTGACTTTTTTGTGTGAGGCTATTGAAATAGCCGTTCGTTTGATTGCCTCGGTAACCTCAGACACATTGGTCCTTTTAAGGGTTTCTTGGGTCGGGGGTTCGGGTAGTAGTGGAGCAGAAAGGGTGGTGGAGAAGTTCTGGAAGGCGGCGGTCTCTTCCAAAATACAAAGAATGGATGCTTTTTTAAGGCTTCTTCCTTTCGTGTAGAGGCTCCTGGCGGTTCGTGATCTTGTGTGTGGTCAGACGATGGATGACTTTAATTATTGTTTTTTTTTGATATCGAATACGTATATTTTTACTAATAACAAGAAGTACAATTTTACAATAAAAAAAGCACTGTCTCCATGAAACGATGTGAATTTTGAATGCGCCGGAGCAACGGCGCGCGCCATCTGTCGTCCCTCCGGCCCTGCATTCCTCCGCCGCCCCCGCAGTTGCGTTGTGGGTGTACATGCCCCCGGCCTTGGAAGCACACGTTTCCAACGAGGACGCGTAGAGATGGCGTTGCAGGTTCGATCTTAGCTGGAGCACCGTTGATCTTCGGTAAGTACAGGAAGTGGACATATGCGTGGGAATGTCCTAAGAATCTCGTCTGCTTCAGTCTTAATTCTTGCGACTCGCGACAGTCCGTCTTTACTCGTGAGGATCCGCAGCACCCGCCCTAGGCGCCACTTCAAAGGAAGAAGATTATCTTCTTTTATTAGGACAAGACTGTTTGGGATTATCGTATTTGTGTAATTCTGCTATTTAGTTCTCTTCTAAAGCTCTGCAATGTATTCTTTATACCACGGTTTCCAGAAATGTTGCCGCATCTGCTCAACACGATCTCTTGTTGCTCTGCTCAACAGCAACGGAACGCCTTTCCCGCTACGGCGGGAAAGGCGTTCCGTTGCTGTTGCAGTGATGTCCTTCCTGGCAGGCGTGGTGAGTGGTCGGGCAATGAAATGAGAAGCTAAGTGGTTGCATGTCGTTGGGGTCTGTGGACATAGGTGTTACACGTCGGGAGTAAAGGACAGCTTCAATTTGTGCTAACACTGTACTTAACTCCTCGTATGTGATATTAGCATTGCCTACTACACGACGTATGTGGTACTTACAGGACTTGATTCCTGCCTCCCACAAGCCACCAAAATGAGGCGAATGGGGGGGGGGGGGGAATAAATATGAATTTTATTGAAGTATTAGCTGTGTAATTAAGAATGTTATCTGTACGATGTTTAGAACATTAGAAAACTCTTTTGCAGCCTTTACGAAAGTAATTCTGTTATCCGAAAAAAAATCTACAGGCTTACCACGTCGAGAGAGGAAACTTTTTAATGCGAGTAAGTATGATTCAGATGTTAAACTTGTGACCAATTCTAAATGTATTGCGCGTGTAATAAAAATAAAACATACGAATAAATAGATATAGCATTTTTCTAATTTCGCGCCTCGTCCTTTGCGATTTAAAATGAACAATGGTCCGCCATAATCTACACCGCAACGTTTAAACGGGTAGCCTTGTTCAATTTTCTCATTAGGCAGGTTACCCATCTGTAGTTATAAAGCTTTAGCTTTCATCCGTGTGCATTTAACGCAAGTGCGGACTGTTTGTCTGGCTAAGTCACGCCCTCTAAGAGGCCACTAGCTTTCTCTGATCGTGGCCAGCAGCAACTGAGGCCCGGCATGAAGTAAAACATGATGCTGGTGAAGGTGTAATGTTGGTGTCACGAGGTTCTAATAAATACAACCATCTCGTTCAAAGTATGTTTAATGAATTCCCTTAATCGTAACTTACATTGCGCATTGTAAAGTATACTGCCTAGTTAGCATGTTATGGATACGGTTCTTATAAAGGAGTGTTCATACTTAGTAAAAGCCACTAAGGCACCGTACCCACTTATAACACTACACTTCAAAGGAACAGAGCCGAGTAAATTTGTGTTAACAACACAATGGCAGAGGATTTATCTTTTCATACGAGAATGTCTCATAGTTCATTAGTCGACTTCCGACTCTAATTGAACTGTATTGGTAAAACACATTTAAACTAGAAATGCTACGTGAACATTTTGCAGATCGATTATTTTTTAAATCATTAAAGATTTGTGGTAATGATTGTTGTTGTGAAATTCGTGTTAGAAGCCTAGTAGAATTATTTATTTCATCAACCGATAAGGGACCAATAGTTCGTTGTGATTTTATTTATTACGCCAATTGCAAATAAAACGTAGAATATATGCAGATGTGCGTATTAAACGATTGATTATAAGAAGAGAAACGTTCAAATGGGAAGTATTCCGATCGCGTTTGACTTGTCATTGCAACTTTAATAGGTTTTAGTTCGGGTAACTCATCGTAATTATCGCAAACATTGTTAGTAAACTCGCAGTTAAAGGTAAGCTCGCGTAAAAATTCCGGTCCGTTCCACCACATATCGGAACAGTGCAACAAATCGAGATGCACCCCGCGCGATACCAAATCAGCTGGGTTTTGTTTACCTGCAACATGTAACCACGATGAATCACCCGCCAGTTCATTTATTTCCACAACACGAGATTGTACTAACGTCTTTAATATAGTAGGAGACATTCAATGTTAATCTTAATGATTTAATTATTTTATGGTATAACCTTGCGCCCAGCAAAGCGCCACGCATTTCTAACCATAGCAAAGTTATCGGTTTTAACGGTGCGACTTTGCTTTTGGCGCATAATAAATGAAATGTTACTAATGAGTTATTTGTAAGGGTGAGTACATATGCACAAGCCCCATACGCATTAAGTGACGCATCTGCAAAAATATGTAATTTTGTACGTTGTGTCTTTTCGCCTGTAACGTGACGTGGAATCCGTAACTATTGTAAATAATGTAATCTCCTAAGAAAATCTTGCCATTCGATTAAAATGTTATGAGGGACAAGATCATCCCAGCCTAATTTAAAACTCCATAATTTCTGTTAACATTTTTGCAATAACCGTGGCGCTAAAAGTCCTAACGGATCAAAAATTGGTAATGCCGTAGAAAGAATTGTGCGCTTAGTTACATTAGTCACATCAGACTGCACTTTGCAGCGTAGTACAATTCATCGGTATGTGTGAACCACCCTAACCCTAGTGATTTTGAATTTCTGCCTGATTATTTGGATGGAAATAGTGATTGCAAATGTTGATAATTAAATAGACATTTACTTAAAGGAAAACAACCCGATTTTAATACTTTAGTGACATCGTTACATGCTTTTATCAATGAATTCTGATCATCGCTGCCAGTAATGAAATCATCGAAGAATAAATCTTCGTTAATGACTTGAGCAGTGACGTCATCAGTACATTCTGATGCGAGTTGTTTAAGGCATCGAATACTAAGATAAGGTGCGGACGCCGTACGTTACAGTATTAAGCTGATATACACAGAGGGGATTGCTATCGTTTTTCACGGCCTGCATTACTGCGTTTTTAATTTCAGTCTTCAAATTCTGCGAGTTCCCAAGGTGTAACTTGGCTCGGTTGAGGCAGGCCCTGGCCTCGGCTGTTCGTGACGGGTATTTTGTTCCAGACGTCCCTTTTTGCGCGTCTGCGGAGGACTCCCATTCTCCAATGCTGCGCCTCACGCTGGTGGTGGTGTGAGGCTTTACCCGGGCCTTCGGGGACGTCTGTTGCTCGGTTTGTGTGGGTTTTACGGGGATGCGGAAGAACATATTGGAGGTTTGTCTGTATAATCACGTAACTACAGCCATATAGAGGCTGAGTTGAAGTTTGATTGATTCGTTGAGATGTAAAGTTAAAATTGTATATTGACTTCGGCTAGAATTTATATATATATATTTTTTATTTGTTAGTATTATATAGCCACTTATTGTGATCTGGTCTTTGTTATATGTATTATGTCTGTCCAACTGTAAGGAGATTGGGTCAAAAGGACTTATTGATTTACTTATTTCCCGTTTTGGGAATATGTTGTTTAATAATTTATTATTTTTGTTGCAGGTGCAGTCATCCGATGCGGTCGTCGCAGCTCTACGTCTTCAGTGGATCGTCGCGTATGTCCAAATTACGTATGTGAGTACTGAGTCTTTTTTTTACCTTCAATTTAATTTTAGTATGTTCACTACGTCTCTTCCTTTTTCTCAATTGTAGAGGGGTTGGGGTCTGTAAGAGTAAGTGTTTTCCCTTTTCCAGGAACGTCTATCGGCGTCACCACCACCTGCGCTGCTTTCTCTACGTTGATTTTATTATACCTACTCCCGTGGATCGATATAATCAACGTAGTGCGTGACAAACGGGTGGGCAGCGGGGCGCGCTAGCCCCACAAATGGGGTATCCAGAGATAGGTCTAGTCGAGGCAATCACAACGGTATATAAAACAAGGTATGTGTCTATAGAAAAGTTTTGAAAAATCGAATTTTGGAAGTGCCAAAAATGTTCAATGTATGAAAAGTTTAAAAATTTTCTATGAAAATTCGTCGGGAAAGCGTGTCAATATGTTGGGCTAGTTAAGCCGCTTCAAACAATATATATATTGTATAGTCCCAGACTTTTAGTGTGAATAGAAAATGCAAATTTCCCTTGTTTTACTAGTCACCACTATACCTCGGTGTTTTTGGATTTTCGCAGATGTTCGCGCTAGCCCCACAAATGGGGTATCCAGAGATAGGTCACAACGGTATATAAAACAAGGTGTGTGTCTATAAAAAATTTTGAAAGTGCCAAAAATGTTCAATGTATGAAAAGTTTAAAAATTTTCTATGAAAATTGGTCGGGAAAGCATGTCAATATGTCGGGCCGCAGTTAGGCCGCTTCAAACAATATATATATTGTATAGTCCCAGACTTATAGTGTGAATAGAAAATGTGTTTCGCAGATGTTGGACGAGACGGACCGCGAGTAAGCGTTCAAACAGCTTGCCCGTTTCGTCCAACAGCACGATGGGCCGATACGCCGAGGGCGAGTAACCAGAGTGCCCCTCTTTTTTTAACAGGACGAGCCTACTCGTTTTCCACGCCGTAGGGAACCCCAAAAAAAGGTCTGGCATTCCTGCCAGGGCCCAGACCCTGGCAGGAATGCCATCCGTTCCGGGAGCCGTCTTTTAAGCACGAATGACCGCGACCACTGTATTGATATCGTCCGATGAGACGATCTTAGCATCGGTGTTAGCATCTTCAGTCGTCCGGTGACCGGCTATAACTGGCGGCTCATGTTCTCCACAATCCAGAAACAGAGTTGCCACCACGTCTTCCAGTAAGCTGGCATAACCTGAAATGACCCAACCTAACTTCCGTGTTTTTGTGGTAGGGGCTATTTAGTAAACGAATTAAACCTTCGTTTAAGAATTCCCGAGTTCGTAAATTTGTCCGCGCCTAATAAGTCTATTTGATTAGGTGAATAGAACTTCGGGTCAGCCAGGTGAACGTTATCGGATATGCAAATGTGATGATTATTTCCCAATGAACGTAACTGAGCCGTACGCGTCAGAACTAGACAATTAATGCGTGTGCTATAGGAATTTGTTTTAGATTTTAGCCGGAGTTTGCATGATTCGTGTAGATTGCGTGATGCAATTGCCTACGCCTGTGATTTGTACAGTGGACTGTATTGATGTAATAATAAGTATTTTACATAATGAATCGGATATAAAACTGTGTTGGCTCCCGGTATCTAGACTCGTACGAATTGTGACGTACTTATTCCTTCTATCTATTATTTCTACCAAAGCTGTTGATAACAATACCTGGTCATCAAAATAAAGCGTACTAGCTTTGTGGGATGCGGTTTGTTTCATGCGTGAGTTTGTGGAGTCTACACTTGGATCGCGCTGTGCGACAGCTCGACATATTGATGCACCAGTGTCCACACGTTCATTGTGTATTAATGTATTGTGTTTCCGATTACATATCTTGCATTGTAATTACTACACAGGTAATTCTCATTAACGTATTTTATTATATCACCCATAGCTAAATTGAGAAACGCATCACATGCATAAAGTGTGTCATTCGCTTGGCACAGAATACATGTATAGCGCTTTGAACCTTGTGAAGATATTGATGACTTTTTATGAATACCCTTTTGTAAAGTGACGTGACTTTGTGTGTATTTTTTGTTGATTCGACAGAGATGCCTTCTTATTGCTTGCATCTACGTGTTTACCTTGGGTTACTTGAATTGTCTCTAATACGTCGGCTCCGTCCTTGAGAAATTGAATTAAATCTGACAACGACAACTTTCCGTTATTCTTTGGTGTAAGTATCTTTAGTACTTTTATGTGCTTCCCACTGTCGTTCAGTAGATGAATCTAATTTTATGATGATATTGTAGGTAATTAAAGTATCTCATGTGTCGGTAGGTTCGCCTAAAGTTTTGAGAACACGAATATTTCTCAAAATCGTGTCGATTAATTTTCGGATTTAAAATGCCGATTTCTTAATAATCGATTGCGCAGAAAACAAAGCCTTACAATGGTTATATACTAATAAACGATTGTTATTATATAGATTTTCTATTAACTTCCAGGCCGGTAAGTAGTTATCAGCAGAACATTTTAAGTATTTTATTATTAGTGACGCGTTCCCTGTTAGTACTGAATGTAAATACTGAAATTTCTGAATGTTGTTTATATCTTTACGATTATGAATAACGGATAAATAAGTATCGCAAACTCGAGCCATTGATCATACGTTCCGTCAAAACGAGGCAGATAAATAGTGTGTAGCTTTATCGTAGATTTCTGACTACTCGTTAGTGTAGAAGAATTATCGTTGTGAATAAGTCGTGGGCCGCGTGTACAGCGCGGTCGCAGCGGCGCGGGACGCCGCAGCGACACAGGTCGCGGCGGCCGCGGAGGCGACTCGGGTCGCGGTTGTGGCGCGGAGCAGGGGTCGGAAAGTCGGCTATACAGTCAAAGCAGTTTTTTGGTCACGCCACCTCATATCGTTAATCCTAAAAAAATAGGACCAATTAGTTATGAGGTTATTCGCTAGATGTCACAACAGAACCGATTAGTATCGGTAGAAGATTGATGGTCTTTGAACGGGAAGAAACCAGAACGAATGCAAAGATTGTGGTTGGTAACGATGTGCTGGAGCAAGTGAATGAGTTTGTATATATTGGATGCGCCTTTAGTAAGGATGGGAAATACACCGCTGATATAGAGAGAAGAGTGAATGCAGGTAATAGAGTGAATGGTGCGATGGGAAGGCTACTTGGGAGCCGGCACTTAAGCCAAAAGGCGCAGCTGGCCATGCATAACGGAGTTCTTGTCCCAACGCTGTTATATGGCAGTGAGAGTTGGGTATGTAAGAAGGAGAACGAAAGCAGGATAAATGCGGTCGAAATGCGATCTCTGCGGAAGATATGCGGAGTCACGCTGACCGACCGTATTCGCAACAGCGTAGTAAGAAAGCGAGTAGGTATGAAAGATAGTATCGGTGTAAAGATGAGAAAAGGTATGCTCCGTTGGTTCGGGCATATAGAAAGGATGCCTGAAGAAAGAATGACAAAACAGATATACAATGCGAAAGTGGAAGGATGTAGGTGCCGGGGAAGACCTAGACTATCTTACCATGACCAAATAGACCGTGTCTTAGCTGAAGGGCAAGTCAAGAGTCTCCGTAACCGGCGAGTGTGTATGAGACGAACTATGAGAGTGGAGGAAGCCAGAGAGGTATGTAAGGAAAGAACCTGTTGGAACTCTGTACTCTCTGCCTACCCCGCGAGGGAGCTGGCATGATGATATAGATAGATAGATAGATAGAGGATTGATTTTAATAATAAAAAAAAATGTGTCTTTTAAATTATTATATTCAACTGAACCTGTGATCGACATCGTTATATATTTTTTTTAATACATTATACTGTTACTTCAATTTATTTTAGTAATAATATATTGTTATCGATTATTTTCGACTAAAAATCGATACAAAGTGTGTATGTGCAGTCTATGGACTGTTCACTCTAATTAGTCTATGGGACTTTTACAAATGGCCGGCGTACTCGTATTTTTTGTTTGTTGTGCGCGTAAGTACGCTTGTAATTATGTGTTTAGTGACTGAATTTGAGTGAAATTTATATGGATTTGCGTGGGGAATCTTTATCAACCTAAAAACATTTTTGCCCTTGCCTTACGTCGAGTTCAATCATCCTCGGGACGCTGGTTTTGGTGTTAGTTTTTACGAATTTTGTACTAAAGTGATTCTTGTGATATTGAACATTTTTATTGAATTGATTTATGTAATTTTGTGCCCTAAAGTATGTGAGTTGCAAAAGTTAGTTGTGTAATAAAATTAAGATATGATTTCGTGCCTTTGATTTTCGGCGCCGATGCTGGGAAGTCCGTGATTGGTCAGGTAGGACGCCTGTCGGACATGTCCGAAGACGACCGAATCGCTAGGGACGGCCTCATGGCGAGATGAAGCCGGTCCTAAGCTCGGCCCTGAGAAGGGCCTTTCCTTGTTATAGGCGTCGGCTGGGCGCGCGATCCGTGTATCGGTGTGGGCGAGACGTCCGTTCGCTGCGGAGGCCCGGAGAGCACTGGGGAATACAAAACAACGACATCGTGGGCTTTGCACCCGGCATGGGTGTGGGGAATCGGGTTCGGGGCAACGGCCCCCTGTCCGAGGTGTCATACGCCGGCCATAAATATGGCCGGGTCCTTGTGTTGGGACGTAGTGTCACTTGGAGTGGCGGCGACTTGTAGATCCCGCGTGGGGGTCATTAAAGAGTGTTCATGCCGCACTCCGCGACCATTTCTGTCAGGTGGAACCTATGGCGAACCATAGGAATCCCTAAGGCCTTTGTCCGGCAGCGCGATACAGCACCACTAGGAACACCTAGCGGGCGATCAAACGCAACCGGGCTGTTTCAGGTATATAATGTGGGTAGGGAGATTGAAAGAGGGAAGATGGGGCATTAGGGGGTTGGGAAAAGTCAATCCGGTGGTGTGGAAGACGATGAGGGTGATGTGATGTGGCGCTCTTCACACCGCCGTGCAGTCAAGCTCTACCGGGTGAGACTCGTTGGAGAAGCCCAGCAGGCGACCAGCTAGGACGGTGACTTCGTCCAGTCCCTCTTCTGTCTTCTACGGTGTCAAGTCCAGTTTCGTCGCCGCGCACGCGCTCAATCTCCAACGGCAAGCCGTTAGGGCGAACTGCAGTGGGCGGCGGAAGTCAAATCCCCCGGCGGATATCACGTTCCACAGGATCATCGCTGGGCACGGCCCAGTCGCGTGGGTAGGGCCTCCTGGCCGGCGGGCGCGTATGGCGCGTATGGCGCTAGGTTCTGGATATGGGTCCAGGACGATGCCTCGGCACGCGCGAACATGTTGGTGGACAGGCGGCAGGAGAACTCCTCTAGGCTCTCGACTCGTAGATCCCTCTGGATCGTGGAATTTCTCACGTACCTTGGCGCCCGGACGATGGTGCGCAAAGTGGCGGATTGCTGCGTCGCCAGCGATTTGCGCAGCGACGGGCGCAGCAGGGGCGCCCAGACCGGCGCCGCGTTCGTGAGGCGGCTACGGATCTTGTAGGTCTTGTAGACCGCTATCTTCATTCGTAGAGGGAGTCTGGAGGAGGGCACTGGACGGAGGAGTGCGCGGGCGTGTCCCGGCTGCGCGATGATACTGCCTGAAAGTCAAATTCCGGTCAATAGTCTCGTTTAGTTTTTCAATATTTTTCGTCCATCGTGATTCGATTTTAAAGTTTTTTCATCCACAGTTATCACTACATTATTTTTCCAATCAAAATTATAATATTCTAGGCAAAAATAATTACGGCTTGTACGTGGGCTCCTGATAAATAATTTTTTTTTGCTGGGATTCTAGTTTTTAAGCCAGCGGCAAGCAAATTGCGGCATATTTTTTGGGTTGATACTTGATACAGTGATAAATTTATTAATCACAATAATTATATATTTTAAAGAACGCACACCCATACTTTTGTGTTATTCCAGTGTGGCGAATGCGTTTACGAATAACACGCAACAACAAGTGCTACCCTTACTGTGACATTGTTTGTCCGCAACGATTTGATTTAGTGATTCGAATGTAGTGGTGGTTCATACTAGGTAAAATAGGAAACCTGTTACACCTGTTCCTGTTCTAATGAAATAACAGTTTCAATAACCTGTTCCAAAATAACAGTCTGTTCCATCAATGCTAACAATACCTTAGAAACAATGCTATGGAATTATTTCACAAGTTAACGAAAGGAAAACCGTCCTTCATAATTGTACGGGCTTAGGACTGATGGCTTGATTTTTAATAATAATAAAATTAATTTATATTATATATATAGTTAAGCCAAAATAGATATACTTATGAGAAACAATCTGGCGCATTTAAGTTTTCATTTCCTTCTATGTACATTAATCAATAATTTGTTATGTACACTAATCATCTCAATATATACATGCATTAATGAGTAAAGTTTGCTGTATTTACAATATTTAAATATTCTGGTTTAAAAATAACAGCTGCTGTAGTTTTCTTATTTTGCTTTGTAACCTAACCTAACCTTGTTCGCCTTTTATTTAGCATGTTTCCTGCCGCTGAAAACACTCACAGGGAATCGAAGATGCCATGGCATATAACTTCGAACAGCAACTTTATACAGGTTTGGGTACAATTCCCTATGGTGGAAGACACACCATTTTAGAGAATATGCCGGCCTATCTATTATTGGAGCTTCCAAATATCGCTGAATCTCCACAATAACCCGAGAGTGTGCTGTACCTTCAGGCTGGATATTTCGCATTTTTTTCCTCCCTGTAATCCTGCCATATAAGTTTTGTGCTGGTGTTTGTGCTTGCCTGCGGGTTGCTCACTTTTTCTTTAGTGGCATTGTTTTGCCTATTCTGCTCTTGTATTTCAAAAGCATTAATATGCCGTTTGGTTTCCCCTGCTGTTGCCTGGTCAAAATAAAATTTAAACCTGGGATCTAGGAACATGCAGTTGGTAAATGTTCGGCTTTGAGTCAAGCTATTGAACCTGTTCCCAATACCTCCTAATAAGTCTTGCCTCACTTTGTTAACCACCGGCATTAGGTTTTCATTTTCAAAATTGGAAAACTTTTGTGAGACCAGTTGTTATAGTTATTACTAGGAATTTTTCTCTGTTAAATTCTTTTGTGACTTCCTCACATGGCTGCAAAATTTTGCAGAGCTCAATGCAAATTTGCCACTCATCACACTCACACATTATGCTCATGCTTCAATTGATCATGGCACTATTGAGTAGCTGTCTCGTAGCTCTTCACAGCGGTGAAGCTAATTGAAGTTATATCTATAGAGCATCATTGACAATGAGATGTAAGTATGGCTGTAACAAGGGATATGCTTCCATGCAAGTTCTTTCTCAATGGTGTTTTTGATATTACTGCCATTATCTGTCACTGCTTTTAAAATTTTATTGGATAAATTCTACTCTTCACATATTTCCTTCATATGTCTAGCCAAGTTTTTAGCAGAGTGACTTTCTTCCAGAGGAATGCAATGAAGTATGTCTACTTGTTGTACTTCGACTAATGGCCATCATTGAGTCATTCGCCATTGTTGACCAAATGTCGATGGTTATGCAAATCGATTTTACATCATTCTCTAAGCTAATTCTAAGCTCACGTTTTTTTCTTTTCATTGAGTTATGGTAAAGTTAAGTATGGATGGTTAAGTAAAGTATTTGGGAGTAGGTATGATATAATTAGGAAAAATCAATTGTATGAGTTCACGAAAGCCGCGGTCTTCTACCATTCGAAACGGTTGAAAGACTAGAGTGAAAACCTGCAAAAGTTCATTATCTATTTTTTTTTTCTAAATTGCCACGGCGTTTAGGCAAATAGTCCGTAATAGTTTGAAGTCCATATGCCCTTCGCATAGATCCCTGCCTACTACCAGATGTATGAGCAACAGGATTAGGAATTGTGTTAGTGCCCGCATTAATAGCATTTGCAAAATTAGTATTATTAGGTCCAGTAGCTTCAGCAGTATTATCATCACTAAAAGCGGCAGAAGCTACACACGCATCACTTACCGCACTAGAACCGCCCGTCATAGTATCGGTACGGCTCACGACACATATCGTGGGATGTTTTCGTTGTAAACGACCCTCCTTTTCCTATTCGAAGACATATTTACACACTTTTACTACACACGAAACTATTATTTCAATATGTACAAAACTGATATAGTATATGTACACGTAACACAAAATCATAAAAGTTCAAAAGTTTACTTAAATGTTACAGTTTTTTTATTCAACTCAACAACAAAGCAAAATATTCAAATTCACCGCAAAATTGTAAACAAAACTTTTACAAACGTCAAACTTCGAAAACAGTTATTAACAGACTAAGCCGTTCAAAAACTAACACATACAAAACAGACTGTTGAATGTTGATATTAATTAAATTAGGTATTTCAATAACAATGTTTTAAGTTTCAAGTCAAGGGATAATTATTGTTGATTTTTTTTATTTAATTTTCAGCGGTAAATACCCTTATAGTTTTTTGTGTGTGTATCCGAGTGTGTGGACAGTAAACGGGCTGAGAACAAGTGTCACAGTGCAAGTGCTGTCTCTTTCTATTAGCATAAATTAGAAGATTGAAGAGCTAGTTCCAAGCCGTTCCAGTTTCATTTTGTATTCACTATTGTCGTTAGATATACGTTTTGGAACAGATATAGATTTGTCGGTTAACACGGAACAGTTCCATGTTGTTACTTTTAAAAAGCTGTTTTAACCGGTTCCGATATATACGCCTTACTCCTAGTCGAATGGCCTACGCTCAAGCACTCGAGACCAAGCGGGCGGACCAACTAAGGTCGGCCAAATTAAGCTATTTAATGCTAGACACTTAACTCATACGATATAATTAGGATGTTATTAGACATTAGCGGCCTAGACCATTATTATTTCTAATGTCTGGGTAGAAATGCGTAGAATTATTATGATGTATGAATGATTTTGTTCCAAGTGAAAGACGACCTAGATATATATTAAGCAAAGAATAAAAAGGCCTGCTGGTAATAATTCTCACTAAAATATTTATAGTCAGGGTCCTCCAATTCAGCACATAATCTGGTATGATTTACCTGAAATCTTTCCAGTAAGAATCTAAGGTACATAGGCGTTTTTCCATATAGGCAGGCGTCTTGCGCTTAGGGATGCAACATCGTTCATAAAAACATCGATAACTAAATATCGATGTTTTTAAAACTGAAACATCGATGCTCAAATTATCGATGCTTATGAACGATATATCGATGTTTTCTCCATGTTTTTTATTAAATTAAGGACTTGAAATACAGAGAAAAGGTGTTTTCTTATAAAACAATATTGATATATAGATAGATTCATTTTGGTAATCATGATAACTGACAAACAATAAGTTACTTAAAATAATACAGTTATAATGTATTAGGATACGAAGACTGGTAGAACAACAAATTAAACAAATATCAGATAGACAAAGATAATCAAATTTATTATGAGAGGAATTAAACAAAAGTTATTAACTATTTGTTTCTCATTATAGAATTCAAAAATAATAATTTCGATAATTTACTGCCGAGCAATCGGTTTCTTTCTTGAGTAATTACAGCTCCAGCTTCAGAAAATAACCTTTCACTGGGGACAGAAGTTGCAACTATTGGCAAATGTTTCATAGCCAGTTTATATAAATATGGAAATACAGATTTCATGTAGTCCCAAATTTATAAAAAATAATAGGTTTTATATAAAATTCTAATTAGAATTTGAGAAAATCTAGATTTTCCAAAACTCGCGAAGCGCGCCACATTCGCAGATTTTGCTTACACAGTTCCGCCATGCCAAAAAAATGTCAAAAATACGACCTCCCACTGTTGAAGGGCTCAACTTTTACGGCCTCGCATTTCGTCATTCAGTACGCGACGCGAGAGAGAAATGGCGCGACGTGACACAGATGATAGTTGCGTACAAAGAGATGGCGCTGCAATAAAATATTGTTCATTCTTAATGATCGATGTATCGACGTTTTCTTGTAGTTTAACATCGATGTTTTAACAACAATGTTTATGAACGATACCTCGATATTTTAAAACATCGATGTATCGTTTGCATCCGTACTTGCGCTCCGGCTCATCTTTTTTGAAAATAACGCGGAGAGTCTCCATCGCAGACATGATTTGTTGCTGTGTAGCTAGGATCGCCTCCATAGTGGTTATGGTTATTTTGGTAAAGAAAATGGTAAATAAAGGATATATCTTACTCAGAGATTTGACCTGGTTTGTCCCGGAGCGATTGGTTATGGTTGAAATGGTTACGCCGTAAGCTAGATTCACTGCCGCGTGTTCACTGCCACGTTTTTACAGCCACGTGTTCACTAGTTCCACTCGCGGAGGTCCTGCCTTACGACACAAGGCTCGAAGGACCACGATGTACGGGCTTTGGTGGCCGTACAGATGATTTATGAATGGTTCATAAATAAAAGATAAGGTAAGCGATAATTTGGTATATTCACTTAACTTAATTTAAAATGGCATGGTTATGAGCACACGCGAACCGATTGGTGATTGCACGTGTACTAAATGACGAAATGGTCGAAATGGCGCGTGCTGGCGTAAATGCTGACAACGCGTAACGCGATGGACGGTGCTAGGATCTTACAACAGCTGTCAAATTTACGCGTGTCTTACACGTGTCTTTTGAAGGTTAGAGCTAACTAAAAATCATATGGATTTAAAACTAGTAGCGCCATCTATGTATCAGCCTACGAACTTTCAGCTCACCTAATATTTCCGAGAAATCTACTTTAATATCAGTAAAAATCAATGCTAAAGATTAAATTTTTAAATACGCGCCAAAAACGCTGTTTCTGTAATGCGCCGGTCCCAATGACATGTGTGACGTCACACGCTCGTAAAAAGTTAGTTACCTTAAAACAGTGTAGCTGAAGTGAATTTCATATTTTTTCTTCAAATTCATTGGATATAATGGCGTTTAATGCCACAATGTAAAAATAAGTCTATTAATGTCGGGTTTTATAAAACGATATAACATCTTTAATACCTAACCTCTTAATATAGCTTAATTGGAAAGGAAGGATCCCTCACTTCTAGTTTCTAGTTTTACATTTTAAAGTTCCGCAGTATAGTACTCAGCAAGAAAAGAGCAATCATAAATACGTCAACCTTTGGTAAGTTGGTGTTATCAGCTCGCACAAAATTTGACTTCATTATTAAATTCAAAACGATTTTTTTTGTCACTAGTTATAAGATTTATCAAAAGTTATCAGAAAGCTGTTTCAGAAATAGCTCAAAGACCTAATATAACACCCAGAAAACATAAAATGCGAAGTACAATCAGTCGAGAAGGCCATGTTCACTATCGTGTGACGTCACCAGAGATACAACCAATCACATAGCGTTCCTGCCACAGATAAAATTTCTAAAATTATTATGTTTTTATTTCGTGTTATTTGCAAAAAATACACATAAACGTATTTAAAATGAAGTTGTCTCATACTGGACAAAATGGAAGTATTAAATAAATAAAACCTCAATACTTCAGCTTGGCGTATATTCTTAAAAAAATTAGGTACAAGTTCTTGATGAGCGTGCGTGCAAGGGAAAAACGTTACAAAAAATTAACATAAAGTGGGTTGTTAAAATTACAGAATGAATAAATTAGCTATTCGGTAGCATGACTGATTGCATTAAAATATGAGTAAGCGCGCGCGCGAACAGAAGTGAAATACGTTTTTTATCCTATTATCTGTCAGGACGACCACAAGTTTTAGTTAATTTTCAATGTTGTCAAATAGCCTTTTTGCTCCTGGTGGTAAATTCCACCCATGTATTTATTATAATGAATAACATTTCTTACTTTCTGACTGTTTCTCCACGCCGTGTTGTTATTTCTTTCATATTTGATCCAAATTCTGAAGAAATAAGTGTAACATCCCGCCGGTCCCTCCACTTCAGAACGCTGATTCCATCACAAAATTTTGCTGTTGATTCTCCGCGATTTAATTCGCTTTGTACAACATCTTTGGGTGTTTATCTTAGATTTAGAACAGAATACCCTGCATTCAAATATTTTGAAAGAAGTTCCATAATGACTTTGTCAGCATGTCCACTTCCTCCAACCAATGGATCTCCAGCACTAGCATAAACTATAATTTTGAGTACCACACCACATTCATCAGTCAAAAAATATAGTTTAATCCCATCCCATTCCGCTTTCCTTTCGTATACTGGCGAAAAATTATTTGCCCTCGGAGTTAGACCATAGAATTATCGATGGACAAATTCCGTGAAGGAACCTATATATCATCCATCCGATTATTGAAATATCTAACCAAAGGATCAATTTTGGAAAGTCTGTTATTAGTCATACCTGGATCCTCAAAGTTTAAGAGTACGAATTAAGCATTGTCTGTCAGAAGGTCGGGTCAAAAGCGATTTTGTACGCCTAGATATTTGTCCGCCATAAACTGTAGATGAACCAGTCTCATAAGCGCTTGGGGAAGGCACTACATTAACGCTGTAACGGCGGCTGGGTGTATTTTCTTTCTTGTGAAGTCGTTTTTGTGGGGTCTTTGCAGTATCATCTGCATCTTTAGAAAAAGTACCTGACTCCTATCTCTTTTTCAATACTTTTTGTATCATAGACAGCAATCTACAATGTTTCACCTTCTATTAACTGAAACAAAGAAACAATTCAATAATCTCGGACCAGGTTTAGAATATTGCGTAAATCGCCCAATATCGGCCTCACAACGAATGCGGCATGCATCGACACCTGATTTGTGCCGCGCAAAAGTTCGGTCTCTATTCGTCCATATATACTGCCAGCCAGCCTGGCGACCAGCGACTCTAGCCTGCCAAAATAAACCCTGGTTTTGTTTAGTGAGACGCTCGTTGACATGAAAACGAACTGGGTTCCCAGGCAGATGAAGATTGCTCGTAGTAGCACCCCGACGAAAACAGCTATGGAATTAATTGTTGGTGTAAAAGGTGCTCTTTTAAATTGGTTTTAATTTTTTTAATTGAATTGTAATTCCTGATTGGTGGTGGGAGATTATCCAATATTTCGTGGCTAGATACCGAAAGCTGCCACAAAAAGCAACCGTGTAATGTCTAGGGCAAACTAGGCGGGACGCCAGCCGTATTTCACGTTCTGAAAATTCATTTTTTTCTGTACAACCCCAAATAATAAGCAGGCGAAATGGAGATCACGTCAAGATTTCATAGTAAGAAGTTTATTATTTTTAAGGTAGGGTAGAGTGATATGAGGTCTAGAAGGTATTGGGAAACAATGACGAACACATGAATTTTGAACTCGTTGAATCAATCTCTTAGTTTGGCTTAGAGCTCACTTGTAACTATACCCGTTGTCCCTGCGACGCCTAATAGAGCCTCTATCTCTCGATACGTCACATGACGATCTTCGAGAATTAGTTGTCTCACAGCAATGATGCTATCTTCAGTGAAGGCGGATTTTGGGCGTCCTTCGCGAGATTTGTCACTAACACTAGTATGTCCACGCTGGAATTCTAAATACCAGCGTTCGACAGTCCGCAGACATGGGGCTTCATCACTGAACACAGATGTTAGCTCTTCAAAACACTGAAGCCGTGTCATGCCTCTTCTAAAGTTGTAGAAAATTATTGCACGAACATTTTCCTTAGAAAGATTCATTTTCGTACGTAACCTGACAGATTCCAATCGACGCTGTGACTAAACAATAGCATTAATCCTAATACTTTCAACTGTTTTGAGATTCAAAATTTAAACACATTCGAATTTAGAACAGTTCCAAATTCAAAATTGCCGGGAAATATGGAAACGACGGAACTTAAAAGGTAGAGTGGTTGAGGTTCCTCTGCAATATTTTTATTGAGCGACTAAGATCCATTGCGGTCCGTATCCATCACCTCATGTATTGCGGATTGCGAGGCCACCTTCTTGGCCTCCTTCCCCACCTTGACAGGGCAGAAGCTTTGCAGGCCCCGCTCCCTGTCACATGTTCCGCGGACCTTTGGGCGGCTGCACATATTGTTCAGTGCGGAGTTGTCTCACATTGGCTGGCCTTATGGCCAGGGCGCGATAACATTGATCGCTGCGATCTACCTCCGAGTTGCAGTGGGCCCTTAGATAACCCAGCTGTAAGCAGCGAAAACACCGGCTGGGTCTACGCTGCCGACCAGCCTACCGACAATCTCTCATTGGCATTGACCTTTTTGGTCGCTGCAACCGGGCACCGTACCCAAACCGTGCCCAAGCCGGATCGGCCCTCCCGTCTCGCGCCTACATTTTTATTGCCTCCTCGGCGCATCCGCCCAGCCGAGCCACTGCCGTGATCACTTCGGCGCAGGTCACAGAGTCGTCCTGACTCGAGACGCGTAGCTCTGCACTTTTGGTGGGTCTGAAGATATCGACATCGTCGGCCTTTAGTGCCCGTCTCAAGCTGTCGGCCAGTGCCTCCGCCTTTTCTGCAGTGGTCGCTCCAGGCACCTCAAAGTCGCGGGCCCCCGTCGCAGCTTTCCGGACGGCGAGCCTTTCGATTCCCAATCCGTTGAGATCCACCTTGGCTTTGGCTTCGGTCAGCACCGCTGCATAACTGAGCTCTCTCTCATCGGCCCCAGGCTGCAGCGTTATCACCAGTGCAGCCGGACGGGGAGGGCGCAGCTTCGCTGGGCCGGCTTTCTTGGCGGCCTCTGTGGTTTTTCGACCACGTTCTGCAGCAGCGTTCGCGCCCTCCTTGGCAACGTCGCGATTCTTCCTTTTCTTTTTCGCCACCAGTGTCTAGCCTTCGTTGGCTTGATCTCTCACTGGTGGCAACCTACTCGGAGCCGATGCTGCAGGCGTCGCCTTTTTACTGGGACCGCCCTTGCCTTTCTTTGTGTCGATCGGTTTGGCCACTATTGGTCGCGGCTCAGTTCGCGATGGGCCAGCAACTGGAGCGTGCTGTGCCACGGCGAGTACTGCCTCTTCGTTTTGTCGGGCATCAGCAGCAAGCGGCGGGCGGACGCGCTTTTTTGGTAGTAGCCGATCCTCCAGAGCTTCTAGGCGCGCATTTATCATCGCCCCCACCTGGGACTTGAGTGCGCGCGACCGCTCCTCTCATTCGGGGCCGGCTCCATCCTTCTCTGTGCCGCTGTTGTGACAGAGTTGGCAAGGTTTCCTCTGACTGACTACCTCCGTCCTTAGTTCCCCTAGCTCTTTTTGGACCTGTGCCACCTCCGTTAGCAGCTGCGAGTTAGACTCCTGCAGCCGCGAGATGGACTCCTGAAGGTGCGAGTTGATCGCCTGCAGCTTGGCAGTCTCGTTACTAATCGACCGGCCACTTACCGGCGGTCAATGGCCACTTCGACGTCAGCAAGAATCCTACTCTTCTGACGTCTTCTCCTCGACGTCGTTGTTGATGCCTTGGAGACATCGGAGACTCGAGAGCTCGCCCTGACTCCTCAGAAAGCGCCCTCGATCGTCACGTCCCTGCGTTGCCACCGTGGTGGCACCGCCTCGACCTTTCCCTGTAAGTGGGACCTTAGGTGCCGGGAGATCGTCCTCGCCACTCGAGGATAACTCCCCCGGTTTGGACCATAGCACGCGCAACCACGTTTTTTCTTTTGCGCTTTGGCTGAGAGAGCCGCACCGCCGCGTTATTGGTCACCACATCCAACTCGTCAGCGTTATTCAGCAATACTACAGCTAGTTTTGTCACCGAGGGAGGAGCTACTCCTCCGGCGTTAAGACATTTGTGGTCCCCCCAAAATACGATAGGGACCTGACGAGCCCAGAAGGACTCGTGGTGAATTCCCCGACGGGAACATCGCCGTCGGGAACATCGCCGTCGGGACAACCCTGGGTAGCTTCTCTTAAAGGCAATTGGCCTTTTCCATATTGTTTTTCCTACCTCCCGTCTAAAACGCCTCAGTAGTGGCAGGGCTTAGCCCCCCTGCCTTTCAGACCTTTTACTGGATTGGGTCATTTGGGCTCCAACACAACAACCACAAATGCGCCACCTGCTACACCCGACCATCTCCAAAGCGGAGAGTGAGGGGGCAGCCAGGCGCAACCACAACACCGGATGAACCGGGGAACGATAAGGGATGGGGAAGGAAGGGAAGAGAAGGGAAGAAAGGAGGGAAAGGGACAGAAGTCGCTCCTGGTCTCTCCTCAAACGAGGAGTGAGAAGAGTGACCACACACAAGGAGGGGAATAGGAAGGAGGGGAGAGAAAAGGTAAGCGCATGACTGTTTCTGTTATGTCTGTTCAGAAGGATGAGACCAATCGCAGGCGCCAACCACGAGCAGGATACAATTACACTTGCCTTGGGGATCGTCGCGACCGTGCGCTACTCCCAAGACCACGCCAAATTGCTTGCCGGGAGAGACGAGCAAAATGGGCGAGAAGCTATGCCACTGCGCCTCGAAGGACGCGTGTGGTGGGATAGCCTTTCGCCCGACCAATAGTGATACCTAAAAATACAGTTGACTCTACAAGGTCCAACTCTACATCATTCATTTGTACATTGGTTTCTACCTGTCTTACATTTGGCGTAGTAAATTTAATACATTTTGTCTTCTCATTTAGGAGAAGATTATTTGTATTGAACCAATGAACAACCTTAGACACTGCGTTGTTCACATCGTCATAATTAAGCAGCTGTCTTTTAAGATGAATAATCTGCAAACACCACAATGCACAGATTGTCCCCGGCATAGTAGGGTATGCCATTAATATATAACAGAAATAGAAGTGGACCGAGAATCGAACCCTGGGTCATGCAGTCACGGCAGTGCCATGAGACTTTTCCCATTAACATCGACCTTTTGAATTCTATGAGACAAATAAGTCGAGAGCCCTGTCTGTCCCTTACACCGTACCGTATCGAATCCAAGTTATTAGAAATAAGTAAATTGTGGTTGATCAATTGTTAGAAATAAGTAGATTCACATTACTGTGGCAATAATGGTAAATCTATCTGGCCTGTCATGTTATTATCGTTGCTACCAGAGCTCGTAGAATTACCAGTATTTTGGTTATACCACGACATTACGTAGGTTTCTTCTGCTTCGGAAATAGTATTAAAAAGTTTCCCTTTTAAAGGAACTTTTAAATAATCTGGAAGTTTTTATACGTATTGCCATTAAAACAAGAAAAAAAAAATCACGATGATAATCGTGGTCTGTTGATTTTAAAAGTTCTTTTAATTCTTGTCTTTCTCTTCGATAAATTTCTTGACTTTCTATATGCCTATTTAATAAACTTGACGAATCTCCTTTTTTCTTTCCGTTCCGGCAAACTGAAAATTAGATCTTTCTAAATGTTCATTCATTGTAACGCCACGGTCATTTAAATGAAACCCAAAATGATCATGAGGCTAACCAGCCAGTTCCCGACTAAGAGGGGCTCCTCTTCAGCATGGCTATTCTGCGCTCTACTCGGTTATACGCACTTCTACAAGGAGCATTTGTAGCTAGAAACAATGCATCGAGATCATGTCGCTTAAAGTGTTACATACAAACCCTATTATTTTTTCATAACGCGCATTTTCATCTGGCCCTCCATCAACCGTCATGATTACCATTAGTTTTACATATCCATGGTCAATTTTAGCTAACGCTTGAAACTCTTCAGATCCGAGAAGTGGATAAACAATGCTTTCTACTTCGAATAGCGGTGTATCTTGGCCCAGAATATCCAACGGCTTGCGGTTGTCCTAGCATACTGAAACTTATTTTGATACCAGCATAAAGTGATGGTATCAATTTATGCCGCGTAAGGATTACCCTGAGTTATGATCGGACAATTTGACTTTATATTCCATATGCATTAAAATAGGCACTTATTTGCCGCAGTTACACCAAGGACTCGAGCTTTATCATCTTGAAATATAAGAAATACTTGATCTGCTCCAAGAATTGATGCTACGTTCTCTAAATAATGGATCATAGTTTCGGCGAAACTGCTATCTAAGTGGCTTTTGTGATGATTAGTCTGTACCTGAGTAAGCGTAATAGGAACTGTCGACATGTCTTCGTCCCTCTGTGGAATTGTGGCTTTTGTGGTGATCAGTCAGTGCCCGAGTGAGCTTAACAGGGAGTGTCGACATGTCTTCGTCCCTCTGTGGAATTGTGGCTTTTGTGGTGATCAGTCAGTGCCTGAGTGAGCTTAACAGGGACTGTCGTCATGACTTCCCCCTCTGTGGAATTGTGGCTTTTGTGGTGATAAGTCTGTGCCCAAGTGAGCCTAACAGGCACTGTCGACATGTCTTCGTCCCTCTGTGGAATTAGATGTTTTTGGAAGCAAACTGAGATATGTCCCACCTACTATGTAATTCTTGTATGAGTTTACCAATAGTTTTAACACTGCGAATAGATTTCGTTCGTCCTCTATCGTACGACATTTCTAATTCTGGATTTTTTTCTGGATAAGGATCTCTCTGTTTGTTTTGGGCAGATGCATTTTGAATCTTACTCTTTAAAGATTGTTTGGCTACTTTTAATTCTTCGCGTAACTTAACGACCTGTTCATCAACTTCAACACCGCTTATCTTTAGCAGAATACAAAGCATTCAGATTTTTTTTGTAGAAGATCTATCTTCTATCTATCTATCTATATCATCACGCCAGCTCCCTCGCGGGGTAGGCAGAGAGTACAGTTCCAACAGGTTCTTTCCTTACATACCTCTCTGGCTTCCTCGACTCTCATAGTTTGTCTCATACACGCTCGCCGGTTACGGAGACTCTTGACTTTACCATCAGATAAGACTCGGTTTATTTGGTCGTGGTAAGATAGTCCAGGTCTTCCCCGGTACCTGCATCCTTCCACTTTCACATTGTATATCTGTTTTGTCATTTTTTCCTCTGGCATTCTTTCTATATGCCCGAACCAACGGTGCATGCCCTTTCTCATCTTTACACCGATACTATCTTTCATACCTACTCGCTGTCTTACTATGCTGTTGCTAATGCGGTCGGTCAGCTTCACTCCGCACATCTGACGCAGAGCTCGCATTTCTACCGCATTTATCCTACTTTCATTCTCCTTCTTACATACCCAGCTCTCGCTACCATATAACAGCGTTGGGACAAGAACTCCGTTATGTATGGCCAGCTGCGCCTTATGGCTTAAGTGCCGGCTCCCGAGTAGCTTTCCTATCGCACCATTCACTCTGTTCCCTGCACTCACTCTTCTCTCTATGTCAGCGGTGTATTTCTCATCCTTACTGAAGGCGCATCTAAGATATAGAAACTCATTCACTTGCTCCAGCACATCGTTACTAACCACAATCCTTACATTCGTTCTGGTTTTTTCCCTTTCAAAACCATAATCTTGTTTTTCTTCACATTCAAGTGTAAGCGATTGATCATGCAGTCGTCTTTCAAAACTGTGACTAGTGTTTGCAGATCAGTGGCTGTTGGCGCTATTAAAACCGCGTCATCTGCATAAAGTAGATGGTTTACCACTAAGTCACCCATTTGTACACCTTCATTCATCGCTTTCAGTCTTTGAAGACTTAGAACATTAGAAATATTATAAATATTTAAACAATTACCCACATTTTTTTATTTATTTAATTTTATATTTTGTTCTATCTTGTACTGTTGTAATTAATTTTGTTAGATTTTAGTTTACAAACAAACACATGTAAGTACAAATAGTGGTGATGATGACTATATATTCAAGATCCCACTGTTGTTGTGTTTACATAAGTGAGTATATCAGTGTTCCTACATACTAGCTTGGTATATATTGTGTACTACCCCTACCGGCAATTTAATTTAGTTTAATTTTAAATTATGTTTCTCAGTAAGTGAATGTAGATTCTTATGAGAAATAAAGTTCTTTAACCACAAATATAACACCAAAAAATCAGGATAATATATCTACTCAAGCACTATTACAACTATTTAAATTAAAATTATTAACTTTTTTTACGTAAAAATAGAGCGATTTTTTGTAATAATAGCCTCCTAGGTTACATAATTGAGGAGCGTTTTCACAAAGCGAAATATTTTCAAAAATGTTTTTTTCAGTACGCGGTTTTTATCATTTATTTTTTTTCAGGTAGGAAAATGAATTTATCAAATGTGTTAATAATACTGGCACCTATTCATCAAATAAAATACATTGTTTTTTTTATACCAGGTTCTTTATCAAAACCGTTAATCAGAATCACGAATTTTCACAAAAGCGAAATATCTGCATATTTCTCTTAATATTTATTACCCGTAATTTGTAATTATTTTTTATTTAATGCAATAACTTTATAGTAGTTGTTCAATTCGTCAAACGCACGTCTTATATCATCACTTTAATTCACAGGAACTGAATTGGCGGTAAGCATTTCGTCATAAAACTTCTGCTGAGCCTCATCGTCCAGATCACAAAAAGCTAGCAGCTTTTTAACATCTTCATTTTTCTTTGCAGACACCATCATTTTCAGTTTTTATTTTTTTGTGATTTTTCGATCAAAGCATCCATAGATTTGCGTTGACGTGCTTTGGATGACTGGTCTCGGCGATAAGCAAGAGTCCAGGAAGATGTGGCCGGCCCTGGGTTTCATCTTTATGGGTTTCTTGCACACACAGAACGTCGCAGTGCGTCGTGCAACATAACTAAAAAAGTATTTCTTATTAGTCCTGTGAAAAACCCTCGATGTTAATAGAGACTACACACAGGTCTGGCTTTAGGACTAGACTGGTGGAGTTTGCCATCGTGGTGAAAGGATTGACCAATTAGCATAGAAAACTTGCCAATTGTTACCAGGTTGCGCCGGACGTATAGGGGAATATAAGATAGGTCACTCGGGGAGGCTTCTTTTATACATGGACAAGACTGTTTGGGATTATCGTATCTGTGTTTTCTGTCATTTAGTTCTCTTCTGAAATGTTGCCGCATCTGCTCAACACGATCGTAGCTGAAAATGCGTTCCGTTGCTGTTGCAGTGAAGTCCTGCCTGGCAGGTGTGGTGAGTGGTCGGGCAATCAAGAAATGAGGAGGACTAAGTGGTTGCAAGTCATTGGGGTCTGTGGACATAGGTGTTATAGGTCGCGAGCTAAGGACAGCTTCAATTTGTGCTAACATTGTACTCAACTCCTGGTATGTGAGATTAGCATTGCCTACGACACGACGTATGTGGTACTTACAGGACTTGATTCTTGCCTCCCACAAACCACCAAAATGAGGCGAAAAGGGGGGGGGGGGGTTGGTCGATATATGTGAATTTTATTGAATTATCAGTTGTAAAATTAAGAATGACATATTTACTATCGTTTAGAAAATTAGAAAACTCTTTTGCAGCCCCTACGAAAGTCGTTTCGTTATCCGAAAAAAAAATATGCAGGTTTACCACGCCGAGAGAGGAACCTTTTTAATGCGAGTAAATTTGATTTAGATTAAACTTGTGACCAATTCTAAATGTATTGCGCGTGTTATAAAACATACGAATAAACAGATATAGCATTTTTTTAAGTTCGCGCCTAGTCCTTTGCGACTTAAAATGAACAATGGTCCGCCATAATCTACACCGCAACGTATAAACGGGTATCCTTGTTCGATTTTCTCATTAGGTAGGTTACCCATTTGTACTTGTAAAGCTTTAGCTCTCATCCGTGTGCAACGCAAGTGCGGACTGTTTGTCTGGCTAGGCCTCTTACGGCCGTTCTCAATAACGTATCTATCATTAGCCGCAGCTAGATATCGAAGATAAGAGAAACGATGTAATCTATCTCTTACTGCTGACTCAATATCGACATTACGTTATGCTTACTTTAGCCTAAGGATAGATAACGTTTCCTCTCTTTGGTTACAGAGGCTCTCCGAAGCGTTTTATTTTTGCCTTTTACCTAAAAACGATTACATTTTAAGATAAGATAATATATGTTATTTCCATTATTCAAATGTATAATTGACTACTGTTAAACTTATACAAATAATAACTCAGAATATAAAGAGAATTTTTATAACTTGGGTAACATAAACTCCTTTACTCGCAAGCAATAAAACGTAATATTTTTTGAAGTGACAGCAAGCAACGTATTTTTATGATTTGCAAATTAGGTACTATTAACTTAACATTACCAAAATTCCAACGCTTTAAGAAGAAAGTCTGTGTAATATTGCGGAACAGTTATCTGTAAGTCCTACTGATTTTACTATTAGTGATTAAAGTATACGAACAGTTTTGTTGTAAATATGCCCTAAAATATTTTGTATCTACAGATGAAGTCTAAGACCTCTTGGTAAGGATAAAGTGATGTTTCTACTTGACCTGGTTTCTAAACGAAAGGTGCTTCACTATAAAAGCAACAAACGCGGCAAATAATAAACAAAAAGAAGAAGCATGGAAATCTATAGAGCACGAGTTTAGTGCTATGACGGGAGTGATGCGGCGTCCTGACTAGCTTCGCCTCAAGTGGGAGAATTTAAAAAAACGGCGTGGAAGCGGCATGCTTCTCATAAGGCAAAACAACCTGAAGGTTTGTTATCGAATTTTGATAAAGTGCTTATAATAGTTCATTAATTCAAACTTTATAATGATCATTATTGTTTGCAGACAGGTGGTGGTAAGGCCCGTATTCCACCAAATGAAACTCTTGGTCGTGTAGCATCCTTGTTAGGTGCTACATGTAGTGGTGACACTGTTGAATTTGGTGGTGATAGCGAATATGTAATAGATCCCCAATTTGCCACTGTGTAAGCGATGGACCGTGAGCTTTTTCCAGCGGTTCTAAATGAGCATAACAATGATGGTGTCGTAGTAGATGGTCATAATAGCGGTGGAAGTGGGAATGGTGGTTCAAAAATACCTAACAAATTCGTATTTATTACTCCAAAAAATGCCTGTGAGTTACTTTTATTTCATAAAAAAAAATATTACTTCATCTTTATAATTGATGATGATAACGACACTGGTAGCGTTGTACATGTGATAGACAAAAGGTGTCGTATTCATTATACTTTACTACTTTCAGTGAACAAGAGACGCATACTCTCAGAAGCGAGCTTTTACTCGTCTGTTGCCCTTGGAAGTAGCTGATAACATTTTTTTGTATGATTTCATCTGTAAGTGCGGCTAAGGGAAAAACCTTTATAAGATTAAATAAAAATCTAAAAAATGCCTATAATGCGAATTTATTTTATTTTTTGATAGAAATTGTAAACAGTAGAATAATAGAAGGTAATTAGTACTGCCAGGTCTATTGTAAACTTGTAGGTAGGTTGAAAATGTGGAGTGATGGACATGGCAACACACCATTTAAGCCGCAGGGCGGGCCCAGCTATACTTAAAGTCTGAAAGAAAACACACCTATGATTATAAATAATGTTAACTTAGGTACTATTTATTGTATCACTATGTAGTCGGGCATTTTCCCGCCAAATCGCGGCGTAGCGCGCGTGTTTAAATATTCGCGCCAAAATTACACTTTCCGTAGATCGGGTACCGTCACCAATAGATAACCCACGACCCCACCCGTTTAGAGCCCCTTGTTTAGAAGTTTCCTGCGTCTTACCACTTCGCGCAACAAAACGAGTGAACTAGTCGCCCGCGTTTTACTATAAAAAAGGTATGACGAGTTTACTCGTTTCCCGAAAAGAATGTGATACCTACATGCTACTCGTATATGCATTCATATGTAATTTAATGATTATTTGTATTTAAAATGGAACTTAATTACCTCTATCTCTATCTATATCATCACGCCAGATCCCTTGCGAGGTAGGCAGAGAGTACAGAGTTCCAACAGGTTCTTTCCTTACATACATCTCTGGCTTCCTTCAGTCTCATAGTTCGTCTCATACACGCTCGCCGGTTACGGAGACTCTTGACTTTTCCTTCAGATAAGACTCGGTTTGTTTGGTCGTGGTAAGATAGTCTAGGTCTTCCCCGGTACCTGCATCCTTCCACTTTCACATTGTATATCTGGTTTGTCATGCTTTCATCTGGCATTCCTTCTATATGCCCGAACCAACGAAGCATGCCGTTTCTCATCTTTACACCGATACTATCTTTCATACCTACTCGCTTTCTTACTTCGCTGTTGCTAATGCGGTCGGTCAGCTTCACTCCGCAGAGCTCGCATTTCTACCGCGTTTATCCTACTTTCATTCTCCTTCTTACATACCCAGCTCTCGCTACCATATAACAGCGTTGGGACAAGAACTCTGTTATGTATGGCCACCTGTGCCTTATGGCTTAAGTGCCGGCTCCGCACCATTCACCCTGTTCCCTGCACTCACTCTTCTCTCTATGTCAGAGGTGTATTTCCCATCCCTACTGAAGGCGCATCCAAGATTAATTATCTATTAAAATAATTATTTATCAGTTCTTGCCCAGTGATTTGGCTGACCTGAAGAAGTACATACAACTTCAGAAACATCAGCTTCTTCAATAAGCACCTCCACTTCAGGATCCACATCATTTAAATTATTTAACCTATAAATGTTATGTAAAACAGATGCCGCAATAATAATCGCTTGTGTGGTATCCAAAGCTAGAGGAATGTTTAATGACAGCACAGTGAAGCGCCTTTTCCATACACCAAAACATCTGAAAATTTATAAAAAAAATCGATTACCAATACATCAAGTAAGAATCATTGCAACTTGAGGCTGTATTCTTCGATTTGCATAAATTATATCTATCTGTATCATCACGCTAGATCCCTTGCGGGGTATGCACAGAATACAAAGTTCTTTTTTTACAGACCTCTCTGGCTTGAATAAATTGATGTTAACATTTTTATTATTCATTAAAATATTTGTTAATATATATGATAGAGCTATATTAAAAAATAGATAACCGTTCTATAGTGTTTATCGTCTTTATATGTGCCTTGTTATAGCGATTATCTGCTACTGACACTGGGTCGAGTATCGGGGTTAAAAGGAATGAGGTGCAATGCACTATCCCCAATAAGCCATCGGTTACCGAAAGCACCATCTTCACATTGAACTGATAGTCAGAGATGTTATATAGGCTCTTTCTCTAAAAATATTACTGTCACGCCTATATTCCCCAAGCGCGGGTGTCAGAGGTGTACTGAGTACATTAACTTTTTGCCGACGATGTTAGATCCCATGTAATAGGCTCCGGCTCCGGTATGAGTACCGGGAAATGTTCGTTAAAAACTACATATGTCCGACCCAGGATTTAAACCCACCACGTGATCACAAAGCGAGGCGGATTGCCACAGAACCAACGTGACAATTAGTAAAAATATTACCATTTTTATTAAAAATACACTATCTACTTTCTTTTTAATGAAGAATTATTAAATATAGTGGAATCATGCGCAGATCTAGGCCAACCAGCAACGGTATTCCTAAATAATAAATTTGCATTACAAACTGCCTGAACGTTGATTGAAAATATGCCTTTTCTGTTTCGGAATTCTTCTCCTACGTTTGAATCTTTCAAAAAAATAATCTTATATAGATTATGACGAAACCTTTTATTGTACACCAACATAATCACAATACAATATAACAGGACAGTACAAAGAAAATAAAATATAGATGTATGAAGTGGTAGTACAATTGGCGGTCGTATTACTAGAAGCAATCTCTTCCAGATCACTAAAGTGAGCTATAGAGATAAATAGGCACTTGGTGACGTACACTGTCATTGCAAAATAATGGCATTATGTTAATAATATAGAATTCTAGGAAATCTAACGATGTAATAAAATCCATTTTGTGTATTCTCAAACATTTTTACGTACTGGGGGTACAACCCCGTTATAGCTCGATACACATCAGCTACAATCCTGCTGGCTGAAGCCTTTGATACTCCGATAAAGTCAGCAACAGATACAAGCATTGTTCCTAATGCGTATAATTGTAGCGTCAGTGAAATTTGGTGTAACGGTGATATTCCTAAAATATAAATTTATTAGTAAGAAATACTTTTTAAAGCTAGCAAACGTTTCAAACTCAAAAAACATTTTTGTAAGAATACGTAGGCCAAAAATAACACATTTTATTTGATCATATAGAATATGTAAACTAACCGGGAAGACGTGACCCTTAAGGATAGTATTATTTTTTGTAGCTGGAAATGATGAGGATTATCCTAGAGGAGACTGAGCAATGGACTGTATAATAATTTAGACACGCGTAACAAGGCAATTAAATATGTGTGCTTCTAACGGCGGACAATGACGCAGTGCTTTGCTGTGGCTGTTATCGCCCCCGCCATCCCCGTCCCGCGTCCCGCGGCCTCCCTGCCCCATGGTGATGTATCAACTGTAGTGGAATTGACGGAAGATTTATTTAATCTAAATCTATAAATGAAGTCCGATTCTGAGAGCCTCGTTGCGTGGTTTATCATGGTATAAACTTTGGGATCTTCGTATTCTTCTTGTTCCAAATCCGACTCATCACATGTGCCTTCAAATATTTCATTTTCGCTTTTATCAGTAAATATGGAACTCATTGTGTTGTGTTATAAAATCTTAGCGAGGGATTTTTAATATCCGCCGATTTTGAAAAATGAGCAAAAATCTAACAACTGAGGTTTTGTTCTATCTGAAGATGGCAGTCAAAGTAATATTGAAACGCTTTTCTTATTTTTTGTATGAAATAACCTATCTGTGTGTGTGTGTGTGTGTGTGTGTGTGTGTGTGTGTGTGTGAATGATGTACGCTGTTGGCCGCGAGGCCTTTACAGCTTCACCGGACTTAAAGGCGAGCGTGCAACCACTACGCTCTAGCCAGCCAGAAGGGCAAGAGGCGACATACTCGAGGGCGCCTCGAAGAGGTGCCCTCGGTTGGGACAGTCGCTGTAGGGGGACGGGTGCACTACTAAGTGCACCAGTCAACCGCCGGCTATGGGAGGGGATCTACTACTACGTCGTCGTCGTCGCCCGTATTCTGAGCGGAAAGAAGGGATGACAAAGCATCGGGGGGGTCGATAACCTATCTATGGTTACAGATTGACCCTCCGAAAGATAGCTAAAAGTTATGGATAGAAATTTCTATCTATCTTTGTTTATTGAAACAGTTATATGAGCAGATAGCTACTAGGGATAGATAATTTCACTGACAGTAAACGTTAGATAGGTTATTGAAAACGGCCGTAAGAGGCCACCAGCTTTCTCTGATCGTGGCCAGCAGCAACTGAGGCCCGGCATGAAGTAAAACATGCTGGTGAAGGAAAAGAAGCCGAGTATATTTGTGTTAACAACACAATGGCAGTGGAGTTTCTTTTCGTACGAGAATGTCTCATAGTTAATTAGTCGACTTCCGACTCTAATTGAACTATATTGGTCTAAAAACACATTTAAACTAGAAATGCTACGTGAACATTTTGCAGACGAATTATATTTTAAATCATTAAAGATTTGTGGAAATGATTGTAGAAGCCTAGTAGAATTATTTAATTCATCAACCGATAATGGACCAATAGTTCGTTGTGATCTTATTTATTACGACAATTGCAAATAGCCAGAAGCCAGAGAGGTATGTAAGGAAAGAACCTGTTGGAACTCTGTACTCTCTGCCTACCCCGCAAGGGATTTGGCGTGATGATATAGATAGATAGAATTGCAAATAAAACTTTTACTCATTCAGTGCGCTATAAAAAATTAAATTTATTCTTGATTCATAGCAAGAAGAAGATTCCAAATACATTCCTAAAACGTATTTCTCAAGACGCACACATACACGTACAAGTTTCATTGTTAATTGGGGTATAAAAGTGCTTTAAAAAAGGGTAAAAACCTTTAAATTTGAAAGTTTGGTTTTCGTTTTGACATTATGAAGCAATTGTCTAATCGGGGTGTCTGAGGTCTTGCGTTTATTATGTTACACCTTGTATAATATTAGATAATCACTTATTATTTAAGTAAAAAACTAAACATTAACTTACAACACTAACTTGTACTTCAATAACAAACAACTGAGCAAACAAATTCAATGGGAGCGATGGCTTTTCATGGTTATTCAAGTAGATAATTTAAACTTTACTGAACAATGTAACTTGTACTTAAAAATAAAAAGAAACAATGACACATTGAGGCAAACAAATTCAATGGGAGCGTTGGCTTTGCATGGTTAAAACCATACCTACAACCTTTCTAAAGAAAGTTTTGATAAATACTCTCATAACTTGTTGTTTTAAGTTTCAAACACGACTAAATTTTCATGTGTTAGTTGGCTTCTTACTTTACTTTTAATTATATTCATGCAAGAGAACGCTTGCTCGCACGAATATGTCGATCCGAAGATGGTCAGCACTCCAAATGCCAACTTCTTCACCTCATTGTGGAAATCTGGAAGACGTCCTTGCGTCGAATATAAGTGCCTCAACTCGCGGCATTTCTTTTAAAGCTGTCCACTTTTGTTGCGTTACGAACATAAATTTCTGGACCTCTGTAACTCTTTTCCTTTTAAACTCTGTAAATTTTCCACTCCACAAAGCTTTACTTTTTAAATCGATCAATTGCATTTCTAGAGATCCAGTATCAACTCCAAGTGGCTCAATGTGGATTTTGTTACTATTTGTGTTGAGAGGATTTACTATGAATTCTAGAGTGGTTTTGTTGGTTGGTTGCAAATTCATCTTTAATTATTTTTTACTTTATAACTATGCTGGAGTAATTCTTGTCAACAGTTGCACTAGTTTTATCGCGATATTGCTTTAGAAATTGAAAATAAAGTAATTTACCTCCCTGAATATCTTCTGCAAAAATTATTAATTTTTCTTCGAAACAAACCAATTCTTTTAGAATTTATATATATATTTTTTATTTGTTAGTGTCATATATAGCCACTTATTGTGATCTGGTCTTTGTTATATGTATTATGTCTGTCCAACTGTAAGGAGATTGGCTCAAAAGGACTTATTGATTTACTTATTTCCCGTTTTGGGAATATGTTGTTTAATAATTTATTATTTTCGTTGCTGGTGCAGTCATCCGATGCGGTCGTCGCAGCTCTACGTCTTCAGTGGATCGTCGCGTATGTCCAAATTACGTATGTGAGTACTTACAGTTTTTTTTTTACCTTCAATTTAATTTTAGTATTTTCACTACGTCTCTTCTTTTTCTCAACTGTAGAGGGGTTGGGATCTGTAAGAGTAAGTGTTTTCCCTTTTCCAGGAACATCTATCGGCGTCACCACCACCTGCGCTGCTTTCTCTACGTTGATTTTATTATACCTACTCCCGTGGATCGATATAATCAACGTAGTGCGTGATAAACTAGCCCCACAAATGGGGTATCCAGAGATAGGTCTAGTCGAGGCGATCACAACGGTATATAAAACAAGGTATGTGTCTATAGAAAAGTTTTGAAAAATCGAATTTTGGAAGTGCCAAAAATACTGAGTTCTTAGATTTACGCGAATATTACACATGAAATAAAACTATTTTTTCGGATTTTATCGCGGTTTATTTTGATTTTTAAGTTCCCGACGTTTCGAGTGCTTTGCAGCACCCATGGTCACGGGAAGGACTGAGGTGTTAGACGTCCAAAAGGCATAGTTGTTCCGGGGTACCCTCAAACTTCTTAATTATTTTTGTTTTTGTTGGTCCGATCTGAAGAACCTAATAAAGAACAATCTAATAAAGAAACACTCCGAAACATTGAATCTGGACGTCAAATCACTAATACCTTCGTGCGCAAAACCACCACAGTTGTATGGGCTCCCAAAAATTCATAAATCGAATGCTCCCCTACGTCCAATTGTTAGCCAAATCGACACACCAACCTACAGATTGGCTCAGCACGTAGCGAAAGTGCTCTCGCCACTCAGAGGACACACAAGAGCACATGTTAAGGATTCATACCATTTTGTTAGTGAGATCAAAAATCTACATCTCACTGACACTGAAACTATGGTCAGTTTCGATGTCCAGTCACTATTCACATGCTTACCTGTACAAGACTGTGTCGAAATTGTAGAAAGGAAACTAGCGGAGAACAACATGCCAGCGGAATACTCAGAACTATTGAGACACTGCCTTACATCTGGCTACCTACTGTGGAAGGAGCAGTTCTACAAGCAAGTAGATGGTGTGGCGATGGGCTCCCCTGTATCTCCCATTGTTGCCGATATATTCATGGAAGACTTTGAGGAGACAGCCCTTCCTACCTCACCTGTAAAGCCAAGTTTCTACAAGCGGTACGTAGATGATACTTTCACAATATTACCATCTGACAAAATTAATGTATTCCTTAATCATCTTAACTCCATTAACCCTAAAATTCAGTTTACAATGGAGTTGGAGGCAAACAATTCCCTAGCTTTCCTAGATGTCTCAGTAATCCGTAACCCCAACAACACCTTAAGCCATACGGTTTATAGAAAAAAGACCCACACTGATAGGTACTTAAACGGTGAATCTCACCACCATCCATCACAGTTAGCTACTGTGGGTAAATCTTTGTTTCAGAGAGCACAAGGGATCTGTGACAAGAAACATCTGGCTGCCGAGCTTCAACATGTCAAGCAAGTCCTGCACGACAATAAGCTTCGAGTCCCACGCCAACGTCACAGTGACCGAGTGAAACCAGCCACAGTCGAGCGTCTCCCTGCTGTACTACCTTACATAAGAGGAGTCACAGACAAGATTGCCTACATCTTGAAGCGTGCTTCAATTAAAACATTTTATAAGCCGCCAAAGAAGATCAGTCAGTTTTTACCATCTGTCAAGTGTCACATCCCTCTTCAAGATGCAGGAGTATACAAGCTTGATTGTGAATGTGGTCTCTCTTACATAGGACAAACAAAAAGACCAGTAAAAACTCGAGTTAAAGAACATATAGCTGACCTAAAACACCGTCGCTCAAAGAAGTCTGCAGTCTGTGAACATGTCCTTGACCGCACCCGCCATAACATCAGATTTGATAGACCACAAATCCTCGTGAAAGAACACCGATTCCTACCAAGGATGGTTCGCGAGGCTATTGAAATTAAAAAACATCCTAATTTCAATAGAGAAGATGGCTGGGTGCTTCCATCGTCTTGGGATCCAGTAATTAATATAATCAAATCTAAAACCAAGCATAACACTGCAAGACCTCAAGACACCGTGAGCTCATTCTGCGTAGATCGGACCAACAAAAACAAAAATAATTAAGAAGTTTGAGGGTACCCCGGAACAACTATGCCTTTTGGACGTCTAACACCTCAGTCCTTCCCGTGACCAAAGCACTCGAAACGTCGGGAACTTAAAAATCAAAATAAACCGCGATAAAATCCGAAAAAATAGTTTTATTTCAAGTGCCAAAAATGTTCAATGTATGAAAAGTTTGAAAATTTTCTATGAAAATTCGTCGGAAAAGCGTGTCAATATGTTGGGCTAGTTAAGCCGCTTCAAACAATATATATATATTGTATAGTCCCAGACTTTTAGTGTGAATAGAAAATGCAAATTTCCCTTGTTTTACTAGTCACCACTATACCTCGGTGTTTTTGGATTTTCACAGATGTTCGCGCTAGCCCCACAAATGGGGTATCCAGAGATAGGTCACAACGGTATATAAAACAAGGTGTGTGTCGATAGAAAAATTTTGAAAGTGCCAAAAATGTTCAATGTATGAAAAGTTTAAAAATTTTCTATGAAAATTGGTTGGGAAAGCATGTCAATATGTCGGGCTAGTTAGGCCGCTTCAAACAATATATATATTGTATAGTCCCAGACTTATAGTGTGAATAGAAAATGTGTTTCGCAGATGTTGGACGAGACGGACCGCGAGCAAGCGTTCAAACAGCTTCCCCGTTTCGTCCAACAGCACGATGGGCCGATACGCCGAGGGCGAGTAACCAGAGTGCCCCTCTTTTTTTAACAGGACGAGCCTACTCGTTTTCCACGCCGTAGGGAATCCCAAAAAAAGGTCCTCCATTGCCAGGGCCCAGACCCTGGCAGGAATGCCATCCGTTCCGGGAGCCGTCTTTTAAGCACGAATGACCGCGACCACTGTATTGATATCGTCCGATAAGACGATCTTAGCATCGGTGTTAGCATCTTCAGTCGTCCGGTGACCGGCAATAACTGGCGGCTCATGTTCTCCACAATCCAGAAACAGAGTTGCCACCACGTCTTCCAGTAAGCTGGCATAACCTGAAATGACCCAACCTAACTTCCGTGTTTTTGTGGTAGGGGCTATTTAGTAAACGAATTAAACCTTCGTTTAAGAATTCCCGAGTTCGTAAATTTGTCCGCGCCTAATAAGTCTATTTGATTAGGTGAATAGAACTTCGGGTCAGCCAGGTGAACGTTATCGGATATGCAAATGTGATGATTATTTCCCAATGAACGTAACTGAGCCGTAATACGCGTCAGACCTAGACAATTAATGCGTGTGCTATATGAATTTGTTTTAGATTTTAGCCGGAGTTTGCATGATTCGTGTAGATTGCGTGATGCAATTGCCTACGCCTGTGATTTGTACAGTGGACTGTATTGATGTAATAATAAGTATTTTACATAATGAATCGGATATAAAACTGTGTTGGCTCCCGGTATCTAAACTCGTACGAATTGTGACGTACTTATTCCTTCTATCTATTATTTCTACCAAAGCTGTTGATAACAATACCTGGTCATCAAAATAAAGCGTACTAGCTTTGTGGGATGCGGTTTGTTTCATGCGTGAGTTTGTGGAGTCTACACTTGGATCGCGCTGTGCGACAGCTCGACATATTGATGCACCAGTGTCCACACGTTCATTGTGTATTAATGTATTGTGTTTCCGATTACATATCTTGCATTGTAATTACTACACAGGTAATTCTCATTAACGTATTTTATTCTATCACCCATTGCTAAATTGAGAAACGCATCACATGCATAAAGTGTGTCATTCGCTTGGCACAGAATACATGTATAGCGCTTTGAACCTTGTGAAGATATTGATGACTTTTTATGAATACCCTTTTGTAAAGTGACGTGACTTTGTGTGTATTTTTTGTTGATTCGACAGAGATGCCTTCTTATTGCTTGCATCTACGTGTTTACCTTGGGTTACTTGAATTGTCTCTAATACGTCGGCTCCGTCCTTGAGAAATTGAATTAAATCTGACAACGACAACTTTCCGTTATTCTTTGGTGTAAGTATCTTTAGTACTTTTATGTGCTTCCCACTGTCGTTCAGTAGATGAATCTAATTTTATGATGATATTGTAGGTAATTAAAGTATCCCATGTGTCGGTAAGTTCGCCTTAAGTTTTGAGAACACGAATATTTCTCAAAATCGTGTCGATTAATTTTCGGATTTAAAATGCCGATTTCTTAATAATCGATTGCGCAGAAAACAAAGCCTTAAAATGGTTATATACTAATAAACGATTGTTATTATATAGATTTTCTATTAACTTCCAGGCCGGTAAGTAGTTATCAACAGAACATTTTAAGTATTTTATTATTAGTGACGCGTTCCCTGTTGGTACTGAATGTAAATACTGAAATTTCTGAATGTTGTTTATATCTTTACGATTATGAATAACGGATAAATAAGTATCGCAAACTCGAGCCATTGATCATACGTTCCGTCAAACGAGGCAGATAAATAGTGGGTAGCTTTATCGTAGATTTCTGACTAGTCGTTAGTGTAGAAGAATTATCGTTGTGAATAAGTCGTGGGCCGCGTGTACAGCGCGGTCGCAGCGGCGCGGGACGTTGCAGCGACACAGGTCGCGGCGGCCGCGGAGGCGACGCGGATCGCGGAGGTCGCGGAGGCGACACAGGTTGCAGAGGAAACGGAGGCGACTCGGGTCGCGGCGGGCACGGAGGCGACTCGGGTCGCGGTTGTGGCGCGGAGCAGGGGTCGGAAAGTCGGCTATACAGTCAAAACAGTTTTTTGGTCACGCCACCTCATATCGTTAATCCTAAAAAAAATAGGACCAATTAGTTATTAGGTTATTCGCTAGATGTCACAACAGAACCGATTAGTATCGGTAGAAGATTGACTTTAATAATAAAAAAAAATGTGTCTTTTAAATTAATATATTCAACTGAACCTGTGATCAACATCGTTATATTTTTTTTTTTATTCCATTAAACTGTTACTTCGATTTATTTTAGTAAAAATATTGTCATCGATTATTTTCGACTAAAAATCGATACAAAGTGTGTATGTGCAGTCTATGGACTGTTCACTCTAATTAGTCTATGGGACTCTTACAAATGGCCGGCGTACTCGTATTTTTTGTTTGTTGTGCGCGTAAGTACGCTTGTAATTATGTGTTTACTGACTGAATTTAAGTGAAATTTATATGGATTTGCGTGGGGAATCTTTATCAACCTAAAAACATTTTTGCCCTTGCCTTACGTTGAGTTCAAACATCCTCGGGACGCTGGTTTTGGTGTTAGTTTTTACGAATTTTGAACTAAAGTGCTTCTTGTGATATTGAACATTTTTATTGAATTGATTTATGTAATTTTCTGCCCTAAAAGTATGTGAGTTACAAAAGTTAGTTGTGTAATAAAATTAAGATATGATTTCGTGCCTTTGATTTTCGGCGCCGATGCTGGGAAGTCCGTGATTGGTCAGGTAGGACGCCTGTCGGACATGTCCTAAGACGACCGAATCGCTAGGGACGGCCTCATGGCGAGATGAAGCCGGTCCTAAGCTCGGCCCTGAGAAGGGCCTTTCCTTGTTATAGGCGTCGGCTGGGCGCGCGATCTGTGTATCGGTGTGGGCGAGACGTCCGTTCGCTGCGGAAGCGCGGAGAGCACTGGGGAATACAAAACAACGACATCGTGGTCTTTGCACACACCCGGCATGGGTGTGGGGAATCGGGTTCGGGGCAACGGCCCCCTGTCCGAGGTGTCATACGCCGGCCATAAATATGGCCGGGTCCTTGTGTTGGGACGTAGTGTCCCTTGGAGTGGCGGCGACTTGTAGATCCCGCGTGGGGGTCATCAAAGAGTGTTCACACCGCACTCCGCGACCATTTCTGTCAGGTGGAACCTATGGCGAACCATAGGAAACCCTAAGCGGTCAGCAAGGAGGCGGTGACTTCTGGAGGCCCCTCTTCTTTCTTCGTCCGGCAGCGCGATACAGCACCACTAGGAAGACCTAGCGGGCGATCAAACGCAACCGGGCTGTTTCAGGTATATAATGTTGGTAGGAAGATTGAAAGAGGGAAGATGGGGCATTAGGGGGTTGGGAAAAGTCAATCCGGTGGTGTGAAGGACGATGAGGGTGATGTGATGTGGCGCTCTTCACACCGCCGTGCAGTCAAGCTCTACCGGGTGAGACTCGTTGGAGAAGCCCAGCAGGCGACCAGCTAGGACGGTGACTTCGTCCAGTCCCTCTTCTGTCTTCCACGGTGTCAAGTCCAGTGTCGTCGCCGCGGCCGCGCGGTTGAACTGCAGTGGGCGGCGGAAGTCAAATCCCCGGCGGATATAAGGTTCCACAGTATCATCGCTGGGCACGGCCCAGTCGCGTGGGTAGGGCCTCCTGGCCGGCGGGCGCGTATGCCATGGCGCTAGGTTCTGGATATGGGTCCAGGACGATGCCTCGGCACGCGCGAACATGTTGGTGGACAGGCGGCAGGAGAACTCCTCTAGGCTCTCGACTCGTAGATCCCTCTGGATCGTGGAATTTCTCACGTACCTTGGCGCCCGGACGATGGTGCGCAAAGTGGCGGATTGCTGCGTCGCCAGCGATTTGCGCAGCGACGGGCGCAGCAGGGGCGCCCAGACCGGCGCCGCGTACGTGAGGCAGCTACGGATGTAGGTCTTTTAGACCGCTGTCTTCATTCGTAGAGGGAGTCTGGAGGAGAGCACTGGACGGAGGAGTGCGCGGGCGTGTCTCAGCTGCGCGATGATACTGCCTGAAAGTCAAATTCCGGTCAATGGTCTCGTTTAGTTTTTCAATATTTTTCGTCCATCGTGATTCGATTTTAAAGTTTTTTCATCCACAGTTATCACTACATTATTTTTCCAATCAAAATTATAATATTCTAGGAAAAAATAATTACGGCTTGTGCGTGGGCTCCTGATAAATCATTTTTTTTTTGCTGGGATTCTAGTTTTTAAGCCAGCGGCAAGCAAATTGCGGCGTATTTTTTGGGTTGATACTTGATACAGTGATAAATTTATTAATCACAATAATTATATATTTTAAAGAACGCACACCCATACTTTTGTGTTATTCCAGTGTGGTGAATGCGTTTACGAATAACACGCAACAACAAGTGCTACCCTTACTGTGACATTGTTTGTCCGCAACGATTTGATTTAGTGATTCGAATGTAGTGGTGGTTCATACTAGGTAAAATAGGAAACCTGTTACACCTGTTCCTGTTCTAATGAAATAACAGTTTCAATAACCTGTTCCAAAATAACAGTCTGTTCCATCAATGCTAACAATACCTTAGAAACAATGCTATGGAATTATTTCACAAGTTAACGAAAGGAAAACCGTCCTTCATAATTGTACGGGCTTAGGACTGATGGCTTGATTTTTAATAATAATAAAATTAATTTATATTATATATATAGTTAAGCCAAAATAGATATACTTATGAGAAACAATCTGGCGCATTTAAGTTTTCATTTCCTTCTTTGTACATTAATCAATAATTTGTTATGTACACTAATCATCTCAATATATACATGCATTAATGAGTAAAGTTTGCTGTATTTACAATATTTAAATATTCTGGTTTAAAAATAACAGCTGCTGTAGTTTTCTTATTTTGCTTTGTAACCTAACCTAACCTTGTTCGCCTTTTATTTAGCATGTTTCCTGCCGCTGAAAACACTCACAGGGAATCGAAGATGCCATGGCATATAACTTCGAACAGCAACTTTATACAGGTTTGGGTACAATTCCCTATGGTGGAAGACACACCATTTTAGAGAATATGCCGGCCTATCTATTATTGGAGCTTCCAAATATCGCTGAATCTCCACAATAACCCGAGAGTGTGCTGTACCTTCAGGCTGGATATTTCGCATTTTTTATCCTGTAATCCTGCCATATAAGTTTTGTGCTGGTGTTTGTGCTTGCCTGAGGGTTGCTCACTTTTTCTTTAGTGGCATTGTTTTGCCTATTCTGCTCTTGTATTTCAAAAGCATTAATATGCCGTTTGGTTTCCCCTGCTGTTGCCTCGTCAAAATAAAATTTAAACCTGGGATCTAGGAACATGCAGTTGGTAAATGTTCGGCTTTGAGTCAAGCTATTGAACCTGTTCCCAATACCTCCTCATAAGTCTTGCCTCACTTTGTTCACCACCGGCATTAGGTATTCATTTTCAAAATTGGAAAACTTTTGTGAGACCAGTATTTATAGTTATTACTAGGAATTTTTCTCTGTTAAATTCTTTTGCGACTTCCTCACATGGCTGCAAAATTTTGCAGAGCTCAATCCAAATTTGCCACTCATATGATGTCATTATGCTCATGCTTCAATTGATCATGGCACTATTGAGTAGCTGTCTCGTAGCTCTTCACAGCGGTGAAGCTAATTGAAGTTATATCTATAGAGCATCATTGACAATGAGATGTAAGTATGGCTGTAACAAGGGAAATGCTTCCATGCAAGTTCTTTCTCAATGGTGTTTTTGATATTACTGCCATTATCTGTCACTGCTTATAAAATTTTATTGGATAAATTCTACTCTTCACATATTTCCTTCATATGTCTAGCCAAGTTTTTAGCAGAGTGACTTTCTTCCAGAGGAATGCAATCAAGTATGTGTACTTGTTGTACTTCGACTAATGGCCATCATTGAGTCATTCGCCATTGTTGACCAAATGTCGATGGTTATGCAAATCGATTTTACATCATTCTCTAAGCTAATTCTAAGCTCACGTTTTTTCTTTTCATTGAGTTATGGTAAAGTTAAGTATGGATGGTTAAGTAAAGTATTTGGGAGTAGGTATGATATAATTAGGAAAAATCAATTGTATGAGTTCACGAAAGCCGCGGTCTTCTACCATTCGAAACGGTTGAAAGACTAGAGTGAAAACCTGCAAAAGTTCATTATCTATTTTTTTTTTCTAAATTGCCACGGCGTTTAGGCAAATAGTCCGTAATAGTTTGAAGTCCATATGCCCTTCGCATAGATCCCTGCCTACTACCAGATGTATGAGCAACAGGATTAGGAATTGTGTTAGTGCCCGCATTAATAGCATTTGCAAAATTAGTATTATTAGGTCCAGTAGCTTCAGCAGTATTATCATCACTAAAAGCGGCAGAAGCTACACACGCATCACTTACCGCACTAGAACCGCCCGTCATAGTATCGGTACGGCTCACGACACATATCGTGGGATGTTTTCGTTGTAAACGACCCTCCTTTTCCTATTCGAAGACATATTTACACACTTTTACTACACACGAAACTATTATTTCAATATGTACAAAACTGATATAGTATATGTACACGTAACACAAAATCATAAAAGTTCAAAAGTTTACTTAAATATTACAGTTTTTTTATTCAACTCAACAACAAAGCAAAATATTCAAATTCACCGCAAAATTGTAAACAAAACTTTTACAAACGTCAAACTTCGAAAACAGTTATTAACAGACTAAGCCGTTCAAAAACTAACACATACAAAACAGACTGTTGAATGTTGATATTAATTAAATTAGGTATTTCAATAACAATGTTTTAAGTTTCAAGTCAAGGGATAATTATTGTTGATTTTTTTTATTTAATTTTCAGCGGTAAATACCCTTATAGTTTTTTGTGTGTGTATCCGAGTGTGTGGACAGTAAACGGGCTGAGAACAAGTGTCACAGTGCAAGTGCTGTCTCTTTCTATTAGCATAAATTAGAAGATTGAAGAGCTAGTTCCAAGCCGTTCCAGTTTCATTTTGTATTCACTATTGTCGTTAGATATACGTTTTGGAACAGATACAGATTTGTCGTTTAACACGGAACAGTTCCATGTTGTTACTTTTAAAAAGCTGTTTTAACCGGTTCCGATATATACGCCTTACTCCTAGTCGAATGGCCTACGCTCAAGCACTCGAGACCAAGCGGGCGGACCAACTAAGGTCGGCCGAATTAAGCTATTTAATGCTAGACACTTAACTCATACGATATAATTAGGATGTTATTAGACATTAGCGGCCTAGACCATTATTATTTCTAATGTCTGGGTAGAAATGCGTAGAATTATTATGATGTATGAATGATTTTGTTCCAAGTGAAAGACGACCTAGATATATATTAAGCAAAGAATAAAAAGGCCTGCTGGTAATAATTCTCACTAAAATATTTATGGTCAGGGTCCTCCAATTCAGCACATAATCTGGTATGATTTACCTGAAATCTTTCCAGTAAGAATCTAAGGTACATAGGCGTTTTTCCATATAGGCAGGCGTCTTGCGCTTAGGGATGCAACATCGTTCATAAAAACATCGATAACTAAATATCGATGTTTTTAAAACTGAAACATCGATGCTCAAATTATCGATGCTTATGAACGATATATTGATGTTTTCTCCATGTTTTTTATTAAATTAAAGACTTGAAATACAGAGAAAAGGTGTTTTAAACAATATTGATATATAGATAGATTCATTTTGGTAATCATGATAACTGACAAACAATTAGTTACTTAAAATAATACAGTTATAATGTATTAGGATACGAAGACTGGTAGAACAACAAAATAAACAAATATCAGATAGACAAAGATAATCAAATTTATTATGAGAGGAATTAAACAAAAGTTATTAACTATTTGTTTCTCATTATAGAATTCAAAAATAATAATTTCGATAATTTACTGCCGAGCAATCGGTTTCTTTCTTGAGTAATTACAGCTCCAGCTTCAGAAAATAACCTTTCACTGGGGACAGAAGTTGCAACTATTGGCAAATGTTTCATAGCCAGTTTATATAAATATGGAAATACAGATGTCCCACATTTATAAAAAATAATAGGTTTTATATAAAATTCTAATTAGAATTTGAGAAAATCTAGATTTTCCAAAACTCGCGAAGCGCGCCACATTCGCAGATTTTGCTTACACAGTTCCGCCATGTCAAAATATTTGACAAAAATACGCCCTCCCACTGTTGAAGGGCTCAACTTTTACGGCCTCGCATTTCGTCATTCAGTACGCGACGCGAGAGAGAAATGGCGCGATGTGACACAGATGATAGTTGCGTACAAAGAGATGGCGCTGCAATAAAATATCGTTCATTCTTAATGATCGATGTATCGACGTTTTCTTGTAGTTTAACATCGATGTTTTAACAACAATGTTTATGAACGATACCTCGATATTTTAAAACATCGATGTATCGTTTGCATCCCTACTTGCGCGCCGGCTCATCTTTTTTGAAATTAACGCGGAGAGTCTCCATCGCAGACATGATTTGTTGCTGTGTAGCTAGGATCGCCTCCATAGTGGTTATGGTTATTTTGGTAAAGAAAATGGTAAATAAAGGATATATCTTACTCAGAGATTTGACCTGGTTTGTCCCGGAGCGATTGGTTATGGTTGAAATGGTTACGCCGTAAGCTAGATTCACTGCCGCGTGTTCACTGCCACGTTTTTACAGCCACGTGTTCACTAGTTCCACTCGCGGAGGTCCTGCCTTACGACACAAGGCTCGAAGGACCACGATGTACGGGCTTTGGTGGCCGTACAGATGATTTATGAATGGTTCATAAATAAAAGATAAGGTAAGCGATAATTTGGTATATTCACTTAACTTAATCTAAAATGGCATGGTTATGAGCACACGCGAACCGATTGGTGATTGCACGTGTACTAAATGACGAAATGGTCGAAAAGGCGCGTGCTGGCGTAAATGCTGACAACGCGTAACGCGATGGACGGTGCTAGGATCTTACAACAGCTGTCAAATTTACGCGTGTCTTACACGTGTCTTTTGAAGGTTAGAGCTAACTAAAAATCATATGGATTTAAAACTAGTAGCGCTATCTATGTATCAGCCTACGAACTTTCAGCTCACCTAATATTTCCGAGAAATCTACTTTAATATCAGTAAAAATCAATGCTAAAGATTAAATTTTTATATACGCGCCAAAAACGCTGTTTCTGTAATGCGCCGGTCCCAATGACATGTGTGACGTCACACGCTCGTAAAAAGTTAGTTACCTTAAAACAGTGTAGCTGAAGTGAATTTCATATTTTTTCTTCAAATTCATTGGATATAATGGCGTTTAATGCCACAATGTAAAAATAAGTCTATTAATGTCGGGTTTTATAAAACGATATAACATCTTTAATACCTAACCTCTTAATATAGCTTAATTGGAAAGGAAGGATCCCTCACTTCTAGTTTCTAGTTTTACATTTTAAAGTTCCGCAGTATAGTAGTCAGCAAGAAAAGAGCAATCATAAATACGTCAACCTTTGGTAAGTTGGTGTTATCAGCTCGCACAAAATTTGACTTCATTATTAAATTCAAAACGAATTTTTTTGTCACTAGTTATAAGATTTATCAAAAGTTATCAGAAAGCTGTTTCAGAAATAGCTCAAAGACCTAATATAACACCCAGAAAACATAAAATGCGAACTACAATCAGTCGAGAAGGCCATGTTCACTATCGTGTGACGTCACCAGAGATACAACCAATCACATAGCGTTCCTGCCACAGATAAAATTTCTAAAATTATTATGTTTTTATTTCGTGTTATTTGCAAAAAATTCACATAAACGTATTTAAAATGAAGTTGTATCATACTGGACAAAATGGAAGTTTTAAATAAATAAAACCTCAATACTTCAGCTTGGCGTATATTCTTAAAAATAAATTAGGTACAAGTTCTTGATGAGCGTGCGTGCAAGGGAAAAACGTTACAAAAAATTAACATAAAGTGGGTTGTTAAAATTACAGAATGAATAAATTAGCTATTTGGTAGCATGACTGATTGCATTAAAATATGAGTAAGCGCGTGCGCGAACAGAAGTGAAATACGTTTTTTATCCTATTATCTCTCAGGACGACCACAAGTTTTAGTTAATTTTCAATGTTGTCAAATAGCCTTATTGCTCCTGGTGGTAAATTCCACCCATGTATTTATTATAATGGATAACCATTTCTTACTTGCTGACTGTTTCTCCACGCCGTGTTGTTGTTTCTTTCATATTTGATCCAAATTCTGAAGAAATAAGTGTAACATCCCGTCGGTCCCTCCACTTCAGAACGCTGATTCCATCACAAAATTTTGCTGTTGATTCTCCGCGATTTAATTCGCTTTGTACAACATCTTTGGGTGTTTATCTTAGATTTAGAACAGAATACCCTGCATTCAAATATTTTGAAAGAAGTTCCATAACGACTTTGTCAGCATGTCCACTTCCTCCAACCAATGGATCTCCAGCACTAGCATAAACTATAATTTTGAGTACCACACCACATTCATCAGTCAAAAAATATAGTTTAATCCCATCCCATTCCGCTTTCCTTTCGGATACTGGCGAAAAATTATTTGCCCTCGGAGTTAGACCATAGAATTATCGATGGACAAATTCCGTGAAGGAACCTATATATCATCCATCCGATTATTGAAATATCTAACCAAAGGATCAATTTTGGAAAGTCTGTTATTAGTCATACCTGGATCCTCAAAGTTTAAGAGTACGAATTAAACATTGTCTGTCAGAAGGTCGGGTCAAAAGCGATTTTGTACGCCTAGATATTTGTCCGCCATAAACTGTAGATGAATGAACCAGTCTCATAAGCGCTTGGGGAAGGCACTACATTAACGCTGTAACGGCGGCTGGGTGTATTTTCTTTCTTGTGAAGTCGTTTTTGTGGGGTCTTTGCAGTATCATCTGCATCTTTAGAAAAAGTACCTGACTCCTATCTCTTTTTCAATACTTTTTGTATCATAGACAGCAATCTACAATGTTTCACCTTCTATTAACTGAAACAAAGAAACAATTCAATAATCTCGGACCAGGTTTAGAATATTGCGTAAATCGCCCAATATCGGCTTCACAACGAATGCGGCATGCATCGACACCTGACTTGTGCCGCGCAAAAGTTCGGTCTCTATTCGTCCATATATACTGCCAGCCAGCCTGGCGACCAGCGACTCTAGCCTGCCAAAATAAACCCTGGTTTTGTTTAGTGAGACGCTCGTTGACACAAAAAGGAACTGGGTTCCCAGGCAGATGAAGATTGCTCGTAGTAGCACCGCGACGAAAACAGCTATGGAATTAATTGTTGGTGTAAAAGGTGCTCTTTTAAATTGGTTTTAATTTTTTTAATTGATTTGTAATTCCTGATTGGTGGTGGGAGATTATCCAATATTTCGTGGCTAGATAACGAAAGCTACCACAAAAAGCAACCGTGTAATGTCTAGGGCAAACTAGGCGGGACGCCAGCCGTATTTCACGTTCTGAAAATTCATTTTTTTCTGTATAACCCCAAATAATAAGCAGGCGAAATGGAGATCACGTCAAGATTTCATAGTAAGAAGTTTATTATTATTCAGGTAGGGTAGATAGAGGGTGATATGAGGTCTAGAAGGTATTGGGAAACAATGACGAACACATGAATTTTGAACTCGTTGAATCAATCTCTTAGTTTGGCTTAGAGCTCACTTGTAACTATACCCGTTGTCCCTGGGCCTTTATTCGCTATGCCACATGAGATTCCCCGCAAGTAACGTGTGACGTCATAACAAGCAGTAAACATAAACACGCTTCCTTGACGAGCCTTCGCGTGGAATTACAAAATGGTATTCGGTATGCCGTAAGGAATGTTGTCTACGGCAATTTTATTTTTAATTTAAGATTTCGCTGGATTCGTTCATAATCTTACATCTGTTAATTTCGGTAAAGTATCGGTTTTTCGAATATTCGTTTCAACTTATTCAATTTCGGTAAAAATATATTTATATGTGCTGATAACATGGTTTGAAGTATGTGTCTATTGAAAACTAAGTAAATAAGTAGGGCCAGATATAAAAAAGGCAACTTTAATTAACATTAAACAAAGATCCAAGTTTTAGAACGTACGAATGTCAAATACAATAACCTATACCCACACCTAAACAAACAAAGACTTGTCCCACACATATATATAGTCTGTTTTTTTTAAGTGGTCAATTTTACATAAAAATATTGTATGATAACTTAAGGCAATACAATTGGTTCAAAATTAGTTTATTTTATTCATTCATTAATTCCCCAATCCTTGCTCTTCGTCCGAACCGACCACTTTAGTGTCTTTAGTTGTCACACTATGTTTTTTCATAAAATTGGCCACTTAAGAAAAACCAGACTAAACCTAGCACCATTCCGATCTCAGCCTTGAACCTATTCGCACCTATATAAAAGCCCTTTTTAGCTGCTGCCGCCTACACACTTGACTCGCCTCCTATCAGCCGTTATTGCTGCCCGCGCCATATTTTCAGCAACCCTTACTTCCCTCCTATCAGATACCGATATCACACACAGGATTAGACACCGACCTCGCCGGCGACGTGGAAGAATCCAGAGATGCACTGGCCAGCGGACAAGTTTCTTTCATGTTCACCACGGCGAGACACCTAATGTATGCCTTCCCCCATAGCAACAGCCCAAGTCGAGGCCGGTCCTCCCTGGACCTAGTTGCCCCTATGCCCTTCTGCCCCCCACTCCGGGAATACCGGCGTGACGGTGTTTATTTTTTGTTTTAAAGTTTGTTTTGCAAATATACATACAGTGATTTAAAAGGTATACTTTTTTATTTAGTTTATTTACTATGTATCTTTATCTTTACTAGCTATCTATCTACACAGATACATAGATTATGTATCTATCTAAATTAAATAATTAATAAAGAAAATAAAAAATAAAATAATAAAAACATCATCAAGCCAGATCCCCTGCGGGGCAGGTATGTATATAAATGAAACAAAAGTAATTGGTAAATCAACAAGTTTTATTTATGAATAACAAATCAATAATCACATGCAAGTCATTTGGTATTGTTAAATGGAAACTTGTAAGTCCTCATCAGAACAACAACACATACCATCTTTGTAACCTATGACCACAATAAATGCTATTTTATTTGATTTGAACAACAAACATTCAAAATTATACAGTTTGGTATACCACACAGTAATGGTTCCAGTTTGCTACCAAGGTTACCACACCATAATTATGCAGCTATAATTGAAAAACAAATTGAAATGAAAACATTTTTCTTTAATTCATTAGTATAAAAATTCCCATAACACATGACATCACCGCACATCTTCCTCTATAAGAATGGGTCAACTTGGGTGTTCTAATTTTCTCAACCATCAGCAATTCTGTAAAAGAAGTTTCATATGAAAGATATGATATTAGATGGAAAATTAGTGCTTCATAATATATGCAACACATTATTTGATGAACAATTAAGACTCACTAATAGAAAATGCATTATAATAACCCTACATTCTACTTGTAATGAAAATTGATAATGAAAAATAGCCTATTATGTTATTTTAGGTCAACATCATCCACCTATGCCCTATAATTAAATCAATGATACAAATATTTAAATTACCACAAAATCAATAATGTAGCACACCACAAATTATTTGTCTTTATAAAATAACAAAAGTCACATTTATTTTAGTAGATACGTACCTGTTTTTTATGATCACAGTTTTAAATGGGCCTCCTAACGCATTTAATTGGTAGGTTAGGTCTTTCCACATTTCTCGATGACCTTCCTTGAGGAGAACAATTGGTGTACCCAGATTCCACCTGTGGGTGGGTAAATATGCTAATTGGGCTGTAGAAGCTTTCGTCCGGTTCATTGTGACTACAAACTAAAACAAAACACCATATTTTTAAGATAAATGTGTACACTATTGTTGAAATTGAGAAGTTCACTTTAATAGATGAGCCACCACAATTTTCCAATGTCACTGGTTATGAGTAATAATTTATTACTACGACGACGACGCGATGATCATAATATATCATTTAAATTGCAATAAAACTATTTAAAAATGTTTGTTTACATTGAACTACCTTAGCAAGTTTTTAACATGTTTTCAATAACACGCAAGCGCGGAGCGTGTTATTTTGACAGTTCGAAACATGGCGTGTGACGAGCCTTGTCATGTTTTCAAATCTGACAGTGGCATACAGAATTCCATTCCACGCCAATAACACGTATGTTTGATAACACGTCTTGTTTCGTGTTTAAATTGTCATAGCGAATAAAGGCCCTGAGACGCCTAATAGAGCCTCTATCTCTCGATACGTCACATGACGATCTTCGAGAATTAGTTGTCTCACAGCAATGATGCTATCTTCAGTGAAGGCGGATTTTGGGCGTCCTTCGCGAGATTTGTCACTAACACTAGTATGTCCACGCTGGAATTCTAAATACCAGCGTTCGACAGTCCGCAGACATGGGGCTTCATCACTGAACACAGATGTTAGCTCTCCAAAACACTGAAGCCGTGTCATGCCTCTTCTAAAGTTGTAGAAAATTATTGCACGAACATTTTCCTTAGAAAGATTCATTTTCGTACGTAACCTGACAGATTCCAATCGACGCTGTGACTAAACAATAGCATTAATAATACTTTCAACTGTTTTGAGATCCAAAATTTAAACACATTCGAATTTAGAACAGTTCCAAATTCAAAATTGCCGGGAAATATGGAAACGACAGAACTTAAAAGGTAGAGTGGTTGAGGTTCCTCTGCAATATTTTTATTGAGCGACTAAGAGCCATTGCGGTCCGTATCCATCACCTCATGTACTGCGGATTGCGAGGCCACCTTCTTGGCCTCCTTCCCCACCTTGACAGGGCAGAAGCTTTGCAGGCCCCGCTCCCTGTCACATGTTCCGCGGACCTTTGGGCGGCTGCACATATTGTTCAGTGCGGAGTTGTCTCACATTGGCTGGCCTTATGGCCAGGGCGCGATAACATTGATCGCTGCGATCAACCTCCGAGTTGCAGTGGGCCCTTAGATGACCCAGCTGTAAGCAGCGAAAACACCAGCTGGGTCTACGCTGCCGACCAGCCTACCGACAATCTCTCATTGGCATTGACCTTTTTGGTCGCTGCAACCGGGCACCGTACCCAAACCGTGCCCAAGCCCGATCGGCCCTCCCGTGTCGCGCCTACATTTTTATTGCCTCCTCGGCGCATCCGCCCAGCCGAGCCACTGCCGTGATCACTTCGGCGCAGGTCACAGAGTCGTCCTGACTCGAGACGCGTAGCTCTGCACTTTTGGTGGGTCTGGAGATATCGACATCGTCGGCCTTTAGTGCCCGTCTCAAGCTGTCGGCCAGTGCCTCCGCCTTTTCTGCAGTGGTCGCTCCAGGCACCTCAAAGTCGCGGGGTCCCGTCGCAGCTTTCCGGACGGCGAGCCTTTCGATTCCCAATCCGTTGAGATCCACCTTGGCTTTGGCTTCGGTCAGCACCGCTGCATAACTGAGCTCTCTCTCATCGGCCCCAGGCTGCAGCGTTATCACCACTGCAGCCGGACGGGGAGGGCGCAGCTTCGCTGGGCCGGCTTTCTTGGCGGCCTCTGTGGTTTTTCGACCACGTTCTGCAGCAGCGTTCGCGCCCTTCTTGGCAACGTCGCGATTCTTCCTTTTCTTTTTCGCCACCAGTGTCTAGCCTTCGTTGGCTTGATATCTCACTGGTGGCAACCTACTCGGAGCCGATGCTGCAGGCGTCGCCTTTTTACTGGGACCGCCCTTGCCTTTCTTTGTGTCGATCGGTTTGGCCGCTATTGGTCGCGGCTCAGTTCGCGATGGGCCAGCAACTGGAGCGTGCAGTGCCACGGCGAGTACTGCCTCGTCGTTTTGTCGGGCATCAGCAGCAAGCGGCGGGCGGACGCGCTTTTTTGGTAGTAGCCGATCCTCCAGAGCTTCTAGGCGCGCATTCATCATCGCCCCCACCTGGGACTTGAGTGCGCGCGACCGCTCCTCTCATTCGGGGCCGGCTCCATCCTTCTCTGTGCCGCTGTTGTGACAGAGTTGGCAAGGTTTCCTCTGACTGACTACCTCCGTCCTTAGTTCCCCTAGCTCTTTTTGGACCTGTGCCACCTCCGTTAGCAGCTGCGAGTTAGACTCCTGCAGCCGCGAGATGGACTCCTGCAGGTGCGAGTTGATCGCCTGCAGCTTGGCAGTCTCGTTACTAATCGACCGGCCACTTACCGGCGGTCAATGGCCACTTCGACGTCAGCAAGAATCCTACTCTTCTGACGTCTTCTCCTCGACGTCGTTGTTGACGCCTTGTAAACATCGGAGACTCGAGAGCTCGCCCTGACTCCTCAGAAAGCGCCCTCGATCGTCACGTCCCTGCGTTGCTACCGTGGTGGCACCGCCTCGACCTTTCCCTGTAAGTGGGACCTTAGGTGCCGGGAGATCGTCCTCGCCACTCGAGGATAACTCCCCCGGTTTGGACCATAGCACGCGCAACCACGTTTTTTCTTTTGCGCTTTGGCTGAGAGAGCCGCACCGCCGCGTTATTGGTCACCACATCCAACTCGTCAGCGTTATTCAGCAATACTACAGCTAGTTTTGTCACCGAGGGAGGAGCTACTCCTCCGGCGTTGAGACATTTGTGGTCCCCCCAGAATACGATAGGGACCTGACGAGCCCAGAAGGACTCGTGGTGAATTCCCCGACGGGAACATCGCCGTCGGGACAACCCTGGGTAGCTTCTCTTACAATTGCCTTTTCCATATTGTTTTTCCTACCTCCCGTCTAAAACGCCTCAGTAGTGGCAGGGCTTAGCCCCCCTGCCTTTCAGACCTTTTACTGGATTGGGTCATTTGGGCTCCAACACAACAACCACAAATGCGCCACCTGCTACACCCGACCATCTCCAAAGCGGAGAGTGAGGGGGCAGCCAGGCGCAACCACAACACCGGATGAACCGGGGAACGATAAGGGATGGGGAAGGAAAGGAAGAAAGGAGGGAAAGGGACAGAAGTCGCTCCTGGTCTCTCCTCAAACGAGGAGTGAGAAGAGTGACCACACACAAGGAGGGGAATAGGAAGGAGGGGAGAGGAAAGGTAAGCGCATGACTGTTTCTGTTATGTCTGTTCAGAAGGATGAGACCAATCGCAGGCGCCAACCACGAGCAGGATACAATCACACTTGCCTTGGGGATCGTCGCGACCGTGCGCTACTCCCAAGACCACGCCAAATTGCTTGCCGGGAGAGACGAGCAAAATGGGCGAGAAGCTATGCCACTGCGCCTCGAAGGACGCGTGTGGTGGGATAGCCTTTCGCCCGACCAATAGTGATACCTAAAAATACAGTTGACTCTACAAGGTCCAACTCTACATCATTCATTTGTACATTGGTTTCTACCTGTCTTACATTTGGCGTAGTAAATTTAATACATTTTGTCTTCTCATTTAGGAGAAGATTATTTGTATTGAACCAATGAACAACCTTAGACACTGCGTTGTTCACATCGTCATAATTAAGCAGCTGTCTTTTAAGATGAATAATCTGCAAACACCACAATGCCCAGATTGTCCCCGGCATAGTAGGGTATGCCATTAATATATAACAGAAATAGAAGTGGACCGAGAATCGATCCCTGGGTCATGCAGTCACGGCAGTGCCATGAGACTTTTCCCATTAACATCGACCTTTTGAATTCTATTAGACAAATAAGTCGAGAGCCCTGTCTGTCCCTTACACCGTACCGTATCGAATCCAAGTTATTAGAAATAAGTAAATTGTGGTTGATCAATTGTTAGAAATAAGTAGATTCACATTACTGTGGCAATAATGGTAAATCTATCTGGCCTGTCATGTTATTATCGTTGCTACCAGAGCTCGTAGAATTACCAGTATTTTGGTTATACCACGACATTACGTAGGTTTCTTCTGCTTCGGAAATAGTATTAAAAAGTTTCCCTTTTAAAGGAACTTTTAAATAATCTGGAAGTTTTTATACGTATTGCCATTAAAAGAAGAAAAAAAAAATCTATCATCGTGGTCTGTTGATTTTAAAAGTTCTTTTAATTCTTGTCTTTCTCTTCGATAAATTTCTTGACTTTCTATATGCCTATTTAATAAACTTGACGAATCTCCTTTTTTCTTTCCGTTCCGGCAAACTGAAAATTAGATCTTTCTAAATGTTCATTCATTGTAACGCCACGGTCATTTAAACCCAAAATGATCATGAGGCTAACCAGCCAGTTCCCGACTAAGAGGGGCTCCTCTTCAGCATGGCTATTCTGCGCTGTACTCGGTTATACGCACTTCTACAAGGAGCATTTGTAGCTAGAAACAATGCATCGAGATCATGTCGCTTAAAGTGTTACATACAAACCCTATTATTTTTTCATAACGCGCATTTTCATCTGGCTCTCCATCAACCGTCATGATTACCATTATTTTACATATCCATGGTCAATTTTAGCTAACGCTTGAAACTCTTCAAATCCGAGAAGTGGATAAACAATGCTTTCCACTTCGAATAGCGGTGTATCTTGGCCCAGAATATCCAACGGCTTGCGGTTGTCCTAGCATACTGAAACTTATTTTGATACCAGCATAAAGTGATGGTATCAATTTATGCCGCGTAAGGATTACCCTGAGTTATGATCGGACAATTTGACTTTATATTCCATATGCATTAAAATAGGCACTTATTTGCCGCAGTTACACCAATAGAGACTCGAGCTTTATCATCTTGAAATATAAGAAATACTTGATTTGCTCCAAGAATTGATGCTACGTTCTCTAAATAATGGATCATAGTTTCGGCGAAACTGCTATCTAAGTGGCTTTTGTGATGATTAGTCTGTACCTGAGTAAGCGTAATAGGAACTGTCGACATGTCTTCGTCCCTCTGTGGAATTGTGGCTTTTGTGGTGATCAGTCTGTGCCCGAGTGAGCTTAACAGGGAGTGTCGACATGTCTTCGTCCCTCTGTGGAATTAGATGTTTTTGGAAGCAAACTGAGATATGTCCCACTACCTACTATGTAATTCTTGTATGAGTTTACCAATAGTTTTAACACTGCGAATAGATTTCGTTCGTCCTCTATCGTACGATATTTCTAATTCTGGATTTTTTTCTGGATAAGGATCTCTCTGTTTGTTTTGGGCAGCTGCATTTTGAATCTTACTCTTTAAAGATTGTTTGGCTACTTTTAATTCTTCGCGTAACTAAACGACCTGTTCATCAACTTCAACACCGCTTATCTTTAGCAGAATACAAAGCATTCAGATTTTTTTTTGTAGAAGATCTATCTTCTATCTATCTATCTATATCATCACGCCAGCTCCCTCGCGGGGTAGGCAGAGAGTACAGAGTTCCAACAGGTTCTTTCCTTACATACCTCTCTGGCTTCCTCCACTCTCATAGTTCGTCGCATACACACTCGCCGGTTACGGAGACTCTTGATTGTTCCATCAGATAAGACTCGGTTTATTTGGTCGTGGTAAGATAGTCTAGGTCTTCCCCGGTACCTGCATCCTTCCACTTTCACATTGTATATCTGTTTTGTCATTCTTTCCTCTGGCATTCTTTCTATATGCCCGAACCAACGGAGCATGCCCTTTGTCATCTTTACACCGATACTATCTTTCATACCTACTCGCTGTCTTACTATGCTGTTGCTAATGCGGTCGGTCAGCTTCACTCCGCACATCTGACGCAGAGCTCGCATTTCTACCGCATTTATCCTACTTTCATTCTCCTTCTTACATACCCAGCTCTCGCAACCATATAGCAGCGTTGGGACAAGAACTCCGTTATGTATGGCCAGCTGCGCCTTATGGCTTAAGTGCCGGCTCCCGAGTAGCTTTCCTATCGCACCATTCACTCTGTTCCCTGCACTCACTCTTCTCTCTATGTCAGCGGTGTATTTCCCATCCTTACTGAATGCGCATCCAAGATATAGAAACTCATTCACTTGCTCCAGCACATCGTTACTAACCACAACCCTTACATTCGTTCTGGTTTTTTCCCTTTCAAAAACCATAATCTTGTTTTTCTTCACATTCAAGTGAAAGCCATTGATCATGCAGTCGTCTTTCAAAACTGTGACTAGTGTTTGCAGATCAGTGGCTGTTGGCGCTATTAAAACCGCGTCATCTGCATAAAGTAGATGGTTTACCACTAAGTCACCCATTTGTACACCTTCATTCATCGCTTTCAGTCTTTGAAGACTTAGAACATTAGAAATATTATAAATATTTAAACAATTACCCACATTATTTTAGTTATTCAATTTTATATTTTGTTCTATCTTGTACTGTTGTAATTAATTTTGTTAGATTTTAGTTTACAAACAAACACATGTAAGTAGTCAAATATAAAGGCCGGCGTGACTTTATAAAAATATATTTATTTCACAATACAAATTAATAATAGATACTCAAAATATTAATGCAGTCAATTAATATTACTTAACGTTAGTGCGAACGGTAAGAGAGCTGAGTCGATATTAAATGTACTTTGCTTGGCGATGGCTTTTATAGGCATCGTCAAGTAAACAACTCTTTCTAGAATGAACCCACGCGTTATACGTCTTATTAATTGATATCTGCTTATTTAGCAAAACAGTTATGAGAATTGGACTGAGACTAAACAAGTAACCTGATATCTGTTTACATGATAAATACGCAGCTGAGGCAAGTTAAGCTGATTAAGCAAAACAGTACTTGGAATTATATTCTATGAGCAATAGTCTGTTTATATTGCATCATCTTTTAAAGTACTTGCACTGAGCTGTGTACTGGTCTAGTATACATAACTCCTCCCTCCATAAGTTCAAAATCAGCGTTCGATTTTTGAGAATGTTGATTTTGCTTATGTTTACATAAGGACAATATTTTAGACTTATAAATATATAAAACAATCAAAAGCACAATTATTAATATTACATAAATGATTATAGAACCTAAACTTATGCTATGCACATTCACTGAATATACGTGGTTTTCACTGAGTTTTTCACTTTTACTGCTTAACACGTGTGACAGGAACTGAAGATTTTCTAAGTTGACTTCGTCTAGGCTGATTGGCTGCTTGTAGACTTTCTCTGCTGCTGTGATGCTTGGTAAATTTATAACTGGAACTTGATGGAAGACTTGATTAGTTAATTGTATAAGACGTTTCCTTAATGTGATGTTCTCTAATTTGGCTTCACATTCATTATTTAGGGTTAATACATAAGTGCCAAAAATGTTGTTAAAATCATTTTCACAGTGCTCTGTGAGAAATGTCTGTTTTCCTGAATATAGTAACCATGTGTCAGGCCGAATAGATTTGACCTTGACTTTTGAAGATTTCACTGTAAGTGGAGAACATGATGTAATTTGTGAAGAAAATTTCATCAAATCTGTAATGCATAAGTCTTCATTAGTGACAGATAAATTATCTTCATAACACAGGAATTCTCCTTCGTCTATTTCTTTGCATGATTGTGATAGTGGAAGTATATCTGACCCTCTGACCAGGATTTGGGAATATTGCGGCGTTAATAGGAATGTTAGGTTTAAATGAGGATTATACATGGGAAAAGGATGAAGGTTGTAATAGTTATAGAAATCTAATTGGACAATTGATATCGACATAATAAACGTTATTCGTTTGTCCTTAATATATGCTCTTATGTCTATACAATGTTCAATTTTGATCAAATTATCGGAATTTACTGGATACATTAATTTATCTATTTTCTCTATATCTTTAAGAGTTGATAACAATTCATCTATGTCTAAAATGGATTGGTGTAAAATATTTAATCTACTAAAAGCAATAGCTGTTTCAACCTCATCTAACCTAGTTAACAAAATTTGAAAATTATGGATAATTAAATCGAAAGTATTCAAGACAATTTCTTTACTATGTTGGAATTGAGTTTTATTCAGGATGGATTCTATTTCGTTAATTGTTTTGTCTATTTCAATAAAATTATTTCTTGTAGAGTTTGTCAGATTTACTAATACTCCAATTGTTTCGGAAACTAATGATATTTTGTTATCAATAGCGTTTTGTTTAGATTGAATATGACTTATTAAGGAATCGTATCTAATTGCATCTTCGTTATCTAAATTGCCTGTAATGGCTTTAACTATTGAACCTAAGGGATTTAAAATACCTCTTTTAATTCTAATTGTTGGGACTAATTGATTATAGCGCTCTAATGTTAAACTCATAATATACTCAGTTTGCATTTGTGCATCTATGATATTCCCGTCTAAGAAATATACATTTAATTTTTCTTTTAAATAATCGTTAACTTCATAATACTTGTTAACGTTATATTCAATACTGTTACTAACAAATTTTAAATCTAATATTTTAATTATATTCCAATTATAAGTGCTAATGAATGCTTGTCCTTCCTTAACTGGGAAGATTCCAGGATTATCTTCAATTTTCTGAAGTTGAAGGGCCAGGTTTTGGGCTGCCTGTACGAGGATCAGGAGCGCGAACCTGCGGAGGACGTTTTATATCCTTTATTGGGACTTTTGTGTGTCTCTGATGAGACTCTACCGGTACTGTGTTTCTATTAATTGTTCCAATAATTTTTGCTTTTTTATAACGCGGTTGGTCTTTACTACGCCTAATATTGACACCTTTTATAAAGACGGTGTCTCCTTGTTTAAATTTTATTCCTTCTTCACCGCCACGTTTTTCTCTAATTTTAATTTTATTATTTATCATTTTATCGGTTAAGAAATCATATAAGTGTTTAGTTCGTTTACGGTGCTCTAAAACAAGTTGCTGTGTATAATTTTTCTCAAAATCAACTTCAAATGCATTGGATGAATCTGTATGACCAAAAACTACTTCAAATGGCGTAAGACCAGTTGTTGAATGTATGGACTGGTTATACGACATTATCGCATATGTCATTACTGAGGCAGTATCTGTTATTTTCCTTTCATATTTTGCAAGTCTATAAATTTCTATTATTGTGGAATGAAAACGTTCAACAATGCCCATCGAGTTGGGGTTATGGGGTGTTCCAATATGTAAATCTATTTTATAAAATATTAACATTTCTTTAAGTAAATTATTATTGAATTCTGAACCTGGATCTGAACTTATTTTTCTTGGTACTCCGTAAATGGAAAAATATTTGATTAATGCTCCAATTATTTCAAAAGGTTCTAAAGTTATAAAATTATAAAAGAATTTGTTTGCTATTTCGGGGCTAATGAAGGATCTAGTGCTTCCTGTATCTATCATAAATTTTGAATGAATTTCTGGTATTATTATATGTGGTAATTTTAAGGTTTCACTATAATTAAGTTTAACTATTTTCGGGGGATCTTGGACCGGATCCATGGGAAAATTTTCAGGTGGAGAAACATTATTATCGGGGTTTTCGTCGTTGACTTCATCGATTGTCACTGGCTCATATTCATTAAAGTATTCGTCAGTCTCAAGGTCGATGTCATCTACGTCATTCTCGTATAAATTTTCAATCATGTTGTTACGAACTGCTGTCCTCATTGTGACGTCATTATCTGTATTTAGATTTTTATTCATGAATTTATTAGGAATACCGAAACGGAATTGTTGATTTGGGTTGGGTTTAAAGAACCCAGATTGCTTATAATTATTTATGTTGTAAGGTAATCTTTGATCATTTTTAAATACTTTTTGTTGATTTTGCTGAATTAAATTAGGATTGAAGTTAGGTCGGAAGTTTTGATTTATTAATTGTCTTTGTGGAAAATTACTTTGAAGGAATCTGTTTTGAGGTATGCCAAATTTAAATTGGGTTGGAATTTGTTTAGTTGTTTGTAAACTATTATTTGATTTAACTTTACTTTTTGCATTGTAATGGTTATGGAAATTTACTTCCTCGGTAACTACTCCTAAGGCTGATTCTAGATTAGCACATTTATTTAACCTAACGATCCTTAATAGGTCTTCTGGTAAGTTAAACAAAAAGCTATTTAACGCGGAATTATTGTAAATAATCATTTTAGCGGCTTTAACGCCTTCATCGGTTAACAAATTTACTTTGGCTATAACTGAACTTTTTACGTCCTGGATTCTATGAGCTAAATCTATATATGATTCTCCTGATTTTAATTTAATGTTTTCTAATTCTACGGCAATACAATCTTCTGTTCTAGGATCTCCGAAATGTTCTATGAGGAGTTCCTTTAAGCTATCCCAAGAATTGATAATATTTCTTTCACTCACTAGTTTCGCGGCTTTATCTATTAATTTACTCGTCAGACTATGGTAAATGTACATTTGTTGTGCGGCATTATTTTCGCGATTAAAACTTCTAATTACGTATTCGCACTTTTGAATGTAAAAATTTTGTAATTGATTGTTACCGTCGTAATGCGGAATTAAGTCGAGAATTTCTTTCGGAATAATTTGAATTTGATTCATTTTGAATATTTTGAACACTTATTATTCAATTTTATAAACACAATAAGATAAATATTACACACACAAAATAAAAAAAATACAATTTAAAATAACACACACAAAAAAAAAATACAATTTAAAAATAACACATAAAAAGTTTACAATAAAAATTTTATATAATAAAAGAAAAAGTTCATAAATTCGGCGATTTTTGTCCGAAAAGATAACTCTTATCAATTATTATTCAACTTAGCCTTTATAGGCAGAACAACGTTTATTATTTCTTTTTGTTTTAAATATTTAATTTCTTTTCATTAAGATTTATTTTCTTTTCAATATAAGATTTATTTTCTTTTCAATATTTTACATTCTCAAGTGGACCTTGTGATCGACCCACTGGAAGTAATTTTCTTTTTCAATAAAAAAAACGACAATGTTTTACGTAAGTTCAGCGATGCTTGTCTGATTCTTACGGCCCTAAGTGGTGATCTACGGCTTAGCGATGCGTGTCTAAATCCCGTGAGATCCTAAATTCTAATCACAAATTAGCGATGCTTGTCTAATAATGCGATATCCTTTTATCCAAATAATTCCCGTGATTTTTGACCGGAATTACAGGCTCGGGGTCTGAATGAAATTAGCGATGCTTGTCCAATTAAATTCAGAATAGACAGAAAAATAGGAACATGTGGGAAAGGTCAGAACTCACACAATGCTGCAATTTTTCATGCCGAATATCCGCTCTTTGAGTATCTGCAGGCACTTTTTGACAAAATTTCTTTGTTCGAAGGTAGGTCCTTTTCTAGGATTCAGCCAGGCGATTGTGGTCCGGAATCGATGCTTGTACTCCTGCACGGCGTTGAGCTTGTCTGATATGACTACTGCAACACTTATCGCGACTGAAATCCTACCGTTCGGCTGCGCCAGTCAAATATAAAGGCCGGCGTGACTTTATAAAAATATATTTATTTCACAATACAAATTAATATTAGATACTCAAAATATATATATATAGACGCTGGACTGGACTGGGCGGGGCATTAACATCAACGGCGAATACATCTCACATCTTCGGTTTGCCGATGATATCGTCATCATGGCAGAGTCACTGGAACAGTTACGCGAAATGCTGCATAGCCTAAATGGAGCCTCTCGAGGTGTCGGTCTCGGCATGAACTTGGATAAAACCAAGATCATGTTTAATGACCATGTCACGCCGGGACCGATCTACGTCGATGGTTCGATGCTCGAAGTTGTTCGGGAGTATGTCTACCTTGGACAAGTTGTCCAATTTGGTAGAAACAACTTCGAGAAAGAAATCAACCGCAGGATCCAATTGGGTTGGGCAGCATTTGGCAAGCTACGTCACGTTTTCTCTTCGCCTATTCCGCAATGCCTGAAGACTAAAGTGTACAACCAATGCGTCCTACCTGTTATGACCTACGGGGCCGAGACGTGGACACTCACAGTGGGACTGGTCCACAAATTTAAAGTCGCACAGCGGGCTATGGAGCGAGCTATGCTCGGCGTCTCTTTGAAGGATAAAATTCGTAACGAGGTAATCCGACAAAGAACCAAAGTTACCGACATAGCTCGCAAACTCAGTAAGCTAAAGTGGCAATGGGCTGGTCACATCTGCAGAAGGACCGACGACCGATGGAGCAAACGTGTCCTAGAGTGGAGACCGCGACTTGGTAAGCGTAAGGTAGGACGGCCCCCAGCTAGATGGACCGACGACCTCAAAAAGGTCGCTGGGACAGACTGGATGCGGAAGGCGGAGGACCGTGTGCAATGGCGCGTGTTAGGAGAGGCCTATGTCCAGCAGTGGACTGCGATAGGCTGATTGATTGATTGATTGATTGACTCAAAATATTAATGCAGTCAATTAATATTACTTAACGTTAGTGCGAACGGTAAGAGAGCTGAGTCGATATTAAATGTACTTTGCTTGGCGATGGCTTTTATAGGCATCGTCAAGTAAACAACTCTTTCTAGAATGAACCCACGCGTTATACGTCTTATTAATTGATATCTGCTTATTTAGCAAAACAGTTATGAGAATTGGACTGAGACTAAACAAGTAACCTGATATCTGTTTACATGATAAATACGCAGCTGAGGCAAGTTAAGCTGATTAAGCAAAACAGTACTTGGAATTATATTCTATGAGCAATAGTCTGTTTATATTGCATCATCTTTTAAAGTACTTGCACTGAGCTGTGTACTGGTCTAGTATACATAACTAAGTACAAATAGTGGTGATGATGACTATATATTCAAGATCCCACTGTTGTTGTGTTTACATAAGTGAGTATATCAGTGTTCCTACATACTAGCTTGGTATATATTGTGTACTACGCCTACCGGCAATTTAATTTAGTTTAACTTTAAATTATGTTTCTCAGTAAGTGAATGTAGATTCTTATGAGAAATAAAGTTCTTTAACCACAAATATAACACCAAAAAATCAGGATAATATATCTACTCAAGCACTATTACAACTATTTAAATTAAAATTGTTAACTTTTTTTACGTAAAAATAGAGCGAATTTTTGTAATAATAGCCTAGGTTACATAATTGAGGAGCGTTTTCACAAAGCGAAATATTTTCAAAAATGTTTTTTTCAGTACGCGGTTTTTATCATTTATTTTTTTTCATGTAGGAAAATGAATTTATCAAATGTGTTAATAATACTGGCACCTATACATCAAATAAAATACATTGTTTTTTTTTTATACCAGGTTCTTTATCAAAACCGTTAATCAGAATCACGAATTTTCACAAAAGCGAAATATCTGCATATTTTTCTTAATATTTATTACCCGTAATTTGTAATTATTTTTTATTTAATGCAATAACTTTATAGTAGTTGTTCAATTCGTCAAACGCACGTCTTATATCATCACTTTCATTCACAGGAACTGAATTGGCGGTAAGCATTTCGTCATAAAACTTCTGCTGAGCCTCATCGTCCAGATCACAAAAAGCTAGCAGCTTTTTAACATCTTCATTTTTCTTTGCAGACACCATCATTTTCAGTTTTTATTTTTTTGTGATTTTCCGATCAAAGCATCCATAGATTTGCGTTGACGTGCTTTGGGTGACTGGTCTCGGCGATAAGCAAGAGTCCAGGAAGATGTGGCCGGCCCTGGGTTTCATCTTTATGGGTTTCTTGCACACACAGAACGTCGCAGTGCGTCGTGCAACATAACTAAAAAAGTATTTCTGATTAGTCCTGTGAAAAACCCTCGATGTTAATAGAGACTACACACAGGTCTGGCTTTAGGACTAGACTGGTGGAGTTTGCCATCGTGGTGAAAGGATTGGCCAATTAGCATAGAAAACTTGCCAATTGTTACCAGGTTGCGCCGGACGTATAGGGGAATATAAGATAGGTCACTCGGGGAGGCTTCTTTTATACATGGACAAGACTGTTTGGGATTATCGTATCTGTGTTTTCTGTCATTTAGTTCTCTTCTGAAATGTTGCCGCATCTGCTCAACACGATCGTAGCTGAAAATGCGTTCCGTTGCTGTTGCAGTGAAGTCCTACCTGGCAGGTGTGGTGAGTGGTCGGGCAATCAAGAAATGAGAAGGACTAAGTGGTTGCAAGTCATTGGGGTCTGTGGACATAGGTGTTATAGGTCGGGAGCTAAGGACAGCTTCAATTTGTGCTAACATTGTACTCAACTCCTCGTATGTGAGATTAGCATTGCCTAAGACACGACGTATGTGGTACTTACAGGACTTGATTCTTGCCTCCCACAAACCACCAAAATGAGGCGAAAAGGGGGGAGGGGGGTTGGTCGATATATGTGAATTTTATTGAATTATCAGCTGTAAAATTAAGAATGACATATTTACTATCGTTTAGAAAATTAGAAAACTCTTTTGCAGCCCCTACGAAAGTCGTTTCGTTATCCGAAAAAAAATCTGCAGGTTTACCACGCCGAGAGAGGAACCTTTTTAATGCGAGTAAATTTGATTTAGATTAAACTTGTGACCAATTCTAAATGTATTGCGCGTGTTATAAAACATACGAATAAACAGATATAGCGTTTTTTTAATTTCGCGCCTAGTCCTTTGCGACTTAAAATGAACAATGGTCCGCCATAATCTACACCGCAACGTATAAACGGGTATCCTTGTTCGATTTTCTCATTAGGCAGGTTACCCATTTATACTTGTAAAGCTTTAGCTCTCATCCGTGTGCAACGCAAGTGCGGACTGTTTGTCTGGCTAGGCCTCTAACGGCCGTTCTCAATAACGTATCTATCATTAGCCGCAGCTAGATATCGAAGATAAGAGAAACGATGTAATCTATCTCTTACTGCTGACTCAATATCGACATTACGTTATGCTTACTTTAGCCTAAGGATAGATAACGTTTCCTCTCTTTGGTTACAGAGGCTCTCCGAAGCGTTTTATTTTTGCCTTTTACCTAAAAACGATTACATTTTAAGATAAGATAATATATGTTATTTCCATTATTCAAATGTATAATTGACTACTGTTAAACTTATACAAATAATAACTCAAAGAGAATTTTTATAACTTGGGTAACATAAACTCCTTTACTCGCAAGCAATAAAACGTAATATTTTTTGAAGTGACAGCAAGCAACGTATTTTTATGATTTGCAAATTAGGTACTATTAACTTAACATTACCAAAATTCCAACGCTTTAAGAAGAAAGTCTGTGTAATATTGCGGAACAGTTATCTGTAAGTCCTACTGATTTTACTATTAGTGATTAAAGTATACGAACAGTTTTGTTGTAAATATGCCCTAAAATATTTTGTATCTACAGATGAAGTCTAAGACCGCTTGGTAAGGATGAAGTGATGTTTCTACTTGACCTGGTTTCTAAACGAAAGGTGCTTCACTATAAAAGCAACAAACGCGGCAAATAATAAACAAAAAGAAGAAGCATGGAAATCTATAGAGCACGAGTTTAGTGCTATGACGGGAGTGATGCGGCGTCCTGACTAGCTTCGCCTCAAGTGGGAGAATTTAAAAAAACGGCGTGGAAGCGGCATGCTTCTCATAAGGCAAAACAACCGGAAGGTTTGTTATCGAATTTTGATAAAGTGCTTATAATAGTTCATTAATTCAAACTTTATAATGATCATTATTGTTTGCAGACAGGTGGTGGTAAGGCCCGTATTCCACCGAATGAAACTCTTGGTCGTGTAGCATCCTTGTTAGGTGCTACATGTAGTGGTGACACTGTTGAATTTGGTGGTGATAGCGAATATGTAATAGAGCCCCAATTTGCCACTGTGTAAGCGATGGACCGTGAGCTTTTTCCAGCGGTTCTAAATGAGCATAACAATGATGGTGTCGTAGTAGATGGTCATAATAGCGGTGGAAGTGGGAATGGTGGTTCAAAAATACCTAACAAATTCGTATTTAATACTCCAAAAAATGCCTGTGAGTTACTTTTATTTCATAAAAAAAAATATTACTTCATATTTATAATTGATGATGATAACGACACTGGTAGCGTTGTACATGTGATAGACAAAAGGTGTCGTATTCATTATACTTTACTACTTTCAGTGAACAAGAGACGCATACTCTCAGAAGCGAGCTTTTACTCGTCTGTTGCCCTTGGAAGTAGCTGATAACATTTTTTTGTATGATTTCATCTGTAAGTGCGGCTAAGGGAAAAACCTTTATAAGATTAAATAAAAATCTAAAAAATGCCTATAATGTGAATTTATTTTATTTTTTGATAGAAATTGTAAACAGTAGAATAATAGAAGGTAATTAGTACTGCCAGGTCTATTGTAAACTTGTAGGTAGGTTGAAAATGTGCAGTGCAGCATGGACATGGCAACACACCATTTAAGCCGCAGGGCGGGCCCAGCTATACTTAAAGTCTGAAAGAAAACACACCTATGATTATAAATAATCTTAACTTAGGTACTATTTATTGTATCACTATGTAGTCGGGCATTTTCCCGCCAAATCGCGGCGTAGCGCGCGTGTTTAAATATTCGCGCCAAAATTACACTTTCCGTAGATCGGGTACCGTCACCAATAGATAACCCACGACCCCACCCGTTTAGAGCCCCTTGTTTAGAAGTTTCCTGCGTCTTACCACTTCGCGCAACAAAACGAGTGAACTAGTCGCCCGCGTTTTACTATAAAAAAGGTATGACGAGTTTACTCATTTCCCGAAAAGAATGTGATACCTACATGCTACTCGTATATGCATTCATATGTAATTTAATGATTATTTGTATTTAAAATGGAACTTAATTACCTCTATCTCTATCTATATCATCACGCCAGATCCCTTGCGAGGTAGGCAGAGAGTACAGAGTTCCAACAGGTTCTTTCCTTACATACATCTCTGGCTTCCTTCAGTCTCATAGTTCGTCTCATACACGCTCGCCGGTTACGGAGACTCTTGACTTTTCCTTCAGATAAGACTCGGTTTGTTTGGTCGTGGTAAGATAGTCTAGGTCTTCCCCGGTACCTGCATCCTTCCACTTTCACATTGTATATCTGGTTTGTCATGCTTTCATCTGGCATTCCTTCTATATGCCCGAACCAACGAAGCATGCCGTTTCTCATCTTTACACCGATACTATCTTTCATACCTACTCGCTTTCTTACTTCGCTGTTGCTAATGCGGTCGGTCAGCTTCACTCCGCACATCTTCCGCAGAGCTCGCATTTCTACCGCGTTTATCCTACTTTCATTCTCCTTCTTACATACCCAGCTCTCGCTACCATATAACAGCGTTGGGACAAGAACTCTGTTATGTATGGCCAGCTGTGCCTTATGGCTTAAGTGCCGGCTCCCAAGTAGCTTTCCCCTCGCACCATTCACCCTGTTCCCTGCACTCACTCTTCTCTCTATGTCAGAGGTGTATTTCCCATCCTTACTGAAGGCGCATCCAAGATTAATTATCTATTAAAATAATTATTTATCAGTTCTTGCCTAGTGATTTGGCTGACCTGAAGAAGTACCTACAACTTCAGAAACATCAGCTTCTTCAATAAGCACCTCCACTTCAGGATCCACATCATTTAAATTATTTAACCTACAAATGTTATGTAAAACAGATGCCGCAATAATAATCGCTTGTGTGGTATCCAAAGCTAGACGAATTTTTATTGACAGCACAGGGAGCGCCTTTTCCATACACCAAAACATCTGAAAATTTATAAAAAAAATCGATTACCAATACATCAAGTAAGAATCATTGCAACTTGAGGCTGTATTCTTCGATTTGCATAAATTATATCTATCTGTATCATCACGCTAGATCCCTTGCGGGGTAGGCACAGAATACAAAGTTCTTTTTTTACAGACCTCTCTGGCTTGAATAAATTGATGTTAACATTTTTATTATTCATTAAAATATTTGTTAATATATATGATAGAGCTATATTAAAAAATAGATAACCGTTCTATAGTGTTTATCGTCTTTATATGTGCCTTGTTATAGCGATTATCTCCTACTGACACTGGGTCGAGTATCGGGGTTAAAAGGAATGAGGTGCAATGCACTATCCCCAATAAGCCATCGGTTACCGAAAGCACCATCTTCACATTGAACTGATAGTCAGAGATGTTATATAGGCTCTTTCTCTAAAAATATTACTGTCACGCCTATATTCCCCAAGCGCGGGTATCAGAGGTGTACTGAGTACATTAACTTTTTGCCGACGATGTTAGATCCCATGTAATAGGCTCCGGCTCCGGTATGAGTACCGGGAAATGTTCGTTAAAAACTACATATGTCCGACCCAGGATTTAAACCCACCACGTGATCACAAAGCGAGGCGGATTGCCACAGAACCAACGTGACAATTAGTAAAAATATTACCATTTTTATTAAAAATACACTATCTACTTTCTTTTTAATGAAGAATTATTAAATATAGTGGAATCATGCGCAGATCTAGGCCAACCAGCAACGGTATTCCTAAATAATAAATTTGCATTACAAACTGCCTGAACGTTGATTGAAAATATGCCTTTTCTGTTTCGGAATTCTTCTCCTACGTTTGAATCTTTCAAAAAAATAATCTTATATAGATTATGACGAAACCTTTTATTGTACACCAACATAATCACAATACAATATAACAGGACAGTACAAAGAAAATAAAATATAGATGTATGAAGTGGTAGTACAATTGGCGGTCGTATTACTAGAAGCAATCTCTTCCAGATCACTAAAGTGAGCTATAGAGATAAATAGGCACTTGGTGACGTACACTGTCATTGCAAAATAATGGCATTATGTTAATAATATAGAATTCTAGGAAATCTAACGATGTAATAAAATCCATTTTGTGTATTCTCAAACATTTTTACGTACTGGGGGTACAACCCCGCTATAGCTCGATACACATCAGCTACAATCCTGCTGGCTGAAGCCTTTGATACTCCGATAAAGTCAGCAACAGATACAAGCATTGTTCCTAATGCGTATAATTGTAGCGTCAGTGAAATTTGGTGTAACGGTGATATTCCTAAAATATAAATTTATTAGTAGGAAATACTTTTTAAAGCTAGCAAACGTTTCAAACTCAAAAAAATTTTTTGTATGAATACGTAGGCCAAAAATAACACATTTTATTTGATCATATAAAATCTGTAAACTTACCGGGAAGACGTGACCCTTAAGGATAGTATTATTTTTTGTAGCTGGAAATGATGAGGATTATCCTAGAGGAGACTCAGCAATGGACTGTATAATAATTTAGACACGCGTAACAAGCCAATTACGGAGACAATTAAATATGTGTGCTTCTAACGGCGGACAATGACGCAGTGCTTTGCTGTGGCTGTTATCGCCCCCGCCATCCCCGTCCCGCGGCCTCCCTGCCCCATAGTGATGTATCAACTGTAGTGGAATTGACTGAAGATTTAGTTAATCTAAATCTATAAATGAAGTCCGATTCTGAGAGCCCCGTTGCGTGGTTTATCATGGTATAAACTTTGGGATCTTCGTATTCTTCTTGTTCCAAATCAGACTCATCACATGTGCCTTCAAATATTTCATTTTCGCTTTTATCAGTAAATATGGAACTCATTGTGTTGTGTTATAAAATCTTAGCGAGGGATTTTTAATATCCGCCGATTTTGAAAGATGAGCGAAAATCTAACAATTGAGGTTTTGTTCTATCTGAAGATGGCAGTCAAAGTAATATTGAAACGCTTTTCTTATTTTTTGTATGAAATAACCTATCTATGGTTACAGATTGACCCTCCGAAAGATAGCTAAAAGTTATGGATAGAAATTTCTATCTATCTTTGTTTATTGAAACAGTTATATGAGCAGATAGCTACTAGGGATAGATAATTTCACTGACAGTAAACGTTAGATAGGTTATTGAAAACGGCCGTAAGAGGCCACCAGCTTTCTCTGATCGTGGCCAGCAGCAACTGAGGCCCGGCATGAAGTAAAACATCATGCTGGTGAAGGAAAAGAAGCCGAGTATATTTGTGTTAACAACACAATGGCAGTGGAGTTTCTTTTCGTACGAGAATGTCTCATAGTTAATTAGTCGACTTCCGACTCTAATTGAACTATATTGGTCTAAAAACACATTTAAACTAGAAATGCTACGTGAACATTTTGCAGACGAATTATATTTTAAATCATTAAAGATTTGTGGAAATGATTGTAGAAGCCTAGTAGAATTATTTAATTCATCAACCGATAATGGACCAATAGTTCGTTGTGATCTTATTTATTACGACAATTGCAAATAGCCAGAAGCCAGAGAGGTATGTAAGGAAAGAACCTGTTGGAACTCTGTACTCTCTGCCTACCCCGCAAGGGATTTGGTGTGATGATATAGATAGATAGAATTGCAAATAAAACTTTTACTCATTCAGTGCGCTATAAAAAATTAAATTTATTCTTGATTCATAGCAAGAAGAAGATTCCAAATGCATTCCTAAAACGTATTTCTCAAGACGCACACATACACGTACAAGTTTCATTGTTAATTGGGGTATAAAAGTGCTTTAAAAAAGGTTAAAAACCTTTAAATTTGAAAGTTTGGTTTTCGTTTTGACATTATGAAGCAATTGTCTAATCGGGGTGTCTGAGGTCTTGCGTTTATTATGTTACACCTTGTATAATATTAGATAATCACTTATTATTTAAGTAAAGAACTAAACATTTACTTACAACACTAACTTGTACTTCAATAACAAATAACTGAGCAAACAAATTCAATGGGAGCGATGGCTTTGCATGGTTAAAACCATACCTACAACCTTTCTAAAGAAAGTTTTGATAAATACTCTCATAACTTGTTGTTTTAAGTTTCAAACACGACTAAATTTTCATGTGTTAGTTGGCTTCTTACTTTACTTTTAATTATATTCATGCAAGAGAACGCTTGCTCGCACGAATATGTCGATCCGAAGATAGTCAGCACTCCAAATGCCAACTTCTTCACCTCATTGTAGAAATCTGGAAGACGTCCTTGCGTCGAATATAAGTGCCTCAACTCGCGGCATTTCTTTTAAAGCTGTCCACTTTTGTTGCGTTACGAACATAAATTTCTGGACCTCTAACTCTTTTCCTTTTAAACTCTGTAAATTTTCCACTCCACAAAGCTTTACTTTTTAAATCGATCAATTGCATTTCTAGAGATCCAGTATCAACTCCAAGTGGCTCAATGTGGATTTTGTTACTATTTGTGTTGAGAGGATTTACTATGAATTCTAGAGTGGTTTTGTTGGTTGGTTGCAAATTCATCTTTAATTATTTTTTACTTTATAACTATGCTGGAGTAATTCTTGTCAACAGTTACACTAGTTTTATCGCGATATTGCTTTAGAAATTGAAAATAAAGTAATTTACCTCTCTGAATATCTTCTGCAAAAATAATTAATTTTTCTTCGAAACAAACCAATTCTTTTAGAATTTATATATATATTTTTTATTTGTTAGTGTCATATATAGCCACTTATTGTGATCTGGTCTTTGTTATATGTATTATGTCTGTCCAACTTTAAGGAGATTGGCTCAAAAGGACTTATTGATTTACTTATTTCCCGTTTTGGGAATATGTTGTTTAATAATTTATTATTTTCGTTGCTGGTGCAGTCATCCGATGCGGTCGTCGCAGCTCTACGTCTTCAGTGGATCGTCGCGTATGTCCAAATTACGTATGTGAGTACTTACAGTTTTATTTTTACCTTCAATTTAATTTTAGTATTTTCACTACGTCTCTTCTTTTTCTCAACTGTAGAGGGGTTGGGGTCTGTAAGAGTAAGTGTTTTCCCTTTTCCAGGAACATCTATCGGCGTCACCACCACCTGCGCTGCTTTCTCTACGTTGATTTTATTATACCTACTCCCGTGGATCGATATAATCAACGTAGTGCGTGATAAACGGGTGGGCGGCGGGGCGCGCTAGCCTCACAAATGGGGTATCCAGAGATAGGTCTAGTCGAGGCGATCACAACGGTATATAAAACAAGGTATGTGTCTATAGAAAAGTTTTGAAAAATCGAATTTTGGAGGTGCCAAAAATGTTCAATGTATGAAAAGTTTGAAAATTTTCTATGAAAATTCGTCGGGAAAGCGTGTCAATATGTTGGGCTAGTTAAGCCGCTTCAAACAATATATATATTGTATAGTCCCAGACTTTTAGTGTGAATAGAAAATGCAAATTTCCCTTGTTTTACTAGTCACCACTATACCTCGGTGTTTTTGGATTTTCACAGATGTTCGCGCTAGCCCCACAAATGGGGTATCCAGAGATAGGTCACAACGGTATATAAAACAAGGTGTGTGTCGATAGAAAAATTTTGAAAGTGCCAAAAATGTTCAATGTATGAAAAGTTTAAAAATTTTCTATGAAAATTGGTCGGGAAAGCATGTCAATATGTGGGGCTAGTTAGGCCGCTTCAAACAATATATATATATTGTATAGTCCCAGACTTATAGTGTGAATAGAAAATGTGTTTCGCAGATGTTGGACGAGACGGACCGCGAGTAAGCGTTCAAACAGCTTGCCTGTTTCGTCCAACAGCACGATGGGCCGATACGCCGAGGGCGAGTAACCAGAGTGCCCCTCTTTTTTTAACAGGACGAGCCTACTCGTTTTCCACGCCGTAGGGAACCCCAAAAAAAGGCCCTCCATTGCCAGGGCCCAGACCCTGGCAGGAATGCCATCCGTTCCGGGAGCCGTCTTTTAAGCACGAATGACCGCGACCACTGTATTGATATCGTCCGATGAGACGATCTTAGCATCGGTGTTAGCATCTTCAGTCGTCCGGTGACCGGCCATAACTGGCGGCTCATGTTCTCCACAATCCAGAAACAGAGTTGCCACCACGTCTTCCAGTAAGCTGGCATAACCTGAAATGACCCAACCTAACTTCCGTGTTTTTGTGGTAGGGGCCATTTAGTAAACGAATTAAACCTTCGTTTAAGAGTTCCCGAGTTCGTAAATTTGTCCACGCCTAATAAGTCTATTTGATTAGGTGAATAGAACTTCGGGTCAGCCAGGTGAACGTTATCGGATATGCAAATGTGATGATTATTTCCCAATGAACGTAACTGAGCCGTACGCGTCAGAACTAGACAATTAATGCGTGTGCTATATGAATTTGTTTTAGATTTTAGCCGGAGTTTGCATGATTCGTGTAGATTGCGTGATGCAATTGCCTACGCCTCTGATTTGTACAGTGGACTGTATTGATGTAATAATAAGTATTTTACATAATGAATCGGATATAAAACTGTGTTGGCTCCCGGTATTTAGACTCGTACGAATTGTGACGTACTTATTCCTTCTATCTATTATTTCTACCAAAGCTGTTGATAACAATACCTGGTCATCAAAATAAAGCGTACTAGCTTTGTGGGATGCGGTTTGTTTCATGCGTGAGTTTGTGGAGTCTACACTTGGGTCGCGCTGTGCGACAGCTCGACATATTGATGCACCAGTGTCCACACGTTCTTTGTGTATTAATGTATTGTGTTTCCGATTACATATCTTGCATTGTAATTACTACACAGGTAATTCTCATTAACGTATTTTATTCTATCACCCATAGCTAAATTGAGAAACGCATCACATGCATAAAGTGTGTCATTCGCTTGGCACAGAATACATGTATAGCGCTTTGAACCTTGTGAAGAAATTGATGACCTTTTTTATGAATACCCTTTTGTATAGTGACGTGACTTTGTGTGTATTTTTTGTTGATTCGACAGAGATGCCTTCTTATTGCTTGCATCTACGTGGTTACCTTGGGTTACTTGAATTGTCTCTAATACGTCGGCTCCGTCCTTGAGAAATTGAATTAAATCTGACAGCGACAACTTTCCGTTATTCTTTGGTGTAAGTATCTTTAGTACTTTTATGTGCTTCCCACTGTCGTTCAGTAGATGAATCTAATTTTATGATGATATTGTAGGTAATTAAAGTATCCCATGTGTCGGTAAGTTCGCCTTAAGTTTTGAGAACACGAATATTTCTCAAAATCGTGTCGATTAATTTTCGGATTTAAAATGCCGATTTCTTAATAATCGATTGCGCAGAAAACAAAGCCTTAAAATGGTTATATACTAATAAACGATTGTTATTATATAGATTTTCTATTAACTTCCAGGCCGGTAAGTAGTTATCAACAGAACATTTTAAGTATTTTATTATTAGTGACGCGTTCCCTGTTAGTACTGAATGTAAATACTGAAATTTCTGAATGTTGTTTATATCTTTACGATTATGAATAACGGATAAATAAGTATCGCAAACTCGAGCCATTGATCATACGTTCCGTCAAACGAGGCAGATAAATAGTGGGTAGCTTTATCGTAGATTTCTGACTAGTCGTTAGTGTAGAAGAATTATCGTTGTGAATAAGTCGTGGGCCGCGTGTACAGCGCGGTCGCAGCGGCGCGGGACGTTGCAGCGACACAGGTCGCGGCGGCCGCGGAGGCGACGCGGATCGCGGAGGTCGCGGAGGCGACACAGGTTGCAGAGGAAACGGAGGCGACTCGGGTCGCGGCGGGCACGGAGGCGACTCGGGTCGCGGTTGTGGCGCGGAGCAGGGGTCGGAAAGTCGGCTATACAGTCAAAACAGTTTTTTGGTCACGCCACCTCATATCGTTAATCCTAAAAAAATAGGACCAATTAGTTATTAGGTTATTCGCTAGATGTCACAACAGAACCGATTAGTATCGGTAGAAGATTGACTTTAATAATAAAAAAAAATGTGTCTTTTAAATTAATATATTCAACTGAACCTGTGATCAACATCGTTATATATTTTTTTATTCCATTAAACTGTTACTTCGATTTATTTTAGTAAAAATATTGTCATCGATTATTTTCGACTAAAAATCGATACAAAGTGTGTATGTGCAGTCTATGGACTGTTCACTCTAATTAGTCTATGGGACTCTTACAAATGGCCGGCGTACTCGTATTTTTTGTTTGTTGTGCGCGTAAGTACGCTTGTAATTATGTGTTTACTGACTGAATTTAAGTGAAATTTATATGGATTTGCGTGGGGAATCTTTATCAACCTAAAAACATTTTTGCCCTTGCCTTACGTTGAGTTCAAACATCCTCGGGACGCTGGTTTTGGTGTTAGTTTTTACGAATTTTGAACTAAAGTGCTTCTTGTGATATTGAACATTTTTATTGAATTGATTTATGTAATTTTCTGCCCTAAAAGTATGTGAGTTACAAAAGTTAGTTGTGTAATAAAATTAAGATATGATTTCGTGCCTTTGATTTTCGGCGCCGATGCTGGGAAGTCCGTGATTGGTCAGGTAGGACGCCTGTCGGACATGTCCTAAGACGACCGAATCGCTAGGGACGGCCTCATGGCGAGATGAAGCCGGTCCTAAGCTCGGCCCTGAGAAGGGCCTTTCCTTGTTATAGGCGTCGGCTGGGCGCGCGATCTGTGTATCGGTGTGGGCGAGACGTCCGTTCGCTGCGGAAGCGCGGAGAGCACTGGGGAATACAAAACAACGACATCGTGGTCTTTGCACACACCCGGCATGGGTGTGGGGAATCGGGTTCGGGGCAACGGCCCCCTGTCCGAGGTGTCATACGCCGGCCATAAATATGGCCGGGTCCTTGTGTTGGGACGTAGTGTCCCTTGGAGTGGCGGCGACTTGTAGATCCCGCGTGGGGGTCATCAAAGAGTGTTCACACCGCACTCCGCGACCATTTCTGTCAGGTGGAACCTATGGCGAACCATAGGAAACCCTAAGCGGTCAGCAAGGAGGCGGTGACTTCTGGAGGCCCCTCTTCTTTCTTCGTCCGGCAGCGCGATACAGCACCACTAGGAAGACCTAGCGGGCGATCAAACGCAACCGGGCTGTTTCAGGTATATAATGTTGGTAGGAAGATTGAAAGAGGGAAGATGGGGCATTAGGGGGTTGGGAAAAGTCAATCCGGTGGTGTGAAGGACGATGAGGGTGATGTGATGTGGCGCTCTTCACACCGCCGTGCAGTCAAGCTCTACCGGGTGAGACTCGTTGGAGAAGCCCAGCAGGCGACCAGCTAGGACGGTGACTTCGTCCAGTCCCTCTTCTGTCTTCCACGGTGTCAAGTCCAGTGTCGTCGCCGCGGCCGCGCGGTTGAACTGCAGTGGGCGGCGGAAGTCAAATCCCCGGCGGATATAAGGTTCCACAGTATCATCGCTGGGCACGGCCCAGTCGCGTGGGTAGGGCCTCCTGGCCGGCGGGCGCGTATGCCATGGCGCTAGGTTCTGGATATGGGTCCAGGACGATGCCTCGGCACGCGCGAACATGTTGGTGGACAGGCGGCAGGAGAACTCCTCTAGGCTCTCGACTCGTAGATCCCTCTGGATCGTGGAATTTCTCACGTACCTTGGCGCCCGGACGATGGTGCGCAAAGTGGCGGATTGCTGCGTCGCCAGCGATTTGCGCAGCGACGGGCGCAGCAGGGGCGCCCAGACCGGCGCCGCGTACGTGAGGCAGCTACGGATGTAGGTCTTTTAGACCGCTGTCTTCATTCGTAGAGGGAGTCTGGAGGAGAGCACTGGACGGAGGAGTGCGCGGGCGTGTCTCAGCTGCGCGATGATACTGCCTGAAAGTCAAATTCCGGTCAATGGTCTCGTTTAGTTTTTCAATATTTTTCGTCCATCGTGATTCGATTTTAAAGTTTTTTCATCCACAGTTATCACTACATTATTTTTCCAATCAAAATTATAATATTCTAGGAAAAAATAATTACGGCTTGTGCGTGGGCTCCTGATAAATCATTTTTTTTTTGCTGGGATTCTAGTTTTTAAGCCAGCGGCAAGCAAATTGCGGCGTATTTTTTGGGTTGATACTTGATACAGTGATAAATTTATTAATCACAATAATTATATATTTTAAAGAACGCACACCCATACTTTTGTGTTATTCCAGTGTGGTGAATGCGTTTACGAATAACACGCAACAACAAGTGCTACCCTTACTGTGACATTGTTTGTCCGCAACGATTTGATTTAGTGATTCGAATGTAGTGGTGGTTCATACTAGGTAAAATAGGAAATCTGTTACACCTGTTCCTGTTCTAATGAAATAACAGTTTCAATAACCTGTTCCAAAATAACAGTCTGTTCCATCAATGCTAACAATACCTTAGAAACAATGCTATGGAATTATTTCACAAGTTAACGAAAGGAAAACCGTCCTTCATAATTGTACGGGCTTAGGACTGATGGCTTGATTTTTAATAATAATAAAATTAATTTATATTATATATATAGTTAAGCCAAAATAGATATACTTATGAGAAACAATCTGGCGCATTTAAGTTTTCATTTCCTTCTTTGTACATTAATCAATAATTTGTTATGTACACTAATCATCTCAATATATACATGCATTAATGAGTAAAGTTTGCTGTATTTACAATATTTAAATATTCTGGTTTAAAAATAACAGCTGCTGTAGTTTTCTTATTTTGCTTTGTAACCTAACCTAACCTTGTTCGCCTTTTATTTAGCATGTTTCCTGCCGCTGAAAACACTCACAGGGAATCGAAGATGCCATGGCATATAACTTCGAACAGCAACTTTATACAGGTTTGGGTACAATTCCCTATGGTGGAAGACACACCATTTTAGAGAATATGCCGGCCTATCTATTATTGGAGCTTCCAAATATCGCTGAATCTCCACAATAACCCGAGAGTGTGCTGTACCTTCAGGCTGGATATTTCGCATTTTTTATCCTGTAATCCTGCCATATAAGTTTTGTGCTGGTGTTTGTGCTTGCCTGAGGGTTGCTCACTTTTTCTTTAGTGGCATTGTTTTGCCTATTCTGCTCTTGTATTTCAAAAGCATTAATATGCCGTTTGGTTTCCCCTGCTGTTGCCTCGTCAAAATAAAATTTAAACCTGGGATCTAGGAACATGCAGTTGGTAAATGTTCGGCTTTGAGTCAAGCTATTGAACCTGTTCCCAATACCTCCTCATAAGTCTTGCCTCACTTTGTTCACCACCGGCATTAGGTATTCATTTTCAAAATTGGAAAACTTTTGTGAGACCAGTATTTATAGTTATTACTAGGAATTTTTCTCTGTTAAATTCTTTTGCGACTTCCTCACATGGCTGCAAAATTTTGCAGAGCTCAATCCAAATTTGCCACTCATATGATGTCATTATGCTCATGCTTCAATTGATCATGGCACTATTGAGTAGCTGTCTCGTAGCTCTTCACAGCGGTGAAGCTAATTGAAGTTATATCTATAGAGCATCATTGACAATGAGATGTAAGTATGGCTGTAACAAGGGAAATGCTTCCATGCAAGTTCTTTCTCAATGGTGTTTTTGATATTACTGCCATTATCTGTCACTGCTTATAAAATTTTATTGGATAAATTCTACTCTTCACATATTTCCTTCATATGTCTAGCCAAGTTTTTAGCAGAGTGACTTTCTTCCAGAGGAATGCAATCAAGTATGTGTACTTGTTGTACTTCGACTAATGGCCATCATTGAGTCATTCGCCATTGTTGACCAAATGTCGATGGTTATGCAAATCGATTTTACATCATTCTCTAAGCTAATTCTAAGCTCACGTTTTTTCTTTTCATTGAGTTATGGTAAAGTTAAGTATGGATGGTTAAGTAAAGTATTTGGGAGTAGGTATGATATAATTAGGAAAAATCAATTGTATGAGTTCACGAAAGCCGCGGTCTTCTACCATTCGAAACGGTTGAAAGACTAGAGTGAAAACCTGCAAAAGTTCATTATCTATTTTTTTTTTCTAAATTGCCACGGCGTTTAGGCAAATAGTCCGTAATAGTTTGAAGTCCATATGCCCTTCGCATAGATCCCTGCCTACTACCAGATGTATGAGCAACAGGATTAGGAATTGTGTTAGTGCCCGCATTAATAGCATTTGCAAAATTAGTATTATTAGGTCCAGTAGCTTCAGCAGTATTATCATCACTAAAAGCGGCAGAAGCTACACACGCATCACTTACCGCACTAGAACCGCCCGTCATAGTATCGGTACGGCTCACGACACATATCGTGGGATGTTTTCGTTGTAAACGACCCTCCTTTTCCTATTCGAAGACATATTTACACACTTTTACTACACACGAAACTATTATTTCAATATGTACAAAACTGATATAGTATATGTACACGTAACACAAAATCATAAAAGTTCAAAAGTTTACTTAAATATTACAGTTTTTTTATTCAACTCAACAACAAAGCAAAATATTCAAATTCACCGCAAAATTGTAAACAAAACTTTTACAAACGTCAAACTTCGAAAACAGTTATTAACAGACTAAGCCGTTCAAAAACTAACACATACAAAACAGACTGTTGAATGTTGATATTAATTAAATTAGGTATTTCAATAACAATGTTTTAAGTTTCAAGTCAAGGGATAATTATTGTTGATTTTTTTTATTTAATTTTCAGCGGTAAATACCCTTATAGTTTTTTGTGTGTGTATCCGAGTGTGTGGACAGTAAACGGGCTGAGAACAAGTGTCACAGTGCAAGTGCTGTCTCTTTCTATTAGCATAAATTAGAAGATTGAAGAGCTAGTTCCAAGCCGTTCCAGTTTCATTTTGTATTCACTATTGTCGTTAGATATACGTTTTGGAACAGATACAGATTTGTCGTTTAACACGGAACAGTTCCATGTTGTTACTTTTAAAAAGCTGTTTTAACCGGTTCCGATATATACGCCTTACTCCTAGTCGAATGGCCTACGCTCAAGCACTCGAGACCAAGCGGGCGGACCAACTAAGGTCGGCCGAATTAAGCTATTTAATGCTAGACACTTAACTCATACGATATAATTAGGATGTTATTAGACATTAGCGGCCTAGACCATTATTATTTCTAATGTCTGGGTAGAAATGCGTAGAATTATTATGATGTATGAATGATTTTGTTCCAAGTGAAAGACGACCTAGATATATATTAAGCAAAGAATAAAAAGGCCTGCTGGTAATAATTCTCACTAAAATATTTATGGTCAGGGTCCTCCAATTCAGCACATAATCTGGTATGATTTACCTGAAATCTTTCCAGTAAGAATCTAAGGTACATAGGCGTTTTTCCATATAGGCAGGCGTCTTGCGCTTAGGGATGCAACATCGTTCATAAAAACATCGATAACTAAATATCGATGTTTTTAAAACTGAAACATCGATGCTCAAATTATCGATGCTTATGAACGATATATTGATGTTTTCTCCATGTTTTTTATTAAATTAAAGACTTGAAATACAGAGAAAAGGTGTTTTAAACAATATTGATATATAGATAGATTCATTTTGGTAATCATGATAACTGACAAACAATTAGTTACTTAAAATAATACAGTTATAATGTATTAGGATACGAAGACTGGTAGAACAACAAAATAAACAAATATCAGATAGACAAAGATAATCAAATTTATTATGAGAGGAATTAAACAAAAGTTATTAACTATTTGTTTCTCATTATAGAATTCAAAAATAATAATTTCGATAATTTACTGCCGAGCAATCGGTTTCTTTCTTGAGTAATTACAGCTCCAGCTTCAGAAAATAACCTTTCACTGGGGACAGAAGTTGCAACTATTGGCAAATGTTTCATAGCCAGTTTATATAAATATGGAAATACAGATGTCCCACATTTATAAAAAATAATAGGTTTTATATAAAATTCTAATTAGAATTTGAGAAAATCTAGATTTTCCAAAACTCGCGAAGCGCGCCACATTCGCAGATTTTGCTTACACAGTTCCGCCATGTCAAAATATTTGACAAAAATACGCCCTCCCACTGTTGAAGGGCTCAACTTTTACGGCCTCGCATTTCGTCATTCAGTACGCGACGCGAGAGAGAAATGGCGCGATGTGACACAGATGATAGTTGCGTACAAAGAGATGGCGCTGCAATAAAATATCGTTCATTCTTAATGATCGATGTATCGACGTTTTCTTGTAGTTTAACATCGATGTTTTAACAACAATGTTTATGAACGATACCTCGATATTTTAAAACATCGATGTATCGTTTGCATCCCTACTTGCGCGCCGGCTCATCTTTTTTGAAATTAACGCGGAGAGTCTCCATCGCAGACATGATTTGTTGCTGTGTAGCTAGGATCGCCTCCATAGTGGTTATGGTTATTTTGGTAAAGAAAATGGTAAATAAAGGATATATCTTACTCAGAGATTTGACCTGGTTTGTCCCGGAGCGATTGGTTATGGTTGAAATGGTTACGCCGTAAGCTAGATTCACTGCCGCGTGTTCACTGCCACGTTTTTACAGCCACGTGTTCACTAGTTCCACTCGCGGAGGTCCTGCCTTACGACACAAGGCTCGAAGGACCACGATGTACGGGCTTTGGTGGCCGTACAGATGATTTATGAATGGTTCATAAATAAAAGATAAGGTAAGCGATAATTTGGTATATTCACTTAACTTAATCTAAAATGGCATGGTTATGAGCACACGCGAACCGATTGGTGATTGCACGTGTACTAAATGACGAAATGGTCGAAAAGGCGCGTGCTGGCGTAAATGCTGACAACGCGTAACGCGATGGACGGTGCTAGGATCTTACAACAGCTGTCAAATTTACGCGTGTCTTACACGTGTCTTTTGAAGGTTAGAGCTAACTAAAAATCATATGGATTTAAAACTAGTAGCGCTATCTATGTATCAGCCTACGAACTTTCAGCTCACCTAATATTTCCGAGAAATCTACTTTAATATCAGTAAAAATCAATGCTAAAGATTAAATTTTTAAATACGCGCCAAAAACGCTGTTTCTGTAATGCGCCGGTCCCAATGACATGTGTGACGTCACACGCTCGTAAAAAGTTAGTTACCTTAAAACAGTGTAGCTGAAGTGAATTTCATATTTTTTCTTCAAATTCATTGGATATAATGGCGTTTAATGCCACAATGTAAAAATAAGTCTATTAATGTCGGGTTTTATAAAACGATATAACATCTTTAATACCTAACCTCTTAATATAGCTTAATTGGAAAGGAAGGATCCCTCACTTCTAGTTTCTAGTTTTACATTTTAAAGTTCCGCAGTATAGTAGTCAGCAAGAAAAGAGCAATCATAAATACGTCAACCTTTGGTAAGTTGGTGTTATCAGCTCGCACAAAATTTGACTTCATTATTAAATTCAAAACGAATTTTTTTGTCACTAGTTATAAGATTTATCAAAAGTTATCAAAAAGCTGTTTCAGAAATAGCTCAAAGACCTAATATAACACCCAGAAAACATAAAATGCGAACTACAATCAGTCGAGAAGGCCATGTTCACTATCGTGTGACGTCACCAGAGATACAACCAATCACATAGCGTTCCTGCCACAGATAAAATTTCTAAAATTATTATGTTTTTATTTCGTGTTATTTGCAAAAAATTCACATAAACGTATTTAAAATGAAGTTGTATCATACTGGACAAAATGGAAGTTTTAAATAAATAAAACCTCAATACTTCAGCTTGGCGTATATTCTTAAAAATAAATTAGGTACAAGTTCTTGATGAGCGTGCGTGCAAGGGAAAAACGTTACAAAAAATTAACATAAAGTGGGTTGTTAAAATTACAGAATGAATAAATTAGCTATTTGGTAGCATGACTGATTGCATTAAAATATGAGTAAGCGCGTGCGCGAACAGAAGTGAAATACGTTTTTTATCCTATTATCTCTCAGGACGACCACAAGTTTTAGTTAATTTTCAATGTTGTCAAATAGCCTTTTTGCTCCTGGTGGTAAATTCCACCCATGTATTTATTATAATGGATAACCATTTCTTACTTGCTGACTGTTTCTCCACGCCGTGTTGTTGTTTCTTTCATATTTGATCCAAATTCTGAAGAAATAAGTGTAACATCCCGTCGGTCCCTCCACTTCAGAACGCTGATTCCATCACAAAATTTTGCTGTTGATTCTCCGCGATTTAATTCGCTTTGTACAACATCTTTGGGTGTTTATCTTAGATTTAGAACAGAATACCCTGCATTCAAATATTTTGAAAGAAGTTCCATAACGACTTTGTCAGCATGTCCACTTCCTCCAACCAATGGATCTCCAGCACTAGCATAAACTATAATTTTGAGTACCACACCACATTCATCAGTCAAAAAATATAGTTTAATCCCATCCCATTCCGCTTTCCTTTCGGATACTGGCGAAAAATTATTTGCCCTCGGAGTTAGACCATAGAATTATCGATGGACAAATTCCGTGAAGGAACCTATATATCATCCATCCGATTATTGAAATATCTAACCAAAGGATCAATTTTGGAAAGTCTGTTATTAGTCATACCTGGATCCTCAAAGTTTAAGAGTACGAATTAAACATTGTCTGTCAGAAGGTCGGGTCAAAAGCGATTTTGTACGCCTAGATATTTGTCCGCCATAAACTGTAGATGAATGAACCAGTCTCATAAGCGCTTGGGGAAGGCACTACATTAACGCTGTAACGGCGGCTGGGTGTATTTTCTTTCTTGTGAAGTCGTTTTTGTGGGGTCTTTGCAGTATCATCTGCATCTTTAGAAAAAGTACCTGACTCCTATCTCTTTTTCAATACTTTTTGTATCATAGACAGCAATCTACAATGTTTCACCTTCTATTAACTGAAACAAAGAAACAATTCAATAATCTCGGACCAGGTTTAGAATATTGCGTAAATCGCCCAATATCGGCTTCACAACGAATGCGGCATGCATCGACACCTGACTTGTGCCGCGCAAAAGTTCGGTCTCTATTCGTCCATATATACTGCCAGCCAGCCTGGCGACCAGCGACTCTAGCCTGCCAAAATAAACCCTGGTTTTGTTTAGTGAGACGCTCGTTGACACAAAAAGGAACTGGGTTCCCAGGCAGATGAAGATTGCTCGTAGTAGCACCGCGACGAAAACAGCTATGGAATTAATTGTTGGTGTAAAAGGTGCTCTTTTAAATTGGTTTTAATTTTTTTAATTGATTTGTAATTCCTGATTGGTGGTGGGAGATTATCCAATATTTCGTGGCTAGATAACGAAAGCTACCACAAAAAGCAACCGTGTAATGTCTAGGGCAAACTAGGCGGGACGCCAGCCGTATTTCACGTTCTGAAAATTCATTTTTTTCTGTATAACCCCAAATAATAAGCAGGCGAAATGGAGATCACGTCAAGATTTCATAGTAAGAAGTTTATTATTATTCAGGTAGGGTAGATAGAGGGTGATATGAGGTCTAGAAGGTATTGGGAAACAATGACGAACACATGAATTTTGAACTCGTTGAATCAATCTCTTAGTTTGGCTTAGAGCTCACTTGTAACTATACCCGTTGTCCCTGGGCCTTTATTCGCTATGCCACATGAGATTCCCCGCAAGTAACGTGTGACGTCATAACAAGCAGTAAACATAAACACGCTTCCTTGACGAGCCTTCGCGTGGAATTACAAAATGGTATTCGGTATGCCGTAAGGAATGTTGTCTACGGCAATTTTATTTTTAATTTAAGATTTCGCTGGATTCGTTCATAATCTTACATCTGTTAATTTCGGTAAAGTATCGGTTTTTCGAATATTCGTTTCAACTTATTCAATTTCGGTAAAAATATATTTATATGTGCTGATAACATGGTTTGAAGTATGTGTCTATTGAAAACTAAGTAAATAAGTAGGGCCAGATATAAAAAAGGCAACTTTAATTAACATTAAACAAAGATCCAAGTTTTAGAACGTACGAATGTCAAATACAATAACCTATACCCACACCTAAACAAACAAAGACTTGTCCCACACATATATATAGTCTGTTTTTTTTAAGTGGTCAATTTTACATAAAAATATTGTATGATAACTTAAGGCAATACAATTGGTTCAAAATTAGTTTATTTTATTCATTCATTAATTCCCCAATCCTTGCTCTTCGTCCGAACCGACCACTTTAGTGTCTTTAGTTGTCACACTATGTTTTTTCATAAAATTGGCCACTTAAGAAAAACCAGACTAAACCTAGCACCATTCCGATCTCAGCCTTGAACCTATTCGCACCTATATAAAAGCCCTTTTTAGCTGCTGCCGCCTACACACTTGACTCGCCTCCTATCAGCCGTTATTGCTGCCCGCGCCATATTTTCAGCAACCCTTACTTCCCTCCTATCAGATACCGATATCACACACAGGATTAGACACCGACCTCGCCGGCGACGTGGAAGAATCCAGAGATGCACTGGCCAGCGGACAAGTTTCTTTCATGTTCACCACGGCGAGACACCTAATGTATGCCTTCCCCCATAGCAACAGCCCAAGTCGAGGCCGGTCCTCCCTGGACCTAGTTGCCCCTATGCCCTTCTGCCCCCCACTCCGGGAATACCGGCGTGACGGTGTTTATTTTTTGTTTTAAAGTTTGTTTTGCAAATATACATACAGTGATTTAAAAGGTATACTTTTTTATTTAGTTTATTTACTATGTATCTTTATCTTTACTAGCTATCTATCTACACAGATACATAGATTATGTATCTATCTAAATTAAATAATTAATAAAGAAAATAAAAAATAAAATAATAAAAACATCATCAAGCCAGATCCCCTGCGGGGCAGGTATGTATATAAATGAAACAAAAGTAATTGGTAAATCAACAAGTTTTATTTATGAATAACAAATCAATAATCACATGCAAGTCATTTGGTATTGTTAAATGGAAACTTGTAAGTCCTCATCAGAACAACAACACATACCATCTTTGTAACCTATGACCACAATAAATGCTATTTTATTTGATTTGAACAACAAACATTCAAAATTATACAGTTTGGTATACCACACAGTAATGGTTCCAGTTTGCTACCAAGGTTACCACACCATAATTATGCAGCTATAATTGAAAAACAAATTGAAATGAAAACATTTTTCTTTAATTCATTAGTATAAAAATTCCCATAACACATGACATCACCGCACATCTTCCTCTATAAGAATGGGTCAACTTGGGTGTTCTAATTTTCTCAACCATCAGCAATTCTGTAAAAGAAGTTTCATATGAAAGATATGATATTAGATGGAAAATTAGTGCTTCATAATATATGCAACACATTATTTGATGAACAATTAAGACTCACTAATAGAAAATGCATTATAATAACCCTACATTCTACTTGTAATGAAAATTGATAATGAAAAATAGCCTATTATGTTATTTTAGGTCAACATCATCCACCTATGCCCTATAATTAAATCAATGATACAAATATTTAAATTACCACAAAATCAATAATGTAGCACACCACAAATTATTTGTCTTTATAAAATAACAAAAGTCACATTTATTTTAGTAGATACGTACCTGTTTTTTATGATCACAGTTTTAAATGGGCCTCCTAACGCATTTAATTGGTAGGTTAGGTCTTTCCACATTTCTCGATGACCTTCCTTGAGGAGAACAATTGGTGTACCCAGATTCCACCTGTGGGTGGGTAAATATGCTAATTGGGCTGTAGAAGCTTTCGTCCGGTTCATTGTGACTACAAACTAAAACAAAACACCATATTTTTAAGATAAATGTGTACACTATTGTTGAAATTGAGAAGTTCACTTTAATAGATGAGCCACCACAATTTTCCAATGTCACTGGTTATGAGTAATAATTTATTACTACGACGACGACGCGATGATCATAATATATCATTTAAATTGCAATAAAACTATTTAAAAATGTTTGTTTACATTGAACTACCTTAGCAAGTTTTTAACATGTTTTCAATAACACGCAAGCGCGGAGCGTGTTATTTTGACAGTTCGAAACATGGCGTGTGACGAGCCTTGTCATGTTTTCAAATCTGACAGTGGCATACAGAATTCCATTCCACGCCAATAACACGTATGTTTGATAACACGTCTTGTTTCGTGTTTAAATTGTCATAGCGAATAAAGGCCCTGAGACGCCTAATAGAGCCTCTATCTCTCGATACGTCACATGACGATCTTCGAGAATTAGTTGTCTCACAGCAATGATGCTATCTTCAGTGAAGGCGGATTTTGGGCGTCCTTCGCGAGATTTGTCACTAACACTAGTATGTCCACGCTGGAATTCTAAATACCAGCGTTCGACAGTCCGCAGACATGGGGCTTCATCACTGAACACAGATGTTAGCTCTCCAAAACACTGAAGCCGTGTCATGCCTCTTCTAAAGTTGTAGAAAATTATTGCACGAACATTTTCCTTAGAAAGATTCATTTTCGTACGTAACCTGACAGATTCCAATCGACGCTGTGACTAAACAATAGCATTAATAATACTTTCAACTGTTTTGAGATCCAAAATTTAAACACATTCGAATTTAGAACAGTTCCAAATTCAAAATTGCCGGGAAATATGGAAACGACAGAACTTAAAAGGTAGAGTGGTTGAGGTTCCTCTGCAATATTTTTATTGAGCGACTAAGAGCCATTGCGGTCCGTATCCATCACCTCATGTACTGCGGATTGCGAGGCCACCTTCTTGGCCTCCTTCCCCACCTTGACAGGGCAGAAGCTTTGCAGGCCCCGCTCCCTGTCACATGTTCCGCGGACCTTTGGGCGGCTGCACATATTGTTCAGTGCGGAGTTGTCTCACATTGGCTGGCCTTATGGCCAGGGCGCGATAACATTGATCGCTGCGATCAACCTCCGAGTTGCAGTGGGCCCTTAGATGACCCAGCTGTAAGCAGCGAAAACACCAGCTGGGTCTACGCTGCCGACCAGCCTACCGACAATCTCTCATTGGCATTGACCTTTTTGGTCGCTGCAACCGGGCACCGTACCCAAACCGTGCCCAAGCCCGATCGGCCCTCCCGTGTCGCGCCTACATTTTTATTGCCTCCTCGGCGCATCCGCCCAGCCGAGCCACTGCCGTGATCACTTCGGCGCAGGTCACAGAGTCGTCCTGACTCGAGACGCGTAGCTCTGCACTTTTGGTGGGTCTGGAGATATCGACATCGTCGGCCTTTAGTGCCCGTCTCAAGCTGTCGGCCAGTGCCTCCGCCTTTTCTGCAGTGGTCGCTCCAGGCACCTCAAAGTCGCGGGGTCCCGTCGCAGCTTTCCGGACGGCGAGCCTTTCGATTCCCAATCCGTTGAGATCCACCTTGGCTTTGGCTTCGGTCAGCACCGCTGCATAACTGAGCTCTCTCTCATCGGCCCCAGGCTGCAGCGTTATCACCACTGCAGCCGGACGGGGAGGGCGCAGCTTCGCTGGGCCGGCTTTCTTGGCGGCCTCTGTGGTTTTTCGACCACGTTCTGCAGCAGCGTTCGCGCCCTTCTTGGCAACGTCGCGATTCTTCCTTTTCTTTTTCGCCACCAGTGTCTAGCCTTCGTTGGCTTGATATCTCACTGGTGGCAACCTACTCGGAGCCGATGCTGCAGGCGTCGCCTTTTTACTGGGACCGCCCTTGCCTTTCTTTGTGTCGATCGGTTTGGCCGCTATTGGTCGCGGCTCAGTTCGCGATGGGCCAGCAACTGGAGCGTGCAGTGCCACGGCGAGTACTGCCTCGTCGTTTTGTCGGGCATCAGCAGCAAGCGGCGGGCGGACGCGCTTTTTTGGTAGTAGCCGATCCTCCAGAGCTTCTAGGCGCGCATTCATCATCGCCCCCACCTGGGACTTGAGTGCGCGCGACCGCTCCTCTCATTCGGGGCCGGCTCCATCCTTCTCTGTGCCGCTGTTGTGACAGAGTTGGCAAGGTTTCCTCTGACTGACTACCTCCGTCCTTAGTTCCCCTAGCTCTTTTTGGACCTGTGCCACCTCCGTTAGCAGCTGCGAGTTAGACTCCTGCAGCCGCGAGATGGACTCCTGCAGGTGCGAGTTGATCGCCTGCAGCTTGGCAGTCTCGTTACTAATCGACCGGCCACTTACCGGCGGTCAATGGCCACTTCGACGTCAGCAAGAATCCTACTCTTCTGACGTCTTCTCCTCGACGTCGTTGTTGACGCCTTGTAAACATCGGAGACTCGAGAGCTCGCCCTGACTCCTCAGAAAGCGCCCTCGATCGTCACGTCCCTGCGTTGCTACCGTGGTGGCACCGCCTCGACCTTTCCCTGTAAGTGGGACCTTAGGTGCCGGGAGATCGTCCTCGCCACTCGAGGATAACTCCCCCGGTTTGGACCATAGCACGCGCAACCACGTTTTTTCTTTTGCGCTTTGGCTGAGAGAGCCGCACCGCCGCGTTATTGGTCACCACATCCAACTCGTCAGCGTTATTCAGCAATACTACAGCTAGTTTTGTCACCGAGGGAGGAGCTACTCCTCCGGCGTTGAGACATTTGTGGTCCCCCCAGAATACGATAGGGACCTGACGAGCCCAGAAGGACTCGTGGTGAATTCCCCGACGGGAACATCGCCGTCGGGACAACCCTGGGTAGCTTCTCTTACAATTGCCTTTTCCATATTGTTTTTCCTACCTCCCGTCTAAAACGCCTCAGTAGTGGCAGGGCTTAGCCCCCCTGCCTTTCAGACCTTTTACTGGATTGGGTCATTTGGGCTCCAACACAACAACCACAAATGCGCCACCTGCTACACCCGACCATCTCCAAAGCGGAGAGTGAGGGGGCAGCCAGGCGCAACCACAACACCGGATGAACCGGGGAACGATAAGGGATGGGGAAGGAAAGGAAGAAAGGAGGGAAAGGGACAGAAGTCGCTCCTGGTCTCTCCTCAAACGAGGAGTGAGAAGAGTGACCACACACAAGGAGGGGAATAGGAAGGAGGGGAGAGGAAAGGTAAGCGCATGACTGTTTCTGTTATGTCTGTTCAGAAGGATGAGACCAATCGCAGGCGCCAACCACGAGCAGGATACAATCACACTTGCCTTGGGGATCGTCGCGACCGTGCGCTACTCCCAAGACCACGCCAAATTGCTTGCCGGGAGAGACGAGCAAAATGGGCGAGAAGCTATGCCACTGCGCCTCGAAGGACGCGTGTGGTGGGATAGCCTTTCGCCCGACCAATAGTGATACCTAAAAATACAGTTGACTCTACAAGGTCCAACTCTACATCATTCATTTGTACATTGGTTTCTACCTGTCTTACATTTGGCGTAGTAAATTTAATACATTTTGTCTTCTCATTTAGGAGAAGATTATTTGTATTGAACCAATGAACAACCTTAGACACTGCGTTGTTCACATCGTCATAATTAAGCAGCTGTCTTTTAAGATGAATAATCTGCAAACACCACAATGCCCAGATTGTCCCCGGCATAGTAGGGTATGCCATTAATATATAACAGAAATAGAAGTGGACCGAGAATCGATCCCTGGGTCATGCAGTCACGGCAGTGCCATGAGACTTTTCCCATTAACATCGACCTTTTGAATTCTATTAGACAAATAAGTCGAGAGCCCTGTCTGTCCCTTACACCGTACCGTATCGAATCCAAGTTATTAGAAATAAGTAAATTGTGGTTGATCAATTGTTAGAAATAAGTAGATTCACATTACTGTGGCAATAATGGTAAATCTATCTGGCCTGTCATGTTATTATCGTTGCTACCAGAGCTCGTAGAATTACCAGTATTTTGGTTATACCACGACATTACGTAGGTTTCTTCTGCTTCGGAAATAGTATTAAAAAGTTTCCCTTTTAAAGGAACTTTTAAATAATCTGGAAGTTTTTATACGTATTGCCATTAAAAGAAGAAAAAAAAAATCTATCATCGTGGTCTGTTGATTTTAAAAGTTCTTTTAATTCTTGTCTTTCTCTTCGATAAATTTCTTGACTTTCTATATGCCTATTTAATAAACTTGACGAATCTCCTTTTTTCTTTCCGTTCCGGCAAACTGAAAATTAGATCTTTCTAAATGTTCATTCATTGTAACGCCACGGTCATTTAAACCCAAAATGATCATGAGGCTAACCAGCCAGTTCCCGACTAAGAGGGGCTCCTCTTCAGCATGGCTATTCTGCGCTGTACTCGGTTATACGCACTTCTACAAGGAGCATTTGTAGCTAGAAACAATGCATCGAGATCATGTCGCTTAAAGTGTTACATACAAACCCTATTATTTTTTCATAACGCGCATTTTCATCTGGCTCTCCATCAACCGTCATGATTACCATTATTTTACATATCCATGGTCAATTTTAGCTAACGCTTGAAACTCTTCAAATCCGAGAAGTGGATAAACAATGCTTTCCACTTCGAATAGCGGTGTATCTTGGCCCAGAATATCCAACGGCTTGCGGTTGTCCTAGCATACTGAAACTTATTTTGATACCAGCATAAAGTGATGGTATCAATTTATGCCGCGTAAGGATTACCCTGAGTTATGATCGGACAATTTGACTTTATATTCCATATGCATTAAAATAGGCACTTATTTGCCGCAGTTACACCAATAGAGACTCGAGCTTTATCATCTTGAAATATAAGAAATACTTGATTTGCTCCAAGAATTGATGCTACGTTCTCTAAATAATGGATCATAGTTTCGGCGAAACTGCTATCTAAGTGGCTTTTGTGATGATTAGTCTGTACCTGAGTAAGCGTAATAGGAACTGTCGACATGTCTTCGTCCCTCTGTGGAATTGTGGCTTTTGTGGTGATCAGTCTGTGCCCGAGTGAGCTTAACAGGGAGTGTCGACATGTCTTCGTCCCTCTGTGGAATTAGATGTTTTTGGAAGCAAACTGAGATATGTCCCACTACCTACTATGTAATTCTTGTATGAGTTTACCAATAGTTTTAACACTGCGAATAGATTTCGTTCGTCCTCTATCGTACGATATTTCTAATTCTGGATTTTTTTCTGGATAAGGATCTCTCTGTTTGTTTTGGGCAGCTGCATTTTGAATCTTACTCTTTAAAGATTGTTTGGCTACTTTTAATTCTTCGCGTAACTAAACGACCTGTTCATCAACTTCAACACCGCTTATCTTTAGCAGAATACAAAGCATTCAGATTTTTTTTTGTAGAAGATCTATCTTCTATCTATCTATCTATATCATCACGCCAGCTCCCTCGCGGGGTAGGCAGAGAGTACAGAGTTCCAACAGGTTCTTTCCTTACATACCTCTCTGGCTTCCTCCACTCTCATAGTTCGTCGCATACACACTCGCCGGTTACGGAGACTCTTGATTGTTCCATCAGATAAGACTCGGTTTATTTGGTCGTGGTAAGATAGTCTAGGTCTTCCCCGGTACCTGCATCCTTCCACTTTCACATTGTATATCTGTTTTGTCATTCTTTCCTCTGGCATTCTTTCTATATGCCCGAACCAACGGAGCATGCCCTTTGTCATCTTTACACCGATACTATCTTTCATACCTACTCGCTGTCTTACTATGCTGTTGCTAATGCGGTCGGTCAGCTTCACTCCGCACATCTGACGCAGAGCTCGCATTTCTACCGCATTTATCCTACTTTCATTCTCCTTCTTACATACCCAGCTCTCGCAACCATATAGCAGCGTTGGGACAAGAACTCCGTTATGTATGGCCAGCTGCGCCTTATGGCTTAAGTGCCGGCTCCCGAGTAGCTTTCCTATCGCACCATTCACTCTGTTCCCTGCACTCACTCTTCTCTCTATGTCAGCGGTGTATTTCCCATCCTTACTGAATGCGCATCCAAGATATAGAAACTCATTCACTTGCTCCAGCACATCGTTACTAACCACAACCCTTACATTCGTTCTGGTTTTTTCCCTTTCAAAAACCATAATCTTGTTTTTCTTCACATTCAAGTGAAAGCCATTGATCATGCAGTCGTCTTTCAAAACTGTGACTAGTGTTTGCAGATCAGTGGCTGTTGGCGCTATTAAAACCGCGTCATCTGCATAAAGTAGATGGTTTACCACTAAGTCACCCATTTGTACACCTTCATTCATCGCTTTCAGTCTTTGAAGACTTAGAACATTAGAAATATTATAAATATTTAAACAATTACCCACATTATTTTAGTTATTCAATTTTATATTTTGTTCTATCTTGTACTGTTGTAATTAATTTTGTTAGATTTTAGTTTACAAACAAACACATGTAAGTAGTCAAATATAAAGGCCGGCGTGACTTTATAAAAATATATTTATTTCACAATACAAATTAATAATAGATACTCAAAATATTAATGCAGTCAATTAATATTACTTAACGTTAGTGCGAACGGTAAGAGAGCTGAGTCGATATTAAATGTACTTTGCTTGGCGATGGCTTTTATAGGCATCGTCAAGTAAACAACTCTTTCTAGAATGAACCCACGCGTTATACGTCTTATTAATTGATATCTGCTTATTTAGCAAAACAGTTATGAGAATTGGACTGAGACTAAACAAGTAACCTGATATCTGTTTACATGATAAATACGCAGCTGAGGCAAGTTAAGCTGATTAAGCAAAACAGTACTTGGAATTATATTCTATGAGCAATAGTCTGTTTATATTGCATCATCTTTTAAAGTACTTGCACTGAGCTGTGTACTGGTCTAGTATACATAACTCCTCCCTCCATAAGTTCAAAATCAGCGTTCGATTTTTGAGAATGTTGATTTTGCTTATGTTTACATAAGGACAATATTTTAGACTTATAAATATATAAAACAATCAAAAGCACAATTATTAATATTACATAAATGATTATAGAACCTAAACTTATGCTATGCACATTCACTGAATATACGTGGTTTTCACTGAGTTTTTCACTTTTACTGCTTAACACGTGTGACAGGAACTGAAGATTTTCTAAGTTGACTTCGTCTAGGCTGATTGGCTGCTTGTAGACTTTCTCTGCTGCTGTGATGCTTGGTAAATTTATAACTGGAACTTGATGGAAGACTTGATTAGTTAATTGTATAAGACGTTTCCTTAATGTGATGTTCTCTAATTTGGCTTCACATTCATTATTTAGGGTTAATACATAAGTGCCAAAAATGTTGTTAAAATCATTTTCACAGTGCTCTGTGAGAAATGTCTGTTTTCCTGAATATAGTAACCATGTGTCAGGCCGAATAGATTTGACCTTGACTTTTGAAGATTTCACTGTAAGTGGAGAACATGATGTAATTTGTGAAGAAAATTTCATCAAATCTGTAATGCATAAGTCTTCATTAGTGACAGATAAATTATCTTCATAACACAGGAATTCTCCTTCGTCTATTTCTTTGCATGATTGTGATAGTGGAAGTATATCTGACCCTCTGACCAGGATTTGGGAATATTGCGGCGTTAATAGGAATGTTAGGTTTAAATGAGGATTATACATGGGAAAAGGATGAAGGTTGTAATAGTTATAGAAATCTAATTGGACAATTGATATCGACATAATAAACGTTATTCGTTTGTCCTTAATATATGCTCTTATGTCTATACAATGTTCAATTTTGATCAAATTATCGGAATTTACTGGATACATTAATTTATCTATTTTCTCTATATCTTTAAGAGTTGATAACAATTCATCTATGTCTAAAATGGATTGGTGTAAAATATTTAATCTACTAAAAGCAATAGCTGTTTCAACCTCATCTAACCTAGTTAACAAAATTTGAAAATTATGGATAATTAAATCGAAAGTATTCAAGACAATTTCTTTACTATGTTGGAATTGAGTTTTATTCAGGATGGATTCTATTTCGTTAATTGTTTTGTCTATTTCAATAAAATTATTTCTTGTAGAGTTTGTCAGATTTACTAATACTCCAATTGTTTCGGAAACTAATGATATTTTGTTATCAATAGCGTTTTGTTTAGATTGAATATGACTTATTAAGGAATCGTATCTAATTGCATCTTCGTTATCTAAATTGCCTGTAATGGCTTTAACTATTGAACCTAAGGGATTTAAAATACCTCTTTTAATTCTAATTGTTGGGACTAATTGATTATAGCGCTCTAATGTTAAACTCATAATATACTCAGTTTGCATTTGTGCATCTATGATATTCCCGTCTAAGAAATATACATTTAATTTTTCTTTTAAATAATCGTTAACTTCATAATACTTGTTAACGTTATATTCAATACTGTTACTAACAAATTTTAAATCTAATATTTTAATTATATTCCAATTATAAGTGCTAATGAATGCTTGTCCTTCCTTAACTGGGAAGATTCCAGGATTATCTTCAATTTTCTGAAGTTGAAGGGCCAGGTTTTGGGCTGCCTGTACGAGGATCAGGAGCGCGAACCTGCGGAGGACGTTTTATATCCTTTATTGGGACTTTTGTGTGTCTCTGATGAGACTCTACCGGTACTGTGTTTCTATTAATTGTTCCAATAATTTTTGCTTTTTTATAACGCGGTTGGTCTTTACTACGCCTAATATTGACACCTTTTATAAAGACGGTGTCTCCTTGTTTAAATTTTATTCCTTCTTCACCGCCACGTTTTTCTCTAATTTTAATTTTATTATTTATCATTTTATCGGTTAAGAAATCATATAAGTGTTTAGTTCGTTTACGGTGCTCTAAAACAAGTTGCTGTGTATAATTTTTCTCAAAATCAACTTCAAATGCATTGGATGAATCTGTATGACCAAAAACTACTTCAAATGGCGTAAGACCAGTTGTTGAATGTATGGACTGGTTATACGACATTATCGCATATGTCATTACTGAGGCAGTATCTGTTATTTTCCTTTCATATTTTGCAAGTCTATAAATTTCTATTATTGTGGAATGAAAACGTTCAACAATGCCCATCGAGTTGGGGTTATGGGGTGTTCCAATATGTAAATCTATTTTATAAAATATTAACATTTCTTTAAGTAAATTATTATTGAATTCTGAACCTGGATCTGAACTTATTTTTCTTGGTACTCCGTAAATGGAAAAATATTTGATTAATGCTCCAATTATTTCAAAAGGTTCTAAAGTTATAAAATTATAAAAGAATTTGTTTGCTATTTCGGGGCTAATGAAGGATCTAGTGCTTCCTGTATCTATCATAAATTTTGAATGAATTTCTGGTATTATTATATGTGGTAATTTTAAGGTTTCACTATAATTAAGTTTAACTATTTCGGGGGATCTTGGACCGGATCCATGGGAAAATTTTCAGGTGGAGAAACATTATTATCGGGGTTTTCGTCGTTGACTTCATCGATTGTCACTGGCTCATATTCATTAAAGTATTCGTCAGTCTCAAGGTCGATGTCATCTACGTCATTCTCGTATAAATTTTCAATCATGTTGTTACGAACTGCTGTCCTCATTGTGACGTCATTATCTGTATTTAGATTTTTATTCATGAATTTATTAGGAATACCGAAACGGAATTGTTGATTTGGGTTGGGTTTAAAGAACCCAGATTGCTTATAATTATTTATGTTGTAAGGTAATCTTTGATCATTTTTAAATACTTTTTGTTGATTTTGCTGAATTAAATTAGGATTGAAGTTAGGTCGGAAGTTTTGATTTATTAATTGTCTTTGTGGAAAATTACTTTGAAGGAATCTGTTTTGAGGTATGCCAAATTTAAATTGGGTTGGAATTTGTTTAGTTGTTTGTAAACTATTATTTGATTTAACTTTACTTTTTGCATTGTAATGGTTATGGAAATTTACTTCCTCGGTAACTACTCCTAAGGCTGATTCTAGATTAGCACATTTATTTAACCTAACGATCCTTAATAGGTCTTCTGGTAAGTTAAACAAAAAGCTATTTAACGCGGAATTATTGTAAATAATCATTTTAGCGGCTTTAACGCCTTCATCGGTTAACAAATTTACTTTGGCTATAACTGAACTTTTTACGTCCTGGATTCTATGAGCTAAATCTATATATGATTCTCCTGATTTTAATTTAATGTTTTCTAATTCTACGGCAATACAATCTTCTGTTCTAGGATCTCCGAAATGTTCTATGAGGAGTTCCTTTAAGCTATCCCAAGAATTGATAATATTTCTTTCACTCACTAGTTTCGCGGCTTTATCTATTAATTTACTCGTCAGACTATGGTAAATGTACATTTGTTGTGCGGCATTATTTTCGCGATTAAAACTTCTAATTACGTATTCGCACTTTTGAATGTAAAAATTTTGTAATTGATTGTTACCGTCGTAATGCGGAATTAAGTCGAGAATTTCTTTCGGAATAATTTGAATTTGATTCATTTTGAATATTTTGAACACTTATTATTCAATTTTATAAACACAATAAGATAAATATTACACACACAAAATAAAAAAAATACAATTTAAAATAACACACACAAAAAAAAAATACAATTTAAAAATAACACATAAAAAGTTTACAATAAAAATTTTATATAATAAAAGAAAAAGTTCATAAATTCGGCGATTTTTGTCCGAAAAGATAACTCTTATCAATTATTATTCAACTTAGCCTTTATAGGCAGAACAACGTTTATTATTTCTTTTTGTTTTAAATATTTAATTTCTTTTCATTAAGATTTATTTTCTTTTCAATATAAGATTTATTTTCTTTTCAATATTTTACATTCTCAAGTGGACCTTGTGATCGACCCACTGGAAGTAATTTTCTTTTTCAATAAAAAAAACGACAATGTTTTACGTAAGTTCAGCGATGCTTGTCTGATTCTTACGGCCCTAAGTGGTGATCTACGGCTTAGCGATGCGTGTCTAAATCCCGTGAGATCCTAAATTCTAATCACAAATTAGCGATGCTTGTCTAATAATGCGATATCCTTTTATCCAAATAATTCCCGTGATTTTTGACCGGAATTACAGGCTCGGGGTCTGAATGAAATTAGCGATGCTTGTCCAATTAAATTCAGAATAGACAGAAAAATAGGAACATGTGGGAAAGGTCAGAACTCACACAATGCTGCAATTTTTCATGCCGAATATCCGCTCTTTGAGTATCTGCAGGCACTTTTTGACAAAATTTCTTTGTTCGAAGGTAGGTCCTTTTCTAGGATTCAGCCAGGCGATTGTGGTCCGGAATCGATGCTTGTACTCCTGCACGGCGTTGAGCTTGTCTGATATGACTACTGCAACACTTATCGCGACTGAAATCCTACCGTTCGGCTGCGCCAGTCAAATATAAAGGCCGGCGTGACTTTATAAAAATATATTTATTTCACAATACAAATTAATATTAGATACTCAAAATATTAATGCAGTCAATTAATATTACTTAACGTTAGTGCGAACGGTAAGAGAGCTGAGTCGATATTAAATGTACTTTGCTTGGCGATGGCTTTTATAGGCATCGTCAAGTAAACAACTCTTTCTAGAATGAACCCACGCGTTATACGTCTTATTAATTGATATCTGCTTATTTAGCAAAACAGTTATGAGAATTGGACTGAGACTAAACAAGTAACCTGATATCTGTTTACATGATAAATACGCAGCTGAGGCAAGTTAAGCTGATTAAGCAAAACAGTACTTGGAATTATATTCTATGAGCAATAGTCTGTTTATATTGCATCATCTTTTAAAGTACTTGCACTGAGCTGTGTACTGGTCTAGTATACATAACTAAGTACAAATAGTGGTGATGATGACTATATATTCAAGATCCCACTGTTGTTGTGTTTACATAAGTGAGTATATCAGTGTTCCTACATACTAGCTTGGTATATATTGTGTACTACGCCTACCGGCAATTTAATTTAGTTTAACTTTAAATTATGTTTCTCAGTAAGTGAATGTAGATTCTTATGAGAAATAAAGTTCTTTAACCACAAATATAACACCAAAAAATCAGGATAATATATCTACTCAAGCACTATTACAACTATTTAAATTAAAATTGTTAACTTTTTTTACGTAAAAATAGAGCGAATTTTTGTAATAATAGCCTAGGTTACATAATTGAGGAGCGTTTTCACAAAGCGAAATATTTTCAAAAATGTTTTTTTCAGTACGCGGTTTTTATCATTTATTTTTTTTCATGTAGGAAAATGAATTTATCAAATGTGTTAATAATACTGGCACCTATACATCAAATAAAATACATTGTTTTTTTTTATACCAGGTTCTTTATCAAAACCGTTAATCAGAATCACGAATTTTCACAAAAGCGAAATATCTGCATATTTTTCTTAATATTTATTACCCGTAATTTGTAATTATTTTTTATTTAATGCAATAACTTTATAGTAGTTGTTCAATTCGTCAAACGCACGTCTTATATCATCACTTTCATTCACAGGAACTGAATTGGCGGTAAGCATTTCGTCATAAAACTTCTGCTGAGCCTCATCGTCCAGATCACAAAAAGCTAGCAGCTTTTTAACATCTTCATTTTTCTTTGCAGACACCATCATTTTCAGTTTTTATTTTTTTGTGATTTTCCGATCAAAGCATCCATAGATTTGCGTTGACGTGCTTTGGGTGACTGGTCTCGGCGATAAGCAAGAGTCCAGGAAGATGTGGCCGGCCCTGGGTTTCATCTTTATGGGTTTCTTGCACACACAGAACGTCGCAGTGCGTCGTGCAACATAACTAAAAAAGTATTTCTGATTAGTCCTGTGAAAAACCCTCGATGTTAATAGAGACTACACACAGGTCTGGCTTTAGGACTAGACTGGTGGAGTTTGCCATCGTGGTGAAAGGATTGGCCAATTAGCATAGAAAACTTGCCAATTGTTACCAGGTTGCGCCGGACGTATAGGGGAATATAAGATAGGTCACTCGGGGAGGCTTCTTTTATACATGGACAAGACTGTTTGGGATTATCGTATCTGTGTTTTCTGTCATTTAGTTCTCTTCTGAAATGTTGCCGCATCTGCTCAACACGATCGTAGCTGAAAATGCGTTCCGTTGCTGTTGCAGTGAAGTCCTGCCTGGCAGGTGTGGTGAGTGGTCGGGCAATCAAGAAATGAGAAGGACTAAGTGGTTGCAAGTCATTGGGGTCTGTGGACATAGGTGTTATAGGTCGGGAGCTAAGGACAGCTTCAATTTGTGCTAACATTGTACTCAACTCCTCGTATGTGAGATTAGCATTGCCTAAGACACGACGTATGTGGTACTTACAGGACTTGATTCTTGCCTCCCACAAACCACCAAAATGAGGCGAAAAGGGGGGAGGGGGGTTGGTCGATATATGTGAATTTTATTGAATTATCAGCTGTAAAATTAAGAATGACATATTTACTATCGTTTAGAAAATTAGAAAACTCTTTTGCAGCCCCTACGAAAGTCGTTTCGTTATCCGAAAAAAAATCTGCAGGTTTACCACGCCGAGAGAGGAACCTTTTTAATGCGAGTAAATTTGATTTAGATTAAACTTGTGACCAATTCTAAATGTATTGCGCGTGTTATAAAACATACGAATAAACAGATATAGCGTTTTTTTAATTTCGCGCCTAGTCCTTTGCGACTTAAAATGAACAATGGTCCGCCATAATCTACACCGCAACGTATAAACGGGTATCCTTGTTCGATTTTCTCATTAGGCAGGTTACCCATTTATACTTGTAAAGCTTTAGCTCTCATCCGTGTGCAACGCAAGTGCGGACTGTTTGTCTGGCTAGGCCTCTAACGGCCGTTCTCAATAACGTATCTATCATTAGCCGCAGCTAGATATCGAAGATAAGAGAAACGATGTAATCTATCTCTTACTGCTGACTCAATATCGACATTACGTTATGCTTACTTTAGCCTAAGGATAGATAACGTTTCCTCTCTTTGGTTACAGAGGCTCTCCGAAGCGTTTTATTTTTGCCTTTTACCTAAAAACGATTACATTTTAAGATAAGATAATATATGTTATTTCCATTATTCAAATGTATAATTGACTACTGTTAAACTTATACAAATAATAACTCAAAGAGAATTTTTATAACTTGGGTAACATAAACTCCTTTACTCGCAAGCAATAAAACGTAATATTTTTTGAAGTGACAGCAAGCAACGTATTTTTATGATTTGCAAATTAGGTACTATTAACTTAACATTACCAAAATTCCAACGCTTTAAGAAGAAAGTCTGTGTAATATTGCGGAACAGTTATCTGTAAGTCCTACTGATTTTACTATTAGTGATTAAAGTATACGAACAGTTTTGTTGTAAATATGCCCTAAAATATTTTGTATCTACAGATGAAGTCTAAGACCGCTTGGTAAGGATGAAGTGATGTTTCTACTTGACCTGGTTTCTAAACGAAAGGTGCTTCACTATAAAAGCAACAAACGCGGCAAATAATAAACAAAAAGAAGAAGCATGGAAATCTATAGAGCACGAGTTTAGTGCTATGACGGGAGTGATGCGGCGTCCTGACTAGCTTCGCCTCAAGTGGGAGAATTTAAAAAAACGGCGTGGAAGCGGCATGCTTCTCATAAGGCAAAACAACCTGAAGGTTTGTTATCGAATTTTGATAAAGTGCTTATAATAGTTCATTAATTCAAACTTTATAATGATCATTATTGTTTGCAGACAGGTGGTGGTAAGGCCCGTATTCCACCGAATGAAACTCTTGGTCGTGTAGCATCCTTGTTAGGTGCTACATGTAGTGGTTACACTGTTGAATTTGGTGGTGATAGCGAATATGTAATAGAGCCCCAATTTGCCACTGTGTAAGCGATGGACCGTGAGCTTTTTCCAGCGGTTCTAAATGAGCATAACAATGATGGTGTCGTAGTAGATGGTCATAATAGCGGTGGAAGTGGGAATGGTGGTTCAAAAATACCTAACAAATTCGTATTTAATACTCCAAAAAATGCCTGTGAGTTACTTTTATTTCATAAAAAAAAATATTACTTCATATTTATAATTGATGATGATAACGACACTGGTAGCGTTGTACATGTGATAGACAAAAGGTGTCGTATTCATTATACTTTACTACTTTCAGTGAACAAGAGACGCATACTCTCAGAAGCGAGCTTTTACTCGTCTGTTGCCCTTGGAAGTAGCTGATAACATTTTTTTGTATGATTTCATCTGTAAGTGCGGCTAAGGGAAAAACCTTTATAAGATTAAATAAAAATCTAAAAAATGCCTATAATGTGAATTTATTTTATTTTTTGATAGAAATTGTAAACAGTAGAATAATAGAAGGTAATTAGTACTGCCAGGTCTATTGTAAACTTGTAGGTAGGTTGAAAATGTGCAGTGCAGCATGGACATGGCAACACACCATTTAAGCCGCAGGGCGGGCCCAGCTATACTTAAAGTCTGAAAGAAAACACACCTATGATTATAAATAATCTTAACTTAGGTACTATTTATTGTATCACTATGTAGTCGGGCATTTTCCCGCCAAATCGCGGCGTAGCGCGCGTGTTTAAATATTCGCGCCAAAATTACACTTTCCGTAGATCGGGTACCGTCACCAATAGATAACCCACGACCCCACCCGTTTAGAGCCCCTTGTTTAGAAGTTTCCTGCGTCTTACCACTTCGCGCAACAAAACGAGTGAACTAGTCGCCCGCGTTTTACTATAAAAAAGGTATGACGAGTTTACTCATTTCCCGAAAAGAATGTGATACCTACATGCTACTCGTATATGCATTCATATGTAATTTAATGATTATTTGTATTTAAAATGGAACTTAATTACCTCTATCTCTATCTATATCATCACGCCAGATCCCTTGCGAGGTAGGCAGAGAGTACAGAGTTCCAACAGGTTCTTTCCTTACATACATCTCTGGCTTCCTTCAGTCTCATAGTTCGTCTCATACACGCTCGCCGGTTACGGAGACTCTTGACTTTTCCTTCAGATAAGACTCGGTTTGTTTGGTCGTGGTAAGATAGTCTAGGTCTTCCCCGGTACCTGCATCCTTCCACTTTCACATTGTATATCTGGTTTGTCATGCTTTCATCTGGCATTCCTTCTATATGCCCGAACCAACGAAGCATGCCGTTTCTCATCTTTACACCGATACTATCTTTCATACCTACTCGCTTTCTTACTTCGCTGTTGCTAATGCGGTCGGTCAGCTTCACTCCGCACATCTTCCGCAGAGCTCGCATTTCTACCGCGTTTATCCTACTTTCATTCTCCTTCTTACATACCCAGCTCTCGCTACCATATAACAGCGTTGGGACAAGAACTCTGTTATGTATGGCCAGCTGTGCCTTATGGCTTAAGTGCCGGCTCCCAAGTAGCTTTCCCCTCGCACCATTCACCCTGTTCCCTGCACTCACTCTTCTCTCTATGTCAGAGGTGTATTTCCCATCCTTACTGAAGGCGCATCCAAGATTAATTATCTATTAAAATAATTATTTATCAGTTCTTGCCTAGTGATTTGGCTGACCTGAAGAAGTACCTACAACTTCAGAAACATCAGCTTCTTCAATAAGCACCTCCACTTCAGGATCCACATCATTTAAATTATTTAACCTACAAATGTTATGTAAAACAGATGCCGCAATAATAATCGCTTGTGTGGTATCCAAAGCTAGACGAATTTTTATTGACAGCACAGGGAGCGCCTTTTCCATACACCAAAACATCTGAAAATTTATAAAAAAAATCGATTACCAATACATCAAGTAAGAATCATTGCAACTTGAGGCTGTATTCTTCGATTTGCATAAATTATATCTATCTGTATCATCACGCTAGATCCCTTGCGGGGTAGGCACAGAATACAAAGTTCTTTTTTTACAGACCTCTCTGGCTTGAATAAATTGATGTTAACATTTTTATTATTCATTAAAATATTTGTTAATATATATGATAGAGCTATATTAAAAAATAGATAACCGTTCTATAGTGTTTATCGTCTTTATATGTGCCTTGTTATAGCGATTATCTCCTACTGACACTGGGTCGAGTATCGGGGTTAAAAGGAATGAGGTGCAATGCACTATCCCCAATAAGCCATCGGTTACCGAAAGCACCATCTTCACATTGAACTGATAGTCAGAGATGTTATATAGGCTCTTTCTCTAAAAATATTACTGTCACGCCTATATTCCCCAAGCGCGGGTATCAGAGGTGTACTGAGTACATTAACTTTTTGCCGACGATGTTAGATCCCATGTAATAGGCTCCGGCTCCGGTATGAGTACCGGGAAATGTTCGTTAAAAACTACATATGTCCGACCCAGGATTTAAACCCACCACGTGATCACAAAGCGAGGCGGATTGCCACAGAACCAACGTGACAATTAGTAAAAATATTACCATTTTTATTAAAAATACACTATCTACTTTCTTTTTAATGAAGAATTATTAAATATAGTGGAATCATGCGCAGATCTAGGCCAACCAGCAACGGTATTCCTAAATAATAAATTTGCATTACAAACTGCCTGAACGTTGATTGAAAATATGCCTTTTCTGTTTCGGAATTCTTCTCCTACGTTTGAATCTTTCAAAAAAATAATCTTATATAGATTATGACGAAACCTTTTATTGTACACCAACATAATCACAATACAATATAACAGGACAGTACAAAGAAAATAAAATATAGATGTATGAAGTGGTAGTACAATTGGCGGTCGTATTACTAGAAGCAATCTCTTCCAGATCACTAAAGTGAGCTATAGAGATAAATAGGCACTTGGTGACGTACACTGTCATTGCAAAATAATGGCATTATGTTAATAATATAGAATTCTAGGAAATCTAACGATGTAATAAAATCCATTTTGTGTATTCTCAAACATTTTTACGTACTGGGGGTACAACCCCGCTATAGCTCGATACACATCAGCTACAATCCTGCTGGCTGAAGCCTTTGATACTCCGATAAAGTCAGCAACAGATACAAGCATTGTTCCTAATGCGTATAATTGTAGCGTCAGTGAAATTTGGTGTAACGGTGATATTCCTAAAATATAAATTTATTAGTAGGAAATACTTTTTAAAGCTAGCAAACGTTTCAAACTCAAAAAAATTTTTTGTATGAATACGTAGGCCAAAAATAACACATTTTATTTGATCATATAAAATCTGTAAACTTACCGGGAAGACGTGACCCTTAAGGATAGTATTATTTTTTGTAGCTGGAAATGATGAGGATTATCCTAGAGGAGACTCAGCAATGGACTGTATAATAATTTAGACACGCGTAACAAGCCAATTACGGAGACAATTAAATATGTGTGCTTCTAACGGCGGACAATGACGCAGTGCTTTGCTGTGGCTGTTATCGCCCCCGCCATCCCCGTCCCGCGGCCTCCCTGCCCCATAGTGATGTATCAACTGTAGTGGAATTGACTGAAGATTTAGTTAATCTAAATCTATAAATGAAGTCCGATTCTGAGAGCCCCGTTGCGTGGTTTATCATGGTATAAACTTTGGGATCTTCGTATTCTTCTTGTTCCAAATCAGACTCATCACATGTGCCTTCAAATATTTCATTTTCGCTTTTATCAGTAAATATGGAACTCATTGTGTTGTGTTATAAAATCTTAGCGAGGGATTTTTAATATCCGCCGATTTTGAAAGATGAGCGAAAATCTAACAATTGAGGTTTTGTTCTATCTGAAGATGGCAGTCAAAGTAATATTGAAACGCTTTTCTTATTTTTTGTATGAAATAACCTATCTATGGTTACAGATTGACCCTCCGAAAGATAGCTAAAAGTTATGGATAGAAATTTCTATCTATCTTTGTTTATTGAAACAGTTATATGAGCAGATAGCTACTAGGGATAGATAATTTCACTGACAGTAAACGTTAGATAGGTTATTGAAAACGGCCGTAAGAGGCCACCAGCTTTCTCTGATCGTGGCCAGCAGCAACTGAGGCCCGGCATGAAGTAAAACATCATGCTGGTGAAGGAAAAGAAGCCGAGTATATTTGTGTTAACAACACAATGGCAGTGGAGTTTCTTTTCGTACGAGAATGTCTCATAGTTAATTAGTCGACTTCCGACTCTAATTGAACTATATTGGTCTAAAAACACATTTAAACTAGAAATGCTACGTGAACATTTTGCAGACGAATTATATTTTAAATCATTAAAGATTTGTGGAAATGATTGTAGAAGCCTAGTAGAATTATTTAATTCATCAACCGATAATGGACCAATAGTTCGTTGTGATCTTATTTATTACGACAATTGCAAATAGCCAGAAGCCAGAGAGGTATGTAAGGAAAGAACCTGTTGGAACTCTGTACTCTCTGCCTACCCCGCAAGGGATTTGGTGTGATGATATAGATAGATAGAATTGCAAATAAAACTTTTACTCATTCAGTGCGCTATAAAAAATTAAATTTATTCTTGATTCATAGCAAGAAGAAGATTCCAAATGCATTCCTAAAACGTATTTCTCAAGACGCACACATACACGTACAAGTTTCATTGTTAATTGGGGTATAAAAGTGCTTTAAAAAAGGTTAAAAACCTTTAAATTTGAAAGTTTGGTTTTCGTTTTGACATTATGAAGCAATTGTCTAATCGGGGTGTCTGAGGTCTTGCGTTTATTATGTTACACCTTGTATAATATTAGATAATCACTTATTATTTAAGTAAAGAACTAAACATTTACTTACAACACTAACTTGTACTTCAATAACAAACAACTGAGCAAACAAATTCAATGGGAGCGATGGCTTTGCATGGTTAAAACCATACCTACAACCTTTCTAAAGAAAGTTTTGATAAATACTCTCATAACTTGTTGTTTTAAGTTTCAAACACGACTAAATTTTCATGTGTTAGTTGGCTTCTTACTTTACTTTTAATTATATTCATGCAAGAGAACGCTTGCTCGCACGAATATGTCGATCCGAAGATAGTCAGCACTCCAAATGCCAACTTCTTCACCTCATTGTAGAAATCTGGAAGACGTCCTTGCGTCGAATATAAGTGCCTCAACTCGCGGCATTTCTTTTAAAGCTGTCCACTTTTGTTGCGTTACGAACATAAATTTCTGGACCTCTAACTCTTTTCCTTTTAAACTCTGTAAATTTTCCACTCCACAAAGCTTTACTTTTTAAATCGATCAATTGCATTTCTAGAGATCCAGTATCAACTCCAAGTGGCTCAATGTGGATTTTGTTACTATTTGTGTTGAGAGGATTTACTATGAATTCTAGAGTGGTTTTGTTGGTTGGTTGCAAATTCATCTTTAATTATTTTTTACTTTATAACTATGCTGGAGTAATTCTTGTCAACAGTTACACTAGTTTTATCGCGATATTGCTTTAGAAATTGAAAATAAAGTAATTTACCTCTCTGAATATCTTCTGCAAAAATAATTAATTTTTCTTCGAAACAAACCAATTCTTTTAGAATTTATATATATATTTTTTATTTGTTAGTGTCATATATAGCCACTTATTGTGATCTGGTCTTTGTTATATGTATTATGTCTGTCCAACTTTAAGGAGATTGGCTCAAAAGGACTTATTGATTTACTTATTTCCCGTTTTGGGAATATGTTGTTTAATAATTTATTATTTTCGTTGCTGGTGCAGTCATCCGATGCGGTCGTCGCAGCTCTACGTCTTCAGTGGATCGTCGCGTATGTCCAAATTACGTATGTGAGTACTTACAGTTTTATTTTTACCTTCAATTTAATTTTAGTATTTTCACTACGTCTCTTCTTTTTCTCAACTGTAGAGGGGTTGGGGTCTGTAAGAGTAAGTGTTTTCCCTTTTCCAGGAACATCTATCGGCGTCACCACCACCTGCGCTGCTTTCTCTACGTTGATTTTATTATACCTACTCCCGTGGATCGATATAATCAACGTAGTGCGTGATAAACGGGTGGGCGGCGGGGCGCGCTAGCCCCACAAATGGGGTATCCAGAGATAGGTCTAGTCGAGGCGATCACAACGGTATATAAAACAAGGTATGTGTCTATAGAAAAGTTTTGAAAAATCGAATTTTGGAGGTGCCAAAAATGTTCAATGTATGAAAAGTTTGAAAATTTTCTATGAAAATTCGTCGGGAAAGCGTGTCAATATGTTGGGCTAGTTAAGCCGCTTCAAACAATATATATATTGTATAGTCCCAGACTTTTAGTGTGAATAGAAAATGCAAATTTCCCTTGTTTTACTAGTCACCACTATACCTCGGTGTTTTTGGATTTTCACAGATGTTCGCGCTAGCCCCACAAATGGGGTATCCAGAGATAGGTCACAACGGTATATAAAACAAGGTGTGTGTCGATAGAAAAATTTTGAAAGTGCCAAAAATGTTCAATGTATGAAAAGTTTAAAAATTTTCTATGAAAATTGGTCGGGAAAGCATGTCAATATGTGGGGCTAGTTAGGCCGCTTCAAACAATATATATATATTGTATAGTCCCAGACTTATAGTGTGAATAGAAAATGTGTTTCGCAGATGTTGGACGAGACGGACCGCGAGTAAGCGTTCAAACAGCTTGCCTGTTTCGTCCAACAGCACGATGGGCCGATACGCCGAGGGCGAGTAACCAGAGTGCCCCTCTTTTTTTAACAGGACGAGCCTACTCGTTTTCCACGCCGTAGGGAACCCCAAAAAAAGGCCCTCCATTGCCAGGGCCCAGACCCTGGCAGGAATGCCATCCGTTCCGGGAGCCGTCTTTTAAGCACGAATGACCGCGACCACTGTATTGATATCGTCCGATGAGACGATCTTAGCATCGGTGTTAGCATCTTCAGTCGTCCGGTGACCGGCCATAACTGGCGGCTCATGTTCTCCACAATCCAGAAACAGAGTTGCCACCACGTCTTCCAGTAAGCTGGCATAACCTGAAATGACCCAACCTAACTTCCGTGTTTTTGTGGTAGGGGCCATTTAGTAAACGAATTAAACCTTCGTTTAAGAGTTCCCGAGTTCGTAAATTTGTCCACGCCTAATAAGTCTATTTGATTAGGTGAATAGAACTTCGGGTCAGCCAGGTGAACGTTATCGGATATGCAAATGTGATGATTATTTCCCAATGAACGTAACTGAGCCGTACGCGTCAGAACTAGACAATTAATGCGTGTGCTATATGAATTTGTTTTAGATTTTAGCCGGAGTTTGCATGATTCGTGTAGATTGCGTGATGCAATTGCCTACGCCTCTGATTTGTACAGTGGACTGTATTGATGTAATAATAAGTATTTTACATAATGAATCGGATATAAAACTGTGTTGGCTCCCGGTATTTAGACTCGTACGAATTGTGACGTACTTATTCCTTCTATCTATTATTTCTACCAAAGCTGTTGATAACAATACCTGGTCATCAAAATAAAGCGTACTAGCTTTGTGGGATGCGGTTTGTTTCATGCGTGAGTTTGTGGAGTCTACACTTGGGTCGCGCTGTGCGACAGCTCGACATATTGATGCACCAGTGTCCACACGTTCTTTGTGTATTAATGTATTGTGTTTCCGATTACATATCTTGCATTGTAATTACTACACAGGTAATTCTCATTAACGTATTTTATTCTATCACCCATAGCTAAATTGAGAAACGCATCACATGCATAAAGTGTGTCATTCGCTTGGCACAGAATACATGTATAGCGCTTTGAACCTTGTGAAGAAATTGATGACCTTTTTTATGAATACCCTTTTGTATAGTGACGTGACTTTGTGTGTATTTTTTGTTGATTCGACAGAGATGCCTTCTTATTGCTTGCATCTACGTGGTTACCTTGGGTTACTTGAATTGTCTCTAATACGTCGGCTCCGTCCTTGAGAAATTGAATTAAATCTGACAGCGACAACTTTCCGTTATTCTTTGGTGTAAGTATCTTTAGTACTTTTATGTGCTTCCCACTGTCGTTCAGTAGATGAATCTAATTTTATGATGATATTGTAGGTAATTAAAGTATCCCATGTGTCGGTAAGTTCGCCTTAAGTTTTGAGAACACGAATATTTCTCAAAATCGTGTCGATTAATTTTCGGATTTAAAATGCCGATTTCTTAATAATCGATTGCGCAGAAAACAAAGCCTTAAAATGGTTATATACTAATAAACGATTGTTATTATATAGATTTTCTATTAACTTCCAGGCCGGTAAGTAGTTATCAACAGAACATTTTAAGTATTTTATTATTAGTGACGCGTTCCCTGTTAGTACTGAATGTAAATACTGAAATTTCTGAATGTTGTTTATATCTTTACGATTATGAATAACGGATAAATAAGTATCGCAAACTCGAGCCATTGATCATACGTTCCGTCAAACGAGGCAGATAAATAGTGGGTAGCTTTATCGTAGATTTCTGACTAGTCGTTAGTGTAGAAGAATTATCGTTGTGAATAAGTCGTGGGCCGCGTGTACAGCGCGGTCGCAGCGGCGCGGGACGTTGCAGCGACACAGGTCGCGGCGGCCGCGGAGGCGACGCGGATCGCGGAGGTCGCGGAGGCGACACAGGTTGCAGAGGAAACGGAGGCGACTCGGGTCGCGGCGGGCACGGAGGCGACTCGGGTCGCGGTTGTGGCGCGGAGCAGGGGTCGGAAAGTCGGCTATACAGTCAAAACAGTTTTTTGGTCACGCCACCTCATATCGTTAATCCTAAAAAAATAGGACCAATTAGTTATTAGGTTATTCGCTAGATGTCACAACAGAACCGATTAGTATCGGTAGAAGATTGACTTTAATAATAAAAAAAAATGTGTCTTTTAAATTAATATATTCAACTGAACCTGTGATCAACATCGTTATATATTTTTTTATTCCATTAAACTGTTACTTCGATTTATTTTAGTAAAAATATTGTCATCGATTATTTTCGACTAAAAATCGATACAAAGTGTGTATGTGCAGTCTATGGACTGTTCACTCTAATTAGTCTATGGGACTCTTACAAATGGCCGGCGTACTCGTATTTTTTGTTTGTTGTGCGCGTAAGTACGCTTGTAATTATGTGTTTACTGACTGAATTTAAGTGAAATTTATATGGATTTGCGTGGGGAATCTTTATCAACCTAAAAACATTTTTGCCCTTGCCTTACGTTGAGTTCAAACATCCTCGGGACGCTGGTTTTGGTGTTAGTTTTTACGAATTTTGAACTAAAGTGCTTCTTGTGATATTGAACATTTTTATTGAATTGATTTATGTAATTTTCTGCCCTAAAAGTATGTGAGTTACAAAAGTTAGTTGTGTAATAAAATTAAGATATGATTTCGTGCCTTTGATTTTCGGCGCCGATGCTGGGAAGTCCGTGATTGGTCAGGTAGGACGCCTGTCGGACATGTCCTAAGACGACCGAATCGCTAGGGACGGCCTCATGGCGAGATGAAGCCGGTCCTAAGCTCGGCCCTGAGAAGGGCCTTTCCTTGTTATAGGCGTCGGCTGGGCGCGCGATCTGTGTATCGGTGTGGGCGAGACGTCCGTTCGCTGCGGAAGCGCGGAGAGCACTGGGGAATACAAAACAACGACATCGTGGTCTTTGCACACACCCGGCATGGGTGTGGGGAATCGGGTTCGGGGCAACGGCCCCCTGTCCGAGGTGTCATACGCCGGCCATAAATATGGCCGGGTCCTTGTGTTGGGACGTAGTGTCCCTTGGAGTGGCGGCGACTTGTAGATCCCGCGTGGGGGTCATCAAAGAGTGTTCACACCGCACTCCGCGACCATTTCTGTCAGGTGGAACCTATGGCGAACCATAGGAAACCCTAAGCGGTCAGCAAGGAGGCGGTGACTTCTGGAGGCCCCTCTTCTTTCTTCGTCCGGCAGCGCGATACAGCACCACTAGGAAGACCTAGCGGGCGATCAAACGCAACCGGGCTGTTTCAGGTATATAATGTTGGTAGGAAGATTGAAAGAGGGAAGATGGGGCATTAGGGGGTTGGGAAAAGTCAATCCGGTGGTGTGAAGGACGATGAGGGTGATGTGATGTGGCGCTCTTCACACCGCCGTGCAGTCAAGCTCTACCGGGTGAGACTCGTTGGAGAAGCCCAGCAGGCGACCAGCTAGGACGGTGACTTCGTCCAGTCCCTCTTCTGTCTTCCACGGTGTCAAGTCCAGTGTCGTCGCCGCGGCCGCGCGGTTGAACTGCAGTGGGCGGCGGAAGTCAAATCCCCGGCGGATATAAGGTTCCACAGTATCATCGCTGGGCACGGCCCAGTCGCGTGGGTAGGGCCTCCTGGCCGGCGGGCGCGTATGCCATGGCGCTAGGTTCTGGATATGGGTCCAGGACGATGCCTCGGCACGCGCGAACATGTTGGTGGACAGGCGGCAGGAGAACTCCTCTAGGCTCTCGACTCGTAGATCCCTCTGGATCGTGGAATTTCTCACGTACCTTGGCGCCCGGACGATGGTGCGCAAAGTGGCGGATTGCTGCGTCGCCAGCGATTTGCGCAGCGACGGGCGCAGCAGGGGCGCCCAGACCGGCGCCGCGTACGTGAGGCAGCTACGGATGTAGGTCTTTTAGACCGCTGTCTTCATTCGTAGAGGGAGTCTGGAGGAGAGCACTGGACGGAGGAGTGCGCGGGCGTGTCTCAGCTGCGCGATGATACTGCCTGAAAGTCAAATTCCGGTCAATGGTCTCGTTTAGTTTTTCAATATTTTTCGTCCATCGTGATTCGATTTTAAAGTTTTTTCATCCACAGTTATCACTACATTATTTTTCCAATCAAAATTATAATATTCTAGGAAAAAATAATTACGGCTTGTGCGTGGGCTCCTGATAAATCATTTTTTTTTTGCTGGGATTCTAGTTTTTAAGCCAGCGGCAAGCAAATTGCGGCGTATTTTTTGGGTTGATACTTGATACAGTGATAAATTTATTAATCACAATAATTATATATTTTAAAGAACGCACACCCATACTTTTGTGTTATTCCAGTGTGGTGAATGCGTTTACGAATAACACGCAACAACAAGTGCTACCCTTACTGTGACATTGTTTGTCCGCAACGATTTGATTTAGTGATTCGAATGTAGTGGTGGTTCATACTAGGTAAAATAGGAAATCTGTTACACCTGTTCCTGTTCTAATGAAATAACAGTTTCAATAACCTGTTCCAAAATAACAGTCTGTTCCATCAATGCTAACAATACCTTAGAAACAATGCTATGGAATTATTTCACAAGTTAACGAAAGGAAAACCGTCCTTCATAATTGTACGGGCTTAGGACTGATGGCTTGATTTTTAATAATAATAAAATTAATTTATATTATATATATAGTTAAGCCAAAATAGATATACTTATGAGAAACAATCTGGCGCATTTAAGTTTTCATTTCCTTCTTTGTACATTAATCAATAATTTGTTATGTACACTAATCATCTCAATATATACATGCATTAATGAGTAAAGTTTGCTGTATTTACAATATTTAAATATTCTGGTTTAAAAATAACAGCTGCTGTAGTTTTCTTATTTTGCTTTGTAACCTAACCTAACCTTGTTCGCCTTTTATTTAGCATGTTTCCTGCCGCTGAAAACACTCACAGGGAATCGAAGATGCCATGGCATATAACTTCGAACAGCAACTTTATACAGGTTTGGGTACAATTCCCTATGGTGGAAGACACACCATTTTAGAGAATATGCCGGCCTATCTATTATTGGAGCTTCCAAATATCGCTGAATCTCCACAATAACCCGAGAGTGTGCTGTACCTTCAGGCTGGATATTTCGCATTTTTTATCCTGTAATCCTGCCATATAAGTTTTGTGCTGGTGTTTGTGCTTGCCTGAGGGTTGCTCACTTTTTCTTTAGTGGCATTGTTTTGCCTATTCTGCTCTTGTATTTCAAAAGCATTAATATGCCGTTTGGTTTCCCCTGCTGTTGCCTCGTCAAAATAAAATTTAAACCTGGGATCTAGGAACATGCAGTTGGTAAATGTTCGGCTTTGAGTCAAGCTATTGAACCTGTTCCCAATACCTCCTCATAAGTCTTGCCTCACTTTGTTCACCACCGGCATTAGGTATTCATTTTCAAAATTGGAAAACTTTTGTGAGACCAGTATTTATAGTTATTACTAGGAATTTTTCTCTGTTAAATTCTTTTGCGACTTCCTCACATGGCTGCAAAATTTTGCAGAGCTCAATCCAAATTTGCCACTCATATGATGTCATTATGCTCATGCTTCAATTGATCATGGCACTATTGAGTAGCTGTCTCGTAGCTCTTCACAGCGGTGAAGCTAATTGAAGTTATATCTATAGAGCATCATTGACAATGAGATGTAAGTATGGCTGTAACAAGGGAAATGCTTCCATGCAAGTTCTTTCTCAATGGTGTTTTTGATATTACTGCCATTATCTGTCACTGCTTATAAAATTTTATTGGATAAATTCTACTCTTCACATATTTCCTTCATATGTCTAGCCAAGTTTTTAGCAGAGTGACTTTCTTCCAGAGGAATGCAATCAAGTATGTGTACTTGTTGTACTTCGACTAATGGCCATCATTGAGTCATTCGCCATTGTTGACCAAATGTCGATGGTTATGCAAATCGATTTTACATCATTCTCTAAGCTAATTCTAAGCTCACGTTTTTTCTTTTCATTGAGTTATGGTAAAGTTAAGTATGGATGGTTAAGTAAAGTATTTGGGAGTAGGTATGATATAATTAGGAAAAATCAATTGTATGAGTTCACGAAAGCCGCGGTCTTCTACCATTCGAAACGGTTGAAAGACTAGAGTGAAAACCTGCAAAAGTTCATTATCTATTTTTTTTTTCTAAATTGCCACGGCGTTTAGGCAAATAGTCCGTAATAGTTTGAAGTCCATATGCCCTTCGCATAGATCCCTGCCTACTACCAGATGTATGAGCAACAGGATTAGGAATTGTGTTAGTGCCCGCATTAATAGCATTTGCAAAATTAGTATTATTAGGTCCAGTAGCTTCAGCAGTATTATCATCACTAAAAGCGGCAGAAGCTACACACGCATCACTTACCGCACTAGAACCGCCCGTCATAGTATCGGTACGGCTCACGACACATATCGTGGGATGTTTTCGTTGTAAACGACCCTCCTTTTCCTATTCGAAGACATATTTACACACTTTTACTACACACGAAACTATTATTTCAATATGTACAAAACTGATATAGTATATGTACACGTAACACAAAATCATAAAAGTTCAAAAGTTTACTTAAATATTACAGTTTTTTTATTCAACTCAACAACAAAGCAAAATATTCAAATTCACCGCAAAATTGTAAACAAAACTTTTACAAACGTCAAACTTCGAAAACAGTTATTAACAGACTAAGCCGTTCAAAAACTAACACATACAAAACAGACTGTTGAATGTTGATATTAATTAAATTAGGTATTTCAATAACAATGTTTTAAGTTTCAAGTCAAGGGATAATTATTGTTGATTTTTTTTATTTAATTTTCAGCGGTAAATACCCTTATAGTTTTTTGTGTGTGTATCCGAGTGTGTGGACAGTAAACGGGCTGAGAACAAGTGTCACAGTGCAAGTGCTGTCTCTTTCTATTAGCATAAATTAGAAGATTGAAGAGCTAGTTCCAAGCCGTTCCAGTTTCATTTTGTATTCACTATTGTCGTTAGATATACGTTTTGGAACAGATACAGATTTGTCGTTTAACACGGAACAGTTCCATGTTGTTACTTTTAAAAAGCTGTTTTAACCGGTTCCGATATATACGCCTTACTCCTAGTCGAATGGCCTACGCTCAAGCACTCGAGACCAAGCGGGCGGACCAACTAAGGTCGGCCGAATTAAGCTATTTAATGCTAGACACTTAACTCATACGATATAATTAGGATGTTATTAGACATTAGCGGCCTAGACCATTATTATTTCTAATGTCTGGGTAGAAATGCGTAGAATTATTATGATGTATGAATGATTTTGTTCCAAGTGAAAGACGACCTAGATATATATTAAGCAAAGAATAAAAAGGCCTGCTGGTAATAATTCTCATTAAAATATTTATGGTCAGGGTCCTCCAATTCAGCACATAATCTGGTATGATTTACCTGAAATCTTTCCAGTAAGAATCTAAGGTACATAGGCGTTTTTCCATATAGGCAGGCGTCTTGCGCTTAGGGATGCAACATCGTTCATAAAAACATCGATAACTAAATATCGATGTTTTTAAAACTGAAACATCGATGCTCAAATTATCGATGCTTATGCACGATATATTGATGTTTTCTCCATGTTTTTTATTAAATTAAGGACTTGAAATACAGAGAAAAGGTGTTTTCTTATAAAACAATATTGATATATAGATAGATTCATTTTGGTAATCATGATAACTGACAAACAATTAGTTACTTAAAATAATACAGTTATAATGTATTAGGATACGAAGACTGGTAGAACAACAAAATAAACAAATATCAGATAGACAAAGATAATCAAATTTATTATGAGAGGAATTAAACAAAAGTTATTAACTATTTGTTTCTCATTATAGAATTCAAAAATAATAATTTCGATAATTTACTGCCGAGCAATCGGTTTCTTTCTTGAGTAATTACAGCTCCAGCTTCAGAAAATAACCTTTCACTGGGGACAGAAGTTGCAACTATTGGCAAATGTTTCATAGCCAGTTTATATAAATATGGAAATACAGATTTCATGTAGTCCCACATTTATAAAAAATAATAGGTTTTATATAAAATTCTAATTAGAATTTGAGAAAATCTAGATTTTCCAAAACTCGCGAAGCGCGCCACATTCGCAGATTTTGCTTACACAGTTCCGCCATGTCAAAAAAATGACAAAAATACGCCCTCCCACTGTTGAAGGGCTCAGCTTTTACGGCCTCGCATTTCGTCATTCAGTACGCGACGCGAGAGAGAAATGGCGCGATGTGACACAGATGATAGTTGCGTACAAAGAGATGGCGCTGCAATAAAATATCGTTCATTCTTAATGATCGATGTATCGACGTTTTCTTGTAGTTTAACATCGATGTTTTAACAACAATGTTTATGAACGATACCTCGATATTTTAAAACATCGATGTATCGTTTGCATCGCTACTTGCGCTCCGGCTCATCTTTTTTGAAATTAACGCGGAGAGTCTCCATCGCAGACATGATTTGTTGCTGTGTAGCTAGGATCGCCTCCATAGTGGTTATGGTTATTTTGGTAAAGAAAATGGTAAATAAAGGATATATCTTACTCAGAGATTTGACCTGGTTTGTCCCGGAGCGATTGGTTATGGTTGAAATGGTTACGCCGTAAGCTAGATTCACTGCCGCGTGTTCACTGCCACGTTTTTACAGCCACGTGTTCACTAGTTCCACTCGCGGAGGTCCTGCCTTACGACACAAGGCTCGAAGGACCACGATGTACGGGCTTTGGTGGCCGTACAGATGATTTATGAATGGTTCATAAATAAAAGATAAGGTAAGCGATAATTTGGTATATTCACTTAACTTAATCTAAAATGGCATGGTTATGAGCACACGCGAACCGATTGGTGATTGCACGTGTACTAAATGACGAAATGGTCGAAAAGGCGCGTGCTGGCGTAAATGCTGACAACGCGTAACGCGATGGACGGTGCTAGGATCTTACAACAGCTGTCAAATTTACGCGTGTCTTACACGTGTCTTTTGAAGGTTAGAGCTAACTAAAATCATATGGATTTAAAACTAGTAGCGCCATCTATGTATCAGCCTACGAACTTTCAGCTCACCTAATATTTCCGAGAAATCTACTTTAATATCAGTAAAAATCAATGCTAAAGATTAAATTTTTAAATACGCGCCAAAAACGCTGTTTCTGTAATGCGCCGGTCCCAATGACATGTGTGACGTCACACGCTCGTAAAAAGTTAGTTACCTTAAAACAGTGTAGCTGAAGTGAATTTCATATTTTTTCTTCAAATTCATTGGATATAATGGCGTTTAATGCCACAATGTAAAAATAAGTCTATTAATGTCGGGTTTTATAAAACGATATAACATCTTTAATACCTAACCTCTTAATATAGCTTAATTGGAAAGGAAGGATCCCTCACTTCTAGTTTCTAGTTTTACATTTTAAAGTTCCGCAGTATAGTAGTCAGCAAGAAAAGAGCAATCATAAATACGTCAACCTTTGGTAAGTTGGTGTTATCAGCTCGCACAAAATTTGACTTCATTATTAAATTCAAAACGAATTTTTTTGTCACTAGTTATAAGATTTATCAAAAGTAATCAGAAAGCTGTTTCAGAAATAGCTCAAAGACCTAATATAACACCCAGAAAACATAAAATGCGAACTACAATCAGTCGAGAAGGCCATGTTCACTATCGTGTGACGTCACCAGAGATACAACCAATCACATAGCGTTCCTGCCACAGATAAAATTTCTAAAATTATTATGTTTTTATTTCGTGTTATTTGCAAAAAATTCACATAAACGTATTTAAAATGAAGTTGTATCATACTGGACAAAATGGAAGTTTTAAATAAATAAAACCTCAATACTTCAGCTTGGCGTATATTCTTAAAAATAAATTAGGTACAAGTTCTTGATGAGCGTGCGTGCAAGGGAAAAACGTTACAAAAAATTAACATAAAGTGGGTTGTTAAAATTACAGAATGAATAAATTAGCTATTTGGTAGCATGACTGATTGCATTAAAATATGAGTAAGCGCGTGCGCGAACAGAAGTGAAATACGTTTTTTATCCTATTATCTCTCAGGACGACCACAAGTTTTAGTTAATTTTCAATGTTGTCAAATAGCCTTTTTGCTCCTGGTGGTAAATTCCACCCATGTATTTATTATAATGGATAACCATTTCTTACTTGCTGACTGTTTCTCCACGCCGTGTTGTTGTTTCTTTCATATTTGATCCAAATTCTGAAGAAATAAGTGTAACATCCCGTCGGTCCCTCCACTTCAGAACGCTGATTCCATCACAAAATTTTGCTGTTGATTCTCCGCGATTTAATTCGCTTTGTACAACATCTTTGGGTGTTTATCTTAGATTTAGAACAGAATACCCTGCATTCAAATATTTTGAAAGAAGTTCCATAACGACTTTGTCAGCATGTCCACTTCCTCCAACCAATGGATCTCCAGCACTAGCATAAACTATAATTTTGAGTACCACACCACATTCATCAGTCAAAAAATATAGTTTAATCCCATCCCATTCCGCTTTCCTTTCGGATACTGGCGAAAAATTATTTGCCCTCGGAGTTAGACCATAGAATTATCGATGGACAAATTCCGTGAAGGAACCTATATATCATCCATCCGATTATTGAAATATCTAACCAAAGGATCAATTTTGGAAAGTCTGTTATTAGTCATACCTGGATCCTCAAAGTTTAAGAGTACGAATTAAACATTGTCTGTCAGAAGGTCGGGTCAAAAGCGATTTTGTACGCCTAGATATTTGTCCGCCATAAACTGTAGATGAACCAGTCTCATAAGCGCTTGGGGAAGGCACTACATTAACGCTGTAACGGCGGCTGGGTGTATTTTCTTTCTTGTGAAGTCGTTTTTGTGGGGTCTTTGCAGTATCATCTGCATCTTTAGAAAAAGTACCTGACTCCTATCTCTTTTTCAATACTTTTTGTATCATAGACAGCAATCTACAATGTTTCACCTTCTATTAACTGAAACAAAGAAATAATTCAATAATCTCGGACCAGGTTTAGAATATTGCGTAAATCGCCCAATATCGGCCTCACAACGAATGCGGCATGCATCGACACCTGACTTGTGCCGCGCAAAAGTTCGGTCTCTATTCGTCCATATATACTGCCAGCCAGCCTGGCGACCAGCGACTCTAGCCTGCCAAAATAAACCCTGGTTTTGTTTAGTGAGACGCTCGTTGACATAAAAACGAACTGGGTTCCCAGGCAGATGAAGATTGCTCGTAGTAGCACCGCGACGAAAACAGCTATGGAATTAATTGTTGGTGTAAAAGGTGCTCTTTTAAATTGGTTTTAATTTTTTTAATTGCATTGTAATTCCTGATTGGTGGTGGGAGATTATCCAATATTTCGTGGCTAGATAACGAAAGCTACCACAAAAAGCAACCGTGTAATGTCTAGGGCAAACTAGGCGGGACGCCAGCCGTATTTCACGTTCTGAAAATTCATTTTTTTCTGTATAACCCCAAATAATAAGCAGGCGAAATGGAGATCACGTCAAGATTTCATAGTAAGAAGTTTATTATTATTCAGGTAGGGTAGATAGAGGGTGATATGAGGTCTAGAAGGGAACAAACAATGACGAACACATGAATTTTGAACTCGTTGAATCAATCTCTTAGTTTGGCTTAGAGCTCACTTGTAACTATACCCGTTGTCCCTGAGACGCCTAATAGAGCCTCTATCTCTCGATACGTCACATGACGATCTTCGAGAATTAGTTGTCTCACAGCAATGATGCTATCTTCAGTGAAGGCGGATTTTGGGCGTCCTTCGCGAGATTTGTCACTAACACTAGTATGTCCACGCTGGAATTCTAAATACCAGCGTTCGACAGTCCGCAGACATGGGGCTTCATCACTGAACACAGATGTTAGCTCTTCAAAACACTGAAGCCGTGTCATGCCTCTTCTAAAGTTGTAGAAAATTATTGCATGAACATTTTCCTTAGAAAGATTCATTTTCGTACGTAACCTGACAGATTCCAATCGACGTGTGTGACTGTGACTAAACAATAGCATTAATAATACTTTCAACTGTTTTGAGATTCAAAATTTAAACACATTCGAATTTAGAACAGTTCCAAATTCAAAATTGCCGGGAAATATAGAAACGACAGAACTTAAAAGGTAGAGTGGTTGAGGTTCCTCTGCAATATTTTTATTGAGCGACTAAGAGCCATTGCGGTCCGTATCCATCACCTCATGTACTGCAGATTGCGAGGCCACCTTCTTGGCCTCCTTCCCCACCTTGACAGGGCAGAAGCTTTGCAGGCCCCGCTCCCTGTCACATGTTCCGCGGACCTTTGGGCGGCTGCACATATTGTTCAGTGCGGAGTTGTCTCACATTGGCTGGCCTTATGGCCAGGGCGCGATAACATTAATCGCTGCGATCAACCTCCGAGTTGCAGTGGGCCCTTAGATGACCCAGCTGTAAGCAGCGAAAACACCGGCTGGGTCTACGCTGCCGACCAGCCTACCGACAATCTCTCATTGGCATTGACCTTTTTGGTCGCTGCAACCGGGCACCGTACCCAAACCGTGCCCAAGCCCGATCGGCCCTCCCGTGTCGCGCCTACATTTTTATTGCCTCCTCGGCGCATCCGCCCAGCCGAGCCACTGCCGTGATCACTTCGGCGCAGGTCACAGAGTCGTCCTGACTCGAGACGCGTAGCTCTGCACTTTTGGTGGGTCTGGAGATATCGACATCGTCGGCCTTTAGTGCCCGTCTCAAGCTGTCGGCCACGGCCTCCGCCTTTTCTGCAGTGGTCGCTCCAGGCACCTCAAAGTCGCGGGCCCCCGTCGCAGCTTTCCGGACGGCGAGCCTTTCGATTCCCAATCCGTTGAGATCCACCTTGGCTTTGGCTTCGGTCAGCACCGCTGCATAACTGAGCTCTCTCTCATCGGCCCCAGGCTGCAGCGTTATCACCACTGCAGCCGGACGGGGAGGGCGCAGCTTCGCTGGGCCGGCTTTCTTGGCGGCCTCTGTGGTTTTCAGACCACGTTCTGCGGCAGCGTTCGCGCCCTTCTTGGCAACGTCGCGATTCTTCCTTTTCTTTTTCGCCACCAGTGTCTAGCCTTCGTTGGCTTGATCTCTCACTGGTGGCAACCTACTCGGAGCCGATGCTGCAGGCGTCGCCTTTTTACTGGGACCGCCCTTGCCTTTCTTTTTGTCGATCGGTTTGGCCACTATTGGTCGCGGCTCAGTTCGCGATGGGCCAGCAACTGGAGCGTGCTGTGCCACGGCGAGTACTGCCTCGTCGTTTTGTCGGGCATCAGCAGCAAGCGGCGGGCGGACGCGCTTTTTTGGTAGTAGCCGATCCTCCAGAGCTTCTAGGCGCGCATTCATCATCGCCCCCACCTGGGACTTGAGTGCGCGCGACCGCTCCTCTCATTCGGGGCCGGCTCCATCCTTCTCTGTGCCGCTGTTGTGACAGAGTTGGCAAGGTTTCCTCTGACTGACTACCTCCGTCCTTAGTTCCCCTAGCTCTTTTTGGACCTGTGCCACCTCCGTTAGCAGCTGCGAGTTAGACTCCTGCAGCCGCGAGATGGACTCCTGCAGGTGCGAGTTGATCGCCTGCAGCTTGGCAGTCTCGTTACTAATCGACCGGCCACTTACCGGCGGTCAATGGCCACTTCGAGGTCAGCAAGAATCCTACTCTTCTGACGTCTTCTCCTCGACGTCGTTGTTGACGCCTTGGAGACATCGGAGACTCGAGAGCTCGCCCTGACTCCTCAGAAAGCGCCCTCGATTGTCACGTCCCTGCGTTGCCACCGTGGTGGCACCGCCTCGACCTTTCCCTGTAAGTGGGACCTTAGGTGCCGGGAGATCGTCCTCGCCACTCGAGGATAACTCCCCCGTTTTGGACCATAGCACGCGCAACCACGTTTTTTCTTTTGCGCTTTGGCTGAGAGAGCCGCACCGCCGCGTTATTGGTCACCACATCCAACTCGTCAGCGTTATTCAGCAATACTACAGCTAGTTTTGTCACCGAGGGAGGAGCTACTCCTCCGGCGTTAAGACATTTGTGGTCCCCCCAGAATACGATAGGGACCTGACGAGCCCAGAAAGACTCGTGGTGAATTCCCCGACGGGAACATCGCCGTCGGGACAACCCTGGGTAGCTTCTCTTACAATTGCCTTTTCCATATTGTTTTTCCTACCTCCCGTCTAAAACGCCTCAGTAGTGGCAGGGCTTAGCCCCCCTGCCTTTCAGACCTTTTACTGGATTGGGTCATTTGGGCTCCAACACAACAACCACAAATGCGCCACCTGCTACACCCGACCATCTCCAAAGCGGAGAGTGAGGGGGCAGCCAGGCGCAACCACAACACCGGATGAACCGGGGAACGATAAGGGATGGGGAAGGAAGGGAAGAGAAGGGAAGAAAGGAGGGAAAGGGACAGAAGTCGCTCCTGGTCTCTCCTCAAACGAGGAGTGAGAAGAGTGACCACACACAAGGAGGGGAATAGGAAGGAGGGGAGAGGAAAGGTAAGCGCATGACTGTTTCTGTTATGTCTGTTCAGAAGGATGAGACCAATCGCAGGCGCCAACCACGAGCAGGATACAATCACACTTGCCTTGGGGATCGTCGCGACCGTGCGCTACTCCCAAGACCACGCCAAATTGCTTGCCGGGAGAGACGAGCAAAATGGGCGAGAAGCTATGCCACTGCGCCTCGAAGGACGCGTGTGGTGGGATAGCCTTTCGCCCGACCAATAGTGATACCTAAAAATACAGTTGACTCTACAAGGTCCAACTCTACATCATTCATTTGTACATTGGTTTCTACCTGTCTTACATTTGGCGTAGTAAATTTAATACATTTTGTCTTCTCATTTAGGAGAAGATTATTTGTATTGAACCAATGAACAACCTTAGACACTGCGTTGTTCACATCGTCATAATTAAGCAGCTGTCTTTTAAGATGAATAATCTGCAAACACCACAATGCCCAGATTGTCCCCGGCATAGTAGGGTATGCCATTAATATATAACAGAAATAGAAGTGGACCGAGAATCGAACCCTGGGTCATGCAGTCACGGCAGTGCCATGAGACTTTTCCCATTAACATCGACCTTTTGAATTCTATTAGACAAATAAGTCGAGAGCCCTGTCTGTCCCTTACACCGTACGGTATCGAATCCAAGTTATTAGAAATAAGTAAATTGTGGTTGATCAATTGTTAGAAATAAGTAGATTCACATTACTGTGGCAATAATGGTAAATCTATCTGGCCTGTCATGTTATTATCGTTGCTACCAGAGCTCGTAGAATTACCAGTATTTTGGTTATACCACGACATTACGTAGGTTTCTTCTGCTTCGGAAATAGTATTAAAAAGTTTCCCTTTTAAAGGAACTTTTAAATAATCTGGAAGTTTTTATACGTATTGCCATTAAAAGAAGAAAAAAAAAATCTATCATCGGGGTCTGTTGATTTTAAAAGTTCTTTTAATTCTTGTCTTTCTCTTCGATAAATTTCTTGACTTTCTATATGCCTATTTAATAAACTTGACGAATCTCCTTTTTTCTTTCCGTTCCGGCAAACTGAAAATTAGATCTTTCTAAATGTTCATTCATTGTAACGCCACGGTCATTTAAACCCAAAATGATCATGAGGCTAACCAGCCAGTTCCCGACTAAGAGGGGCTCCTCTTCAGCCTGGCTATTCTGCGCTGTACTCGGTTATACGCACTTCTACAAGGAGCATTTGTAGCTAGAAACAATGCATCGAGATCATGTCGCTTAAAGTGTTACATACAAACCCTATTATTTTTTCATAACGCGCATTTTCATCTGGCCCTCCATCAACCGTCATGATTACCATTAGTTTTACATATCCATGGTAAATTTTAGCTAACGCTTGAAACTCTTCAAATCCGAGAAGTGGATAAACAATGCTTTCCACTTCGAATAGCGGTGTATCTTGGCCCAGAATATCCAACGGCTTGCGGTTGTCCTAGCATACTGAAACTTATTTTGATACCAGCATAAAGTGATGGTATCAATTTATGCCGCGTAAGGATTACCCTGAGTTATGATCGGACAATTTGACTTTATATTCCATATGCATTAAAATAGGCACTTATTTGCCGCAGTTACACCAATAGGGACTCGAGCTTTATCATCTTGAAATATAAGAAATACTTGATCTGCTCCAAGAATTGATGCTACGTTCTCTAAATAATGGATCATAGTTTCGGCGAAACTGCTATCTAAGTGGCTTTTGTGATGATTAGTCTGTACCTGAGTGAGCTTAACAGGGAGTGTCGACATGTCTTCGTCCCTCTGTGGAATTGTGGCTTTTGTGGTGATCAGTCAGTGCCTGAGTGAGCTTAACAGGGACTGTCGTCATGACTTCCCCCTCTGTGGAATTGTGGCTTTTGTGGTGATAAGTCTGTGCCCAAGTGAGCCTAACAGGCACTGTCGATATGTCTTCGTCCCTCTGTGGAATTAGATGTTTTTGGAAGCAAACTGAGATATGTCCCACTACCTACTATGTAATTCTTGTATGAGTTTACCAATAGTTTTAACACTGCGAATAGATTTCGTTCGTCCTCTATCGTACGATATTTCTAATTCTGGATTTTTTTCTGGATAAGAATCTCTCTGTTTGTTTTGGGCAGCTGCATTTTGAATCTTACTCTTTAAAGATGTTTTGGCTACTTTTAATTCTTCGCGTAACTTAACGACCTGTTCATCAACTTCAACACCGCTTATCTTTAGCAGAATACAAAGCATTCAGATTTTTTTTTTGTAGAAGATCTATCTTCTATCTATCTATCTATATCATCACGCCAGCTCCCTCGCGGGGTAGGCAGAGAGTACAGAGTTCCAACAGGTTCTTTCCTTACATACCTCTCTGACTTCCTCCACTCTCATAGTTCGTCGCATACACACTCGCCGGTTACGGAGACTCTTGATTGTTCCATCAGATAAGACTCGGTTTATTTGGTCGTGGTAAGATAGTCTAGGTCTTCCCCGGTACCTGCATCCTTCCACTTTCACATTGTATATCTGTTTTGTCATTCTTTCCTCTGGCATTCTTTCTAAATGCCCGAACCAACGGAGCATGCCCTTTGTCATCTTTACACCGATACTATCTTTCATACCTACTCGCTGTCTTACTATGCTGTTGCTAATGCGGTCGGTCAGCTTCACTCCGCACATCTGACGCAGAGCTCGCATTTCTACCGCATTTATCCTACTTTCATTCTCCTTCTTACATACCCAGCTCTCGCTACCATATAACAGCGTTGGGACAAGAACTCCGTTATGTATGGCCAGCTGCGCCTTATGGCTTGAGTGCCGGCTCCGGAGTAGCTTTCCTATCGCACCATTCACTCTGTTTCCTGCACTCACTCTTCTCTCTATGTCAGCGGTGTATTTCCCATCCTTACTGAAGGCGCATCCAAGATATAGAAACTCATTCACTTGCTCCAGCACATCGTTACTAACCACAATCCTTACATTCGTTCTGGTTTTTTCCCTTTCAAAAACCATAATCTTGTTTTTCTTCACATTCAAGTGTAAGCCATTGATCATGCAGTCGTCTTTCAAAACTGTGACTAGTGTTTGCAGATCAGTGGCTGTTGGCGCTATTAAAACCGCGTCATCTGCATAAAGTAGATGGTTTACCACTAAGTCACCCATTTGTGCACCTTCATTCATCGCTTTCAGTCTTTGAAGACTTAGAACATTAGAAATATTATAAATATTTAAACAATTACCCACATTATTTTAGTTATTCAATTTTATATTTTGTTCTATCTTGTACTGTTGTAATTAATTTTGTTAGATTTTAGTTTACAAACAAACACATGTAAGTACAAATAGTGGTGATGATGACTATATATTCAAGATCCCACTGTTGTTGTGTTTACATAAGTGAGTATATCAGTGTTCCTACATACTAGCTTGGTATATATTGTGTACTACGCCTACCGGCAATTTAATTTAGTTTAATTTTAAATTATGTTTCTCAGTAAGTGAATGTAGATTCTTATGAGAAATAAAGTTCTTTAACCACAAATATAACACCAAAAAATCAGGATAATATATCTACTTAAGCACTATTACAACTATTTAAATTAAAATTATTAACTTTTTTTACGTAAAAATAGAGCAAATTTTTGTAATAATAGCCTAGGTTACATAATTGAGGAGCGTTTTCACAAAGCGAAATATTTTCAAAAATGTTTTTTTCAGTACGCGGTTTTTATCATTTATTTTTTTTCAGGTAGGAAAATGAATTTATCAAATGTGTTAATAATACTGGCACCTATACATCAAATAAAATACATTGTTTTTTTTTTATACCAGGTTCTTTATCAAAACCGTTAATCAGAATCACGAATTTTCACAAAAGCGAAATATCTGCATATTTTTCTTAATATTTATTACCCGTAATTTGTAATTATTTTTTATTTAATGCAATAACTTTATAGTAGTTGTTCAATTCGTCAAACGCACGTCTTATATCATCACTTTCATTCACAGGAACTGAATTGGCGGTAAGCATTTCGTCATAAAACTTCTGCTGAGCCTCATCGTCCAGATCACAAAAAGCTAGCAGCTTTTTAACATCTTCATTTTTCTTTGCAGACACCATCATTTTCAGTTTTTATTTTTTTGTGATTTTTCGATCAAAGCATTCATAGATTTGCGTTGACGTGCTTTGGGTGACTGGTCTCGGCGATAAGCAAGAGTCCAGGAAGATGTGGCCGGCCCTGGGTTTCATCTTTATGGGTTTCTTGCACACACAGAACGTCGCAGTGCGTCGTGCAACATAACTAAAAAAGTATTTCTGATTAGTCCTGTGAAAAACCCTCGATGTTAATAGAGACTACACACAGGTCTGGCTTTAGGACTAGACTGGTGGAGTTTGCCATCGTGGTGAAAGGATTGGCCAATTAGCATAGAAAACTTGCCAATTGTTACCAGGTTGCGCCGGACGTATAGGGGAATATAAGATAGGTCACTCGGGGAGGCTTCTTTTATACATGGACAAGAGTGTTTGGGATTATCGTATCTGTGTTTTCTGTCATTTAGTTCTCTTCTGAAATTTTGCCGCATCTGCTCAACACGATCGTAGCTGAAAATGCGTTCCGTTGCTGTTGCAGTGAAGTCCTGCCTGGCAGGTGTGGTGAGTGGTCGGGCAATCAAGAAATGAGAAGGACTAAGTGGTTGCAAGTCATTGGGGTCTGTGGACATAGGTGTTATAGGTCGGGAGCTAAGGACAGCTTCAATTTGTGCTAACATTGTACTCAACTCCTCGTATGTGAGATTAGCATTGCCTAAGACACGACGTATGTGGTACTTACAGGACTTGATTCTTGCCTCCCACAAACCACCAAAATGAGGCGAAATGGGGGGAGGGGGGTTGGTCGATATATGTGAATTTTATTGAATTATCAGCTGTAAAATTAAGAATGACATATTTACTATCGTTTAGAAAATTAGAAAACTCTTTTGCAGCCCCTACGAAAGTCGTTTCGTTATCCGAAAAAAAAATCTGCAGGTTTACCACGCCGAGAGAGGAACCTTTTTAATGCGAGTAAATTTGATTTAGATTAAACTTGTGACCAATTCTAAATGTATTGCGCGTGTTATAAAACATACGAATAAACAGATATAGCGTTTTTTTAATTTCGCGCCTAGTCCTTTGCGACTTAAAATGAACAATGGTCCTCCATAATCTACACCGCAACGTATAAACGGGTATCCTTGTTCGATTTTCTCATTAGGCAGGTTACCCATTTGTACTTGTAAAGCTTTAGCTCTAATCCGTGTGCAACGCAAGTGCGGACTGTTTGTCTGGCTAGGCATCTAACGGCCGTTCTCAATAACGTATCTATCACTAGCCGCAGCTAGATATCGAAGATAAGAGAAACGATGTAATCTATCTCTTACTGCTGACTCAATATCGACATTACGTTATGCTTACTTTAGCCTAAGGATAGATAACGTTTCCTCTCTTTGGTTACAGAGGCTCTCCGAAGCGTTTTATTTTTGCCTTTTACCTAAAAACGATTACATTTTAAGATAAGATAATATATGTTATTTCCATTATTCAAATGTATAATTGACTACTGTTAAACTTATACAAATAATAACTCAAAGAGAATTTTTATAACTTGGGTAACATAAACTCTTTTACTCGCGAGCAATAAAACGTAATATTTTTTGAAGTGACAGCAAGCAACGTATTTTTATGATTTGCAAATTAGGTACTATTAACTTGACATTACCAAAATTCCAACGCTTTAAGAAGAAAGTCTGTGTAATATTGCGGAACAGTTATCTGTAAGTCCTACTGATTTTACTATTAGTGATTAAAGTATACGAACAGTTTTGTTGTAAATATGCCCTAAAATATTTTGTATCAACAGATGAAGTCTAAGACCGCTTGGTAAGGATGTAGTGATGTTTCTACTTGACCTGGTTTCTAAACGAAAGGTGCTTCACTATAAAAGCAACAAACGCGGCAAATAATAAACAAAAAGAAGAAGCATGGAAATCTATAGAGCACGAGTTTAGTGCTATGAAGTGAGTGATGCGGCGTCCTGACTAGCTTCGCCTCAAGTGGGAGAATTTAAAAAAACGGCGTGGAAGCGGCATGCTTCTCATAAGGCAAAACAACCTGAAGGTTTGTTATCGAATTTTGATAAAGTGCTTATAATAGTTCATTAATTCAAACTTTATAATGATCATTATTGTTTGCAGACAGGTGGTGGTAAGGCCCGTATTCCACCGAATGAAACTCTTGGTCGTGTAGCATCCTTGTTAGGTGCTACATGTAGTGGTTACACTGTTAAATTTGGTGGTGATAGCGAATATGTAATAGAGCCCCAATTTGCCACTGTGTAAGCGATGGACCGTGAGCTTTTTCCAGCGGTTCTAAATGAGCATAACAATGATGGTGTCGTAGTAGATGGTCATAATAGCGGTGGAAGTGGGAATGGTGGTTCAAAAATACCTAACAAATTCGTATTTAATACTCCAAAAAATGCCTGTGAGTTACATTTATTTCATAAAAAAAAAAATTACTTCATCTTTATAATTGATGATGATAACGACACTGGTAGCGTTGTACATGTGATAGACAAAAGGTGTCGTATTCATTATACTTTACTACTTTCAGTGAACAAGAGACGCATACTCTCAGAAGCGAGCTTTTACTCGTCTGTTGCCCTTGGAAGTAGCTGATAACATTTTTTTGTATGATTTCATCTGTAAGTGCGGCTAAGGGAAAAACCTTTATAAGATTAAATAAAAATCTAAAAAATGCCTATAATGTGAATTTATTTTATTTTTTGATAGAAATTGTAAACAGTAGAATAATAGAAGGTAATTAGTACTGCCAGGTCTATTGTAAACTTGTAGGTAGGTTGAAAATGTGGAGTGCAGCATGGACATGGCAACACACCATATAAGCCGCAGGGCGGGCCCAGCTATACTTAAAGTCTGAAAGAAAACACACCTATGATTATAAATAAATATACTTTGACTTTGACTTTGACTTTAAATAATCTTAACTTAGGTACTATTTATTGTATCACTATGTAGTCGGGCATTTTCCCGCCAAATCGCGGCGTAGCGCGCGTGTTTAAATATTCGCGCCAAAATTACACTTTCCGTAGATCGGGTACCGTCACCAATAGATAACCCACGACCCCACCCGTTTAGAGCCCCTTGTTTAGAAGTTTCCTGCGTCTTACCACTTCGCGCAACAAAACGAGTGAACTAGTCGCCCGCGTTTTACTATAAAAAAGGTATGACGAGTTTACTCGTTTCCCGAAAAGAATGTGATACCTACATGCTACTCGTATATGCATTCATATGTAATTTAATGATTATTTGTATTTAAAATGGAACTTAATTACCTCTATCTCTATCTATATCATCACGCCAGATCCCTTGCGAGGTAGGCAGAGAGTACAGAGTTCCAACAGGTTCTTTCCTTACATACATCTCTGGCTTCCTTCAGTCTCATAGTTCGTCTCATACACGCTCGCCGGTTACGGAGACTCTTGACTTTTCCTTCAGATAAGACTCGGTTTGTTTGGTCGTGGTAAGATAGTCTAGGTCTTCCCCGGTACCTGCATCCTTCCACTTTCACATTGTATATCTGGTTTGTCATGCTTTCATCTGGCATTCCTTCTATATGCCCGAACCAACGAAGCATGCCGTTTCTCATCTTTACACCGATACTATCTTTCATACCTACTCGCTTTCTTACTTCGCTGTTGCTAATGCGGTCGGTCAGCTTCACTCCGCACATCTTCCGCAGAGCTCGCATTTCTACCGCGTTTATCCTACTTTCATTCTCCTTCTTACATACCCAGCTCTCGCTACCATATAACAGCGTTGGGACAAGAACTCTGTTATGTATGGCCAGCTGTGCCTTATGGCTTAAGTGCCGGCTCCCAAGTAGCTTTCCCATCGCACCATTCACCCTGTTCCCTGCACTCACTCTTCTCTCTATGTCAGAGGTGTATTTCCCATCCTTACTGAAGGCGCATCCAAGATTAATTATCTATTAAAATAATTATTTATCAGTTCTTGCCTAGTGATTTGGCTGACCTGAAGAAGTACCTACAACTTCAGAAACATCAGCTTCTTCAATAAGCACCTCCACTTCAGGATCCACATCATTTAAATTATTTAACCTACAAATGTTATGTAAAACAGATGCCGCAATAATAATCGCTTGTGTGGTATCCAAAGCTAGACGAATTTTTAATGACAGCACAGTGAAGTGCCTTTTCCATACACCAAAACATCTGAAAATTTATAAAAAAAATCGATTACCAATACATCAAGTAAGAATCATTGCAACTTGAGGCTGTATTCTTCGATTTGCATAAATTATATCTATCTGTATCATCACGCTAGATCCCTTGCGGGGTAGGCACAGAATACAAAGTTCTTTTTTTACAGACCTCTCTGGCTTGAATAAATTGATGTTAACATTTTTATTATTCATTAAAATATTTGTTAATATATATGATAGAGTTATATTAAAAAATAGATAACCGTTCTATAGTGTTTATCGTCTTTATATGTGCCTTGTTATAGCGATTATCTCCTACTGACACTGGGTCGAGTATCGGGGTTAAAAGGAATGAGGTGCAATGCACTATCCCCAATAAGCCATCGGTTACCGAAAGCACCATCTTCACATTGAACTGATAGTCAGAGATGTCATATAGGCTCTTTCTCTAAAAATATTACTGTCACGCCTATATTCCCCAAGCGCGGGTGTCAGAGGTGTACTGAGTACATTAACTTTTTGCCGACGATGTTAGATCCCATGTAATAGGCTCCGGCTCCGGTATGAGTACCGGGAAATGTTCGTTAAAAACTACATATGTCCGACCCAGGATTTAAACCCACCACGTGATCACAAAGCGAGGCGGATTGCCACAGAACCAACGTGACAATTAGTAAAAATATTACCATTTTTATTAAAAATACACTATCTACTTTCTTTTTAATGAAGAATTATTAAATATAGTGGAATCATGCGCAGATCTAGGCCAACCAGCAACGGTATTCCTAAATAATAAATTTGCATTACAAACTGCCTGAACGTTGATTGAAAATATGCCTTTTCTGTTTCGGAATTCTTCTCCTACGTTTGAATCTTTCAAAAAAATAATCTTATATAGATTATGACGAAACCTTTTATTGTACACCAACATAATCACAATACAATATAACAGGACAGTACAAAGAAAATAAAATATAAATGTATGAAGTGGTAGTACAATTGGCGGTCGTATTACTAGAAGCAATCTCTTCCAGACCACTAAAGTGAGCTATAGAGATAAATAGGCACTTGGTGACGTACACTGTCATTGCAAAATAATGGCAAATTGTTAATAATATAGAATTCTAGGAAATCTAGCGATGTAATAGAATCCATTTTGTGTATTCTCAGACATTTTTACGTACTGGGGGTACACAACCCCGCTATAGCTCGATACACATCAGCTACAATCCTGCTGGCTGAAGCCTTTGATACTCCGATAAAGTCAGCAACAGATACAAGCATTGTTCCTAATGCGTATAATTGTAGCGTCAGTGAAATTTGGTGTAACGGTGATATTCCTAAAATATAAATTTATTAGTAGGAAATACTTTTTAAAGCTAGCAAACGTATCAAACTCAAAAATCATTTTTGTAAGAATACGTAGGCCAAAAATAACACATTTTATTTGATCATATAAAATATATAAACTTACCGGGAAGACGTGACCCTTAAGGATAGTATTATTTTTTGTAGCTGGAAATGATGAGGATTATCCTAGAGGAGACTGAGCAATGGACTGTATAATAATTTAGACACGCGTAACAAGGCAATTACGGAGACAATTAAATATGTGTGCTTCTAACGGCGGACAATGACGCAGTGCTTTGCTGTGGCTGTTATCGCCCCCGGCATCCCCGTCCCGCGTCCCGCGGCCTCCCTGCCCCATGGTGATGTATCAGCTGTAGTGGAACTTACGGAAGATTTATTTAATCTAAATCTATAAATGATGTCCGATTCTGAGAGCCCCGTTGCGTGGGTTATCCAGGTATAAACTTTGGGATCTTCGTATTCTTCTTATTCCAAATCAGACTCATCACATGTGCCTTCAAATATTTCATTTTCGCTTTTATCAGTAAATATGGAACTCATTGTGTTGTGTTATAAAATCTTAGCGAGGGATTTTTAATATCCGCCGACGTTTGACGTTTTGTTCTATCTGAAGATGGCAGTCAAAGTAATATTGAAACCCTTTTCTTGTTTTTTGTATGAAATAACCTATCTATGGTTACAGATTGACCTTCCGAAAGATAGCTAAAAGTTATGGATAGAAATTTCTATCTATCTTTGTTTATTGAAACAGTTATATGAGTAGATAGCTACTAGGGATAGATAATTTCACTGACAGTAAACGTTAGATAGGTTATTGAAAACGGCCGTAAGAGGCCACCAGCTTTCTCTGATCGTGGCCAGCAGCAACTGAGGCCCGGCATGAAGTAAAACATCATGCTGGTGAAGGAAAAGAAGCCGAGTATATTTGTGTTAACAACACAATGGCAGTGGAGTTTCTTTTCGTACGAGAATGTCTCATAGTTAATTAGTCGACTTCCGACTCTAATTGAACTATATTGGTCTAAAAACACATTTAAACTAGAAATGCTAGGTGAACATTTTGCAGACGAATTATATTTTAAATCATTAAAGATTTGTGGAAATGATTGTAGAAGCCTAGTAGAATTATTTAATTCATCAACCGATAATGGACCAATAGTTCGTTGTGATCTTATTTATTACGACAATTGCAAATAGCCAGAAGCCAGAGAGGTATGTAAGGAAAGAACCTGTTGAAACTCTGTACTCTCTGCCTACCCCGCAAGGGATTTGGCGTGATGATATAGATAGATAGAATTGCAAATAAAACTTTTACTCCTTCAGTGCGCTATAAAAAATTAAATTTATTCTTGATTCATAGCCTCCTCCTCCAGCGCTCGATCGCTGCACACGTCTTTTAAGTTACTCCGTGCAAATTGTCGTCAAATAAATAGTTAAAGTGTGTTGTCATAAGTGTATTATATCTCTAAATATAGCTTACAAAAAATCTGAATAGTCAGTGTAAAAGCGGTTCATAAATCTTATGTGATTAACTTAATATAAGCAAATTAACAATAAACTGTGAAGGTAGCTGTGAATAAATAATTGATGTGTTGTTGAACTCAGTGACCAAACAACAGTCTGACCTTGACTACAAAACATTCACTTAATCTGTCAGCCCTACGTAGTCTACTAACGAATCTTTTGACGAGCTTATTTTAGGGCGGCGTAGCGTAGTGCAGTCTGATAACGATTCGCGAGCAGCGCTGCGGGTTCGTATCAGGCACCAAAAATATTTTTTGGATTGCTAGAAAGTAAAATCCCTATCAATCTACACATTTTATTGGATGCAAATTTGTTAAGTTTATTAAGAAGAAATTAGAAAGGAAACTAAAAACAAAAATAAAGAAAACATATATATATATATATTCACGTATTTATTATTTTGTCTGAGTGAGCAGTGATTTAATTCAACTGTAACTGCGTAGCGCCTGATGATATAACGGAGCGTCTCAATTCTACCACAAGTGACTTGTAACTGCATTTTTATAAGGCGTCTTAACATACATAAATTAAATATAGCAAAAGATGTCGGTGCAACGATCACCTCCGGGATCAAAACTAAGAACACCTCCGCCTTTGTTATGTGGATCAGACTCTGCACTCAATAAAATGTCGAGTGAAAGTTCCGCTGAATGTATCCTTAATGTTACAAAACGTCATAAACGCAAATTCGGTGAATTCCTGGGTAACTCTGATCAGTACATATCCGAAATAAAAAACATGATATCAGATCTTAAAACGCAACAGGAAGAAAAATTTGGAACATTAAATAGTGCCATAAATGTCTTGGTTACTCAAAACCAAGAAATTCGTAACGCGGTTGATTTTATGTCCAGTCAGTATGACGAATTGCTTGACAAGTTAAATAGTCTTGAAAAACAAAATGGCGACTATAAAAAACTTATAAACACTTTGGAAAGCAGGCTTGAAGTGCTGGAAAGAAAATCGCTCAGTACTACGATTGAAATTCGCAACGTACCTAAACAACCTAACGAAAGCAAACAAACCATGATTAATATTGTTAAGAATGTTGGGGCAGCTTTCAAAATCAAAATCAAAAGTTTTTTATTCATGTAGACCAAAAGGCACTTATGAATAGTCAAAAAGAGAAAATTATTAATTACTTAAGACTCTACCACCCGTTCGGAAAGTCATTCCTGTGGAGAAGAAGGGCAAGAAACTCCACGGTTACTCTTTTTTAAAAATGAGGTTTACAATTCTTTTTGTATACATTGCATTTATGGAGTATGGGAGAACAATGCAGAACGAGCTAAATAGATGTGCTTAAGTATAGATTAATCATAAGTGTACTTAGATTCATGATATTGGTCAGTGTCTACATAGTCCTTTCATTTACAAAATAGAGATGTTGTAGAGGTATATAATAAAAAGCATAATAATAATAGTAAGAGAAAGTGTTACTATAAAATATGTAAAGAGCGCGTACAAAACAACTGGTCATAGCTCCAGTGTGATGCCGAACGAGACAAAATTCAACAGCATTATGGTACACGTTCAGACAAAGGGCAGGGGACGGACCAGTCCCCACCAGCAGCACCCGTTCACGAGTATGACCTGAGAAGTAGCCATCACTCTCCTCAACCATTTTAGAGGGAAAAGAATGACCCGCTCCACAGAGCCGCCACTAGCAAAGACATTTTAGTGAGCATGACCAATCCACGACCCTGTCGACATCGTTCGAGAATAATATTTAAAATCAATGAACGCTCGCTAGGCAGGACACGCTGCACTTAACATTATATTCTTCTAGATTTCAGTTTGTGTAAAGGCATTTTTATCATTCAAAAAATCATTTAGTGTATAATATCCTTTACTCTTCTTCTTCTTCTTCTTCAAGTTATAGCTTCACACTAATTATAAGTGTATATTGCCAGTGTCCAGTGAGATATATAATCGTGTTTGTTAAAATTAATTCGACTCCCCGATGAATTTGATGACAACGATGATAATGAAATTAATGAAGTACCCCACCCTGGATAGTAAAGCGGTGGATACCTTACATACCAATTGCAACGGCCGTTTTGAGGGAAGTCGAAAAGGCACGTTTTATCACTTTGTTACAATTACCTACACTCATGCACATATAAGAACACATAATGGTTAATATTCCACCAACATTACACATTATTAGTCGAAATAACACAAGTTTTGGAAATTAAAACAAATTGACAACATCACTCTTCGACTTCCCGCCAAAAAAAAACTCATCCTTTACTCATTAGTGAAGATTTAATATACTTTTTAAATCTGTCAAGTGGCAACTCTAACATGGGCTTTGGTATCTTATTGAAGCAGCGAATACCGACTCCTACGAAGGAAATAAATACTTTTTTAAGCCTAACAATTGGTAATACCAGTTTATGTTTATTTCTAGTATTTAATTTATGAACGTCACTCACTTTATTAAATAAATGGATATTCCTACGTATGTACACTATGTTGTCGTATATATACTGTGAAGCGACCGTGAGAATGTTGATCTCTTTAAAAAGTTCTCTGAGGGAAGCCCTAGGTCCAAGATTATAAATGGCACGGATAGCTCTTTTTTGCAGTATGAATACATTTTCCACGTCAGCAGCGTTACCCCACAGTAGGATACCATAAGACATAATGCTATGGAAGTAACTAAAATAAACTAGACGTGCTGTATCCACATCCGTAAGTTGCCGTACTTTCCACACTGCATAAGCAGCGGAGCTAAGTTTACCCGCAAGTGATGAGATATGGGCCCACCATTGGAGTTTGGAGTCTAGGGTAATGCCTAGAAAGACAGTGGAGTTCACGAGGTCCAGCTTCGTGCCATTAATAAGAATATTCGTAGCATTAGCTTTTACATTGGGCATAGTAAATTTAATACACTTTGTCTTGAGTGAATTAAGCAATAGATTGTTTATTTCGAACCAATTTGATATCCGTGAAAGAGCACCATTCACATCGTCAAAATTAAGCTTAGCTCTGTCAACTTTGAAGATCAATGAGGTATCATCTGCGAATAGTACAATGTCACAGACATCACGGACAAAGTTCGGCAGGTCATTAATATATACTAAAAAAAGAAAGGGTCCTAAGATGGAGCCCTGTGGAACACCAATTGAAATATTAACTTCCTGAGACTTGACCCCGTTAATCTCAACACATTGAGACCTTTCACCTAAGTATGAAGCTAATAAATTAAGGGCAGTGTTTTTAATACCGTAATGCCTTAGCTTTTTAATAAGGGTTGCATGCTCAACACAGTCGAATGCCTTAGAGAGATCACAGAATACACCAATTGCATTCTGCGATGCCTCCCAGGCACCGTAAATTTGCTGAAGCAGACCTACTCCCGCGTTTGTGGTTGAACGTCCCTTAGTAAAACCATATTGATCACCGTGTAACAGCTTATTCTCATTAAAGTGGTTAAGCAATTGATTGAGTAGGATCTTTTCATAAATTTTACTCAAGGCCGGCAAGATGGAAATCGGTCTAAAATTGGAAGGGTCGCTTTTTATCCCTGATTTAAAAATCGGTACAACTTTACTAAGTTTCATTAAGTCGGGGAACCTACCCTTCTCTACACATTTATTAAATATCGTCGCCAGCGCAGGTGCTATAGCCATTACTATGCTATCTAGTATTTTTAATGATATACCCCAGAAGTCGACAGTGTTTTTAATGTTTAACGACTTACGAGGTTAAGATTATGTCTGTCGGGGTCACACATTTAAATTCAAACAAGACATTGCATTCTTTTACACTGATTTTTAATATTAGTTCAGCTTTTCGGGAAGAGGAGTTCAAAGAGCCAGTAGTATGAACTGGAATTTCACTAAAAAATTTATTAAAAGCCTGCGCAATATCGAAATCATCTGTTAAGATGTTATCATTAATTATAAGTTCAATAAGATCATCGCGTGGTTGAGTTCTCCCAGATACACTGTTAATTATACCCCATGTGGTTTTGATCTTATTTGATGACCTTTTGATCATATTGCTATAATATAAAGACTTTGCTCCAGTACACACCTTCCTAAAAGTCTTCGAGTAGTTTTTAACATATTCCAAAAAAGCTGGGTTTTGATTATATGTTTTCGTATCATACAGTTCATACATCTTAGCTCTACTTTTATGAATTCCTACAGTAGCCCAATCACTAAACTTTGCTTTCTTGGCCGTTGAAAATGATTTTATTTTAACTATATTATCGAATTCTGATTTCATGGTATCAAAAAGGTTTTGATATAGGTAATTGGGATCATTATGTAACCAATCCATATTAGATATGCGATTGTAAACTTTATCCCTAAAACAGTTTATACGCCGATCTGATATCGGCCTACAAGTAACTTTACATAACTTAGGTATAAGGTGGCTGGGTACTGACACCAACAAACCACTATGATCTGAGGGCAAAGCGGTTATAATTAATTTATCAAACACTTCACAGTCGCAAAACACATTATCTAAACAGGTAGCAGACGTAGCAGTGATTCTAGTCGGTTCATTAAACAAGCATACTAGATTAAAAGATTTAAAAAGATTAATTAGTCTACAGCTAATGGATGACTTTTCGATTAGATTGACCTTGAAGTCACCTTTGTACCCTGATACCCCTGTAGTGGATTTGGAAGTCAATGAAATATATCGAACTAAAGCTGAGGCTATATTAATTAACTTTAGTAACACTAATAGAAAGGAATCCATTCTTACATCTTATAAAGTATTCAATAAAACAAGGCGATTATCTCAAGAGCCCCAATTGAATACTACACATCTTAACATACCAGGGAAAGTTCAGAAAATCTATAGCTCCGAAGTCCTTACAAATAAAGCAGGACGTCTGTACTACAGTGCGAGACAAATGGTTAAAAACAAAAAGATTGCATATACCTGGACAGCGTTTGGAAAAGTATATGTAAAAAAAGAAGAAGGACACGTGCCGATACGTGTTGTAGATGAAGAAGAGTTGCACAAGTTAGTAAGATGATCTACATTTTTAAGATATTAAGGCATGTGGCGGATACGAAGACTATTAAAAAGGTCTACTCAGCTCTCTGCCAGTCAATAGTTAACTATTGCATAACTTCAAGGCAAGCAAAGTGCACCTTCTGGAAGTTGAGAGAGCTCAGCGAGCTTTACTTAAGGTTGCTGCGGGATTGCCTTTTCGTTATCCAACCATTGATTTGTATAAACACTGGGATGTGCTTAGTGTTAGGCAGACTTTTATTCTATCTATAATAATAAAAAAACATACACAATTGGAATATAATCCTAATTTAAACAAGAAGAAACGGAGAAAAGGTTATGTATGTTCTACTGATTCCTTTCACACTAAACTGTCACAAAGATTTTATTGCTTTTTGGGAGGATATCTATATAATAAAATCAACTCCTCGCTATCAATATACCCATTACGTAAATCAGTATGTAAATCTACACTATGTAAATGGCTGAAAACACTTGACTATAAGGCAACTGAATGTCTGCTCATACCAAATAGCTAAAATCTTCAACACACACACACACTCACTTGACTTACACACAAAGTATCCTTTCACACACACACTCACACACACACACTTACAAACACACACACACACACACACACTCACACACACACACACACTCACACACACACACACAAACTGTATATCCTCTCTTTTATAGTAACCTTGTTTGGTTTGTTGTTTAATATTTTCATCACACACCTAGTTCATACTTGATCTAATGTTAACTTTTAAGTTTCGGGGGCCTGGTGACCCGTAACACAGGTATTCCTATACCTATCTCGGGCACCAGTCTCTCACAAATGTCCTATTATTCTATTAGATTAAGCTCGTACTGTACTAATGATGCACATTTGTGATGAGAAAATAAATTATTTTAATATTTATTTATTATTATAGCAAGAAGAAGATTCCAAATGCATTCCTAAAACGTATTTCTCAAGACGCACTCTTACACGTACAAGTTTCATTGTTAATTGGGGTATAAAAGTGCTTTAAAAAAGGGTAAAAACCTTTAAATTTGAAAATTTGGTTTTCGTTTTGACATTATGAAGCAATTGTCTAAATCGGTGTGTCTGAGGTCTTGCGTTTATTATGTTACACCTTGTATAAGTAGTGTTTTTTCACAACAAATTATATATATATATATATATATATATATATATATATATATGTGGGGTCGCGAGATTGATATAAAACAATTATCCAACTAAATCTTTATTTTAAACAAAGTCCTGCGTCTTTTCTCTTTTGACAACCTCTTGACAATCCCTTATTTTAACGTACGTCATTCTAAACTGACATTTACTGTTGCTATCATTAAAATCTTAAGAAATACTAGACATAAAAATTTAAATTAAAACAACTTATTCCCACACGGCCATCCTGTTCATTCATCTGTCCCAGATGAACTACTACTGTTTACGGTTGATATCCAGGGTTTTATAAGATCAGCTGAGCTAGTAGTATTAATCGGACCTTCGCTGTTTCCAATTTTCTTTACGACGTATCTGTCATTTGCCTTCTTCTGTATAATTTCATATGGCATGTTGATAATGGAATATTCCCTTTATCGATTGGGTTTAAAAATCCTTCTTTTTTACCTCTTTTGTGCGTTGTAAGAATACACTCAACACAATTATCTATAACTTTCTTTCCTTGCAAATTATCTATAAAATAGTCTCTGCTTAAAAGTTCTTCTGTTTTTGTGATTCCGAAATGTCCTCGTTCATGGTTCTTTCTAATTATCTCAGCCTGCATTTTTCTAGGTACAACAACTAACTTCGTTCCGTTCTTTTCCTTGTACAGTATTCTGTTCTGTATAACGTAGTCTTGATAAGGTACAGACTCTAAAATTTTCTTCAATAGTTTAATATGGTCGTCGTTATCTTGTGCTCTTTTTATTCGTGAGGTCGTTTCAGTAAGTATTAAACAGATAGGGTATCTGCTTAAAGCATCAGCGTGTTTCATTCTCGTTCCTGGTCGGTGTTCTATTTCGTAATCATACTCTTCTAGGAGTAGAGCCCAACGTGCAACTCTAGGCGATAAATCTTTCTTTTGGAGCGTCATTGTCAAAGCAGAGCAATCAGTTATAATCTTAAAGTGTATCCCCAACAGGTACACTCGGAACTTCTTAATAGCAGCAACAATAGCTAAAATCTCTAAATAATAACTATGATACTTTCTTTCAGAGGGTGTTGTCCTTTTGCTCATGTAGTGCACTGGGTGTAGGTGATTGTCTGTAGGACTCCTTTGAAGTAACACTGCTCCGTATCCATCTGCACTAGCATCTGTATGCAACTCTGTCTCAAGCTCGGGGTTGTAAATTCGAAGAACAGGTGAGTCACACAATATTTGTTTCAATTCTGTGTAAGACTTCTCGCATCTTTCGTCAAAATAAAAATCAGTGTCTTTCTTTAATAAATCTGTCATTGGTTTCGCAATCAATGAATAGTTCTTGATAAACTTTCGAAAATATCCAGTCAATCCAAGGAATGATTGTACAGCCTGCACATTATTCGGTTTCTTAAATTTTGCTACAGCATTAATCTTCTCTTTAGATGGGCGTACTTCATTATCACGTATAATGTAACCAAGATACTCAATTTCTCTTTTTAGAAAATGACATTTTTTCCAGTTTAACTGAAGGCCAAACTCTCCAGCTCTTTGTAGTACTTTCTCTAATTTTATTAGTCCTCCTTTTTCTGTTCTGGATGGAAGAATTAAATCATCAAGATAAATAAGTACAGTACCATCAGCTATTAGGTCATGAAAAATGTCATTGATAAATCTTTGGAATACAGATGGGGCTGTGCACAAGCTGAATGGCATTTTTAAGAACTCATACTGGCCCTGCGGTGTTACAAACGAAGTGTACTTCTGGCTGTCCCTGTGAACATCAACATGTAAAAAACCATTTTTCAAGTCAAGAGATGTAAATACTTTAGCTTCTTTCAGATTATCAATTTGATCTTCTATGACAGGTAGTGGAAATCGCTCTTTAATCACTTTCTTATTCAAGCGTCGGAAATCTATGCACAGTCTCCGAGAACCATCTTTCTTATCAGCAAGAACAACTGCAGATGCAAAATCTGACTTGCTGGGTTTTATTATACCTTGATCCATCCACTCTTGTACTTGCTTATTAACATCTTCCATTTCCAGCGGTGACAGGCGTCTTGGACTTTGGTAAACAGGATCTTCATCGGTAAGTAATATTTTTAGTTGTACATTGCTTTCTTTCTTCTTTTCCTTAGGCTTATACCCTTCAATCATTCTGTTTATCTTTTCAGCATATTTTGTTTCTATTATGCCATATTCATCTTTAGCACTCTTCTCTTTAACTAAAAGCGTAAGCTGTATGATCTTTTCCAGGAAAACACCATTAGGAGTGAAGGTGATTTCAAATTCTTTCAAGAGCGGGTTTCCTATAATCAGGTTTACAGGTATCTGATTATCCTTAATAACGTGGAATGTAACATCAATGTAGTAGTGGTCAATCTGTATTTTAGTAGTAAATTCTCCTTCAGAGTATACTTGATTTTCAGCTAGACCGGTAAGGTAAGTTTTCCCTTCTGTATTATAGTTCGAAATTTCATGTTTAATCTTCTTAAATTCTTTTTCTGTTATCAGGTTCACATCACTTCCTGTGTCTACAAGTGCCATTCTGCATTTTTTTCTGTATATTCAGACTCTTCTTAGATTTTATATTAGTGCATTCAGTAGATTTATGACCGAAATCGTTGCACTTGAAGCATTTTATTCCTTTTGTGCATGCTGGCGATTGATGATCAGTATCTCCGCAATTGTAGCATCTCTTTGTGGTGATAGGCTTTCGAGCTAATTGACTACCAGAGGTGTGCCCAGTGGTATGACTAGGTTAGATTGAAAATTTCTTTCTAAAGTCACTGTAAATATCTAACTTCTTACGAAAATCTTTGATATCTGTTGCTCCATACAAAATAATTTTATTAGACTCCACGTCACGGATACCGTCAATAACATATTCTATGAGTGCAGCATCCTCAATTTTGCCATGTAATGCTAATTCTTTCATAGTGAGGAAATATTGCTGATATGTTTCGTCATTCTTCATTTTACGTGATGCCAGTTTCTTGTGTATAACCGCACTGTTGATCTTAGGACCGAATTCTTCTTTAAGAGCTTTCTTTAATGTAGCATAGTCTTTTACTCTTCCCACAGATCGTAAAAATAATTTGGCCGTCCCGTTTAGAAGTCGTTTGGCATAAACCAACTTTTCAACGTTAGTCCAATTCATAATATTCGCAGTATCATCAAAATCATCAATAAATGAGGATATTGGGTAAGTGTCATCTCCAGTAAAACTATTCATAGATTTCTCCAGATCTCCAAATGAAATGTGTACTTCAAGATCTTCTTCATCACCACTCTCCTGCGGCGTATCTTTCTTCGGAGGCATCTTGCTTATTGTTGTATTAAAGGTAAGTCTTTTAGTCTTGAAATTCTTTTTATTCTTCGTACAAAATGACAACCGTCTTGATGTCATTAAAATACAATTATTTTCTCTTAAAAATCATTAATAAAAATATTTTAAATGTGACGTCATATTCAGCGTCCCGTAGCATTCGTTTTCGGAATTATAAATTATCGTGATTAAATTTCCAACGTCCCGTCGCATTCGGTGGGTTTACGTGTCGGTAAAACAGTTCGCAACTTGTCTACGATTGAACGATCTTCACAATATCTTCACAGGATGTCGGTAAAGCAGTTCGTAATGTAGTGCCAACTTGCCTTCATATTTCGTCTTAAATGTCTTCCATCCTCTCCGTATTAATCGCGATCCCGATATCTATTCCTATCCCGGACGAGCCCCCAAAAAGATGTGGGGTCGCGAGATTGATATAAAACAATTATCCAACTAAATCTTTATTTTGAACAAAGTCCTGCGTCTTTTCTCTTTTGACAACCTCTTGACAATCCCTTATTTTAACGTACGTCATTCTAAACTGACATTTACCGTTGCTATCATTATCAAAATCATATCACACCATTCGTTGTTCGTACATCAAAATTTTTTAAGAGTTTTTTGTAGGAAATTGAACGTTCTACAAAAAGGTTTCTTACATTTTTTTCGCACGCCTCGCCATTTTAAAGATATTCAAAATTGAAATTTAAAGATTTTAAGGTACATTTCTTTTTTGCTTCTGAATTTTGTAAGTCGTTGACAAATGAACGTTATGAAATGCGCAATACATATTTTTGCAGGAAATTAAATGCTCTACAAAAAAGGTATCTTATGCTTAGTCGATTAGAATAAGCGTTTGAAAGATATTTATGATCAAAGTTCAATACTTATCGCTCTTACTAATTTTTCAACATTTTCTTCGGAAAATTTTAATATAATTCATGTTTCGAAAAAATTAATGCAAATTTAAGTTTTTATCAGCACAAAAATACATTTATCTATTATTTAAATTATTTTTTATATACATGTACGTTAGGGTGCGCCAATAAAAATATCGTCAGGAATGACGAAAGAAAATGTCTGGTAATGTATGAGCTCTTAATATTAATATTCGTATTCGGTGACGCTTCATAATTTTTGATTTCCCATTTAAATAACACAGGAATGTTATTTTTATATTGTTTAGATTTTTAATGCATTAAAACGAATAATCTTTTAGTGGAAACAAATACTTATTTTTGTAGGAAATTTAACGATCTACAAAAAAGGTCTGATATGATTTTTTGCTAAGTCGACTCCTCTCAAAGTTATTCGAGGTTAAAGTCTGACTTTAAAGAGAAAACTATAATTTTTCCAATTTTTTATAAAATAATTTAAATAATAGATAAATGTATTTTTGTGCTGATAAAAACTTAAATTTGCATTAATTTTTTCGAAACTAATGAATTATATTAAAATTTTCCGAAGAAAATGTTGAAAAATTAGTAAGAGCGATAAGTATTGAACTTTGATCATAAATATCTTGAAATATAAGAAATACTTGATCTGCTCCAAGAATTGATGCTATGTTCTCTAAATAATGGATCATAGTTTCGGCGAAACTGCTATCTAAGTGGCTTTTGTGATGATTAGTCTGTACCTGAGTAAGCGTAATAGGAACTGTCGACATGTGTTCGTCCCTCTGTGGAATTGTGGCTTTTGTGGTGATCAGTCAGTGCCTGAGTGAGCTTAACAGGGACTGTCGTCATGACTTCCCCCTCTGTGGAATTGTGGCTTTTGTGGTGATAAGTCTGTGCCCAAGTGAGCCTAACAGGCACTGTCGACATGTCTTCGTCCCTCTGTGGAATTAGATGTTTTTGGAAGCAAACTGAGATATGTCCCACTACGGCCAATGTTAAATCTTATTTTATGTAATTCTTGTATGAGTTTACCAATAGTTTTAACACTGCGAATAGATTTCGTTCGTCCTCTATCGTACCATATTTCTAATACTGGATTTTTTTCTGGATAAGGATCTCTCTTGTTTGTTTTGGGCAGCTGCATTTTGAATCTTACTTTTTAAAGATTGTTTGGCTACTTTTAATTCTTTGCGTAACTTAACGACCTGATCATCAACTTCAACACCGCTTATCTTTAGCAGAATACAAAGCATTCAGATTTTTTTTCTAGAAGATCTATCTTATTTGTCATAAATTCCTGCGAAGGGTTTGCTCTCGACTGTCTATCTTTATTTTATGATTTCGGATTGCCGTTGTGATTCTACTCTGCGTTTCTCTTCCTGATTTGTAGAATCCGAAGGTGGGCGTACAATTTGTTTATGTTCTGCAGCTTTATATGTATTCGCTGCCTTAAAAAATAAAACGTCCTATTACTGCTAATGATTATCTTATAAAGCTATGAGTTCATTTATGTATAAATAAAATGCGGACTATTCTTTCGCGGGGACGAAATAAGTTAACAGTATGTGTAAATAAAGCCTAGATTCTATGAAAATGAATGATAATAACCAATAATACATGAAAATGAACGAAAATAACGAATAATAAATAAAAACAACGGCCGAACCCGAAGGTTTCTAGTAAGCACCAAAATTGAACGACCTATTACGATTTACAACTTATGGATGAGCGAGAGCACCGCGGAAGAGGTGTCGCGCGGGAGGCAGGGGTCACATTGCGTTGAGCCGGTCGGCCGCCATTGCCAGTAAATAACCAAATCAAAACAAAACAAATTCCTTATTACAGTCAACAAAACTTTTTCATAATTTAGCCAATTATGAACTAAATTTCTTAGGAATTTTTGAAATAATAGCCTAGGTTACATAATTGAGGAGCGTTTTCACAACGCGAAATATTTTCAAAAATGTTTTTTTTCAGTACGCGGTTTTTATCATTTTTTTTTTCAGGTAGGAAAATGAATTTATCAAATGTGTTGAGCATACTGGTTCTTTATCAAAATCGTTAATCAGAATCACGAATTTTCAATAAATGTGAATTTTATTGAATTATCAGCTATAAAATTAAGAATGACATATGTACTATCGTTTAGAAAATTAGAAAACTCTTTTGCAGCCCCTACGGAAGTCGTTCCGTTATCTGAAAAAAAAATCTGCAGGCTTACCACGCCGAGAGAGGAACCTTTTTAATGCGAGTAAGTTTGATTTAGATTAAACTTGTGACCAATTCTAAATGTATTGCGCGTGTTATAAAACATACGAATAAACAGATATAGCATTTCTTTAATTTCGCGCCTCGTCCTTTGCGACTTAAAATTAACAATGGTCCGCCATAATCTACACCGCAACGTATAAACGGGTATCCTTGTTCGATTTTCTCATTAGGCAGCTTACCCATCTGTACTTGTAAAGCTTTAGCTTTCATCCGTGTGTAACGCAAGTGCGGACTGTTTGTCTGGCTAGGTCACGCCCTCTAACGGCCGTTCTCAATAACGTATCTATCATTAGCCGCAGTTAGATATCGAAGATAAGAGAAACGATGTAATCTATCTCTTACTGCTGTCTCAATATCGACATTATGTTATGCTTACTTCAGTCTAAGGATAGATAACGTTTCCTCTCTTTGGTTACAGAGGCTCTCCGAAGCGTTATATGTTTGCCTTTTACCTAAAAACGATTACATTTTAAGATAAGATAATATATGTTATTTTCATTATTTAAATGTATAATTGACTACGGTTAAACTTTAAATTATACAAATAATAACTTGGAGAGAATTTTTATAAATTGGGTAACATACACTCCTTTACTCGCAAGCAATAAAACGTAATATTTTTTGAAGTGACAGCAAGCAACGTATTATTATGATTTTGTGATTTGCAAATTTATATAGGTATTAACTTAACATTGACAAAATTCCAACGCTTTAAGAAGAAAGTCTGTGTAATATGGCGGAACAGTTATCTGTAAGTCCTACTGTTTTTACTATAAGTGATTAAAGTAAACGAACAGTTTTGTTGTAAATATGGCCTAAAATATTTTTTATCTACAGATGAAGTCTAGACCTCTTGGTAAGGATGAAGTGATGTTTCTACTTGACCTGGTTTCTAAACGTAAGGTGCTCACTACAAAAGCAACAAACGCGGCAAATAATAAACTAAAAGAAGAAGCATGGCAATCTATAGGTATCAGGGTTAAAAGGTATGAGGTGCAGATATGCACTATCCCCAATAAGCCATCGGTTACCGAAAGCACCATCTTCACATTGAACTGATAGAGATGTTATTCAGGCTCTTTCTATAAAAATATTACTGTCACGCCTATATTCCCCAAGCGGGGGTGTCAGAGGTGTACTGAGTACATTAACTTTTTGCCGACGATGTTAGATACCATGTAATAACTGGCTCCAAACTCATACCGGGAATATTTTCGTTAAAAATTACATATGTTCGACCAAGGATTTAAACCCACCACCTCGTGATCACAAAGCGATGCGGATTGCCACAGAACCAATGTGGCAATTAGTAAAAATTATACCATTTTTATTAAAAATACACTATCTACTTTTTGAAGAATTATTAAATATAGTGGAATCATGCGCAGATCCAGGCCAACCAGCAACGGTATTTATAAATAATAAATTTGCATTACAAACTGCCTGAACGTTGATTGAAAATATGCCTTTTCTGTTTCGGTATTCTTCACCTACGTTTGAATCTTTAAACAAAAAAAACTTATATAGATTATGACGAAACCTTTTATTGTACACCAACATAAACAGGACAGCACAAAGAAAATAAAATATACATGTATGGAGTGGTAGTACAATTGGCGATCGTATTACTAGAAGCAATCTCTTCCAGACCACTAAAATACTTAGTGAGCTATAGAGATAAATAGGGCACTTGGTGACGTACACTTTCATTGCAAAATAATGGCAAAATGTTAATAATATAGAATTCTAGGAAATCTAGCGATGTCATAGAATCCATTTTGTGTATTCTCAGACATTTTTGCGTACTGGGGGTACAACCCCGCTATAGCTCGATACACATCAGCTACAATCCTGCTGGCTGAAGCCTTTGATACTCCGATAAAGTCAGCAACAGATACAAGCATTGTTCCTAATGCGTATAATTGTAGCGTCAGTGAAATTTGGTGTAACGGTGATATTCCTAAAATATAAATTTATTAGTAGGAAATACTTTTTAAAGCTAGCAAACGTATCAAACTCAAAAAACATTTTTGTAAGAATACGTAGGCCAAAAATAACACATTTTATTTGATCATATAAAATATATAAACTTACCGGGAAGACGTGACCCTTAAGGATAGTATTATTTTTTGTAGCTGGAAATGATGAGGATTATCCTAGAGGAGACTGAGCAATGGACTGTATAATAATTTAGACACGCGTAACAAGGCAATTACGGAGACAATTAAATATGTGTGCTTCTAACGGCGGACAATGACGCAGTGCTTTGCTGTGGCTGTTATCGCCCCCGCCATCCCCGTCCCGTGTCCCGCGGCCTCCCTGCCCCATAGTGATGTATCAACTGTAGTGGAACTTACGGAAGATTTATTGAATCTAAATCTATAAATGAAGTCCGATTCTGAGAGCCCCGTTGCGTGGGTTATTCTGGTATAAACTTTGGGATCTTCGTATTCTTCTTGTTCCAAATCAGACTCATCACATGTGCCTTCAAATATTTCATTATCGCTTTTATCAGTAAATATGGAACTCATTGTGTTGTGTTATAAAATCTTAGCGAGGTATTTTTAATATCCGCCGACGTTTGACGTTTTGTTCTATCTGAAGATGGCAGTCAAAGTAATATTGAAACGCTTTTCTTATTTTTTGTATGAAATAACCTATCTATGGTTACAGATTGACCCTTCGAAAGATAGCTAAAAGTTATGGATAGAAATTTCTATCTATCTTTGTTTATTGAGTCAGTTATATGAGCAGATAGCTACTAGGGATAGATAATTTCACTGACAGTAAACGTTAGATAGGTTATTGAGAACGGCCGTAAGAGGCCACCAGCTTTCTCTGATCGTGGCCAGCAGCAACTGAGGCCCGGCATGAAGTAAAACATCATGCTGGTGAAGGAAAAGAAGCCGAGTATATTTGTGTTAACAACACAATGGCAGTGGAGTTTCTTTTCGTACGAGAATGTCTCATAGTTCATTAGTCGACTTCCGACTCTAATTGAACTATATTGGTCTAAAAACACATTTAAACTAGAAATGCTACGTGAACATTTTGCAGACGAATTATTTTTTAAATCATTAAAGATTTGTGGAAATGATTGTAGAAGCCTAGTAGAATTATTTAATTCATCAACCGATAATGGACCAATAGTTCGTTGTGATCTTATTTATTACGACAATTGCAAATAGCCAGAAGCCAGAGAGGTATGTAAGGAAACAACCTATTGGAACTCTGTACTCACTGCCTACCCCGCAAGGGATTTGGCGTGATAATATATATAGATAGAATTGCAAATAAAACGTAGAATATATGCATTTGGGCGTATTAAACGATTATAAGAAGAAAAACGTTTGAATGGGAATTATTCCGATCGCGTTTGACTTGTCATTGCAACTTTAATAGGTTTTAGTTTGGGTAACTCATCGAAATTATCGCAAACATTATTATTAAACTCGCAGTTAAAGATACCGGTCCGTTCCTCCACATATCGGAACAGTGCAACGAATCGAGATGCACCCCGCGCGATACCAAATGAGCTGGGGTTTGTTTACCTGCGACATGTAACCACGATGAATCACCCGCCAGTTCATTTATTTCCACAACTCGAGATTGTACTAACGTCTTTAACAATGTAGGAGACATTCGTAGCCATCCCAAAACTACAGTTGAATCGTACTAAGAAAATTTTGCCATTTGATTAAAATGTTATGAGGGACAAGATCATCCCAGCCTAATTTAGCCATAATTTCTGTTAAAATTTTTGAAATAACCGTGGTAGGTGCTAAAGTCCTAACGCAGGGGTCGGCAACCTTTTGAGTCAGAAGAGTAAAAAATTACAATTTACAAAATTTCAGTTTTTAAAGAGCCACTAAAAAATTTTCTTGCCAACAATAAATAGTACTTGCATAAATAAAGTTTTTTGATAAAAAGAACTAAATTATTTATTCATATGAAAAATATCTATGTATTAATATACAAGCTGTAACATAATAAACGCAAGACCTTAAAGTAGTTTGTTTTAAATCGGTAACTAAATCGATTCCAACAATTTTTAATTAATTTAATACATTTTTTTTAAATTTGCAAAAAATGCTTTTACTCCATCAGTGCGCTATAAAAAATTAAATTTATTCTTGATTCATAGCAAGAAGAAGATTCTAAATGCATTCCTAAAACGTATTTCTCAAAACGCACACATACACGTGCGTTTATTATGTTACACCTTGTATAAGTAGTGTTTTTTCACAACAAATCAGATTATATATATATATATATATTAAATCGATATTTTTATCTTCGAGGCATTTTTGCACGGCATTCGCTATATTTTCCCCTCTAGTCCTCTAGTGTCCCGAGAGCGGTAGCAATCCTAGAAGTTCTTCTTTTGGACCTTGGGAAGACCTACCTGACAAAAAGGGCAACTTGTGCCATGTCTTTTATGTCGCAAGACTAATCTATAGCAAGTGATAAGGCTGAAGCCAGTTGAATGTCTTCCACCTGCAAATATGTTACATTTGAAGACATTTTACCTTTTCTATCTTGTACTGTTTAAGCGGATAGTGGCACATATTTGATATTATTCAAGATTTCTGGTTTGTTTTGAAAATCACGAAACAGTTCTTCAGATGCACGTATGACGCAATCTTTGACATACTCACCATCTGTGAATGGCTAGCCTTTTGTTGCAATTTCTAGTGATACCGCCAAGCTTGCCAGATTAACATTACTTGTAGATTGCGTCCAGTTACTTGGAACTTGATTGCTGTTTTTGTTTTTGGAGGTCGTTGACAGCTTTTTTTCGTTCTTCGCCGGCTGGATATTTATTTACCAGCAAACTGAGTATGTTTTTTAGTGAAGTGTCTATCTAAATTTGATTTCTTATTGTATGCGAGTTCTTCGTGGCAACTGAGACAAGTCGGAAAGCCATCTGAGTTGCATATGAAAGCGAACGACTCCGTCCAATCCCGGTTGAATATATATATATATATATATATTATATTTTAATTAAATTATTGAAATAAATAATTTAGACACGTAACACTGTTTGTCTCACTCTCTCACGTACTGATTGACTATAAGTACATAGTTTTGTCGCATTTGTGGTCGCCTGCCGTAAGCGGTGATCGCCGACTGGCACGAACGGACTTGTCAGAACGTGTTTATCACGGCGCAGTCTGCACAGTTTAGTTTTTTTTTTATTTTGGCAAATATTAGATACTTAGTTTACGAGTAAATGTTATGCCCAGCCAAACATATAAATAATCTAAAACTGCAAATACCTACCTACTTTGATCCTCAGAGTTTGAAAATAGGTTTATTAAATAATAATTTATAGGTACTTATACTTATTATTATTATTTTAACGCTAATTTTTAAATAATAAAAGGTATAAAATAGATAAATAACAAAACAGGTAATTTATTAAATATATACATATTTTAATAAAAACACTTTCGCGGTAATATCAAACAGTAGTACTTTGTTTCTTTTTTGATAATTCTTCTTGACTTTAAAAAAGTAGTAAGGTATCTTATTTGGAAAAAAATATGTATAATATGTATTTTAAAAATATGATACTTATTATGTAACCTACCTTTACTTCGTTTTTTTTATTATTATTATATATGTACATACATACCTTTGAGAAGATAGTTCGCTTCTAACTTCTACTTGCAAAAACAAACTATACGTCACAGCCAAAGCACTGGTGAAGACGCCAAACTGTCTTGCATTGAAAGCGAATTAAAGTCTATATAGAAACATCCGACGACGGCGTCATTTGAGAGCTTCCGACGGAACGATTTTAAAAATGTTTTTTTTTTTTTATAAAATATAATATTTGCGTATGTCATTAAAGAGCCGCAGCTTGACATCCAAAGAGCCGCACGTGGCTCGCGAGCCGCAGGTTGCCGACCCCTGTCCTAACGGATTAAAAATTTGTTATGTCGTAGAAAGAATAGAGCGCTTAGTTACATTAGACACATCCTGACTGTAGTGTAGTACAATTCATCGGTAATTCTAACCTAACCCTAGTGTTTTTGAATTTCCGCCTGAGTCTTTGGATGGAGATAGTGATTGCAAATGTTTTTAATTTGTAAGTCAAGTGTGAAGTTGCATTGAACTCTCTTATTATACGAGTTAAGATTGTTAACATAACCTGATTTTTTTAAAGTGCGGAAATCCTCACGGATTCCCGTTCACGACGGGGACGTGAACGGGTTATGTGGGACTCCTTGCTCCAGCGACAGTCAGCGTTACTCTGGCCGTCGCTGGAGCAAGTCCTACCCACTAAAACCCCACCATGTTCCACCTCCCGCGAGGTGCGGCGGCGGGTTACGGGGACGCAGATATACTACCGCGACCCGCAAGCGGCTGTCTGTTATTTCGGACCCAACTTTTACAGGGTTACCTGGCCCTGTTTCTCCCCCTACATGGAGGACGTGCCGGAATACTTAGTGCGTCCTCCAAACCTCTCGGGGGCCAGATGTTCTGCGCAGGCGACCGTAACCCCCGTTGTCGGCGGCAGCCCGCCTCTTCCGCCCGACTCTCCGACGTCGGTTTGGAGCAGCGAGGGGATCAGTCTCCCTGCTCCGTTCCGCCGCCTCCTTCCGCGACATGACTGTTTCACAGAAGGCGCTCACGGCTTCCCACGACCTCTCACTGACAACCATGGCTCGTGCCACGGCTGGCAACGAGAGGTCCCTCCCGATTACCCTCATGAGATCAACCGCGCGGCCCCGCCCAGGCTGGGCACAGGTCGAGCGTATGTTGAGCGGTGTCCTCTCCAGCGCCGCATTCGTGGCATAAGGGAGTCGGCTCCTTGCCTACAACCTTGTGAAGGAACCGACCAAAACAGCTGTGGCCAGACAATATTTGCACTGCCCGGTACGTCAGCGAACCTAACTTGCGATTTACCCACTTATTCAGCACTGGTCTGACCGCCTCAATTGTCCGGTGGCTAGCTTCCGGTTCCAGCAACCGCTCCTACCATCTGCGCAACGTGGACTCACGTAGCCGCTGAAGCCGACCGACTGACTCTTCCAAACGACTTGTTCCTCCTCTTCTTTGTTCAACACCGTTGCCGCCTCAAAGGAGATAGTGCGGTATCCGGTAGGCGAGCCGTAAAGGGCCACAGATTTTATTACACTCATATAGAGTCGACGGCACCCTTGACTAATCCCCGATAACCCGCTTCAGATAGGGCCTCCATCACGCAACCGAATGGAAGCGTGTTAAACGCGTTGGCGATATCCAACGATACCGCCAACCTTATACCTCCACTGGAAACGGTCTTGTCCAAGAGGGCCTTTACACGCATGATGGCGTCGATCGTAGACCGTCCCCGGAATCCGTACGCCGTAGGGAACCTACCGATCCCCAAACGTAGGTCCAGCAGCTTCCGGAAACGATCTCCGAGATGACCCTGGCAGGAATGCCGGGATGGATTTGGCGCATGTAATCGGTCTCGAACCCGAGGGCGCACAACTCTGAGAGAATATCTTCTGGGACCGTGTTTGCCGAGAGGCCCCAGATTGCTACCTTGACGATTTTCTCAGCCGGAAGCGAGTACGAGAGCCAGGCTACGTTTTCACTTTTTTCCAGCGCGTACAGGTATTTCTGTATCACGCGGTTCTCTACTTTCGTGCGGGGCGTGAAGCGCACGCCCTGTCCGAATGAGCGTGCGTTGGGGACATGGCCGATAATAGTTTTTAGTTTCCTGAAGTGAGATGGCCAGTTGGGTAATCGCTCTACTATGAGTGGAGGTTACCTGGTTGATTTTGGGTGCGGTGTCTGCCTCTGCCGCGACGTCCATCTCTTGGGTGGCAGTGGTTGATTCCTCGGCACGGTTGCTGGTTCTCGGTACGCGCGGTTGAGGTCGAGAGGCCGCGCGTATGGCGCAGTCGCAGCGGCGCGGGACGCGGCAGCAATACGGGTCGCTGCGTGGTGCGGAGACTGGAGGCAACCGCACTTGCGGGAGCGGTATGCGCGACTGACGCGGTCATGGTCGGGGTCACAGGTTAATGATATGTAGCTAGCTACAGATGCGACAGTGAATTTTTACCTTAGTTCTAACTGTTCCGTTTTGGCGCTGCAATCGCAGTTTGTCAGATTATTATATGTATAGGTGTAGATATATGTATGATAGTAATGACAAAGGGCAATTTAGTTATCGATATCGATAACCAGCACTGGGTTATCGACGTACTTATTTTATCGATAAATTTACGTGGTAGGGACGTAGATGTTCCCAAATATTCCTTCTCTTTTTTTAGGGGAAATTAAACAATGTGTTCGGTGCATTTCCGCCGAACATCTTACTATGCAATATTTGTGTAACACGATTGCCTAATACGTAGTAAAATAAGTAATTGTCTTTAGTGCACATTTAACAGTCGCGGCAATCGGTGCATTCATAACATTTATCCGCTCATCATTTCATTAACATTCTAGTTATAACATTAATATCGCAATAAACATTATTTTTGGTACCCACTAGTTATTATTAACATTACCCACTGTAAACCCTTGGAAGCGCCGCCACATAAATAAGTCCTTCGAAAAAGGGCCTCGCGTGTCGCGTAACAGTGTCGAGTGTGGTTAAAGAACTAGCAGACTAACTAACAGTGCAGTGCATTTGAGTATTGCAGTGGTAACATTGGAGATCCAGAGCCAGCAGCCGTTCCAGAACAGCGGTAATCGTTCCAAAACAGCGGTAACCGTTCCACAACAGGCTTTTCAAGTAAATCATTTCCTTTTATATTGCTTGTAGAATAAAACCAACAGTAGAAATGGAAGGCTTAATAGAGAATCAGTCTTTGATTTACGAAAATATCGTGAAAATTGGCATTAATCTTAAAAAAGATAGTGAAGATAGAAAATCGGTAGACTATTTTAAGAAGAGGTTCAATCTCTTAGAAGAATATTGGAAGGAATATCAATTTAATCAAAGCCGTATTAGTGAGCAAGTCAGTAAGTCTCATCCTTACTTTACTGAACTGCAACACGCACAAACATTTGAGGCGTATAAGTCAGTCAAAGCTTTACTTAACCAACAATATCAAGTTTTGGTAGCGAGGAAGGAGAACCCGACCGATAAGGTAAAAGAGCAAGAGGTAACCCCATCGGTTAGTAAGATTCGACGCGATGAAGGAGAAGAAGAATTCAGAGAGGCCCTCTAAGGTGTAGAGAGAAAGCGAAGTCTACCAAAAACATTAACATCAACCCAAGGTAGTAACAGTAAACTCGACATGTTGCGTAGACAATATGCGAATTTTAAAGCATTCGTACGAACCGCCTCAAACATAGACATAAATACTATTTCGGAAAAGTGGGAAATGAAGGATGCTAGAACAAGATAGCACTTAACGAATGAACTTTTCAAAGAAATTTGGAAGAAGTGGAAATTGGAATATCTTAGTCAATTAACATCTAGGGGAAAATGGTTTAGACCTCAAAGGAACATGAAGGTAGGCGACTTAGTCGTGATTCATGAAGACAATATACCAGCAGGAAAATGGGCCATGGGACGAGTTGTATGTTTACATCCTGGAAATGACGGCTACGTCAGGGTTGTCTCCCTAAAAACGAAAAATGGGATTATAAAAAGACCCACAAATAAACTTTCCCTACTACCTATTGAAACTTCCACCTTCCGTGAGGATGAAAGGGAAAGTCAATCGGAAGACAAAGAGAACTGTACTAAGGCACAACCAGCTAACATAAGAAAAGGCCAACCAAAACGAACTAAGTTTTCGGGTATTGTTCTGGCTTTGATGTTTTCTATGTCCCTATATGGAAATATTAACTGTGCTCACAACATAACAACCCTAGGAGAAAGTCAGTTCCTATATTTTGATCCTTTAAATCAATTGGCACTGGTCAAGGACATGTGGACCCTGGTCGTCTTCTATGATATGCCCCCGTATTGGGAAGGAATAACAGCATTTAAAAAGGCAATGACCTGTTTAAATAAAACATGCATCACAATAGATGGCACACAGTGTAATATGATCGTAAATCAGCTGGATCACGAGTTCAATGAATTACAATATTATAATAAACTGCCGATGACGCAGCGGGCGTCGAGTCACGACAGACAGCGTCGAGGACTTATCAATGGAGTAGGATACGTAGCAAATTCCTTATTCGGTGTATTAGATGAACGGTTCGCCGAAAAGTATACGCAAGACATTGACCTTATAAGACAAAATGAAAAACATTTAACAAACTTGATGAAAAATCAGACAACAGTGGTAGAGTCGGAATATAATTTGCTTAAAAGAACCGAAGAGATTATCCGAAGACAACATAAAACAATAAATCAGCACATAATTAAAATAGATAAAATGACTAATAAGGTTCAACAGGAAATTAATAACATAACATTACTGCAACAATTTACTAATATGTCATTAGCAACGAACAATTTATTCCATAATTTAAAAAGAACTCAAGTTTTCCTGCTGGACATACTAACAGATGTGCATCAGGGACATTTCAACGTTCATTTGTTGACTCCAGAACAACTCCAAAAAGAAATTAGCCTAATTGCTACGCAACTATCAGAGGACTTTACCTTACCGATCAAGTTACCTATTTTTCTTTTTTTTTCGGGGGGAAATGCCTAACGCATACCCCCGGGCCGAGGGCACGGCCCGGGTGGTTATGTGGGGCTTGCACCCACTAAAACCCCCTGGCGTCCTACTGCCCTTTTGCCGGGCCACAGGAATCGTCACTGGCATGACCTCTGTGGCACCGGCGGGCTCGGTCCGCAGTTAGGCGCGGACCTCGACACGTGTAACGAGCCATCCTTGGTAGGAATCGGTGTTCTTTCACGAGGATTTGTGGTCTATCAAATCTGAGCGACGTCGCTTAAAGAAGTCTGCAGTCTGTGAACATGTCCTTGACCGCACCCGCCATAACATCAGATTTGATAGACCACAAATCCTCGTGAAAGAACACCGATTCCTACCAAGGATGGTTCGCGAGGCTATTGAAATTAAAAAACATCCTAATTTCAATAGAGAAGATGGCTGGGTGCTTCCATCGTCTTGGGATCCGGTAATTAATATAATCAAATCCAAAACCAAGCATAACACTGCAAGACCTCAAGACACCGTGAGCTCATTCTGCGTAGATCGGACCAACAACAACAAAAATAATTAAGAAGTTTGAGGGTACCCCGGAACAACTATGCCTATTGGACGTCTAACACCTCAGTCCCTCCCGTGACCATGGGTGCTGCAAAGCACTCGAAACGTCGGGAACTAAAAATAAAAAAATAAACCGCGATAAAATCCGTAAAATAGTTTTATTTCATGTGTAATATTCGCGTAAATCTAAGAACTGAATATTTTATTTTTGAGATTACATTCATACTTATTAACAGAGATCAATACCACCTATATAAAGTTATATCTATACCATATCAGACGGGTACTGATATGATACAACTGACCCCTATATCAGAATACATTGCAACGAACTTAAAAAAGGACTCCTATCTCACTCTCAGTGCTGAAGAAATATCTACATGTAATATTCTAGCTGACACATATATGTGACATAAAGAAGCCGATTTATTACTTGAGTGATAGTAACAGCTTTTGTGATCTGGATGCCAACACTAAGAAATGTAAAGTCAAAAGATCGAAGTGCAGTAACAGTTGGATACCACTATCAAATCCTTCTCTGAACGATTGCCGCGACTGTTAAATGTGCACTGAAGACAATTACTTATTTTACTAGGTATTAGGCAATCGTGTTACACAAATATTGCATAGTAAGATGTTCGGCGGAAATGCACCGAACATATTCCGGGGCACCAAAAGATAAGAATGTTGCAAGATGAATGATATAAAACTAGAATGTTAGTAAAATGAAAATGAAGATGAGTATAAGGTGATAACATCAATCAAATGTTAGTACTTCTTACAAAGTTAAAAATTTAATGTTCCTTATGAATTATGATATTAGTCTGCTTGTTATAGATAAAATTATGTCTGTGATCCAGCAGCCGATGGATTTTAGCTGATATTGATATATTAACAGACTCCCGACAGAAGTGTTAGAAAACCAAATTGTACCGTAATTTATATTAAGTTTATTATGACAAACATTGTTGTATCACGGAGAATAAACGCTATACACATCATATAATTATGAATACAGTAGTGTAAACTAAGATATTCCAATTTTCACTTCTTCCAAATTTCTTTGAAAAGTTCATTCGTTAAGTGCCATCTTGTTCTAGCATCCTCCTTTGTTTTTATCACTGTTAGACCAGGTTTTCCCGTTAAGAAATGTGCTGGTGACAAGTAGTCTAAGTCCTCTACGTTCTCTGTTAAACTACACAACGGTCTCGAGTTTAAACAAGCTTCGACTTGAGCCAATATTGTCGTAAACCCTTCAAAGGTTAGTTTTTGCTCGCCGATTACTCTTTTAAGATGGAATTTCAAACTCTGAATTGCTCTCTCCCACAGGCCTCCAGCGCTGGGCCAAGAGGGTGCGTTAAAGTGCCAACTAATGTTCATTTCCGCAATTTCCGAAAGACAGCTGCTATTAAGAATTGTAACTGTTCGTATTCTTCCTGCAGTATACGGTTAGCCCCAACAAAGTTTGTGCCTTGGTCGCTGTATATATGACGCGGTGTTCCTCTTCTTGCTAACATTCTTCTCAATGCAGCTAAAAATCCTATACTAGTTAGGTCAGACACCAATTCTAAATAAACGGCCTTTGTAACCATACATATAAATGCGGCTACGTAGCCTTTCAATGTTCTAACTCCTCTCCCCTTGGTAGCCTTGATGTCCACAAACCCAGTGTAGTCCACTCCAGTATGATAGAAAGCAGGTGTCGATGTTGTCCTGACTGCAGGGAGATCGCCCGTCAACTGATATTGCTTCCGAGCGACATGTTTTCGGCACGTCACACAATTCCTCAAAATTTGTTTGGTCGTACTATAACCATTAGGAATCCAATATTTCTGTCTGACAGTTGCAAGAGTCAGACGAGGTCCGCCATGAAATGTTAATTGATGTGCTTCTGCTATTAGTAGTTCCGCCAACCGGAATTTGTTAGGTATTATCTTAGGGTATTTCATTTCTTCACTGATATTCGCGTTTCGCAATCGTCCTCCCACTCTCATAAAACCTTCTCTGTCTATGAAAGGATTCAAATTTAATAATTTACTATTTCGTGTTATTTGCCGTATTTATGTAATTGCTCAATTTCCGTTTTTAATTCTGTTTGTTGCACTTGTTTTATAATCGCTGATTTTGCTTTTCGCTTCTTGTAATGATATATAGGACGGTAATTGTTTGCGTTGCGAAACTGGTGTCAGTGCCCTAAGTATCCATGCCATTATACGGACAATTTTTCTAAAGGAATTGTGTTGTTTTAATATGTCGTCTATGAAGTTACTACTGTTTTGTTGGATAACGTTAACATGTTTTGTTACGGTTCTGGTTTCTTCTTCTGTTGTGTAGACAAGCAGGTCTTGTTCTTTGTCTGCGACATATGTTAACAACCATTCTGGCCCCTGCCACCATAGATTATGTTTTAATAATTGGGGTGCAGTTAACCCTCTACTGGCACAGTCCGCAGGGTTGTCACTAGATTTGACATATCTCCGATTGTTAGCTGGCATGATTTCTGTTATTGCCTTTACCCTGTTGGACACTAATGGCTTCCATCAACTTGATTCACCTTGCAACCACCCCAATACCACCATAGAGTCGCACCAACCATAGATCTCGACTTGAATGTTTAAATTTTGTTCGATTTTGTTTATTTATTTTGATAATAAATAAGACCCACATAGTTCTATTCTTGGTAAGGTAAGGAGCTTTTTGTGGGGTACCAATTTGGATTTCCCTGCTACCATAACTGTTTTTTGTTTACTCCTTGCATACACTACACATGCACAAGCTTCTATGGAGGCTGTTATATATTATAATGTTAGCACTACTTGTGTGTACGATATAAGCGCATGTGGGTTGTCAAATAAAGCAGTTCATTTCCCGCTATCCGACGTTTCATTTGTCTTGCGTGCGCATACTTAACAGTGGCGACGATATACCTACCCGCGTTAAGAGAAAATAACGAAAAATGTCTCATTTCGGGATTTTGTCTAGTTTTGACCATAATATCCATACATGGCAAAATTACAAGCAACGTATTTCCCAATGGTACATTGCGAACGACATCGACAATGTAAAGGATCCGTCAGGTGTAAATAGGCGGGCGATTCTATTGAGTGCACTTACAGACAGCACTTACAAATTGGCGGCAGATTTAGCGTTACCAAAAGAATTAACACAAGTGCCGTACGAAGATATATTATCTCTCCTCGACAAGCATTTTACTCCGAAGAAATGCGGCTTTGGTGAGCGATATAACTTTTATGCTGCAACTCAAGGACCAGAAGAAACCTATGTGCAGTGGGCAGCGAGGTTACGTGGTTTGACGACGCATTGTGGGTTCCGAAACGTAGAAGAGGCGCTTCGCGATCGATTTGTTATGGGCATGCAACCTGGACCAGAGAAGGACAAATTGTTCGCGCGTGACCTTCAGGAGCTTACGCTGGCCAAGGCAGTGAAGGTGGCGGAGAGCGTGCGCAGTGCGCGTAAGGGAGCAGCAGCGGCGTCGTCGGCTACGGCAAGTGAGCCGCTGTTCAAGATCGCGCGCGACGCAAGTGGTTCCAGCGATAGAAAAGATATGTGTTTAGTATGTGGCTATAGAAATCATAAAACAGTGCAGTGTCGTTTTGCTAATTATACGTGTAAAAAGTGTAATATGAAAGGCCATCTACGGCGTATGTGTAAAAAGATAAATTTTGTAGGTACTGGCGAGTCGAACGAGAGTGATGATGACGGTAAGTCGAATAAAATTCGTTCTTATAAGGGTGAACCTATGACTTTAACGGTTTCGGTACAAGGTGTTAGTTTAAAATTCGAAGTTGATACTGGGTCGGCTGTCACTGCGATATCAGAATTAACGTACAAACGATATTTTGAAAGTTTCCCACTATCTGTAGCGCGTGATCATCTGTTGTCATATACGGGGCGTGTTATAGATTGTTTGGGAACCGTTCAACTGCTTTTTACGTATTCAGACAAAACGAAGCTAATTAATGTACGTGTGATACGCGACGGGGGCGTTCCAATATTAGGACGAGATTTTATAAGTTTGTTCGGTTTGCAAATGTCACAAGTAAATTTTTTTAGTCAATCTGGTAATGTTGCACAACAGCTAAAATTACGCTATTCGTCAGTATTCTCAGAGGAGCTAGGTACGTTTACAAAATATAAAGTAAAATTGCAGTTGAGGGATGATGCGAAGCCGGTATTTTTCAAACCACGCCCCGTTGCGTTCGCGTTAAGGGATAAAGTAAACTGCGAACTCGATCGCTTGATTCGTCTGGGGGTATTAGAACCGGTTCAGTTTTCCGATTATGCGTCACCCATTGTACCTATATTGAAGCGCGACGGTACAATTAGACTATGCGTCGATTATTCCGTAAGCATAAACAAACAGTTGGTCGTAGAACAATATCCTCTACCGACAGCACAGGAACTTTTTACTAAATTACATGGGGGACAGCAATTTAGCAAATTAGATCTGACCCAAGCTTATTCACAATTTGTTTTAGATGAGGCTTCTCAAAAGATAACCTGCATAAATACACATCGCGGGTTATTTAAATACACGAGATTAGTGTTCGGTCTAGCTAGTGCTCCCGCTATTTTCCAACGAGCGATGGAGTGTTTGCTTTCCGGATTAGATGGAGTTATGTGTATGCTCGATGATATTTGCATAACGGGAGAAACTAAACAGCAGCATTTAGAGAGGCTTGAAGCAGTTTTGCAGAGATTACAAGACGCAGGTCTAACACTTCGTAAAGATAAATGCGTGTTTTTCGAGGATGAAATTGAATATCTCGGTTACACGATTGATAAAAATGGGTTAAGGAAATCGCAAGAAAAAATAAAGGCGATTGTCAACGCACCCATCCCAACTAATATAAATAAATGAAAGTCGTTTTTGGGATTAGTTAATTATTATAGAAATTTTGTTCCTAACGCATCGTGTATATTGAGTCCACTTTATTCATTGTTGCAAAAAGGTAGTAAATGGAAATGGGAGGACAAGCACAGTGACGCATTTAACACAATTAAAAAATGTTTAGCTTCAGATCAGGTTCTAGCTCATTATAATCAAAATGCCAAAATAATTTTAACCGTAGATGCGTCGCCGAATGGGTTAGGAGCCATATTGTCTCAAATAGGGTCAGATGGGGTGGAACATCCAGTCTCGTTTGCCTCACTACACTGAATGCCGCAGAAAAACGGTATTCACAAATACAGAAGGAAGCTACAGCGATTATATTCGGAGTTCGGCGTTTTCACCAATACTTATACGGCAGGGCGACACCGTTCGTGCTCCGTACAGATCATAAGCCCCTATTGTCTATTTTTGGTCCGTACCGGGGAATTCCAGAGGTTTCAGCTAATAGGCTGCAGCGCTATGCGATGTTTCTTAGTGGATATAATTACACTATGGAATACATACGCAGCGCGGACTACTTGTCGCGCGCCAGCTTGCCGGACAATGCGCCCGCCGCAAGAGGGGTGGGGGGCCACGAGACCGACGATAGTATAAAACCGGTGGAAGATCGCGCCTCCTACATTAACTTTGTTATTGATAATAGTTTACCAATCACACTGTGCGAAATTCGTAACGAAACGCGAAAGGATCCGATTCTCGTTAAAGTCGTGTCGTACATTATCAATGGTAGGCCGAGGCGATTATCAAATATGATACTTAAACCATATTTTTTATGTAGAACACAATTGTCGTACGAAGAAGGCTGCGTCATGCGAGGACACAAAGTCGTTATACCTGAATCGATTAGAACTACGCTGCTCACAGAACTTCATAAGTCGCATTTAGGCATTGTAAAAACGAAAGCGGAGGCACGCAGTAGATTTTGGTTTCCCGGGATAGATAATGCGGTAGAAAAAATGGTTTCAGACTGCGAGATTTGTCTTCAATTGAGACAACATCCCGCGCGAGCACCGCTAGCGTTGTGGCTATACCCGCCGCAGGCATTCTATCGCATCCACATTGATTTCCTCGGCCCAATACACAGCCGTTCGTATTTTGTTATTGTAGATGCGTACTCGAAGTGGGTCGAAGTTTATGACATGGGGACAAGTACTTCGACATTATCGGTAATTAGTAAATTATATGAATACATTTCGAGATTCGGTTTACCACACACTTTAGTTAGTGATAATGGGCCGCAGTTTACTTCATCGGAGTTCAAAATATTTTGCGTATCTAATGGTATATCGCATTTGACGTCGCCGGCTTACCATCCCGCGAGTAATGGGCAGGCGGAAAGCTACGTAAAAGTTGTTAAAAAAGGTATAAAGTCTTGCATTTTAAGCAGTAATAATAGTAAAGAGCAGAATAACAAACTATTAAAATACTTATTCGACTACAGAAATTCAATTCATGCTACAACCGGCTGTTCTCCTGCCCAGTTAGTCTTTGGACGTAAACTACGATCACGGCTAGATTTAATTAACCCTAAACAAACACTACCGGCACCCACCACTCTCGCTCGTTACGTCGAACACCAACAGTGTTTGCAGTCTAAGACATTAAATGTGAAAAGACCACAATGTTTCAATCCGGGAGACTACATTTTATATAAAAAACATAATGTTAAGAATGCAGGGACATGGTCTAAAGGAGTAGTGATAAAAAAAATTGGTAAAGTTATATATATTGTTAAGGACTTAGTGACCTCTTGTAATGTTAAAAAACATAAAAAACAATTAATGTTATACAAAGGTACAGGTAGTAATTGTTTCCAACCTAATGATTGCTCAATAGAATTCGAAGATGTCAGTCCACAAGAAATTTCTTCTCCGGGAATACCCACAGTAACATCTGCGACAGGTGGGGAAGAGAATGATGAGTTAGCCGACCACGCAACACAGCCAGAACAATCAGTAGAAGATGAAGAATTTCATGAAGCAACTGACCGCGAAATTCAGAGACAGGCATCCTCCACCCAACTACCACAGTCAGAGAGGCAAACAGATGCCGGGAAAGTATTACGCCCTGTACCTAGGGTAGATTACAGACAGTTTTATTAAATATGTTATGTCAATCTAGAGGGAGGAATGTTATATATTATAATGTTGGCACTACTTGTGTGTACGATATAAGCGCATGTGGGTTGTCAAATAAAGCAGTTTATTTCCCGCTATCCGACGTTTCATTTGTCTTGCGTGCGCATACTTAACAGAGGCATTACAGAATCCATGTAACTCGATGGTTTTATTCTCCTGTGTCAATATCCATCTTGGTATTGTTCATTCCTTTATGATGTCAATGTCTGTTACTACAGTTTCCCATTTTTTATGAACTTCATCTGGTACCTTCGCATCCCAGTGCAAGTCTGTTTTCCAAACCATTTGGAAAAGGAGTTTTAGTATTGTTGAAAGGGGGGTTAACCAACCGAGAAGGTCAAATAATTTAGATATTTCTGATAATAGCTTGCGTTTAGTGGGTCTTAAAGATGTTTTCGTAAGCCCACATGTGAACGTGTAAACGTCTTCTTCTGTATTCCAACATAAGCCCTAGGTTTTAGAGGGAGTATCAGATTTAAAGCTGAATACATCCTTTTCTTGTTTTTGTTCTATTACGACTTCTTCCAAGAGTTGGTGACTATTAGATGACCATTTTCGCAAGTTAAACCCGCCTGATTTTAATAAAAGATTTAACTCTTCTATCAGTTCCTTTTCAGATGTTATATCATAGGTACCATATACTAGATCGTCCATATAGAATGATCCTTCTAGTACTAGAGCTGCTTCTGGGTACTTGTCCCGCTCATCTTGTGCCAATTTTTTCAACGTCATCATAGCGAGAAATGGCGCAGCTTTCATGCCATAAGTAACGATTGTTAACTGTAAGGTTTTAATGGGTTGATCAGGAGAGTCACGCCACACGATTCTTTAAAACTGTTGATCGCTTTCTTCAATAAATATTTGCCAATACATTTTTTCAATGTCCGCTGTGAATGCAAATGGAAACCAGCGTTGTAATAATGTTTGTAGGTCTTGTTGTAAGTTAGGACCTTTATGCATAATATCGTTCAAACTGTAGCCTGTTGAAGTTTTAGCGGACGCGTTAAACACAACCCTATATTTTGTGGTGGTAGATTCGTCACGCTGAACGTTCATCATACGAAGTTCCATTATTGTTTTCAAATTTCGTATGTTTAAGGGATAAATACTCATGCATAAAACATTTATACTCTTCGGCTAATGTTTCTTTCTTTTCAAATTTTTTTCTAAACTTTTAAACTGGGCTATTGCTAATGGCTTAGATTCTCCTAATTCCTTCTACAATTCTTCCTTTAGCGGTAATCTCACTTTATAACGACCATCTTGTAGTTGTAGTGGAATAAAAATTAATACATTGCTGTTGCTCTATAGAAAGAGTAGAGTGTTCCGTAATATCTTCGACTTCCCAAAATTTCTGGATGCCTTCAATGTTGTTTAAAACCACGTTGCAATGATATGTTTTTACGTTTCCACACAACAACCATCCTAAATGAGTTTGCTGGGCCATTGGTTGGTTATCATGTTCCCCTCTTATAATTCCACCTAACATAATATTGGCATAAACGTCAGCTCCGAATAACAAGTTCACGGGGCGACTGTTGTAAAATTCCGGGTCGGCTAAATTAATGTTTTCCGTAAATGACCATTTAGGATTACTGAATGTTTTATTAGGAAGATTCTTAGTGAGATTATTCATGATGAAAACTTCAGACTTAAAATTGAAGTCACTGTACATTGAGGCACATTCAATTTTCAACGTACCTTTACAATTGTTTTCTTTTTGTCCAACGCCAAAAATGGTCCCTTTGCATTTGTGTCTTTTAATCCTCAAAAGTTGAGCTGCCCTTTCGGTTATTAAAGAAATTTGTGATCCTTGATCAATAAGGGCCCGCAATGAGTTATAGCTGCTTTCTGCATTTTGAACCTGTACTAGAGCAGTCGCTAGTAAGATCTCAGAATTGTTGTCTTGAGACGCATGTAAAGTCCCTGCCATGTGCCCATCTCGTTCATTAGTTTGTTTCAGACCTTCCGAACCAGACGGCTTTGATTTCATAAAGGCATCGTGTAAAATCGTATTATGAAGAGCAGAACATTTATGACATGTTTTGGTAGATGTACATTCATGGCCATTATGACTAAATAACCAATTGGTGCATAATTTCAATTTATAAGTGGTTTTCAATTTCTGCTCAGGTGACATTTGCAAATACATTTTGCAATTATAAATGCCATGTTGTTTATTACAAAGCGGACACTTGATATAAGACACATACATGGATTTAAGACACATCTAGTCCAACTTTACATCCGTGTTTGTTGTGTTCATTTTGTACCGTAACATCTTTGACTACCCACTTTTGATTTATAAAAATATTTTAACGAAAAAATGTTTTCTGTACGCTAACCTTAAGTTTATTTTTGTTAAGTTTTAATTTCTCTGTAATTGAATTAGAGTTATTCTTAAAGAGAAATAAAGATTCTTAAACCTGAATTGTAATCATTAATCTGATAACATTTTAGCCATCTCTGTCTGGAGCTCTCATCACTATTAATAATCAGGGATATCGTCTCCTCTGCATAAACTGCCAGGGATCTAGTATGATGATAACTTTATTTAGGAGTACCTATAACATGTGTAAACACAGTAAACAAACCTCATCTCGTTTACATAAAATGGTTTTTATGTAAACGAGAAATTCAAATCTCGTAAGAACATTACAATGTACTAAAATGGTTTCTTTGAATCGCACAAAAGTCTAAAACTCGATTCGCATTCAAGAGCATAAGGAAACACTTAACTGATACCTATTCGCTGCATACCCACGTCTTTTAGGAATAACCTCGTAAAGGCCAATCCGCGTTTTAGCAATAAACTGCTATTTTGCTTAGTGGGCAACGAGCGTGTATGAACCGAACTATGAGAGTGGAGGAAGCCAGAGAAGTCTGGAAAGAACCTATTTGAACTCTGAACTCTCTGCCTACCCTACAAGTGATCTGGCATGATAATATAGATAAAAAGATTATATAAGACTAGATTTTAACAAGTGGCTTTTCTAACATAAGTTTTAGTATATGAGGACTAGTACTACAGGTTACCATTTTCTTTTGGACTAAGGTCCAAAAGAAAATGGCAAACTTATCTCCTGTTAAATCCTTACTAATATTAAAAATTTGAAAGTAACTCTTGTCTGTCTGTCTGTTTGTTAGTTACCTTTATACGCCCATACCACTGAACAGATTTTGATTAAATTCATCAAAGATATAGATTTCGTGTACTGGAAGGACATAGCCTACCTTTTGTCACAAAAAAACCGTAAGGATGTTGTGGGTAAACCTATTGTAGAATCTTCTCCACAATAAGGCGAGATGTTTGATTGATACACTTAAAGATTGATGATAAGTGTTTATTGATAATAATTGTTATGACAAATGACGTATGAGTTCACGCTATGAATGATAATTGCAAACTGATTGTGTATGATGAAATGCCGCGCGTCGCAGGTAAAGTGCTGACGTATCAAAATGTATTTGCTTGCACTATACATGCTCCGGGGCACGAGATGATGAGAATGAGATGTATAATATACAAAAGTAGAAAATGTAAAAAACATATCAAAAATAGCAAAATCAAACAGAAAGAAATTGTTTTCGTATCACTGGTGACGTCGCCCGGTCCACTTCGCTCGGTGCGCTGCGATGATCGCGACGAGTAGAGATGGTGAGTCTTTCTGATGCTGTTGCGTACTGTACGCAAGGGTCGACTCTCTGCCGCGCTGCTGGCTGTGGCAGCCCGTATACCAGGGGGTTGACACGCGCCCGCATCTGACGCCACAGGTAGATGATTATGGCTAGGGCAATGCCTGCCACCAATGCGTAAATAGCCACGTAGTGATGAATATCGTGGTACGTGACTCCACTCGCTAGGATGCTTGGCTCATTTTCCTTGATCTTCTTGATAGCCGTACTGATCTCATCTAGACCTTTTCTACGGTCTTTTTCGTCTGTGTCATCCAAATTAATAAGCGGAATAGACAGATTAATTACATTATTAATCGGCGGAATCTCTACATTCACCAAACTTGCTTTCGTTTTCATGGTATTCGATAACATTTTGTGTGAGTAAATTGTAAATGTATCGTCTCTTATGATGCAACCGTCACTCATTATCATTACGCCGGCCTTGCTGAGTCGCTCGGACGTAATACTATCCCCACATATGATCCGTACGGTGCATTGTCCGCAGCAAAAGTAATAATATGAATTTATTTTGTTTAATTCCATCCAGTTATCGCTGCATGTTTTTACTTCTGTTTGACAATGATTGGATAGGTGTTCTCTTGTGCACAATCTTTCGTCAAATGTCATTTGATGAACGGGTTGTTGCAATCGACATATGTATTCTTCATTGTCATAGGGAACACATTTTTGAAGGTCGTCTTCTGACACTGGTATGTGGGAGTCTTTTTGTTTATTGATAGCCACAATGCTTGCAAGAGGCACGATGCTGATCATGTTTGCTCCAAGTTGATGAGGAATCCTTATGAGTTTGTAAAGCTCATAATATTCTCGACTCACTAAAGGGACTCTCACCTCAAAAATGAGGTATCGTTCAGTGCTTCTCGCTCTTACTTTCAAAAGATGAAATATTTTTGTTAGGTCCGTCTGAATATTGTTTATAGGGATCGCTAAGTCATTTGATATTTGACCAGAGATAATATTGAGTTCATTTCTCAGCTGGTCAGGCGTTAAAAGGTGAAAATTGAACTTCTCGTAGTGGATATTTGTTAATATGTCCACCACTGTGTCTTGGATATTTTTCAGATTGGTTAAAATATTGTTAGCGATCACAGCTGATAAGGCGACGCTATTTTTCTGATCTGTTTTCTTAATTTGCAAGGCCCAATCGCTTACTGCGTTCTCCACGCTTGTTATGTGCTGATGAATCAGTTTATGCTGTTTGTCCATGGAGTTTTCCACCCTTTTAATTATATTGAGCTCTGCCTCCACAATAGAAGTCTGATTTCTCCACAATAAGGCGAGATGATTTTGATTGCTTCTGATCAGGTCAATGTCTTTTTGATATTCTTGAGCACAATTATCGTCCAAGATTCCAAACAGACTGTGAGCGACATAGCCAACGCCATTGATAAGACCTCTTCTTCGCCGTACTCCAAGTTAATTTTGCTGACCAAGTATAATGTTATTGTAATGCTCGAGTTCATTGAGCCCGTGACGTAGTTGTAACATCGCTACGTCGCATTGTGATATTTGATTCGCAGCACATATGTTTTCTAAATGGTCAATATATTTCCGGAACATTTCCGTTCCACGCCAATATGCCGTCATGTAGCAAAGTGTTGTGCCGTCCCTTGCAGACGCGACACGTTGCTCGAGAAAAACATGCCTTATCTTTATGACCATAAAGGCAGTTTATGCATAAGTTTAATTTCTTGATGGTATTAAGTTTAATATCTGGTTTCGCGTTTAAAAATGTTTTGCAGTGGAACAATCCGTGGCTATCTTTGCAAAGTGGGCAATTCTGTGTCTTTGTTGCAAAACTTTTCCATGTTGTATTACGAATAATTGGCATGTTTGATTTATGTGTGTTTCAATTATGCTTATTTTCGTTATAATATTGTCTCTTGCTTGGAGCATTCTTGAAAACTTCTTTTTCCTTGTTCGTTATGGGTTTTTCTATACATTGCTTACGTCGCGATGACTCCAGTGACGTATACTTGTTCTCCAAAAACTTTAAAAAGTCTGCTAACGTCGGCAACTCTCTTGGGTTTTGTAATGATTCGATGTATTCACCGTGTGTCTGACTGTCTAATTTTTGTGATAATAAGTGGACAATCAGCGGATCCCATGTTGATATATTGACACCGAGATTTTTGATGGCGTTAAGGCACTCGTTGGTAGTGTCGAATATATTTTTGATTTGATTGTCCGATTGTTGCTGCATCGTATTTACTGATAAAAGTATGTTAACATGCGAGCTAAAGATCAGTTTCTTATTATTATATCGATGGTTTAAGATGTCCCAACATATTTGATAATTGTCGGAACTGATATTTAAATGCTGAATGATTCTTTCAGCCTCCCCATGTAGCTTGCCTTTAAGGTACTGCATTTTCTGTGCTCTGGAGATTGATCTATTGTTATGGACTGTTTCGGTAAACAAATCCTTGAACGAAGTCCACTTATGGTAATTGCCTCCAAAGCTGGGGATTTCTATTTTTGGTGTACAGTTGTCTCGGTGAGAAGCTGACCACATCTTAGTATTGATAGATTTTTTCATACCGTTATATAACTTCTCGTACTTGTTGTATGTATTTTCGTATTCTTGATCTTTTTCGTACAATTCACTATCGATCTCCCAGTGTAAAGAGTCGATAGCAGTCCATCTGCTCTCAATTGTCCTGAGCACATCTTCAAATTCCCATTTTTCGGAAATATTTTCCAAATCGACACTCATAATTGCACGAGATAATGCTTTAAAATTACTTTTTTGTTTACGAAACATTTCTTCTAACTTGCTTGCATTCCCTTGAGACATCATTTTGCTAAAGCTTGAAGATGTACCTGCAGCAGGGCTGCGGTTCACTTGCTCTGGGTCACCTGATAATTTATCTTTAGATGTGTCTTGATTTTGAAAGTCTGACAAGCGAATTGAAGAGATCATCGGTAACTGATCCCTCTTCTTAGTATCGCCGTCGGTAACTTGGTACTGCTGTAGTTTTTCTTTGACTTCTTGATAATATGTCATGGTTTTATGATAGACGTGTTCCGTAAAATAAGTGTCACTACGGTCGTCGAAGTCACATAATTTTATATGATTTATTTGGAACTCTCCCCAGTAAGTTTCTAGAGTTTCCAAACGTTTCTTGATGTAGACAGGCGTCTTACGATCGCTTGAATCTTTTTTGAAATTGATATAAAGACGCTCTATAGCTTCCGTCAGTTGCGATTGGGTGGCTAGAATGTCCTCCATGGTGCTCATGATGAATTTGTTCTTGATTTGCTTGATTGGTGTTGTTATTCAAAAGTTTGTATGTTTTGCAATCCCTTTACGATATGTGCGCCTTCTCAATTCAGTTGGGGAGACCCGCTTCTGGGAGGCCAACCGAACCGATTCGCTACCGCAAAAAGAAACACAAAACACTTTCCTCGATGATGGAGCTGTAGATGCAGGTACTGAGGTATGCACCCACAGGGCTGATAGTCGTGTGCGTAGGAACTTGCACGTGGCACTTAGATAACCACACGCGAATTGGTCCCACTCACGCGGAAGCTCGAAGGACCATAAAGATGTAGAGTCTTCTACCGTACACCTTGGGCTGATGTTTGATTGATACACTTATAGATTGATGATAAGTGTTTATTGATAATAATTGTTATGACAAAGGACGTATGAGTTCACGCTATGAATGATAATTGCAAACTGATTGTGTATGATGAAATGCCGCGCGTCGCAGGTAAAGTGCTGACGTATCAAAATTGCTTGCACTGTACACCTATTACTTAATAAATTGTCAAATAACATACGTAGTTTAATGTTAGACTTATCATTTACCAATAATACTAAATCTTTTTTGACAGCACTCCACCGAGCACTGTCATAAAAGATTCAGTGGTTCATATAATACATGTACATACAAACCGAGAAAATAATATAGTTTTGTATAACGGTCGTGATAGTAATTATTATTATGTTTAGTGTTCAGAGAACTAAATATACCATCCAAAGATTTTTTTATATTTCTAGTATACAGACATATTTTTATAACAGCACAGAAACCAACACTTTTTTGTAAAAACGGCTTGTCGCTTACGACGTTCTTCTCAAATAGGCTTTAAATGTTTTCTGTCCAAACATAACTGTCATATTCCATAATCGGGCAAAAAGATGGCGGAACATAACCCTATAGCGAGATCAAAAGACTTAAGTAGAAATTAGATAAAGCAAACGCCACACCCGTTGTGGTGGACTAAAATGGCCAAAGCAATGGCCCAGGGATCTTATTCGTTACGACCAATGAAACTTGTAACGCGGCGCGTTACGTTGACTCCGTAATAAGGTAGTTTAATGATACTCCAATGGCATACAGAATACCATTCCCTCCCGATGCCCTTCCCTTCTTTCAGATACTACGCACAAGACCAGACACCGATCTCGCCGGTGAGGTCGAAGAATCCCTTGCCCGCCGGCCGGTGCAAAGCACCACCGCGAGACACTTAGTATTCGCCCTCCCGCATAGCGATAGTCCAAGTTAATGCCGTTCCTCCTTGAGGCGCCCTTGAGCTTGAGCTAGTTGTCCCCTTGCCCTTCTGGCTGGAGCGAAGTTGTTGCAAGCTCGTCCTCTTAAGCAGAAAAACTGTAGGCCCTGCGGCCAACAGCATAGATCGTTCACAGACAGAACATGATCATTTCACGAAGTTATCGTAACGCATCGCGTTAGGTTATAGCGAATAAGGAGCCAGTATTTGCATTACAAAACTTTTTCTAATGGGGAAGCGTGGTCATTCGCAACTTAATGTCTCAAGTGGTCGTTTGAGACAGAAATGGTGCGTTTGTGAAGGAATAGGATAAAAGGTATTTAGGCTCTATACACGATGCCAAAGGTGGAATATGTCGTATGAGTTCTTTGCTGAATATACGATATTTTGTCTGAATCACCAGGGCTGGAAAGAAAGGTATTTAATGAGCTAAGAAATGAGCATGAAGCTAGCCAGCGCGAGAATGTAAGCCACGGTAGTGGGCAGTGACGTGGACTTCAAAATTAGCAGTATTTCTTCTACAGTTATAATAATATTTTGTCTCGTAAAAGGTCTTCTCGTTAGATCCATGTTATTCATGAATAAAAATTCTTAATCTTAACCTTTATTTAACTTTTCATTCATATGAGTGTTTTCTTAAGTTTATAACGTTAAACAGTGACAAGTGTGTTTGCTTGTACGTGGATGTTAATCCCCGAAACTACTGGACCGGACTGTAACAATGAGTGGACACTTCTCTGTAAATATTCTTTCGTTCTCGTGTCATCGTAGTGTAAATATTGAATGAACTTATGAATGAGTTTGTAGATGATATACATATTTTTATATTGTAATTTATCTGACGGGTAAGTCAAGAGTCTCCGTAACCGGCGAGTTTGCATGAAAGGAACTATGAGAGTGGAGGAAGCGAGATAGTAGTCTAAGGAAAGAGCCTGTCGGAACTCTGTACTCTCTGCTTAACCCACGAAGGATAACAAAGATCTATCTAGATATACCTATGATCATTGAGTTAACTGAAGACGACCTTAGCTCTATTTATACGCTGTTTAAGACCCTGAAATTGTTTATATTTTCTGTTAGACTTCTATTGTCCAAATGACTAAGGATGTGAGGGAGTATTTATCATACATTACATTAGGGTGAAAAGAGCTGTTAAAACATCATAAATGCAAAAAAAAGGAATTTGACATGGAAATTATTTTCTTTGACTATTCAAAGTCAGACAAAATACTCTTAAAATTCAAAATAAATTATTGTAACCGGAAATCGTGACAAACGGAGTTAATGCAGTCGCCGTGGCCGAAATCGGTCTGGATCCAGAGATGGGCAACATGTAATCAGATTAGTGATTATCCCTGCCTGGGTGAAATAGGCGTAAAAAATTAATTGCAAAATTCGCGCGAGCGAGCGTACAGAGCAGAAGTGTTGCATTTAAATTATAAATTCCAATAATTTGTTAGTGTTCTACTCTAAAACTTATAGCACCTGCGTATAAAATCTTATTCCAAATCAACTGCAAGTCACTTACATCCAAAATCTTTTAAGTGCGAAGTGCTGTTCGTAGACATCGACGCCGTAACTGCTCTTCACCCCTTCGAGTAAAAGAGGTGGGCTCTTTATTTTCTGTATTCTTCATACGCGCCTGTACACGTACATAAAGCACGTGAGCGACCATATCACGGATACATAATGAGTCTACTACGCTCACCGACTGGAAGTGGCAGCGAAAATCGACTTGGAGGTTCTCAACCGAATTTGTCAGAAATACATACAAATATTGATACTCCTTCCAATATTACCATTCGCAACAAGCGCAAGTTACCTGATGATGAAGTCCTGATCAGAGCTGAGTTCTCTGAACTACGAAAGCAGATGTCTGAAATGATGTCACTCTTAAAAACTACTAGACATGATCAAGCAGAAAATATCAGTAAACTTTGTCAAGATGTAACTGTAATAAAGAAGGAGGTTGGTAATATTAGTAATACCATCGAAAACATAATTGTGGAAAATAATAATCTAAAGAGTCAACTCAAAAATCTTACAAACATCGCTGAAACTACTGAAACACAAGTAAAACGTCTGGAAGCCGACATTGAAAATCTTAAATGCATATCATCATCCTATCCAAAACTTAATGAACAATGATGACATTTTCAATGAAATCCAAGAACGAAGTCTGCGTGCTAAAAATATAGTAGTCGCTGGAACTCCTGAGCCGAATATAACATCGCCAACTGAACGTTATGAGTATGAAAGGAAGGAAATCATAAAAATAACAAAACTCCTTCATCATGAAAGCCCCCAACCAGAAAAAATTATTCGTCTTGGAAAATACAAACCTGGCCACGACCGTGTAATTAAAGTAAGTTTCAAATCTGAAGACATAGCCAAAGCAATACTGCGTAACAGACAGAACTCAGGAATGGGAAATATCAAAATATACTCCGATCAAACTCCTTGTCAACGAAGATACATGAAAAATTTAAAAGAAGACTCAAAAAACGTACATCAGATGGAGAAAAAAATCTTACTATCAAATATATTAAAGGTATTCCAAAAATAATAACATCTACAGAACAAAGATCTAAAACTTTACCCGCTCCTTCAAAAAACTAATCACCCCCTCAGAGAAAATAACATATCAAATTACTCATAATTATACTGATATAAGATGTACAAAAAAATCATTGAAGTGCTTCTATGCTAACGCTCGTAGTATCCTTAAACCAGGAAAATTCGATGAGCTGAGATGTGTGATTGCTTCTCTTCCAACTACTACACATGTTATAGTACTTTCCGAGACCTGGATTAAAAATGAAGATGAGGCCAAAAGACTTGAAATTCCGAGCTACACGCACTATTATAACTTTAGGCAAAACAAAAGGGGAGGTAGCGTGTCAATATTCATCCATAATAATATAAAGCACAGCCTCATTGAAGACCACTGTATAGATAATATTCACTATCTCTGGATACGGGTAAATAAGTTTTGTTTGGATATTGGTGTCATTTATAAACCCGATAAGACTAATGTAAATAATTTCCTTGAAATATATTCCAACCAACTACAGCAGAGGAGGAGAGCAGTAGTTTTTGGCGATTATAATTTCGACCTACTTAACCCAGACCGACCTACACGGATTTATAAGGAAATATTAAAAGAAAACAATTTCAAAATTCTGAATAAGATCGATCGTAAGTTCTGTACTCGTGAAACTGCAACAACTCAAACTATACTAGATCATGTCAGTTCTAATCTAAACGATAACAACTTTCATATGGTGATGATGGAATCTGCTATGTCTGATCATAAGCAACTATTCCTAGAAATCAAACGCTATCAACCTGCCTCAATCAGAAAGGTAGAATATACTATAATTGACCTTATTACCAAAATAAAGAATAAAATTGATCAAAAACAAATAGCGTTAGGCATTTTCATCGACCTTAAAAAAGCATTTGATACTATCAGCCCTGATCTGTTAGTAAGGAAATTGGCTCAAATAGGTATCACAGGTACAGCACTTGACATATTTAAATCATACCTACAAAATCGCAGACAAATAGTCCAAATAGGATATCACCAAAGTTGTCCTAAACCTATTACATACGGTGTACCCCAGGGCTCAATTTTAGGACCATTGTTATTCCTCATCTATATTAATGATATCTGTCAAATCCACCTCAAAGGAGATATTTCACTTTACGCAGACGATACAAGTATTTTTTACTTTGGAAATTCGATCGAATGTATTATACCTCAAGTTTTAGATGATTTGAATTTGCTAAATGACTGGTTTCAGTCGAATTTGCTCACTATTAATACTACTAAAACAAACTATGTTATATTTGCGGCAAAAAATAAACGTATACCCAATAATATACAACTTTAAATAGACAAACAAATAATACAAAGTAAATCTAAAGAGAAATACCTCGGTATTATATTAGATAACTATCTTAATTGGAAACCACATATAGAAAATATCAAATCTAAGCTAATATCACTAACTGGTGCTCTTCACGGTATAAGAAAATGTCTTCCGCGAAAGGTGCGATACCTTATTTATAATTCTTTAGTCAAACCGCACATTGATTACCTAATAGAAATCTGGGGGACCGCTGCTAAAAGTAATCTAAGTGTATTACAAAAAGCCCAAAATAAACTAGTAAAAATTTTATTTAACTATTGTTATCGAAAATCGCCACAAAAAGTATATGATGACACAAAAATATTGAACATTACACAAACATACATCTACTATACATGCATACTAATACGCAAAATATTAAATAATGAAATTCATACTACATTAGCTTTTTCCAAAAAACAGCAAGAACATAAAATGAAATTACGAAGAGCAAGTTACCTCGTTCTACGCCCACCCAGAACAAACTATGGAAAAAAGAATATTAAATTTGAAGGTGTTAATATTTACAATAAGCTGCCGAAAGATATAAAAGACGCCAAGAGTATGACTAGTTTCAAAAAACTATTAAAATTTCATGTTACAAATGCGTGTAACTAAACAGAGACATGCATTTGTGCCTAATACCTGTCACCGTTCAACTGATACACATATACATAAACAAATATACATAATAAATAAATAATAAAACATACACATAAAAAAAAATACACTTAATACAAATATAACCATTTAACCTCTCAACTAAACAAGTTAATAAATATTCTTTCCAAATCTATTCTAAAATTCTTATAATTGCAAACCACATTCAATGCCACATCTAGTCTAACTTTACATCCGTGTTTGTTGTGTTCATTTTGTACCGTAACATCTTTGACTACCCACTTTTGATTTATAAAAATATTTTAACGAAAACATATTTTCTGTACGCTAACCTTAAGTTTATTTTTGTTAAGTTTTAATTTCTCTGTAATTGAATTAGAGTTATTCTTAAAGAGAAATAAAGATTCTTAAACCTGATTTCGCAACCGCTTTGTTGACGTAATTAGGATTTGGTGATTCTTCGAATGATTATGATTCAATGGTTTGTAATTATAATGTTTTTTAAAATAAGGAGACGAATGTTGGTACTGATTCGATTGGGATGTAGATTTTTGTGTCCCATCTAATTTGCGACGCGCTGTTTCCAAGCTAATAAATTTCCCTTCAAGGAAATCCAAAAATTCCTTAAGTATAGGCAGTTCTTTAGCATTTTTCATAGACTCAATATAATTTGTATAAGTGTCGGTATCTAATTTTTGGCACAGTATATGGACTACCATGCGATCCCAAGATGAAATATCAACGCCTAAATTTTTCCAACGCTCATTCCAATGTTGTATCATGCATTCTTTTAATTGATTGCACCGAATGTTGTTAAATATTTGGCAGTCCTAGGAGAATACTCATGTGTGACGAAAAAATAAGCTTCTTGTTGTTATAACGGTGGTTGAGAATCTCCCAACACACGAAGTAATTATCCCAGCTTATTTGCAAATGTTGGATCATCCTTTCGGCCTCTCCGCCCACCTTAGCTTTTAATTCAAATTCAAATAGATTTCATTGTGGTATATAGGTAGAAGTATGATGTTACAATGCAAAATATTGAGATTATGATGATGCAGCTATGGTTGGTTTTCCGTAAATGACCATTTAGGATTACTGAATGTTTTATTAGGAAGATTCTTAATGAGATTATTCATGATGAAAACTTCAGACTTAAAATTGAAGTCACTGTACATTGAGGCACATTCAATTTTCAACGTACCTTTACAATTGTTTTCTTTTTGTCCAACGCCAAAAATGGTCCCTTTGCATTTGTGTCTTTTAATCCTCAAAAGTTGAGCTGCCCTTTCGGTTATTAAAGAAATTTGTGATCCTTGATCAATAAGGGCCCGCAATGAGTTATAGCTGCTTTCTGCATTTTGAACCTGTACTAGAGCAGTCGCTAGTAAGATCTCAGAATTGTTGTCTTGAGACGCATGTAAAGTCCCTGCCATGTGCCCATCTCGTTCATTAGTTTGTTTCAGACCTTCCGAACCAGACGGCTTTGATTTCATAAAGGCATCGTGTAAAATCGTATTATGAAGAGCAGAACATTTATGACATGTTTTGGTAGATGTACATTCATGGCCATTATGACTAAATAACCAATTGGTGCATAATTTCAATTTATAAGTGGTTTTTAATTTCTGCTCATGTGACATTTGCAAATACATTTTGCAATTATAAATGCCATGTTGTTTATTACAAAGCGGACACTTGATATAAGACACATACATGGATTTCGCAACCGCTTTGTTGACGTAATTAGGATTTGGGTGATTCTTCGAATGATTATGATTCAATGGTTTGTAATTATAATGTTTTTTAAAATTAGGAGACGAATGTTGGTACTGATTCGATTGGGATGTAGATTTTTGTGTCCCATCTAGCCTGCGACGCGCTGGTTCCAAGCTAGTAAATTTCCCTTCAAGGAAATGCAAAAATTCCTTAAGTATAGGCAGTTCTTTAGCATTTTTCATAGACTCAATATAATTTGTATAAGTGTCGGTATCTAATTTTTGGCACAGTATATGGACTACCATGCGATCCCAAGATGAAATATCAACGCCTAAATTTTTCCAACGCCCATTCCAATGTTGTATCATGCATTCTTTTAATTGATTGCATCGAATGTTGTTGAATATTTGGCAGTCCTAGAAGAATACTCATGTGTGACGAAAAAATAAGCTTCTTGTTGTTATAACGGTGGTTGAGAATCTCCTAACACACGAAGTAATTATCCCAGCTTATTTGCAAATGTTGGATCATCCTTTCGGCCTCTCCGCCCACCTTAGCTTTTAATTCAAATTCAAATTCAAATAGATTTCATTGTGGTATATAGGTAGAAGTATGATGTTACAATGCAAAATATTGAGATTATGATGATGCAGCTATGGTTGGTTATCATGTTCCCCTCTCATAATTCCACCTAACATAATATTGGCATAAACGTCAGCTCCGAATAACAAGTTCACGGGGCGACTGTTGTAAAATTCCGGGTCGGCTAAATTAATGTTTTCCGTAAATGACCATTTAGGATTACTGAATGTTTTATTAGGAAGATTCTTAGTGAGATTATGCATGATGAAAACTTCAGACTTAAAATTGAAGTCACTGTACATTGAGGCACATTCAATTTTTAACGTACCTTTACAATTGTTTTCTTTTTGTCCAACGCCAAAAATGGTCCCTTTGCATTTGTGTCTTATAATCCTCAAAAGTTGAGCTGCCCTTTCGGTTATTAAAGAAATTTGTGATCCTTGATCAATAAGGGCCCGCAATGAGTTATAGCTGCTTTCTGCATTTTGAACCTGTACTAGAGCAGTCGCTAGTAAGATCTCAGAATTGTTGTCTTGAGACGCATGTAAAGTCCCTGCCATGTGCCCATCTCGTTCATTGGTTTGTCTCAGACCTTCCGAACCAGACGGCTTTGATTTCATAAAGGCATCGTGTAAAATCGTATTATGAAGAGCAGAACATTTATGACATGTTTTGGTAGATGTACATTCATGGCCATTATGACTAAATAACCAATTGGTGCATAATTTCAATTTATAAGTGGTTTTCAATTTCTGCTCAGGTGACATTTGAAAATACATTTTGCAATTATAAATGCCATGTTGTTTATTACATAGCGGACACTTGATATAAGACACATACATGGATTTCGCAACCGCTTTGTTGACGTAATTAGGATTTAGGTGATTCTTCGCATGATTATGATTTAATGGTTTGTAATTATAATGTTTTTTAAAATTAAGAGACGAATGTTGGTACTGATTCGATTGGGATGTAGATTTTTGTGTCCCATCTAGCCTGCGACGCGCTGTTTCCAAGCTAGTAAATTTCCCTTCAAGGAAATCCAAAAATTCCTTAAGTATAGGCAGTTCTTTAGCATTTTTCATAGACTCAATATAATTTGTATAAGTGTCGGTATCTAATTTTTGGCACAGTATATGGACTACCATGCGATCCCAAGATGAAATATCAACGTCTAAATTTTTCCAACGCCCATTCCAATGTTGTATCATGCATTCTTTTAATTGATTGCACCGAATGTTGTTGTATATTTGGCAGTCCTAGGAGAATACTCATTTGTGACGAAAAAATAAGCTTCTTGTTGTTATAACGGTGGTTGAGAATCTCCCAACACACAAAGTAATTATCCCAGCTTATTTGCAAATGTTGGATCATCCTTTCGGCCTCTCCGCCCACCTTAGCTTTTAATTCAAATTCAAATTTTCAAATTCAAATAGATTTTATTGTGGTATATAGGTAGAAGTATGATGTTACAATACAAAATATTGAGATTATGATGATGCAGCTATGACCCGCCTTTTTGGCATACAATAATTTATTATGAAAATTATAACAATTATGAAAATGAACAAATTATAAAATTATTATGAAAATTATAAAACAAAATTATATACTATACTATTTACAATGTCAAAACTATACATTCATTCAATTTCTATTTCTTATTCACGTCGGTCAGATAATCTTTTAAGTTATAATAACATTTCTCATTAAAAATTTATACAAAACTGATTTGAACTTGTCAATATTTTTCACTTCTTTAATTTGCGTTGGTAGTTTATTATATATGTCAGGAATCAAATTAAATATACTTTTCTCAAATAATGCAGTTTTATGTAGTTCGTGTGTCATTTTGTTATTAAGCCTTGCTCGGTTTCTAAATTTAAACAAGCTTATGTTTATTTTATCAAAAATAGCACATTCATAGATAAACATGCAGGGTAGGGGAGTATCTTTAGTTCCTTAAAATGTAGTTTGCAGGAGTCTGTCGACTGAATATTCACAATTGACCGAATACATCGCTTCTGGACTTTAAAAGCGAGTTCAATGTTTGTGGAGTTCCCCCAAAACAATAGACCATAATTTAATATTGAGGCAACATAGCCGTGGTATGCAGCAATGACTGCTGACCAGATTTTACTGAGTTTGTACAGAGCATATGATTGCTGACTTAAACGTTTACAAACAAAATCAATATGATTTTTCCAGTTTAATTTTTTGTCAATATGTAGTCCTAGAAACTTGATTTCATCTGTCTCCTCAATTTCGGTGTTATTAAATGTGATATTCAAATCGTCAGATGTTTGTATTCTCTGTCTAAAGTTCATAATTTTCGTTTTGAATAGATTTAATAATAAATTATTAGAGGTAAGTCAATTAGTAATATTAGTCAAAAAATATTAATGTCATCTTTAAGCTTTGTCATTCCATGTCTGCCTGTAAATAAAACAGAACTGTCGTCGGCAAATAATGTCATATGATGATTAGTAGTGGTCGGTAACTCATTAATATAAACAAGGAAAAGTAGCGGACCTAGAACGCTCCCCTGGGGTACACCTATATTAATAATAATATTAATAAAGTAAAGCCCGTGAATCTCAGCGAGATACATATATAATATTAATAATAATCTGCGAAGCTTGTTGTCTAACAGTTAAGTAAGACTTAAGTAGATTGTTAAAGTTACCCCTAATGCCATAATTATATAGTTTTTGAAGCAAGATATCGTGGTGAACGTGATCAAAAGCCTTTGTCATATCCAGAAAGATGGCTACTGTAGGTGTGCGATTGTCCATATTGGTTATTATAGTTTTAATAAAATTGAAGAGTGCCATATTTATAGATTTTGCTTTACGAAAACCATATTGTTCACTAGCTATTAGATTTTTAGCCTCTAGGAAATCGTATAAGGAGTAATTAATTACTTTTTCATTAATTTTGGAAAATATGGAAAGCAACGCTATCGGTCTATAACAGCTAATGTCACTTTTGTTACCTTTTTTAAACAATGGTTTAATGATAGTACATTTTAAATTATCTGGGAATATTCCGATTTCTATACTTAGGTTTATTAAGTAACTCAAAATAGGAGAAATAATATGAGATAAATCCTTAACTACTTGTATTGTGACATTGTCATAACCAGTACTCGCAACATTTTTTGAAGCAAAGATTATTTTAAGATTTTTTAAGAACTGCATCTTTTGTCCATTAGATAATGCATTGTTAATATGAACTGCTTCCGTAAATAAATCCTTAAAGGATACCCACTGGTTATAATCGCCACTAAAGACTGGAATTTCAAGCTGAGGCGTGGATTTTTCTCTATGGGCTACCGACAACATTTCAATGTTTATGGCCTTTTTCAACATACTAAACTGTTTCTCATATTTGTTGAACATTTTCTCGTGCGACTCATTCTGTCCGTCTAATTCTATATCAATTTCCCAATGAAGGCAATCTATAGCGGACCATCTTTCATGAAGAGACTTTAGAGCATCCTCGAATTCCCACTTTTCCGAAATAGTATTTATGTCTACGTTTGAGGCTGTTCGTACGAATGCTTTAAAATTCGCATATTGTCTACGCAACATGTTGTCGAGTTTACTGTTACTACCTTGGGTTGATGTTAATGTTTTTGGTAGACTTCGCTCTCTCTCTACACCTTGGAGGGCCTCTCTGAATTCTTCTTCTCCTTTGTCGCGTTGAATCTTACTAACCGATGGGGTTACCTCTTGCTCTTTTACCTTATCGGTCGGGTTCTCCCTCCTCGCGACCAAAGCTTGATATTGTTGGTTAAGTAAAGCTTTGACTGACTCATACGCCTCAAATGTTTGTGCGTGTTGTAGTTCAGTTTACTTTAGTAAGGATGAGACTTACTGACTTGCTCACTAATACGGCTATGATTAAATTGGTATTCCTTCTAATATTCTTTTAAGAGATTGAATCTCCTCTTAAAATAGTCTACCGATTTTCTATCTTCACTATCTTTCTTAAGATTAATGCCAATTTTCACGATATTTTCGTAAATCAATGACTGATTCTCTATTAAGCCTTCCATGTCTACTGTTGGTTTTATTTTACAAGCAATATAAAAGGAAATGTTTTACTTGAAAAGCCTGTTGTGGAACGGTTACCGCTGTTTTGGAACGATTACCGTTGTTCTGGAACGGCTGCTGGCTGTGGATCTCCAATGTTACCACTGCAATACTCAAATGCACTGCACTGTTAGTTAGTCTGCTAGTTCTTTAACATCACTCGACACTGTTACGCGACACGCGAGGCCCTTTTTCGAAGGACTTATTTATGTCGCGGCGCTTCCGAGGGTTTACAGTGGGTAATGTTAATAATAACTAGTAGGTACCAAAAATAATGTTTATTGCGAGATTGTTCTTAGAATATAGTACACTGGTAATATTATTGTTATAATTAAAATGTTAATGAATTGATGAACGGATAAATGTTATGATTGCACCGATTGCCGCGACTGTTAAATGTGCACTGAAGACAATTACTTATTTTACTACGTATTAGGCAATCGCGTCACACCAATATTGCATAGTAAGATGTTCGGCGGAAATGCACCGAACAGTACCTGTATCATTGCTGCGACAGTTACACAGTCAAAATAATCTGCAATGATCAGGTTGAAATTGAACGGTTAAGCAAAGCAGGTATCGTGTACATTGTACATTGATTTGCATATCCAAAAGTACATTAGGGCTTGAAGTTGAAGTATTTAAACCATCAATAGCAATTTTTTTTACATGCTTTATAAATTTATTCCTTTTCATTACATTTTTATGAATCCTAGATTCTGAAAGAAACACGTTGTTAGCTATAACTTATTTTCGGTGTAAAATAAATAAACATGATAGATGACCATAATATTGATATGTGAAAATAAGAAATAATCATACCGATTTTTTGTTTCTCAATATAACATTTTCTATCTTGCATCAATTCCCCAAAAGCTTTAATATCTGAATTAATTTTATATGTTCCTGTATATTTTGCGCATCAATATAAGAATAAATTTCTGAAAAGAAACAATGTGTGAAATTAACTTTATCTTATTGTATACTATGCTATATTATGTGTTATTATAATTGAATAAATGCTCACAAATAAATAAAATTGAACTTTTTCTGTGATCCAGAAATAAAAACTTTTGTTAAGCTCATATGGCTATTTACATGATGCTAAATTTCATGCATATTTTTTTCTTTGTTTGTAGGTCTATTTGGTTGTCAAGGCTAATCTCCCCAACGGTTCAACATATTTAAATGGGATTTTCATTGGTAGATAGAAGATATTTCAGGGAATATTTTAAGCTACATTTTATCTTGGAAATGTTCCAGCAGGAAAGCTATTGTTTCTTTGCTCTTAAATGGCTAATCACTGTAAAACCACTGAATGTTTTCTGATGATACTTAGTATGAAGGTGTCTTAGATCATGGAGTAATATACAGAATACTTTTTATCCCTGAAAAGTGTACAGTTCTTGTAGGTTAGTTATTATTTAGAGAAAATAAACATGTAAGAAGCCAACGGGTAACAGCTAGAGAAAAATACATTTGTACCTAATCCCTTCCAATGCAATAATGTCATACTTCATAATTGACGTGCTAGTAATTGCTGCTGACTCTCTACAGTAATTATGTTCAGAATAAACATCTTGTCCTGAAACAAAAGAAAATGTATAAGTGTAATATACTTTATATAAATAAATATATCCTAACCATATTTTTATCGAAGAATTTACTCACTAGTATATATGACCACTGTTGAATGCTCTGTTGTATCATTCTTGTCCAAGTAACATTTAGCATAATTATGAACACTTAAGGGATACTTAATATCTGAAATGAAACAATACAGTGTATTTAGAAATGAAATTTAATTAAAACATAGTATTACAATAATATGCAATGCAACATGCATTATCATGCAGTTCAGCATATTTCACACTTTAATACTTAAGTCAAAACTTCTATATTATCACTACAGATCCCTTGTAGGATAGCCAGATAGCCAGAGAGTACAGTGAATGGTCTATAACTTGGAGTATACAGTACAAGTGATAAAATAACTTACCTCGTGCAGCCAGAGGTATACCGTGAGCTACCTCATCGTCGGATATCAAGCACGGATAGGAGTATCAAAGTCTGTGGCCATCATTGTCAAACTTATGTTTGTCAAAATGTTTTTCACAAACACGTTTTCTTAATAATTGCTCTTTAGAGAGTCCAATAAGGAGAGAATTTGACGGCACTAGATAGGACAACCACAAGTTCCTTAAATAATCGTTCTTGGAAAAACTAAAAAGCCGGTGTGATTCACTTGTTGCAGTGCAACCACCAGCACTTAAGCAGACCCATTACGATTCTAAAAGCAAAATATCAACAACAAAACGGAGAAGAATTTACGTATCAAGGATCTCAACTCAGCAGAAATGCAAGGAAATACACCAGAACGCAAACACTCGACTCGACGTCTGATTGTTGACAAGTGAAATATAAAACACTATGGCGATTAAAAATGGCGTCTCAAGATGGCGGAATCTAGCGATACTAGCCAAAACGGGTCACTTGGAACCTCCCCCCTCTGGCCTCGAAGACGTCCCGACAACAAGAGAGCCAGAACTTTACGTCAATATTTTGCGCGGTCGACCTCTTTTCCCGATGGCCTTAAGAGGGTCCGGTAGTGTTTGAGTATCATTTGTATTATATTTTTTTAATTGTGACGTGTTACGATAACTTTCCTCTGTTCCGTGTGGATTGGTTACTTCGAAAGAACTAGGTCCATGTTTTCGTGTGATCATGTACGGCACGGCGGGGTGCTAACGTAGTACTTGTTCCTTGTTGACTGTTGCTGAACACGTGAGTATTCACGCCAGGAAGATAATTAGGGGAAGGACGGTGCTTACGATCTATATACTCCTTGCGTTTCTCCTCATTCCATCCTTGCACTTCTCTTGCCTTTTTCATTGTTTCGGCCATCATTAAAAGCTTGGGCGTGATTTCTGCAACAAAAGTTTCCTGCTGCACAATATTTCTAAAATCCAGTTGCACATCGTCTGGAGTTCGTAATTACCTACCAAACGTCAAGTAGAGAACGTACGAGCAGTGTTAATCGCGAATCGGATACTGGGTAACTTCTGAGCCCAGGATCTGTGATCATTATCGACCAAACTGGCTAGTTGTGTCTTCAGATCACGATTCTCCTTTTTAATGGGATTCGTTTCTGGATGATAAAGAGGAGTAAGCCCGGGGTAATGTTTAAGTAAAATGTGAGTTTCTGCTACTCACAAACTGTACACCTTTATCACTGACAAAACATCGAGGCGTTCCGCAGCGAAGTCTGATTTCATCTAACATTCCTCGGGCACATTCTTCTGCGGTAGTTTGTTTAAATGCAAACATTTCAACCAATTTCGAAGCGATATTCTCAATTATGAAAATCCACCTTTCCCCATTGACAGTCTCAGGCAGGGGGGCATGATTGTGCACAATCAACAAATTGCCAAGTGTACTGTGGTAGATTGATTATCATTGCCGCATCCTGTATAAAACCAACAACCAGTAGAGTGCGATTCTCTTTTTTACCCGGCATCACCAAAAATGTGATGATACATTTGTTGCATATTGTAACTGCAATTTTGGTACTGAGTACCGTTTCTTGTTTTTTTAATACCATCAGCTAAGATAAGAGTTATAATTTCATCGGTGAATACATAACTCATGTTTTTACCAATATGTACAAGCTATGCGAAGCGATGCTTGATTTCGCGCATGTATCAACATAGGCTGTTCCTTGTATTCCTTCAATATTGATAAAGTCAACTGGACGACCTCTGGCGTCCGTTAATGCGTTAACAGAGCAGAATCCAATCTCTGTTGGTCCAGTTTTCATCTTGTGACATGTTGGACAGTTGCTACGGACAACGTTCGGGGTACCGCAGCCATAACATGAAATTTTGGTGCCGAAGGTGACGGTGTCCGAGTGATCGCCTCTGTTTTTACATTTTTTGTTTGTGCACTATCTTCCTTTCGCTTCCTCTTGTAACGTTGTTCCATATTGTGTCCTCTTGCTCTGCAGAAATTGCACCTAGCTTTTTTGACTGTTCCACACGGCAACTGGTTTGCAAAACTATTGGGTTTAATATCTCTACATGTCTTTTCAGCGATGGTTCGCTCAACGCCTCTTGCAGCCTATAAAAGATCGTCAAAGGTATTAATGGACTCCCGTGGTATTTTGTCACGGATTCTAATATGCAAAAGCCCAAACACCATGTCAGTTTGTTGCCTCTCACTATCCTTTGGTACAGGCAGTTGTGAGAATAACAGATGTTTTTTGCTTATAAATATCTCTGGTAATATTCTTTTCTTGTACTATAGTCATTATTTCCAAATAAATAATGTAAGCAGGTTTAATGCATGACGTAATTTCTGCTCAAAATCATCCCACGTTTGGATTTCAGCTTTAATACCCTGCTACCAAGTGATCCACCGAAATCACCTCAAAACGTCGTGTTAGTGCAGGAGTTTGGAGCAGGCTGTTTCGGTGATTATCTGCGCAAGATCGGACGCGAGGCGACGGCGATCTGTCACCACTGTGGTGGGGACCGGGATTCCGCAGAGCACACGCTTGTCGAGTGCCCAGCGTTGGCCTCCGAGCGGCGGATCCTGGTCGACCGGATTGGACCGGACCTCTCCTTGCCGGCAATAGTAGCGGCTATGCTGGCAGCGGATTCGGCGTGGGGGGCCGTTTCCTCCTTCTGCGAGACTGTGATTTCACAGAAGGAGGAGGCCGAGCGGGATCGGGAGAGGGCCGATCCCGCTCGCCGAAGGCGAAGGCGCCGGGGCGGAGGCACAGCCCGCCCAGGCCCCCCACCCCAATAGCCCGGGGCTCTATAATACAGGCTAACTTGTGTCCCCTGCCGCAACATCTGGTGGGGGACCCCCCCCTGCACCAACATCCGCAGGGGGGCCTTTGGGGTTGTGGGACGCTGGGGCGGGGGCCATAAGCGTCCTTCACGCGCGACCGAAGGAGGATGGCGGCGTGGTGTGGCCCACGCCGCCGTGAGCACCGCGACGGTGCAGGGGGGGAAGCAAGCTACAAGTTTCCCCTCCCGAGGCGGGCTCTTCGGAGCGCGGCACAAGGGGGGCACCGGTGTGTTCCACTCGGAGATCCCGGAGCCCCTCTGACACGTGCCAGTGCCGGCCACCGTGGGGTTTTAGTCGGTACGAGTCCGACATGCCCCGCCAGCTTCCCCCGAGGTTGGCGGAAGTCCATGAGGATTTCCCCACGAAAAAAAAACAAAGAAAAAAAAACAAGAAGCCCGCCGGAGCAATCCGGCGGGCTTCTTGTTATCTACTTTATATTGCTGGCAAGCGGTACATCACCTTACGTGCTCGGTGATGTTGGTCTTCATTCCGGGCCAGAAGTAGCGGGAACGTATACGCTAGGTCCTCTCGACACCAAAGTGACCTGCGATTGGAGCGTCATAAAAATCGGCATGGATACCATTCCTTTCGTGTTTTGGGACTACGAGACAGGCGGAGTCGACTTCGTCGGCCTCAGGTACGCACTTGTACAACACACCGTCGGACATCAGGTACCCTCGTTATGCCCATCTTTTCCCCCTAAACGGATCGTCGTTGGCTTCTAAATCTTTAACGATACTCTTCAGGTCGGCATCTTTGAGCTGATTTTCGTGTACGTCGGCGGGAGTTCTGTGTGGTCTACAGTCACTAAGAATACTTCGCAACCATCTGGGTTCTCTTTACAACAAATATCACCCTATTTGTTAGAGTAGTTGCTTAGAGTATCAGCTATCACATTCACCTTTCCAGGAGTGTATTGTATGTGTAATTTGAAGGCCTGGCGCGTCAGCGCCCATTTTGCTAGGAGAACGCTGGGGAACTTCAAGCTCATCAGCCAGCACAGGGGTTGGTGATCGGACTTCACCACCACTTGCGATCTTTCGATGTATCTTCTGAACTTGATTACAGCCCAGACGACGGCTAGGGCTTCTCTCTCAGTCGTAGTATAATTGCGCTCAGCTGGCTCTAGTAGACGGCTCAGGAATCAGGGTCAGCCGGAATCTGGGTCAGCTAGCAGCAAGGGGTAAGCGCAGGTTAATAAATTTTTGTTAAATTAAATAGTAGGTAACTGGTCAGTAATCACAGACAACCCACCAAAATCTAAAGTATATTTAAATCGGAACAGCATGAAATTACTGTAAGCTTAACCCGCTTAGACACATTTTTAGTATGTCCACCCCCATGCCAGATACCAACAAGTCGATGGTATCATAATGGCAATTACCTAATTTGTTAGCAAACTCAGCAGTAACATAACTTTTCTGACTTCCGATATCGAAAAGCATTCGACATTGAAACCGGTTTCCTCGAGCATCACAAACATAACCTATAGCTGTAGGTGAAAGTGAAATTTGTTGAAAATTGCTACTTAACAGGGCCGGGGATGACCATTTTTGGCACTGCGCTACCATCAATGTTACTGTTAACTGTCTTGGGCGAATCACATGAACTATCCGCCTGGCGTGGTATGTTTGAGTGCATATGCAGCAAATAATGATTCTTTAATTGACATTTATTGAAAAATGGATTTTTATGAACAATTAGCAGTAAAATGTTTGATTAGAGAAGCAGACCTTACATATTTTTTGCTTTATCAACAAAACTACATCTATCAGGCCCTGACAACTCTTTGAACTTAAAACATTTTAGCATTGCGGTTTTTATTGCAATATACACAATGTGACTTACCCTGTTAATTAGCAGTGGCTACGTTTGCTGCGCTTTTGGTTGTCACATTGGTAGTAGTTAGGTAGTCCCGGGACAACATCTCCAATGCTTGACAATGTTGCTGTAAGAAAACGACAAAATCTGCTAACTTCGGAAACTCATTTGACTCACGGTTGAGTTCAAAGTCCTTAAGGGTGCGATAATCCAACTTGGCCGATAGAATGTGTATTAACATGACGTCAGCTAAGTTCGGAATACCTAGTGATAATAGTGAATTTTTACATTGTGAAAAATCATTAATTTATCTACGCAACGGATATGCCTTATTAACTTTAGATAGGTTCATGATAAGTTGTAAGTGGTAGTTTGCTAAAACTAAAGTAGACGACGCCTTGGCGTAGTTTTCATTTGTACACTCCAACGTAGACACGAGCGACGCCGCTTCCCCACCAGGCAGGACTTGAGATAGTAGAATTTTTGAACACTATTCAGCTCCTTGTTGGTATGCACCAAGATCTCGTACAGGTCCTTAAACGACATCCAGTCGCCGTAATTGCCCGAAAATGATGGTAGTGAAACTTTCGGCAAATTGGGCCTCGTAGACGTTTCCACAGCCCGCGCGGGATTGGCAAGAAGCTCAATACGATCAAGAATCTCGCGCATGAGTGCAGAGTACTTCGCTTCGATCTTCAGGCCTTCTTCAGCATGTGTTTCATCCATGCTTTCTAGCGCTATGCTAGTGTACTCCACTCGGAAAAAAAGTTCTTGTAAACGTTCCACGGCCATCGATAATTGGACTGAGGAGGCTTTATTTATGTCGCCCAATTCATTTTCTACGTGGGTGATCCGCCCTTTTAGGTAACGACGCGTGTTTATTAGTTGTGTTTGCGTAGCTAGCTTTTCTTCAGACGACGCCATTTTGTGCCGCGCTCCCAATCCAAGGGAGCTCCGTCACAGGCACAAAAACTAAAGATTGTCAGCGATGCAAATCACAAGTTTCTCACGAAATCCAATACAACGGTGAAAAGGACCATATAGTGCGAAAATAGGGCGCTGGATGGGATAATTTTAGATTCGGAGAAACAAAACAAAAGCACTTTGACGGACGATTTAGCGCAGTGGTTAAGGGCTTAGCCCGCCCCGCCCACTGTGTCTAATAGTCGCGGGTTCGATTCCCGCACGGGACAAATCTTTGTGTGATCCACAATTATTTGTTCCGGTCTGGGTATTTGTGTATGTGAATTTTCATGTTTGTAAACGCACCCACGACACAGGAATTAATCCTAGTGTGGGGCAAAGTTTTTTTAAAAAAAAAAAACAACGAGTGGTCGAAGTATCGACGCAGTTTTTATAAAACTGCGTCGATACTTCGACCACTCGTATATTTCAACTATTTTTATAATGCAACAAAAAACCTTATATTAGTATAGACGCCATCTAGCGGCAATGCGCTGAGGATATTGATCAACTCGTGTCTTTCGTTTTTATGCAAAAACCTTATATTAGTAAAGACATGAGAGCATCATGGCCATTTAGCGGCAATGCCCTGAAGATATCGACTACCCTTACTCCTACATTCGTCTGAAGCATGACGGAACCGTTTACAGAAAATGCAGCGCGGTCTAATACATTTCGGCGTCGCGTTAATACCATCACGACAAATACTAGAAGAGGATGAGGCACGTGGGGTGTTAACTAATTTCACGGTTGCATGCGACGGGTTAATGTTTACGTTTTGTGATAGGCGGTGTTATAGCGGGGTGCTGAAATATTAGAACCGCTTACCACGTTTAACGTATCCTCTACACACCTCGCTCGCCCGAGTAGGCGGTCAACGTTTGTTACAGATTCTCGTGTTATTAGTTTCTTGATGTTAAGATTCAAAAGGCCGTATATAATGTCTACCTGCATGTTTTCACTTAATGTATACGGAAACCGCGAGAAATTAGCACGCACACGCGATTAAAAGAATCGGCACTTTCGTTACACTGTTCTTGCGCGAAGATATCACGAAAGATCCGATGAGCGGGGCACGGCGCGCCGTACATATAGCGTAGCCGCCGAATCGCGTCGTCTCAGGTCTACACCTTAGCTTTGACTCCATGCCACCATACTGCGGCGTCTCCGGTGAGTAATATTGGCATCCCTCTTAATGCGTGGTCGTCAGTGACGTTCGCATACTCTTTGTATACCAGCACGCTATCGACGAACGCTTTCAGAGTATCGGCGTCGCGTGTGGCTCCATCGAAACCAGCTGTACATCGAGTTAAATCACCATTCACACATAAGAGTGGATTGCATCGATTGTATATTGGGCTCGCTCGTCCCTCCGATAGTGGACTCGCCCGTTCCTTTGATAATGGACTCGCCCGTTGTTTGCGACCGTGTCGCGACACTTCTCAGTACGTTTATGAAAAGTCGCGTGAGCTGATTTTCCGACATGGTGATCATGGCTGTTATAGTCGGCGTGGCCGCGGCGCTCGCGCCTGCGGCGGCTTCGTCGTCACTGGAACTGCCAGAACCTTCGTGGTCGGTCGTGTTGGTCGTCTGTTGGCGTGTTTTCGGCATTTTCTCGTGGACAGCGGTTGACGGTTATCCAATAGGATGTGATCGGCGATCCACTCGATCTGTATTTCGATTCGCAACGCATGTGCTCGCGTCGGTAAGATGGCGTCGCTTCGTACCGCAAGTTGGGCGTCACTTATAACAGAGTTAGGTAGGCGGTTAAATGATAAAACTTCGACGGACGATTTAGCGCAGTGGTTAAGAGCTTAAGCCGCTCCGCCAGCTGTGTCTAACAGTCGCGGGTTGGATTCCCGCACGGGACAAATCTTTGTGTGATCCACAATTATTTGTTCCGGTCTAGGTATTTGTGTATGTGAATTTTCATGTTTGTAAACGCACCCACGATACAGGAATAAATCCTAGTGTGGGGCTACGTTTTAAAAAAAAAAAAAAAAACTAGCACTTGCACAATATTACGGGTATATTCACCATTCGCACACACAATATGGGTTTTTAAGTAAGACTGTCGATGGGCGCGGGTGCAGCCGTGCTCATCGTGATGGCTGGGTGCTTCCATCGACTTGAGATCCAGCAATTAATACAATCAAATCCAAAACCAAGCATAACACTGCAAGACCTCAAGACACCGTGAGCTCATTCTGCGTAGATCGGACCAACAAAAATAATTAAGAAGTTTGAGGGTACCCCGGAACAACTATGCCTTTTGTACGTCTACCTCCTCAGTCCTTCCCGTGACCATGGGTGCTGCAAAGCACTCGAAACGTCGGGAACTTAAAAATCTAAATAAACCGCGATAAAATCCGAAAAAATAGTTTTATTTCATAATTGGTCTTATTTTGTTTAGGTATAACGATAAGAGGTGGCGAGATCAAAAAAAATGTTTTGCCTGTATGGGCGACTTTCCGCCCCCTGGATTATGCTCTGCTATATAGCAAGTCATTTTTACTTCACTTTCTTTTGCTATTCGTTTTGGATGTTGTGATTTCGACGTTGAAGCTAGCATTGATGTTAATGTTCGTTGCTCCTGTAACTTCTTACAATTGTTGATTCCATATTTCCCTTCACAATTGCAAGCCGAACAATAAAAGAAGTTATTACCTTTGGTGCTCTTCTTTAACCAGACACTGAATCTGTTATCTTTTAACCACGAATCAATGAACTTTCGTTCGTATTTAATAACTTTTTTATTCCTAGGAGGAGTTTGTTCAGAAGATGAATCGCTACTCATTGTTTTAAAATGATTACTTCCGTATTAACGTAGTAATAAACCTTGCGTCGTCTTGCCGTGACTAGAGAAATAAAATGGCTGGGAGAGAAACGCAGTCAATTTACCCTTTCCCTTAATATAATAGATTAGTTCAAGCGGCAAGGGGATTACCCTATAATAAAGTAGTGGCAACTTTTTTTAAGCGCTATGTTGAGTGTTTATTGTAATTTGTAACAGATGGCGCTAAAATTAAAGGAAAAACAGTACAATTTGTACCGGAAACAGAAAGCAGGGCTGCCATTCAAAAAATAGCAAATCTACTGTTAAAACAGTAGGGTTGGCAACACTGCGCACCACTCAGCCGGTAAACCGTTGCGGCCTCCGAGCGCGGAAAAGTCTCAACGGACGATCTCGTAGGCCATCTCACACACCGTAAGGGGTGTGGGGACTCGGCGTCGGGGCTTTAAGGCGGAAGTATCAACCGCCAACCATAGATGTGGTCGTGTCCTCGTTGTGGGACATTGTTCCTGGTCTTTGGCAGCGACTCGTTAACCCCGCGTGCCGTCAAGAGTGTGTATACGCCGCCTCCGTGATCAACCCAACTGGGTGAGACCATAGGCTGATCTATGGAAGCCCAGCAAGGCGACTAGCAAGAATACGGCGACTTCATGAGGTGCCTGTTCTTTCTTCGCCCTGTAATGCAATGCAGGTCCGCTGGAGGACCAGAATTGAATTGATGTGAATTTGTACCGGTCATAGAGATGACCGGGCCTTCGGTGGACTTGATGTCCAGGATAGGCAGAGGCGCTTGGATCCCGCGGTGGGGGCTGTCAGTGGATGTTCGCGCCGCATCCGCGATCAGGCGAACCGGGTGAGACAATAGGCGGACTTTTTGAAGCCCAGCAAGGCGACCGGCGAGGAGGCTGCGAATTCACAAAGCCCCTCTTCTTTCTTCTTCTTTCGTTAGAAGTTCACGTCGCGTCGCCTCCGCGATTAGCGCAACCGGTTAAGTTTTTTTCTCCGCTCAATTATTTTGTTACTTCCTCACATGGCTGCAGAATTTTGCAGAGCTTAATGCAAACTTGCCACTCATATGATGTTAGTATGTCCATGCTTAAATTGATCATGGCACTATGAAGTGACTCTCGTAGCTCTACACAGCGTTGAAGCATATAATATTATCAGCCTATACTGTCCACTGCTGGGCAAAGGCCTTCCCTCACAAATCGAGGTGAGAGAGATTAGGTCATACTACTATGGATTTGTGAGGGAAGTACTGTAGTATGATACTCCACCACGCGGACCCAGTTCGGATTGGTGGAGGCAGGCTTGTGGCTACCCGCTGTTGGACTTACCAAGCCGCCTTTTAAGGCTTCCAACTTGGCTTAACGACTACCACATTAAGTGGTAACCGGGAACAACAGCTTAACGTGCCTTTCGAAGCACGGAGACGCTCGAATATGAAAATGTTACAAACGGTCACCGATCTCAGGCAGACCGAGTCGAACGCTGCTTAACCTTGGTGATCGGTAAGAACACCGCGGTCGCACAGCGCTACGAGCGCCTATAATACTAAGAATTTCAACAGGTTGCCACCTCTTGAATTAAACGCTTCGGTGTGTTCCCTGCCTCAAGGGAAACAACATCAAGTTCCTTGTCAGAGTAACTTATAACTGCGCCACACTTCATTAAGTAACTTTGGTATCATTTTTTTAATGTATAAATAATCGTAGCCCCACTAGGATTTATTCCTGTGTCGTGGGTGCGTTTACAAATATGAAAATTCACATACACAAGTACCCAGACCGAAACATATAATTGTGGGTCACACAAAGATTTGTCCCGTGCGGGAATCAAACCCGCTACTATTAGACACAGTGGGCGGTAAACTTCAGCTCTTAATCACTACGCTAAATCGTCCGTCATTTAGAACTTTTGTTATTGTTGGTATTACTTGGGTTTGTCCATATTAGATGACATTTTAAACCATTAGATATTGGCAGGAGTAGATCAATGGTGAAACAAACATTAACTTACAACATGTAAAATCCAATGATACCGGGGATAATCTTTGCGGTCGTCGGAGCGGCATTGCACTCTCTACTCCCCACTGAATGTGCTGCGATTTATTTTGAGAAGTACAGGGAGCACAGTGGGTGACCTCCTGACAGTTAGCAGCTCTGTACCCAGGACGAGAGTAGCGGAAACAGAGACTACCGTGATCAACATGCAAGCTGCAGTCCAATGCCATGTTAAGGCCACCCTGAGGGCAGAGAAAGCAGCGCGCCGGCCTGGACTCCAGGAGTTTTACTCTTCCCGTGATCCATCCAACCATTAAGCTGCCACGCATTACGGATTTTTTGGATGCCGCAACAAAACAGAACCCAGACGGTCCCAAGATTCGACTTTCCCTGACGGATCACTCCCGCCTTGACTGATCCCTCCGGGCATCCACCATTGGACGCTATAGCTGCTACAACTTCCTTAGTAGTGACGAATTCTTTCAAGTCTGCGACCCGTAACTCCGCGCATTCTGTAGGTCTGGAGACTTTGACATTACTGGCGCTCACCGATTGTGTAGCCTCCTAATAGTGGTTCTCTATATTTCAATTATAAAAACACTTTTCTGTTGTTCTACTGGCTGTGGTTGATGATAAATATAGATTTATAATTGTAGATGTAGGAAGAAATAGTGTCGCTGGGATATATATAGATAGGAGATGAGGCGTTTCCTCTAATGAAAAATTTGTTGAGGCCATGGCCTCGTTGTCGAGGCTTATAATAAATAATAAAATAAAAATAAAAAAGCCTGTATTTCCTTATCCTTGGTTTCCATTTCAAATGTTGATATTTGTTTGTTAGTGTTTAGTTAGTTACATAATGTTTTGCTTATTGTTTAATTGTTAGTAAGAGTTAGTTTTTTTGCTCTTGGATATGGACCCCTCCTCGGGTGAAGGCCTCCTCCAGTCATATAAGGCACAAATTATATTTAATGAACGCTTATCACGAGCACGCAAAGTTGTGCAAGATGCGTTTAGAATATTGTACCAGAAATTTGGCATTTATAGCAAAGATATTAATTTGAACCCGAAACATTTAGATATTCCGGCACTAGCAACATGTGTTTTACATAATATTATGCGAAGTTATGAGTTAAATGTGCTTTGTTGACCTTGAAAAGGCTTTTGATCGCGTGCCACGTGAAGCTCTCTAGATGGTTCTGCGCAAGTCTGGCTGTCCTGAGAAATTCATAAACTTAATAAAGCAGTTTCATGACAACATGTCAGCCAAAGTTCAACATAAAAATGAATTCTCAGACCTCTTTCCAGTTACAAGCGGTGTAAACCAGGGATGTGTTATAGCTCCGACACTCTTCGCTTTATACTTCGCTGCAGTGATGAATGACGCCCTTGAAAAATGTCATGGGTTTGTTGAACTAAATGTTCGGACGAACAAAAGTATATTTGACCTATCACGGTTTAAAGCAAAATCTAAAATCGACAAGCTCTCTATCATGGAAGTACTACTCTATGCCGATGACGTATGCTTAATAGCGGATTGCATTCACTCACTTCAATGCTATATAGACCGCCTGCAAGGGTCGTGTTCTAAGTTTGGTCTGGTAATAAGCGTCTCGAAAACCCAAGTACTCCAACAAGCAACACGAGGCTGCGACGCAGGCTTAGTTGACATCACTGTTGCAGGGAAGTCACTAGAAGTGGTTCCTGGTTTCAGATACCTTGGTAGCCAAATAAGAAATGATAACACTCTTGCCTCCGAAATACCTGCTAGAATAGCTAATGCTGCCGCTACCTTTGGGCGCCTTAACGACCGTGTTTGGAAATCGCACGACCTTAACCTGCAGACAAACTTTCGGTGTACAGGGCCATAGTCCTTCCCATACTTTTGTATGCTTCGGAAACTTGGTGCCTGTATAAAGATGACATCCGAAAATTGGACACATTTCATATGCGGTGTTTACGTTCCATTTTACGCATTAAATGGCAGGACCGTATTTCCAATACGGAAGTGTTGCGTCGCTCGGGAATGCCCGGCATAGAATCGCTGCTCACAAAAGCCCAACTGAGATGGTGTGGACACGTTTGGCGTATGGACGACTGCAGATTGCACAAATCTGTGTTTTACTCAGAACTTTCTTCTGGTGAACGCTATCAAGGCGGGCAATATTCACGGCATTTGACGGCCTGTAGTATACCACCAGATAAGTGGGAGGAGCTGGCAGCACAGCGGACGGAATGGCGACGCCGAGTCAGAACAGGCGTCACTGAATTTGAAATGGATCGTCTATCACAGCTTGACGCTAAACGGCAATTACGAAAGACTCGTCCTAAGCCCTCCTACAATTATACTTACAACAACGATGTAAACAAACTTGAACAAAGTAGGCGATAATTGTAATAGTAAATGATAATTGTTATACTTACACTACTTTCATCCAGATAGGGGCATAATAAACTAACTCAAGGCACTATCACGGCGCCCTCTCAAAACACTTTCATAATGTCCACTACCTTGTTCAATGTACTTTAACGCCCGAACACGTAGTTTTTTAATTTATTAAGCACTTCAGTGTCTTTTTTTAATTATTTGTATTGCGGTTTCTATTTTTTGTTTATTGAATAGATGCTATCACATTAGTTTACGTACACAAGAGATTTAACAAATCCCTACACACATAAGTCGAATGGAGTAAGATCAGCTGATCGTGGAGGTCATTGCACTGGTCCCCCTCGACCGATCCAACGGTTACCAAATTCAGCGTCCAGATATTGACGCACACTCCAAGTAAAATGAGAGGGAGCTCTGTCGTTTTGATAAAACACCCCCGATAAATTTGATAGCAGAACGTCTTCTAATAACATGGGCAAAGTTCGAGCGGAAACTCTACTGCCATGGGTCTGATTAAACACTTGACACGCCAATTTCACGTAACCATCATATCGAGCTAATGTTCGCACCATTTCAGTGTATTGGATACAGGTATACCTAAATGCCATAGCACGCGCTTTCGCTCCGATTATTGCGTCATAAACAAACACAAACAAACCGGTCGGAACGTACAAGACGACTGGCCGCGCGCCGGCCGGTGCCGGCGTTTCTATTTTTTTACTATTATTGTCCTAAACCTTACTGCGTTTGAGTGGACGTGGGTGGGGCGCGGGCATAGGAAGGTAAAGGCGCCATTTAATTTTGCTGAAATGGTCACGCAGGAACATTTTATTTAAATTGCAATAATAACATTACGGAAAATGATAGTAATTAAGAATTGATGTAGGTTTTTATGGAAACAAAATAATAATTATTAATTGAGTATTGAAATGTGTTATTCTCGAATTTGTTTGATGCCGCTTTTGTTTGCTAGTTTTTTTTTTATTTACATACTGACATTAAATATTTTTTTGCCTTATTTTTTTCCTGTTAGTAACAATATCGACGGGTTTTAAATTTCATTCATTTACTGTCTGATACTTATTGAATGTTGTTTAATCTTGTAAATAATGTTTCTAAATAGGATCTTTAAAAAAACTAAACTTTCAAAGTACTACAGTCAACATTTAGTTTTGTGATCCTTGACTTTTTTCGAAAATATCGGATATGATGTGAACAACGATGCAATTACCTTAAACTAGCGTGCGCGTAGTAAATCGTAGTAAGATTCATTCAACTTTTATGAATGTGTGCATGAATACAGCTGATTGACAAACGAATGTCTGTATGTGTGTGTGCAGTTCAGAGAACGTTTTTGTAGTGCGATGGAAATCGCCGTATTGCTTTAAGTTATGGTTCAATTTTCTTTAGTACAGCTGACTGAGGTGTTAGCATGTGTATCGATGGGAATTTGAGTAATTTTGGGATTAAATCTTACATATGTTTTTTATAGTTGGAATCGATTCAGCTGTCGATTTAGACCAAACTACTTTCAGGTATTGCGTTAATTACGTTACACCTTGTATATCTGAGATAATGCTGAATGTGTCTTCTCGATCCCAAACACGGTGCAATAAATAACCTCCATCGATAGTATATATATAACATTTAAGTTGTCAATATTAATATCAACTTTTTTAAAACAATCATAAATGGCTGATTTTTGTGATTTTCGCATTCCAACCTCATCGAATAAGGACAACTGGTAGGGAACCAATTCACATACAAAATATTTTTCAATTTTATCGTGAAATACCGCGTTGAAATAATAAGACAGGGTCAACAGGTACTTTCTCATCATGGATATTCCTTTAACTACAGGCAAAACTCATTTTTTATAAGATCTGCCAAAGAGTTAAATAAATTGGTCATCTTCCCGGAACCTGATATATTTAACTCGAAGCCGCATGCATCATTTTAAACAATTATTACTAAAAACGTGGTTTAGTGGTTCTCAAACTGTTAGCTGAACATTTATTTCATTGTTTAACCATACTTTCATCTTTCAATTAATGAACAAGCATGTTGTTAAACATATGTGAAAATTTCCGCATTTCCGAATAAAATAAAATAAAATTAATTTGTATGGTGTTCCTCATAGCTAAAAGAGGAAGTACTTTATCAGCCCGTTTGAGTTTATTATTATCAAATATCAGCCCATCATTTTAGACATGGTGGAGACCCAAATTTTGCGAGCTATATGACAGTTAATTTTATCATTGCCAACGACTCCACTGGCGATAGACAAAATTTTGTTAACCTCTGGGAAGGGATTATTTAATGTAAATCACTCTTTTTTTATTATTAAAATTGTTCCTTAACCGATACTAATCGGTTCTGTTGTGAAATCTAGCGAATAAGTTATTAACTAATTGGTCTTATTTTGTTTGGGTATAACGATAAGAGGTGGCGAGATCAAAAAAAATGTTTTGCCTGTATGGGCGACTTTCCGCCCCCTAGATTATGCTCTGCTATATAGCAAGTCATTTTTACTTCACTTTCTTTTGCTATTCGTTTTGGATGTTGTGATTTCGACGTTGAAGCTAGCATTGATGTTAATGTTCGTTGCTCCTGTAACTTCTTACAATTGTTGATTCCACATTTCCCTTCACAATTGCAAGTCGAACAATAAAAGAAGTTATTACCTTTGGTGCTCTTCTTTAACCAGCCACTGAATCTGTTATCTTTTAACCACGAATCAATGAACTTTCGTTCGTATTTAATAACTTTTTTATTCCTAGGAGGAGTTTGTTCAGAAGATGAATCGCTACTCATTGTTTTAAAATGATTACTTCCGTATTAACGTAGTAATAAACCTTGCGTCGTCTTGCCGTGACTAGAGAAATAAAATAGCTGAGAGAGAAACGCAGTCAATTTACCCTTTCCCTTAAATTAATATAATAGATCAGTTCAAGCGGCAAGGGGATTACCCTACAATAAAGTAGTAGCAACTTTTTTATGCGCTATGTTGAGTGTTTATTGTAATTTGTAACAGATGGCGCTAAAATTAAAGGAAAAACAGTACAATTTGTACCGGAAACAGAAAACTGGGCTGCCATTCAAAAAATAGCAAATCTATTGTTAAAACAGTAGGGTTGGCAACACTGCGCACCACGCAGCCGGTAAACCGTTGCGGCCTCGGAGCGCAGAAAAGTCTCAACGGACGATCTCGTAGGCCATCTCATACACCGTTAGGGGTGTGGGGACTCGGCGTCGGGGCTTTAAGGCGGAAGTATCAACCGCCAACCATAGATGTGGTCGTGTCCTCTTTGTGGGACATTGTCCCTGGTCTTTGGCAGCGACTCGTTAATTCCGCGTGCCGTCAAGAGTGTGTACACGCCGCCTCCGCGATCAACCCAACTGGGGGAGACCATAGGCTGATCTATGGAAGCCCAGCAAGGCGACTAGCAAGAATACGGCGACTTCATAAGGTCCCTGTTCTTTCTTCGCCCTGTAATGCAATGCAGCTCCGCTGGCGGACCAGCGGGCGATCGAGCATCACCGGGTCGGGTGAGGTTAATGTGAATTTGTACCGGTCATAGAGATGACCGGGCCTTCGGTGGACTTGATGTCCAGGATAGGCAGAGGCGCTTGGATCCCGCGGTGGGGGCTGTCAGTGGATGTTCGCGCCGCATCCGCGATCAGGCGAACCGGGTGAGACAATAGGCGGACTTTTAGATGCCCAGCAAGGCGACCAGCGAGGAGACTGCGACTTCACAAAGCCCCTATTCTTTTCTTCTTCTTTCGTTAGAAGTTCACGCCGCGCCGCCTTCGCGATTAGCGCAACCGGTTAAGTATTTTTCTCCGCTCAATTATTTTGTGACTTCCTCACATGGCTGCAGAATTTTGCAGAACTTAATGCAAACTTGCCACTCATATGATGTTAGTATGTCCATGCTTAAATTGATCATGGCACTATTGTGTGACACTCGTAGCTCTACACAGCGTTGAAGCATATAATAATATCAGCCTATACTGCCCACTGCTGGGCAAAGGTATTATAAGGTGTAAATACTGTAGTATGATACTCCACCACGCGGACCCAGTGCGGATTGGTGGAGGCAGGCTTGTGGCCACCCGCTGTTGGACTTATCAAGCCGCCTTTTAAGGCTTCCAACTTGGCTTAACTACTACCACATTAAGTGGTAACCAGGAGCAACGGCTTAGCGTGTTTTGCGAAGCACGGAGACGCTCGAATATGAAAATGTTACAAACGGTCACCGATCTCAGGCCGACCGAGTCGAACGCTGTTTAACCTTGGTGATCGGTAAGAACACCGCGGTCGCACAGCGCTACGAGCGCCTATAATACTTAGAATTTCAACGGGTTGCCACCACTTGAATTAAACGCTTCGGTGTGTTCCCTGCCTCAAGGGAAACAACATCAAGTTCCTTGTCAGAGTAACTTATAACTGCGCCACACTTCATTAAGTAACTTTGGTATCATTTTTTTAGTGTACAAATCGTAGCCCCATTAGGATTTATTCCTGTGTCGTGGGTGCGTTTAAAAATATGAAAATTCACATACACAAGTACCCAGACCGAAACAAATAATTGTGGGTCACACAAAGATTTGTCCCGTGCGGGAATCGAACCCGCTACTATTAGACACAGTGGGCGGTACACTTCAGCTCTTAATCACCACGCTAAATCATCCGTCATTTAGTACTTTTGTTGTTGTTGGTATTATTTTGGTTTGTCCATATTAGATGACATTTTAAACCATTAGATATTGGCAGGAGTAGATCAATGGTGAAACAAACATTAACTTACAACATGTAAAATCCAATGATACCGTGGATAATCTTTGCGGTCGTCGGAGCGGCATTGCACTCTCTACTCCCCACTGAATGTGCTGCGATTTATTTTGAGAAGTACAGGGAGCACAGTGGGTGACCTCCTGACAGTTAGCAGCTCTGTACCCAGGACGAGAGTAGCGGAAACAGAGACTACCGTGATCAACATGCAAGCTGCAGTCCAATGCCATGTTAAGGCCACCCTGAGGGCAGAGAAAGCAGCGCGCCGGCCTGGACTCCAGGAGTTTTACTCTTCCCGTGATCCATCCAACCATTAAGCTGCCACGCATTACGGATTTTTTGGATGCCGCAACAAAACAGAACCCAGACGGTCCCAAGATTCGACTTTCCCTGACGGATCACTCCCGCCTTGACTGATCCCTCCGGGCATCCACCATTGGACGCTATAGCTGCTACAACTTCCTTAGTAGTGACGAATTCTTTCAAGTCTGCGACCCGTAACTCCGCGCATTCTGTAGGTCTGGAGACTCTGACATCACTGGCGCTCACCGATTGTGTAGCCTCCTAATAGTGGTTCTCTATATTTCAATTATAAAAACACTTTTCTGTTGTTCTTCTGGCTGTGGTTGATGATAAATATAGATTTATAATTGTAGATGTAGGCGCTTATGGAAGAAATAGTGACGCTGGGATATATAGATAGGAGATGAGGCGTTTCCTCTAATGAAAAATTTGTTGAGGCCATGGCCTCGTTGTCGAGGCTTATATAAGGCACAAATTATATTTAATGAACGCTTATCACGAGCACGCAAAGATGTGGAAGATGCGTTTAGCATATTGTACCAGAAATTTGGCATTTATAGCAAAGATATTAATTTGAACCCGAAACATTTAGATATTCCGGCACTAGCAACATGTGTTTTACATAATATTATGCGAAGTTATGAGTTAAATGTGCTTTGTTGACCTTGAAAAGGCTTTTGATCGCGTGCCACGTGAAGCTCTCTAGATGGTTCTGCGCAAGTCTGGCTGTCCTGAGAAATTCATAAACTTAATAAAGCAGTTTCATGACAACATGTCAGCCAAAGTTCAACATGAAAATGAATTCTCAGACCTCTTTCCAGTTACAAGCGGTGTAAACCAGGGATGTGTTATGGCTCCGACACTCTTCGCTTTATACTTCGCTGCAGTGATAAATGACGCCCTTGAAAAATGTCATGGGTTTGTTGAACTAAATGTTCGGACGAACAAAAGTATATTTGACCTATCACGGCTTAAAGCAAAATCTAAAATCCACAAGCTCTCTATCATGGAAGTACTCTATGCCGATGACGAATGCTTAATAGCGGATTGCATTCACTCACTTCAATGCTATATAGACCGCCTGCAAGGGTCGTGTTCTAAGTTTGGTCTGGTAATAAGCGTCTCGAAAACCCAAGTACTCCAACAAGCACCTCGAGGCTGCGACGTAGGCTTAGTTGACATCACTGTTGCAGGGAAGTCACTTGAAGTGGTTCCTGGTTTCAGATACCTTGGTAGCCAAATAAGAAATGATAACACTCTTGCCTCCGAAATACCTGCTAGAATAGCTAATGCTGCCGCTACCTTTGGGCGCCTTAACGACCGTGTTTGGAAATCGCACGACCTTAACCTGCAGACAAACTTTCGGTGTACAGGGCCATAGTCCTTCCCATACTTTTGTATGCTTCGGAAACTTGGTGCCTGTATAAAGATGACATCCGAAAATTGGACACATTTCATATGCGGTGTTTACGTTCCATTTTACGCATTAAATGGCAGGACCGTATTTCCAATACGGAAGTGTTGCGTCGCTCGGGAATGCCCGGCATAGAATGGCTGCTCACAAAAGCCTTAGATGGTGTGGACACGTTTGGCGTATGGACGCCTGCAGATTGCCCAAATCTGTGTTTAACTCAGAATCTGTGTTCTCTCTTCAGCTCTTTGGAATGTTGGTTGCCTGGAAGAGATTGCTGTTAGTAATAAGGCCGCCAATTGTGCTACCATTTGTATGTATATTTTATTTTCTTTGTTTGTTGTTCTTGCTTATGTTGGTGTACAATAAAGTGCATTCTATTCTATTCTTTCTTCTGGTAAACGCTACCAAGGCGGGCAGTATTTACGTTACAGGGACGTGCTCAAGCGCCATTTGACGGCCTGTAGTATACCACCAGATAAGTGGGAGGAGCTGGCATCACAGCGGACGGAATGGCGACGCCGAGTCAGAACAGGCGTCACTGAATTTGAAATGGATCGTCTATCACAGCTTGACGCTAAACGGCAATTACGAAAGACTCGTCCTAAGCCCTCCTACAATTATACTTACAACAACGATGTAAACAAACTTGAACAAAGTAGGCGATAATTGTAATAGTAAATGATAATTGTTATACTTACACTACTTTCATCCAGGTAGGGGCATAATAAACTAACTCAAGGCACTATCACGGCGCCCTCTCAAAACACTTTCATAATGTCCACTACCTTACTTTAACGCCTGAACACGTAGTTTTTTTTTGTTTATTGAATGGATGCTATCAGATAAGTTTACGTACACAAGAGATTTTACAAGTCCCCACACACATAAGTCGAATGGAGTAAGATCAGCTGATCGTGGAGGCCATTGCACTGGTCCCCCTCGACCGATCCAACGGTTACCAAATTCAGCGTCCAGATATTGACGCACACTCCAAGTAAAATTAGAGGGATCTCTGTCGTTTTGATAAAACACTCCCGATAAATTTGATAGCGGAACGTCTTCTAATAACATGGGCAAAGTTCGAGCGGAAACTCTACTGCCATGGGTCTGATTAAACACTTGACACGCCAATTTCACGTTACCATCATATCGAGCTAATGTTCGCACCGTTTCAGTGTATTGGATACTGGTATACCTAAATGGATACCAGTATCCAATACATATAATACAGTGCATTAATACAGCTGATTTACAAACGAATGTCTGTATGTATGTGTGCAGTTCAGAGAATGTTTTTGTAGTGCGATGGAAATCGCCGTATTGCTTTAAGTTATGATTCAAGTTTCTTTAGTACAGCTGACTGAGGTGATAGCATGTGTATCGATGGGAACGAGTGACCGTAATTTTAGCTAATTTGAGTAATTTTGGGCTTAAATCTTACATAAATTCAAATTCAAATATTTATTTGCGGACTAAGTGTACAATAATATGAGATCTTAATATTATAAAGTGCTTATGACTTAGTGGCCGTTTACGGGCATTGCAAATACAGTTGTAATAAAAATGTTAAGTAGGTATGACATAAATTAATGAAATAATATAATTAAGTTATTAATATAATTTAGTTATTATAATAGACTACAATTTCAATAAAGTTTCATAGTATATTGCAATCGTCATGACAATATTAATATAAGTATAAGTAGGTAGTTGTATGTAATTGTACTTTGTTCCAATGTTTGATATTATGTTATTGTGGCAATTCTAAATATTCTGATAGTGAATAGAAACAGTTATGAATTAAGTAAGATTCTAGTCGTTTATTGAATGATGTTAATTTTGTTTCGGTTTTGATATAATGTGGTAGTTTATTGTATATTTTTACAGCCATATAGTGTGGACTTTCGTTGAGCATTTTTATACGTGATTGTGGAATATATAACCTATTTTTGTGACGCGTATTTCTATTATGGATATCAGAAATTTTGGAAAAGTTAGATATATTTTTAATAACGAAAAGGCATATGTCGTGAATATATATTGAGGGGAGTGTTAATAAATTGTATTTTATAAAATAAGGTTTGCAACTTTGGGTGTTATCTATTTGTGCTAGGATTCTTACGCACTTTTTTGCATAACAAACAGCTGATTTGCGTTTACACTGTTCCCCCATAGCATAATGCCATATCTCAGCCAAGAGTATGCATACGCGTAGTAAGCAGACAGTGCTGTGCTATCGTTGGTGCTTTGTTTAATTTGGAAGTGTGCGTACGTGAATTTTGATAATTTTGATATTATTTGGTCGATGTGCGATTTCCAGTTAAGATGTGTATCAATATGAATTCCGAGTAAGTTAAATGTGTCTACGTTTTCTATATGTGTGTTTTGGAATGTCATGTTTACATTTAATGCTGGTTTTTTGTACGATCTGAATTGTATAATTTTAGTTTTATTGTAGTTTATTTCGAGATTATGTTCCTGTAGCCATTGCGTTATATTCTGTAAGGTGTTTTTTAGTGGTGTAATAGGGTCTTTTTCGTTCTCAATTTTTATTAGAACAGAAATGTCGTCTGCAAATTGAACCGGCGTAATTGTTTTGTTGTCTAAGATTTTAGGTAGGTCATTTATATATATTAAAAATAATATACAGCCTAATACACTTCCTTGTGGAATTGAACACGATAATTTCCTTACTTGAGATCGTATGGTTTTAATTTGGTTATTATTTTCATTGTAGTGTTCGATTTGGACAATTTGAGTTCTGTTATTCAGATAAGAGTTAAACCATTCATAAGCAGGTCCACGAATGCCTGACCCGTATAGTTTAGTAAGCAGTATATTGTACAGTACTTTATCATATGTTTTAGTCATATCCAGTAATAATCCTAGTACATATTGTTTATCATTTATGCATTGGAGGGCTGTTTGAACGTATTTATATACCGCCAGTGTGGTAGATCTTGATTTCCGAAACCCGTTTTGACTATCATCGAGTACTTTGTGCTTCTCTAAAAAACTATATATTCGATTACACATTGCCTTCTCGAATATTTTAGAGAAGGTTGGCAATAGAGCTATAAGGCCTGTAATTACATATGTTTTTTATAGTTGGAATCGATTCAGCTGTCGATTTAGACCAAACTACTTTCAGGTCTTGCGTTAATTACGTTACACCTTGTATATCTGAGATAATGCTGAATGTGTCTTCTCGATCCCAAACACGGTGCAATAAATAACCTCCATCGATAGTATATATATATAACATTTAAGTTGTCAATATTAATATCTACTTTTTTAAAACAATCATAAATGGCTGAGTTTTGTGATTTTCGCATTCCAAACTCATCGAATAAGGACAACTGGTAGGGAACCAATTCACATTCAAAATATTTTGCAATTTTATCGTTAAATACCGTAGTAATACTCATGCGTTGAAATAATAAGACAGGGTCAACAGGTACTTTCTCATCATGGATATTCCTTTAACTACAGGCAAAACTCATTTTTTATAAGATCTGCCAAAGAGTTAAATAAATTGGTCCGGGAGGAACTTGATATATTTAACTCGAAGCCGCATCATTTTAAACAATTATTACTGAAAACGTGGTTTAGTGGTTCTGAAACTGTTAGCTGAACATTTATTTCATTGTTTAACTATACTTTCATCTTTCAATTAATGAACAAGCATGTTGTTAAACATATGTGAAAACATTTTAATGGTGTATAGATTCAATTAAGGCATTACATATGTTATAAATCACTGTATGTTTTCCGAATAAAATAAAATAAAATAAAATGAATTTGTATGGTGTTCCTCATAGCTAAAAGAGGAAGTACTTTATCAGCCCGTTTGAGTTTATTATTATCAAATATCAGCCCCGTCATTTTAGACATGGTGGAGACCCAAACTTTGCGAGCTATATGGCAGTTAATTTTATCATTGCCAACGACTCCACTGGCGATAGACAAAATTTTGTTAACCTCTGGGAAGGGATTATTTAATGTAAATCACTTTATTTTTTATTATTAAAATTGATCCTTAACTGATACTAATCGGTTCTGTTGTGAAATCTAGCTAATAAGTTATTAACTAATTGGTCTTATACTGAGTTCTTAGATTTACGCGAATATTACACATGAAATAAAACTATTTTTTCGGATTTTATCGCGGTTTATTTAGATTTTTAAGATCCCGACGTTTCGAGTGCTTTGCAGCACCCATGGTCACGGGAAGGACTGGGGTGGTAGACGTCCAAAAGGCATAGTTGTTCCGGGGTACCCTCAAACTTCTTTATTATTTTTGTTGGTCCGATCTACGCAGAATGAGCTCACGGTGTCTTGAGGTCTTGCAGTGTTATGCTTGGTTTTGGATTTGATTATATTAATTACTGGATCCCAATTTGTGGTCTATCAAATCTGATGTTATGGCAGGTGCGGTCAAGGACATGTTCACAGACTGCAGACTTCTTTGAGCGGAATACTCAGAACTATTAAGACACTGCCTTACATCTGGCTACTTACTGTGGAAGGAGGAGTTCTACAAGCAAGTAGATGGTGTGGCGATGGGCTCCCCTGTATCTCCCATTGTTGCCGATATATTCATGGAAGACTTTGAGGAGACAGCCCTTCGTACCTCACCTGTGAAGCCAAGTTTCTACAAGCGGTACATAGATGATATTTTCACAATATTACCATCTATTGAGTTCTTAGATTTACGCGAATATTACACATGAAATAAAACTATTTTACGGATTTTATCGCGGTTTATTTTTTTATTTTTAGTTCCCGACGTTTCGAATGCTTTGCAGCACCCATGGTCACGGGAGGGACTGAGGTGTTAGACGTCCAATAGGCATAGTTGTTCCGGGGTACCCTCAAACTTCTTAATTATTTTTGTTGTTGTTGGTCCGATCTACGCAGAATGAGCTCACGGTGTCTTGAGGTCTTGCAGTGTTATGCTTGGTTTTGGATTTGATTATATTAATTACCGGATCCCAAGACGATGGAAGCACCCAGCCATCTTCTCTATTGAAATTAGGATGTTTTTTAATTTCAATAGCCTCGCGAACCATCCTTGGTAGGAATCGGTGTTCTTTCACGAGGATTTGTGGTCTATCAAATCTGATGTTATGGCGGGTGCGGTCAAGGACATGTTCACAGACTGCAGACTTCTTTGAGCGACGGTGTTTTAGGTCAGCTATGTGTTCTTTAACCCGAGTTTTTACTGGTCTTTTTGTTTGTCCTATATAAGAGAGACCACATTCACAATCAAGCTTGTAAACTCCTGCATCTTGTAGAGGGATCTGACACTTGACAGATGGTAAAAATTGACTGATCTTCTTCGGCGGCTTATAAAATGTTTTAATCGAAGCACGCTTCAAGATGTAGCCAATCTTGTCCGTGACTCCTCTCATGTAAGGTAGTACAGCAGGGAGACGCTCAACTGTGGCTGGTTTCACTCGGTCACTGTGACGTTGGCGTGGGACTCGAAGCTTATTGTCGTGCAGGACTTGCTTGACATGTTGAAGCTCGGCAGCCAGATGTTTCTTGTCAAAGATCCCTTGTGCTCTCTGAAACAAAGATTTACCCACGGTAGCTAACTGTGTTGGATGGTGGTGAGATTCACCGTTTAAGTACCTATCAGTATGGGTCTTTTTACGATAAACCGTATGGCTTAAGGTGTTGTTGGGGTTACGGATTACTAACACATCTAGGAAAGCTAGGGAATTATTTGCCTCCAACTCCATTGTAAACTGAATTTTAGGGTTAATGGAGTTAAGATGATTTAGGAATACATGAATTTTGTCAGATGGTAATATTGTGAAAGTATCATCTACGTACCGCTTGTAGAAACTTGACTTTACAGGTGAGGTACGAAGGGCTGTCTCCTCAAAGTCTTCCATGAATATATCGGCAACAATCAATTTTTACCATCTGTCAAGTGTCAGATCCCTCTACAAGATGCAGGAGTTTACAAGCTTGATTGTGAATGTGGTCTCTCTTATATAGGACAAACAAAAAGACCGGTAAAAACTCGGGTTAAAGAACACATAGCTGACCTAAAACACCGTCGCTCAAAGAAGTCTGCAGTCTGTGAACATGTCCTTGACCGCACCCGCCATAACATCAGATTTGATAGACCACAAATCCTCGTGAAAGAACACCGATTCCTACCAAGGATGGTTCGCGAGGCTATTGAAATTAAAAAACATCCTAATTTCAATAGAGAAGATGGCTGGGTGCTTCCATCGTCTTGGGATCCGGTAATTAATATAATCAAATCCAAAACCAAGCATAACACTGCAAGACCTCAAGACACCGTGAGCTCATTCTGCGTAGATCGGACCAACAACAACAAAAATAATTAAGAAGTTTGAGGGTACCCCGGAACAACTATGCCTATTGGACGTCTAAAACCTCAGTCCCTCCCGTGACCATGGGTGCTGCAAAGCACTCGAAACGTCGGGAACTTAAAAAAAAAAAATAAACCGCGATAAAATCCGTAAAATAGTTTTATTTCATGAATATTACCATCTGACAAAATTAACGTATTCCTTAATCATCTTAACTCCATTAACCCTAAAATTCAGTTCACAATAGAGTTGGAGGCAAACAATTCCCTAGCTTTCCTAGATGTCTCAGTAATCCGTAACCCCAACAACACCTTAAGCCATACGGTTTATAGAAAAAAGACCCATACTGATAGGTACTTAAACGGTGAATCTCACCACCATCCATCACAGTTAGCTACCGTGGGTAAATCTTTGTTTCAGAGAGCACAAGGGATCTGTGACAAGAAACATCTGGCTGCCGAGCTCCAACATGTCAAGCAAGTCCTGCACGACAATAAGCTGCGAGTCCCACGCCAACGTTACAGTGACCGAGTGAAACCAGCCACAGTCGAGCGTCTCCCTGCTGTACTACCTTACTTAAGAGGAGTCACAGACAAGATTGGCTACATCTTGAAGCGTGCTTCAATTAAAACATTTTATAAGCCGCCGAAGAAGATCAGTCAGTTTTTACCATCTGTCAAGTGTCACATCCCTCTACAAGATGCAGGAGTATACAAGCTTGATTGTGAATGTGGTCTCTCTTACATAGGACAAACAAAAAGACCAGTAAAAACTCGGGTTAAAGAACACATAGCTGACCTAAAACACCGTCGCTCAAAGAAGTCTGCAGTCTGTGAACATGTCCTTGACCGCACCCGCCATAACATCAGATTTGATAGACCACAAATCCTCGTGAAAGACCACCGATTCCTACCAAGGATGGTACGCGAGGCTATTGAAATTAAAAAACATCCTAATTTCAATAGAGAAGATGGCTGGGTGCTTCCATCGACTTGGGATCCAGTAATTAATACAATCAAATCCAAAACCAAGCATAACACTGCAAGACCTCAAGACACCATGAGCTCATTCTGCGTAGATCGGACCAACAAAAATAATTAAGAAGTTTGAGGGTACCCCGGAACAACTATGCCTTTTGTACGTCTACCTCCTCAGTCCTTCCCGTGACCATGGGTGCTGCAAAGCACTCGAAACGTCGGGAACTTAAAAATCTAAATAAACCGCGATAAAATCCGAAAAAATAGTTTTATTTCATAATTGGTCTTATTTTGTTTAGGTATAACGATAAGAGGTGGCGAGATCAAAAAAAATGTTTTGCCTGTATGGGCGACTTTCCGCCCCCTGGATTATGCTCTGCTATATAGCAAGTCATTTTTACTTCACTTTCTTTTGCTATTCGTTTTGGATGTTGTGATTTCGACGTTGAAGCTAGCATTGATGTTAATGTTCGTTGCTTCTGTAACTTCTTACAATTGTTGATTCCACATTTCCCTTCACAATTGCAAGCCGAACAATAAAAGAAGTTATTACCTTTGGTGCTCTTCTTTAACCAGCCACTGAATCTGTTATCTTTTAACCACGAATCAATGAACTTTCGTTCGTATTTAATAACTTTTTTATTCCTAGGAGGAGTTTGTTCAGAAGATGAATCGCTACTCATTGTTTTAAAATGATTACTTCCGTATTAACGTAGTAATAAACCTTGCGTCGTCTTGCCGTGACTAGAGAAATAAAATGGCTGGGAGAGAAACTCAGTCAATTTACCCTTTCCCTTAAATTAATATAATAGATCAGTTCAAGCGGCAAGGGGATTACCCTATAATAAAGTAGTGGCAACTTTTTTTAAGCGCTATGTTGAGTGTTTATTGTAATTTGTAACAGATGGCGCTAAAATTAAAGGAAAAACAGTACAATTTGTACCGGAAACAGAAAGCAGGGCTGCCATTCAAAAAATAGCAAATCTACTGTTAAAACAGTAGGGTTGGCAACACTGCGCACCACTCAGCCGGTTAACCGTTGCGGCCTCCGAGCGCGGAAAAGTCTCAACGGACGATCTCGTAGGCCATCTCTCACCGTTAGGGGTGTGGGGACTCGGCGTCGGGGCTTTAAGGCGGAAGTATCAACCGCCAACCATAGATGTGGTCGTGTCCTCGTTGTGGGACATTGTTCCTGGTCTTTGGCAGCGACTCGTTAACCCCGCGTGCCGTCAAGAGTGTGTACACGCCGCCTCCGTGATCAACCCAACTGGGTGAGACCATAGGCTGATCTATGGAAGCCCAGCAAGGCGACTAGCAAGAATACGGCGGCTTCATGAGGTGCCTGTTCTTTCTTCGCCCTGTTTTGCAATGCAGCTCCGCTGGAGGACCAGAATTGAATTGATGTGAATTTGTACCGGTCATAGAGATGACCGGGCCTTCGGTGGACTTGATGTCCAGGATAGGCAGAGGCGCTTGGATCCCGCGGTGGGGACTGTCAGTGGATGTTCGCGCCGCATCCGCGATCAGGCGAACCGGGTGAGACAATAGGCGGACTTTTTGAAGCCCAGCAAGGCGACCGGCGAGGAGGCTGCGAATTCACAAAGCCCCTCTTCTTTCTTCTTCTTTCGTTAGAAGTTCACGCCGCGCCGCCTCCGCGATTAGCGCAACCGGTTAAGTATTTTTCTCCGCTCAATTATTTTGTTACTTCCTCACATGGCTGCAGAATTTTGCAGAGCTTAATGCAAACTTGCCACTCATATGATGTTAGTATGTCCATGCTTAAATTGATCATGGCACTATGAAGTGACTCTCGTAGCTCTACACAGCGTTGAAGCATATAATATTATCAGCCTATACTGTCCACTGCTGGGCAAAGGCCTTCCCTCACAAATCGAGGTGAGAGAGATTAGGTCATACTACTATGGATTTGTGAGGGAAGTACTGTAGTATGATACTCCACCACGCGGACCCAGTGCGGATTGGTGGAGGCAGGCTTGTGGCTACCCGCTGTTGGACTTACCAAGCCGCCTTTTAAGGCTTCCAACTTGGCTTAACGACTACCACATTGAGTGGTAACCGGGAACAACAGCTTAACGTGCCTTTCGAAGCACGGAGACGCTCGAATATGAAAATTTTACAAACGGTCACCCATCTCAGGCAGACCGAGTCGAACGTTGCTTAACCTTGGTGATCGGTAAGAACACCGCGGTCGCACAGCGCTACGAGCGCCTATAATACTAAGAATTTCAACAGGTTGCCACCTCTTGAATTAAACGCTTCGGTGTGTTCCCTTTTTTTTTTTTCTTTTTTTTTTTTTAATGGTGGTAATCTTTTATAGACTGACCCACATCTGCCTTTGGGTGGGCAGACAGGAGAGTGTCGGACTCTCTGCTGCGGTCCTCGCCCCACTTTGTGTGGCGCGGGGACCGCAGCAGCATACCGATATAATAGGGATAGGTCCCCGCGCCTCCTAAAACCTCCATGGCGTTCCTTCTCCCCGCCATAGTGGAGGGCTGCAGGCACGGGGACTACTTCCACGGCCTCTCCAGCGGGTGTCCTTTTAGGACCCACCTTTTGTGCAGTCTCTTTCGACGCATGGTTCTCTCTCATACAGGGGGCCGCACTGGAACACAAGCACGCCCCCTCCGCCTCGCGGGCGCGTGTGCAATGCGGGTAATGGCCCCCGCCGCCATCACCCACGCACGCCCTTTTTACGGAGGCATTAAGTCGGCCTGTCGCCGCCTTCTGCGTCCTACCCTTCGGCGTCGGTTCGGGTCAGCAAGGGGATCTTCCTCCCTGACCCGCTCCGCCACCTCCTTAGCCGACATCACTTTTTCCGTGAAGTTCGCCACCGCCTCCCAAGACCTCTCGCTGCCGGCCATGGAGCGTACAATGGCCGGCAGGGACAGGTCCCTCCCCACAACTGCGACTAGAGCGTCGCGCTCCTCAGCCCAGGCAGGGCAGGCCTCAAGTGTGTGTTGTGCCGTATCTTCGGCGCAGCCACACTCGTGGCACTTCGGGTCCACCTCCCTTCCGGCCACACGGTGCAGGTACTTGCCGAAGCAACCGTGCCCCGTCAGGACCTGCACGAGCCGGAAGGTGAGGTCTCCTCCTTTTCGGTGCACCCATTCTTTCAACACGGGGTGCACCGCTTCGGTGTGTTCCCTGCCTCAAGGAAAACAACATCAAGTTCCTTGTCAGAGTAACTTATAACTGCGCCACACTTCATTAAGTAACTTTGGTATAATTTTTTTAATGTATAAATCGTAGTTCCACTAGGATTTATTCCTGTGTCGTGGGTGCGTTTACAAATATGAAAATTCACATACACAAGTACCCAGACCGAAACAAATAATTGTGGGTCACACAAAGATTTGTCCCGTGCGGGAATCGAACCCATTACTATTAGACACAGTGGGCGGTACACTTCAGCTCTTAATCACTACGGTAAATCGTCCGTCATTTAGAACTTATGTTGTTGTTGGTATTACTTGGGTTTGTCCATATTAGATGACATTTTAAACCAATAGATATTGGCAGGAGTAGATCAATGGTGAAACAAACATACCGGTGTGAAGTTGGCGGCCTAAAGTTAGCGGCCTGTTATAACCCGACCAAATAAAATTGTCGTTGGAAAACACATGAAAATGCTTTTCATAAAGGCTTTTTATTGCTACCTACCTACCTAGACTACCATGATGGAAAAAAGAAATTTTTTATAGATACTATGTCCAGAATTTTTATTTTTTATTCTTTTGCATTTGTCTAACCAAAACTCATTACGACTTTCTTAGCATACCTTAAAGTGGAATCGACGAACAAAATGGGTCAACCATAATGAAAACAAGCTCGAACGAAAACCCAAATAAAGTCATGGATTTTCAGAATTCAGTCGCAGCGGCCTGTGAAAATTTACAGTTTTTGGGCCAAACGGACCCCTTACACGGCGCAAGAGTTCATGAATTTGGCCACTTTCGAAAGCTATTATGACTATCTATATACCCCATTAGTTCTAGAGTGGTATTCGAACTACTAAGGTAACTATAGGCGAAAAACACCTAGCGGCCTATGAAGATTGTCAGTTTTCGGCTCGAACGGACCGCTTAGACGGCGCTAGAGTTTATAAATTTGGCCTCATTTGATAGCTATTATAACTGGCTATATACCCTAATAATTCAAGAGTGGTACTCGACCGACTATAGCCACCATAGGCGAAAATGCACCAGCGGCCTATGAAGATTGTCAGTTTTCGGCCAGAACGGACCCCTTAGACGGCGCCAGAGTTCATAAATTTAGCCTCATTTGATAGCTATTATAACTGGCTATATACCCTATTAATTCCAGAGTGGTACTCGACCTACTATAGCCACCATAGGCGAAAAAACACCCGCGGCCTATGAAGATTGTCAGTTTTCGGGCCGAACGGACCCCTTAGACGGCGCTAGAGTTCATAAATTTGGCCTCATTTGATATCTATTATGACTGTCTATATACCCTATTAATTCCAGAGTGGTCCTCGACCTACTATAGCCACAATAGGCGAAAAAACACCCGCGGCCTATGAAGATTGTCAGTTTTTGCCCCAAACGGACTGCTTAGACGGCGCTAGAGTTCATAAATTTGGCCTCATTGGATAGCTATTATGACTGTCTATATACCCTATTAATTCCAGAGTGGTACTCGACCTACTATAGCCACCATAGGCAAAAAACACCCGCGGCCTGTGAAGATTGTCAGTTTTCGGCCCGAACGGACCCCTTAGACGGCGCTAGAGTTCATAAATTTGGCCTCATTTGATAGCCATCATGACTCTCTATATACCCTATTAATTACAGAGTGGTACTCGACCTACTATAGCCACCATAGGCGAAAAAACACCCGCGGCCTGTGAAGATTGTCAGTTTTCAGGCCGAACGGACCCCTTAGACGGCGCTAGAGTTCATAAATTTAGCCTCATTTGATAGCTATTATAACTGGCTATATACCCTATTAATGACACAGTGGTACTCGACCTACTATAGCCACCAGAGGCGAAAAAACACCCGCGGCCTGTAAAGATTGTCAGTTTTCGGGCCGAACGGACCCCTTAGACGGCGCTAGAGTCCATAAATTTGGCCTCATTTGATAGTTATTATGACTGTCTATATACCTTATCAATTCCAGAGTGGTACTCGACCTACTATAGCCACCAGAGGCGAAAAAACACCCGCGGCCTGTGAAGATTGTCAGTTTTCGGGCCGAACGGACCCCTTAGACGGCGCTAGAGTTCATAAATTTGGCCTCATTTGATAGCTATTATGACTCTCTATATACCCTATTAATGCCAGAGTGGTACTCGACCTACTATAGCCACCATAGGCGAAAAAACACCCGCGGCCTGTGAATATTGTCAGTTTTCGGGCCGAACGGACCCCTTAGACGGCGCTAGAGTTCATAAATTTGGCCTCATTTGATAGCTATTATGACTGTCTATATACCCTGTTAATTCTAGAGTGGTACTCGACCGACTATTGACACCATAGGCGAAAAAACACCCGCGGCCTATGAAGATTGTCAGTTTTCGGGCCGAACGGACCCCTTAGACGGCGCTAGAGTTCATAAATTTGGCCTCATTTGATAGCTATTATGACTCTCTATGTACCCTATTAAGCTCAGAGTGGTACTCGACCTACTATAGCCACCATAGGCGAAAAAACACCCGCGGCCTGTGAAGATTGGCAGTTTTCGGCCCGAACGGACCCTTTAGACGGCGCTGGAGTCCATAAATTTGGCCTCATTTGATAGCTATTATAACTGTCTATATACCTTATCAATTCCAGAGTGGTACTCGACCTACTATAGCCACCATAGGCGAAAAAACACCCGCGGCTGGTGAAGATTGTCAGTTTTCGGCCCAAACGGACCCCTTAGACGGCGCTAGAGTTCATAAGTTTACTTTCATTTGATAGCTATTATAACTGGCTATATACTCTATTAATTCTAGAGTGGTACTCGACCTACTAAAGCCACCATAGGCGAATAAACACCAGCGGCCTATGAAGATTGTCAGTTTTCGGCCCGAACGGACCGCTTAGACGGCGCTAGAGTTCATAAATTTGCCCTTATTTGATAGCTATTATGACTATCTATATATCCTATTAATTCCAGAGGGGTACTCGATCTAGTATAGCCACAATAGGCGAAAATACACTCAGTGGCCCATGAATATTGTCCATTGATTGGCCTTTAATATTTGACCTTGGACTTTGAAGATACACTAGGAATCTCCCTAATAATAAAATAGATAAACAATACAAATGTGTAGATTGAGATTTTATTGGTATCACGTTTATCCTATAGGTACCCTACTATAGAACTAAGCAGAATATTAACCCACTTTAAAGAAGGAGGAGGTTTATAATTCGTTGGTACTTTTTTATGACTTCTTTGTTAATAAACGGGTAATAATTATTATTTGTGCATAGGGTTTAACATAGCTTCGCGGTAGTCCTATTTTAATTTATCGGTAGTGGACTTTGAAGATACACGACGGGACTTTTTGACCGCAAACAGCACGAATATGTAAAGTCAGTTATTATGAGTATTATATCAACCCTGTCAGTACCTTACTGTAAAACTAAGTAGAATAATATAATATAGTTATATAAGTATACCTTATGAATTCACTCATTACTCAAAATTGTAAAATAAAAAACTTTTTAAAAATTGTAAACCGACTGCAAAAAGCAAAAAATAAATATTTGAAGTCGGTGCCAAGTACCCGACTGCACCAACCAGCAGTTTTTTTGAAGTCGGTTTCCTTTTTTTAACAGTTTTTTTTAAAATTAGTATATAAAGAATTTGTTACAAATAAAGAAATATGTGTTCCAGTGTTTTGGGGAATCCTATACCTAAAGACATACAATGTGATGCGGAAGTTTAGTTAGTTTAGTATATAATAAAGTTCTCTAAACTGAAGTAGATAAAGATGAATAAAATAAATCGACTTTTTAAATTTAATAATAATAAATAATATATCAATAATAAATATATCAATTAAAACTTAAAGCTCTACGTCAGAGCACGGGTTGTAATGTGCGGAGTCAAGTTGACCGGGCGTATTCGCGTAATAAGAAATCTTGTTGATATGAAAGATAGTATCGGTGTAAAGATGAGAAATGAATGAAATGAGAAATATCGACTGCTAGTGGCGAAGTCCATGTGATGACTGTGGTCCACTGAGTCGGTTGAGTATCATGATGAGTCGCCGAACCATATCGCTTGTGAGTGAGCTGCCAATGGTTCATTGAGCATGACGAGTGGTTTGGTGTGTGTCTGTTGCTGATAAGTCTAAAGAACCTGTTGTGAAGGGATGTACGATGATGATGTAATTGACTCTGTAGAAGGATCGATAACCATGTCGGTAGTCACCAATGCGACAGGAATATTATGGCAGGATTTGTCAAAGGGAAGAACTTCCCGCCAGACGAGTGTTATGTCTGGCGGGGCCTGCCACTCCCCCTGAGAGTTATTGTCGGAGGCTTATGCGTCGTATAAACTCTCATATCGAGGTCTAGACATGTGTGGAGAAATGTTGTCGATTTTATATTCGGCGCAATCTGGCGGTAGGTAGACACAGCTTTTGTAGCGATGTATAGGGGTGGTTACAAATCTCCGTAACCGACGAAAGTGTATGAGACGAACTATGTGGAGGTGCAGGAAGACTAGAGTGGAGGAAGCCAGAAAGGTCGGTAAGGAAAGAATCTATTAGAGGTCTGTACTCTCTGCCTACCCCGCTAAGGATCTGGCGTGATGATGTTTACAAGTTATTTATTTTCTTCACTGGAGTATATATGACATAAGTCACAAGTATTTTGCAACTGCCTAATTTTTTCAGTTATTGTTTTTGCAGCTAATATGTCTGAATAACTTAATAGGCATTTCAAAAGTATTTTTCTGTTACACATTTGGCAACGAAAATGTTCGGACTCTTTTATATCATTAGTGCAGAAATAACAAATATTTGTCATATCGTCACTCTTTTCTAGCAGATCTTTCTGTAACTCATGCCTGTAAGTATCAAAGTTTGTATTCTGAGATCGAGATTGAGTATTATTTACCAAATTTTTAAAAATATGGATCATTATGGGACCGCAATTATGGCCATCGTTTTGAGTGATGTGACTTATGGTGCTGTAACTTTGATTGATATATTTATATTTTTAAATTTGTGAAGTCGATTTATTTTAGTTAAATACATTGCGCAAATTGCTTTTTCGTTTCTAAGTGGATCTACAATAGTGAAATTTGGTTTGGATATACTTAATATTGAAAGGGTATAATGATTGTTTAAACAAATGGGAAAAACAGTATCTTTAGCAATTGGAATATTAATGTCTTTACAAAACTGTTCGTTTAATTCGTATGGACCAAATATTAAGGAAGACTTTTCTACAGATATTAAATTGTATTTATTAGTGTTATAAATATGAAGCAAATGATCAATTGTAAAGCTGGTGACAAATGATAAAGGACACAATGATAGAAAGTCTTCTATTAGGATTTCTTTCACACTATGTAGAACATCATTTCTTTTTGTTACTGTAAATCCGCGACTATGTTTCGAAACTTTAATGTAGTAGGTGGGATCATTAACTAAACTATTATTAAAGCAATTAGGCCTTTTACCGATTGTGGGAGTGGACGCTTTGTGTGACAAGGTTAAATTAGATGTACATGATTTACTAAAGGCGATGCAAATATCGCACACAAAAACTACGTTATCAAATATTACATTTTTGTACTCTTTTACACAATGTTGGTGAACCCATTTATCGCATGTGTCACATTGAACCCAATAAGTATTGGGTTCAATGAGACTAGTGCCGTGACCACAGTATGCACATATAGTAACGTGCTCGTCGTCTTTTGACGATAACTTTTTAAAGGAATTCCTTTTAAATGCCTGCCGTCAACATGTGTACTTGTCTTTTTTTTTTCGTTTTGTCCACACTTCTTCATTAACTTCAGATATCCCAATATCTTCATAGCTTCGCGTCAATTTGGTTTTCGGTATATTTGTCAATATTTCTTTAGATATGGCCAAAACGTCTGCCTGTAACTTGCGAAGCATTTGTGTACATTTCAGATTGGTTTGATTATCTAAAATGGTGTGTTTTAATTGACCAAAGTAATTTTCAACGGGCGCGTTGCTGACTCTATGATTTTTTAATAAGTTACACCATAACGGAAGAAATGGGATATATTTTCGCATAAAAACATTGAACAGGTTTTGATCAAAAAACTCATTTTTGTCATCCGAATTAAATATAGCAGCAGTATTTGTATCTTTTGGTTTTATTTGAAATTGTTGGTACCGTAAAAAATAGGGGCTAGACTTAAATGTAGAGTCATCCGGCGCGATGTTTTGCAGTATCGAGGTGGTATTTTCCATTTTCTTCAACGTCGCTATTATGTCGTATTCTTCATTGCATAACAACAACAACTTTTGTCTTGCATTTAGTAGTCTATGCGTTGATCTATCTGAGGTTAACAAAATGTACAAATTCTCTACGTAAAGATCAATTTCTGCAAAATTATTTAACATGATTATTTTAACAAATAAATTCTTCAGCATATTTTTGTTTATTACAGCACTTTTATCAATATCTTTACACTTTTATCAATACATTTAACAAGGTGTGCACAACAAAGGAATATTGGGGTTATATTCATTGGAGTATTAGCGGTTAAGATTTCATAAGTTTTATTCAAATAATCTTTTACTGAACAATTGTTAAAAGACAAGCAGACGGCACTAATTAACGCCATACTAAAATCTGTCACGATGCTCGAAAATGCTGGCCAGCATTTATTTGTTATGCAATCATTTTTAAAATCATTTAAACCTTTAAATATACTGTTCGTATCATGTTTCGAATTTACCATATGAAAAACAGGAAACAATCTTTCTGTAGTTTTAATTTGAACTATTCCTGCATATAAATAAATTCTACTTGTTTTGGGGTCTGGTGCCCTTATTACGCTACCAGTGCCATCTAAATGTAAATAAGGTTTATCTGTATGTAAAGCCTTCAAAACATCTATCTGAGCTTTGCAAAATAATTTGACACAAAACGGAAACGAAACTTCTTAAACGAAATCACTGTGATCCCGTTGGTATAAATATAAATCTAGGACGTCATTTTTATGTCGGTCATTTAATGCTAGGCCTTCTGATCGTATTTTTCTATACGTAGCGTCCGACTTCAAATTCAAAGATTTTTTGAATAAATTTGCGTCAATTTCTAATATTCTTTTTTTTTATAATTTAGTGGCTTCGTTGTAATGAGTATATTTTTGACAATGTCACGTTCGATGCATCGAACTTGCCCTGTTAACATTTTTTTATGGGCGTAATCTATACCCTGACTCTGCACTGTAACCTTTTTTGTATTAAGGTCTAAATATATTTTAAATTTCTTACAATTCATATTGCAGCGATCAGAATATGCTCATTTTTTAAATTTTTTTTTTACTTAAAAACTAAGCAACATGTATTATTTACGAATTTTGCGATAAGTTTTTTTTATCACATAAGGATAAAAGTAATTATTTAATTTCCCATCACGGTAAATTTCCTTCCATATATATTCATTTATATGAAAACAACATTCCGTGAAGTTTATTTTGGAACTTTTCACGACGTTGTCAATATTTTGACAGCCTAATGGCAACAATTTACTAGTTGCATTGGGCGATGACATATTTAATATACTTTTAGGTATTGCAATATGCTCATTAGACAAATCTTTTGAAGATACGCAAGATGAAATAGATTGGTGATGATTGGTTTGGGAAGTATCGGTTGAAACGTCTAATATTTTTTGACATCCGGGCACTTGTTCATCTTCTGACAATAGTGAAGACAAATTGTTAGAGCAAGCAGTTGCATTTTCTTTTTCTGTAGCAGTTACTGCTTTTTTTTCAAATTCTTCATTTGTATTAGATAAATCAATCCAATATTTATAAATTCTCAAGCGATTTTTTGAATTATTCTTTAATTGCAACAATGAACATATGATCTGATATTCTAAACTAGATTGACGATGTGTTGGTGGTTTTGATGGGAGTTGATTCCTCGTTATAATTTCAAGTAATCGGCTTATATCAATTTTTCTATTTAAATCAATGCATTTGGAAGAAATATAAGTCCTGAATTTGTCAGATTTTAAAATAAGCATAATATTACTAGGATAAGCATATTTAGTTCCTTTAAAACGATCTAAATTTTTTTTCATTATGTCAGATGATACATTTAATTGGTTAATATCAATAGAGTGTTCATTTAAAACGTCCGCTATCCTAGAAAAAAATACTAATTTATTTAACATTATGATGTATTTCTTTCTCTAAGATAACCCTAAAGTATACGTAGCTAAAATAATCCTGTATTAAGTAGTACCTTAAACAATTTTTTTAATAAGAAAATTATCTGATAAAATTACGCCTACAAACTATATAATAATATAAATAACTAAAACTAAAACAATAGTGCCTGATACGTGTCACTTAAAATAAGATAACCTAATTTCAAAATTCAAGAATTCACGAACATGAACCTATGATTAATTTAACAAACAGCCAAATAACATCAATACTTAACCCTATATTACGAAAACCTATAAATGGAAACCTATACTAAATTATGTTATATTGTATTGTTCTAAATAAAAGACTAAAATTTAACCAAAAATGAACAAATAATTTATGTGGTGTATTCAATATGTCATAGCACAGTAAACTATTATGATAAAATCAGATTATCTTAAACAATTATTTAACTTTGGAAGTTTTCTAACAAAATTCAAAACATAAAAAGCAAGAAAAATAACAACAAATTAAAAATTTATTAAAACCTACCACCACCTACAAATTATTTAAGAATATTAATAAATAAAAAAATCAATTGAAAATCATATTATATGAACATAAGAAACTGGGCTGGGAGCGAAAGAAAAACTTAGAATGCCCCAGTAGCCATACTTTTGCTAGGCTGGTGGTAAAAGTCCACCAAAGGTAGTAACGTCATCCGATCAACGACCAGAAAAGGAAAATTTGAAACAAACCCTATACCAACCCGTCTGGCCAGCGTGGTATAGTAGGCCAAAAACCTCCTAACATGTTAAGACACCAAACGCAAAGGCCCCCAGTTTCCGGTAGTCCCGCTGTCCGCTGCCACGGTAGCGGTCGCGGTAACAGCGGGGCAGGGGGTGCGAAGAATCTCCGGGCTACGACACAAGGCAACCAAAACCACCTGACCCTGGCTACGTACAATGGACGCTCTCTACGGCTGGACCAACACCTCACTGAACTCGAGGTAGAACTAGGTCGCATAAACTGGCACATATTGGGGTTATCCGAAGTCCGAAGACAGGGCGAGGACACGATAACCCTTGAGTCACGCCACCTGTTCTACTTTCGGGAAGGTGATCGGCCCTCTCAGGGCGGTGTCGGTTTCCTGGTCAACAAAGCTTTCACTAACAACGTTGTGGAAGTCAGCAGTGTGTCGACACGGGTAGCGTACCTCATAATTAAAGCACCAACAGGTACACCCTGAAGGTGGTACAGGTCTATGCGCCGACCTCGACATACTGCGACGACATAGCCGAAGCCATGTATGAAGACATAGCCAAGGCATTACATGGCACCACCAAGGCTCACTACAATGTTGTTATGGGAGACTTCAATGCCAAAGTGGGAGTACAAGAACGCGGCGAAACGATAATCGGACCCCACGGCGTGGGGTGCCGAAACCACAGGGGGCAGATGCTGGTCAACTTTCTGGAGTCGCAGGGGCTCTTCTTGATGAATTCGTTCTTTAAGAAGAAGCCTCATAGAAAGTGGACATGGCGAAGCCCCGACACTGTGACGAGGAACGAGATAGACTTCATCATGACTGACAGGAAGTCTATGTTTAGAGACGTCTCCGTGATCAACAGGTTTAATACCGGCAGCGATCACCGACTTGTCCGAGGCGCTCTAAATATAAACTTCAAGGCCGAAAGACGTCGCATGATGAGGTCTACTCTCAGACCTACTGCGCTTCAAATAGCTTTAGGGTCCGAAAAGTTCCAACTGGAGCTTCAAAATCGTTTCGACCTGCTGGAAACCGAAGGCAATGTTGACGAGAAAACCGACACAGTGGTCAAAACGCTACAGGATGTGTCTCGAAGGGTGTTTCCCGGCAAAAGCGGTAACAGAGAGTCTAAACTCTCGCTCGAGACTCTCGAACTTATGAGGCAGAGACGGGAAATGTCATCCACGCAGGCGTCTTCGCCGGATGGGAGGAAACTCAACCGGAAGATCCGGAAGCTGGTGCGACGTGACCTCCGATGTTCCAACACCCGCACCATCGCGGCTGCGATTGAACAGAATAGAGGCACCAAAGTCTTCGCTCGCCAGCTAGGTAAATCCCATCTGACGAAACTTAATACAGCGGATGGCAAAACCGTGACCTCCAAGTTCGAGATACTCGAGGAAGTTGAGAGTTTCTACAAAGACCTGTACGCATCACGGATGACTAAACCCACGAGACCCAGCGCTGACGACCACAGAGCCCCACTCGCACGCCACGACACGGAAGACATCCCTGATGTCAACCAGGACGAGGTCAGAGTGGCTCTCGAGCAGCTCAAAAATAACAAGTCGCCAGGCGATGACGGAATCACCACTGAGCTCCTAAAAGCAGGCGGGACGCCAATCCTGAAAAAGCTAGCGAGTCTCTTTAATTCCGTCATCTACCAGGGCTTAACACCTCAAGCGTGGAGCGGGAGTGCGGTGGTTCTGTTCTTCAAAAAAGGTGACAAAACCTTGCTGAAGAACTACAGACCCATCTCACTCCTGAGCCACGTCTACAAGTTGTTCTCGAGAGTACTCACAAACCGCCTCGCCAGAAGACTTGACGAGTTCCAGCCACCGGAACAAGCCGGGTTTCGAAAAGGCTACAGCACCGTAGACCACATCCATACTGTTCGGCAGATTGTACAGAAGACCGAAGAGTACAATCAGCCGCTGTGTATGGCTTTCATGGACTACGAGAAAGCCTTCGACTCCATCGAAACCTGGGCGGTTTTGGATGCTCTGCAGCGATGTGGCATCGATTGGCGCTATATCGAGGTTTCGAGATGTCTGTATGATACCGCCACAATGACCGTCCAGCTCCAGGACCAAAAGACCAACCCGATCGAGCTGCATCGAGGGGTAAGACAGGGGGATGTAATATCCCCCAAGCTCTTCACCAATGCACTCGAAGACGTCTTCAAGACGCTGGACTGGACTGGGCGGGGCATTAACATCAACGGCGAATACATCTCACACCTTCGGTTTGCCGATGATATCGTCATCGTGGCAGAGTCACTGGAACAGTTAAGCGAAATGCTGCATAGCCTAAATGAACCCTCTCGAGGTGTCGGTCTCGGCATGAACTTGGATAAAAACAAGATCATTCATCGATGGTTCGATGCTCGAAGTTGTTCGGGAGTATGTCTACCTTGGACAAGTTGTCCAATTTGGTAGAAACAACTTCGAGAAAGAAATCAACCGCAGGATCCAATTGGGTTGGGCAGCATTTGGCAAACTACGTCACGTTTTCGCTTCGCCTATACCGCAATGCCTGAAGACTAAAGTCTTTAACCAATGCGTCCTACCTGTTATGACTTACGGGGCCGAGACGTGGACACTCACAGTGGGACTAGTCCACAAATTCAAAGTCGCACAGCGGGCTATGGAGCGAGCTATGCTCGGCGTCTCTTTGAAGGATAAAATTCGTAACGAGGTAATCCGACAAAGAACCAAAGTTACCGACATAGCTCGCAGACTCAGTAAGCTAAAGTGGCAATGGGCTGGTCACATCTGCAGAAGGACCGACGGCCGATGGAGCAAGCGTGTCCTAGAGTGGAGACCGCGACTTGGTAAGCGTAAGGTAGGACGGCCCCCAGCTAGATGGACCGACGACCTCAAAAAGGTCGCTGGGACAGACTGGATGCGGAAGGCAGAGGACCGTGTGCAATGGCGCGTTAGGAGAGGCCTATGTCCAGCAGTGGACTACGATAGGCTGATTGATTGATTGATTGATTGAACATAAGAAACAAATAAGAAATTAGAAACACGTAAGTATGATTAAATAGGAGAAACGCAAGAGAAAACTATTATTATATAGAATAGATCTAGGTCAAGGATATTATTAGTTTAAACGAATATTATAAAATACCCAAATATGTACTACCGAATGAATACATTAACAGAAACAATAAAACCTAATGCAAGAAAACTAGTGCAAGTACCAACAACAATATCATAAGTATTTGTGCTTGATTTTCAAGGCAAAATAACACACGAAGCAAAAACAGAACTTTACCGTATACAGAGCCTCATAACATGTGACTGGTGAAGTTGAACAGAATGGGTGGTTTGATAAAGTCGAATAACTAATCGGTACAGTCGGTACAGGAAAATACTAATTATAGTGTAACACTGAAAATATAATACACATAAACACTTTTCTTATGAAAGTTACTTGAACTTACCGAGCCACTCGGTCTCACAGATATGGGGTTCGTCCGGGCCGATAAATGTCAAATCTCAAACGGCGCTGAGAGTATTCCAGCCTCTGGTGGCCATAGTAGATCGAGTACTACCCTCGAATTAATAGAGTATATAGATAGTCATAAAAGCTATTAAACGCGATCAAATTCATGTACTCAGGCGCCGTCAAAGGGGTCCGTTCGGGCCGAAAAATGACCACCTTCATAGGCCGCTGGGTGTATTTTCGCCTATGGTGGCTATAGTAGGTCGAGTACCACTCTGGAATTAATAGGTTATATAGACAGTCATAATAGCTATCAAATGAGACCAAATTTATGGACTCTAGCGCCGTCTAAGGGGTCCGTTCGGGCCGAAAACTGACAATCTTCACAGGCCGCGGGTGTTTTTTCGCCTATGGTGGCTATAGTAGGTCGAGTACCACTCTGGACTTAATAGGGTATATAGAGAGTCATAATAGCTATCAAATACGCACAAGTAATCGCATGCCGTAGAGTTGCAAAAATGGATGCTAAGTCAAATAGGCCACGGAATGTATTGGTCACTCTCTCTTCCCCAAGACTAAGAGACACAATCTTATCATTAACACGGCGCTTCAACAAGGCTAAATCTAAGGATTCAGACGAAATGCTTAACAGCTCCCACTTGGGTATTACCAGCCAGAAGATGAAAATTTATGTTACCGAACATTTATCTCCGGAAAGTAAATTTCTTTATGCAGAAACTAGGAAAATTGCTAAGACAAAAAAATATCAATATGTATGGGTAAAATTTGGAAAAATATACACACGTAAGGATGATGAATCTAAACCTATTCTGATTAAAAACTCAAATAGTTTAAAAAATATTGTTTAGCCGTCCTTTATTTTTTTTGTTTGTTCTTTTTACTATCTTGTTGCTAATATTTGAATGCTCCGTAACCTTCATTAATATTAATTTGCAATAGAAATATAAATAGAGTTAGCTTAAATAATTTATTAATAAAATTTATCCACTTTATTATTGTTACTTTTCCTTTTGCTTTTTTAAAATACCGTGACCAGTATACTATAGAAATAGTCAGATTAATTTATGATAATTTACTATCAAAACGTCAATAGAATCAGGAGTAAACTAAAAGACTTATATCTAAATATCCTCAATTGTAATTATGACATAATCTGTCTAACGGAGACAAACTTTAATGATAGTGTTTTTGATGCCGAATTCCTGGACAGCAGATACATGGTGTTCCGTAGAGAACGTAGTACAACGAGCATAAGGAAAAACGAAGGGGGAGGAGTGGCTATTGCAGTAAAGAAAAACAAAAACCTTATAGTCAATCGCTTGACTAGTTGGGAAAGTGATATTGAGGATATTTGGCTTAAAGTCGACAACAATGTATCTAACTCCAGTTTGATTATTGGTCTGTGTTACTTACCACCTGACTTGGAGCTAGAGAAGCTAAAGGCCTTCTACGCAAATTTTCAAAATAGAATATTACTGTCTAGAAATAACCATGACTGCATATGTCTCGGCGACTTTAATTCTCCTAACGTACAATGGTCAAAATCTATTGATTATTCATACATGGAGCCTACACCAGCGCAAGACGTCAAATCAGGATTCCTTCTGGAGACAATATCATTGTGCAATCTTAAACAATTTTACAGCATACCGAACAAAAACAATAGATTTTTGGATCTTATTCTATCGGCTATTGGCTCTGTGAGTGTGTACAGCTCTACCGGACTAAGTCGAATAGATTATCATCATCCGCCTTTGGTCATCGACATATCACTTCCAAAATCAGCACACCAATGTATATCATGTTGATAGGCCGAACTTTCATAAGTGCAATTTTAATAGCATTCGCAATGAACTCTCTTCGATTAACTGGAAACAAACATTAGATAGCGATAGTTTCGATCTTGATATCCACATATTCTATACCAAATTAAATGAAATTATAGCAAAGCATACCCCTATGACTAGACCAAAATCTAACAGTTATCCTTCTTGGTTTAGTCCGTCACTAATCCGCTCGTTGAAAGAAAAGCTTAAGTACCATCGACGTTACAAAAAATATGGTAACCCACGTTTTAGATGCAAAACTCTTATAACTAACTGCTATAACAATTATCTTGAATCCGTGGGGAAGTCTTTAGAACACGACGTAAAGCATTTTTGGAAATATGTCAATGGTAAAAAGGATTCGGGGTCAATACCAACAACCATGAATTACAATGGTACTGTAGTTTCAACCCCAATTGAAGTTTGCAAATTATTTTCATCTTACTTCGGGTCAGTGTTTGAGAGCAGCACTTCGACTAACGCACAATTCAGATCCACAGTCTCTCAAGGTTACAGTTTACATACTACCTATATTAGCGGTGAACTTATTAAAGCTAAAATACAAGATGTCAATCATGATAAAGGTGCGGGCCCTGATAGGATACCACCTTCATTTGTAAAGAGCTGTGGCCAGGAGCTGTGCACACCTTTTCAGATTATTTTTAACAAGTCGATTGCAACAGGTACCTTTCCAACTTTATGGAAAACTGCGCATATTATTCCAATATATAAATCTGGTGAAAAGGAGCAGTGTACTAATTACAGACCGATAAGTATTCTGTCTGTGTTTGCAAAGTTATTTGAGTCAGTAGTTTACAATCAATTCTATTCTCATTTCAAGTCAATTTTATCTCCTAGTCAACATGGTTTTATTCCCAATAGGTCAACAACTAGTAACCTATTAGTATATAAAAATTATATCTGTGCTGCATTTGCCAATAGAACACAGGTAGATTCCATATACACCGATTTCTCTAAAGCATTTGACAAGGTCAATCATCACATACTCTGTCAGAAGCTGGAGGCATATGGCATCCATGGTAACCTTTTACGTTGGATAAAATCATACCTAAACAACATGAGTCAACTTGTAAGCATAAAAGGACATCTATCCACGCCCTTTACAATTACATCTGGAATACCGCAAGGATCACACTTAGGACCATTACTTTTTGTGGTGTTTATCAACGATCTAATTGATGAAATCAATTGTCCCTGTTTACTCTACGCCGATGACCTTAAAATCTACTCTACCATCAAAAACATAAAAGACTGTCTCCAAATACAATAAGATCTAAATAAAGTTGCCAAGTGGTGCGCTTCTAACAAAATGTTTTTAAATATTGAAAAGTGTTTCGCTATATCTTTTGCAACAATCAAACAACCAATTTTATTTTCTTACTCCATTAACAAAAAGTACTTACAACGCCAATCTATTGCTAGGGATCTCGGAGTTTACTTCGATGAAAAACTTACATTTCGCCCTCACTACGACTACCTTATTATTAAGTCTACCCAGCTTCTTTTTTTTTTTTTTTTTAAACTTAGCCCCACACTAGGATTTATTCCTGTGTCGTGGGTGCGTTTACATACATGAAAATTCACATACACAAATACCCAGAATATAGCTCAGTGATTTGGTCGCCTTACTACGAAGTTCATAGTGAAGGAATCGAAAGAGTGCAAAAAAAGATTCTAAATATATTATCCTATAGATTACAATTGGGTCGCGAATACAGGTCATATAGTTGCAAATTATGTAAATTCCAAATGATCTCTCTCTCTTCTCGTCGCAAGTGTAATGAACTTATATACTTATATAAAATTGTTCACTCACAAATTGATTGCCCCGATTTGCTATCTGTCCTTAACTTTAATACACATTATAGATCTCGTAACCCATCCCTCCGAATATTTTCCCTCCAAATTTATAAAAACAATACCTCCTTTTACAATCCTTTAATAAGAATGTGTCGACTGTATAATGATATCGTCTCCAAGAATCCCGCTATTGATTTGTTTAAAAGTAGTCTCAGGAATTTCAAAACCGAAATCCAAAGTATTCTCTGTTCCAACAGATCTGGCTTAGTATAGCACTCATCTTCCATTAGTTATTTTGGTATTTTTATTTTATATTGTACTGTACTTTAATACTAACACTTTAGATGTAAGCCCGTAGCCCCGTAATTAAGGTCTAACACAACTAACCCTTTTATCTGGATCTCTCTGTGCACACATAGTTAGAGCTACAATCTAGTTTTATCTTTTAAGATGTATAAATGTTTACTATTTATGATTGTAACTTGTTATGTGAGCCAAATAAATAAATAAATAAATAAATGAGGCCAAATTTATGAACTCCTGTACCGTTTAAGGGGTCCGTTCGGCCCGAAAACTGACAATCTTCATAGGCCGCGGGTGTTTTTTCGCCTATGGTGGCTATAGTAGGTCGAGTACCACTCTAGAATTAACAGGGTATATAGACAGTCATAATAGCTATCAAATGAGGCTAAATTTATGAACTCTAGCGCCGTCTAAGTGGTCCGTTTGGGGCCAAAATTGACAATCTTCATAGGCCGCGGGTGTTTTTTCGCCTATGGTGGCTATAGTAGGTCGAGTACCACTCTGGAATTAATAGGGCATATAGAGAGTCACAATAGCTATCAAATGAGGCCAAATTTATGAACACTAGCGCCGTCTAAGGGGTCCGTTCGGGCCGAAAACTGACAATCTTCACAGGCCGCGGGTGTTTTTTGCCTATGGTGGCTATAGTAGGTCGAGGACCACTCTGGACTTAATAGGGTATATAAAGAGTCATAATAGCTATCAAATGAGGCCAAATTTATGAACTCTAGCGCCGTTTAAGCAGTCGGTTTGGGGCAAAAACTGACAATCTTCATAGGCCGCGGGTGTTTTTTCGCCTATGGTGGCTATAGTAGGTCGAGTACCACTCTGGAATTAATAGGGTATACAGACAGTCATAATAGCTATCAAATGAGGCCAAATTTATGAACTCTAGCGCCGTCTAAGGGGCCCGTTCGATTCGAAAACTGACAATCTTCATAGGCCGCGGGTGTTTTTTCGCCTATGGTGGCTATAGTAGGTCGAGTACCACTCTGGAATTAATAGGGTATATAGACAGTCATAATAGCTATCAAATGAGGCTAAATTTATGAACTCTAGCGCCGTCTCAGTGGTCCGTTTGGGGCCAAAACTGACAATCTTCATAGGCCGCGGGTGTTTTTTCGCCTATGGTGGCTATAGTAGGTCGAGTACCACTCTGGAATTAATAGGGTATACTGACAGTCATAATAGCTATCAAATGAGGCCAAATTTATGAACTCTAGCGCCGTCAAAGGGGTCCGTTCGGCTCGAAAACTGACAATCTTCATAGGCTGCGGGTGTTTTTTCGCCTATGGTGGCTATAGTAGGTCGAGTACCACTCTGAAATTAATAGGGTACATGGACAGTCATAATAGCTATCAAATGAGGCCAAATTTTTGAACTCTAGCGCCGTTTAAGCAGTCGGTTTGGGGCAAAAACTGACAATCTTCATAGGCCGCGGGTGTTTTTTCGCCTATGGTGGCTATAGTAGGTCGAGTACCACTCTGGAATTGATAGTGTATATAGCCAGTTATAATAGCTATCAAATGAGAGTAAATTTATAAACTCTAGCGCCGTCTAAGGGATCCGTTCGGCCCGAAAACTGACAATCTTTATAGGCCGCGGCTGTTTTTTCGCCTATGGTGGCTATAGTTGGTCGAGTACCACTCTGGACTTAATAGGGTATATAGAGAGTCACAATAGCTATCAAATGAGGCCAAATTTATGAACACTAGCGCCGTCTAAGGGGTCCGTTCGGGCCGAAAACTGACAATCTTCACAGGCCGCGGGTGTTTTTTGCCTATGGTGGCTATAGTAGGTCGAGGACCACTCTGGACTTAATAGGGTATATAAAGAGTCATAATAGCTATCAAATGAGGCCAAATTTATGAACTCTAGCGCCGTTTAAGCAGTCGGTTTGGGGCAAAAACTGACAATCTTCATAGGCCGCGGGTGTTTTTTCGCCTATGGTGGCTATAGTAGGTCGAGTACCACTCTGGAATTAATAGGGTATACAGACAGTCATAATAGCTATTAAATGAGGCCAAATTTATGAACTCTAGCGCCGTTTAAGCAGTCGGGTTGGGGCAAAAACTGACAATCTTCATAGGCCGCGGGGGTTTTTTCGCCTATGGTGGCCATAGTAAGTTGAGTACCACTCTGGAATTAATAGGGTATACAGACAGTCATAATAGCTATCAAATGAGAGTAAATTTATGAACTCTAGCGCCGTCTAAGGGGTCCGTTCGGCTCGAAAACTGACAATCTTCATAGGCTGCGGGTGTTTTTTCGCCTATGGTGGCTATAGTAGGTCGAGTACCACTCTGGAATTAATAGGGTATACAGACAGTCATAATGGCCGCGGGTGTTTTTTCGCCTATGGTGGCTATAGTAGGTCGAGTACCACTCTGGAATTGATAAGGTATATAGACAGTCATAATAGCTATTAAATGAGGCCAAATTTATGAACTCTAGCGCCGTTTAAGCAGTCGGGTTGGGGCAAAAACTGACAATCTTCATAGGCCGCGGGGGTTTTTTCGCCTATGGTGGCCATAGTAAGTTGAGTACCACTCTGGAATTAATAGGGTATACAGACAGTCATAATAGCTATCAAATGAGAGTAAATTTATGAACTCTAGCGCCGTCTAAGGGGTCCGTTCGGCTCGAAAACTGACAATCTTCATAGGCTGCGGGTGTTTTTTCGCCTATGGTGGCTATAGTAGGTCGAGTACTACTCTGGAATTAATAGTGTATATAGCCAGTTATAATAGCTATCAAATGAGAGTAAATTTATGAACTCTAGCGCCGTCTAAGGGGTCCGTTTGGGCCGAAAACTGACAATCTTCACAGGCCGCGGGCGTTTTTTCGCCTATGGTGGCTATAGTAGGTCGAGTACCACTCTGGAATTAATAGGGTATATAGCCAGTTATAATAGCTATCAAATGAGGCTAAATTAATGAACTCTAGCGACGTCTAAGGGGTCCGTTCGGCCCGAAAACTGACAATCTTCACAGGCCGCGGGTGTTTTTTCGCCTATGGTGGCTATAGTAGGTCGAGTACCACTCTGGAATTAATAGGGTATATAGCCAGTTATAATAGCTATCAAATGAGGCTAAATTTATGAACTCTAGCGCCGTCTAAGGGGTCCGTTCGGGCCGAAAACTGACAATCTTCACACGCCGCGGGTGTTTTTTCGCCTATGGTGCCTATAGTAGGTCGAGTACCACTCTGGACTTAATAGGGTATATAAAGAGTCATAATAGCTATTAAATGAGGCCAAATTTATGAACTCTAGCGCCGTCTAAGGGGTCCGTTCGGGCCGAAAACTGACAATCTTCACACGCCGCGGGTGTTTTTTCGCCTATGGTGGCTATAGTAGGTCGATTACCACTTTGGACTTAATAGGGTATATAGAGAGTCATAATAGCTATCAAATGAGGCCAAATTTATGAACTCTAGCGCCGTCTAAGGGGTCCGTTCGGCCTGAAAACTGACAATCTTCATAGGCCGCGGGTGTTTTTTCGCTTATAGTGGCTATAGTAGGTAGAGTACCACTTTGGAATAAGTAGGGTACATAGACAGTTATAATAGCTATCAAATAAGGCCAAATTTATGAAGTCTAGCGCCGTCTAAGGGGCCGTTTGGGCTGAAAACTGACAATCTTCACAGGCCGCGGGTGTTTTTTCGCCAATGGTGGCTATAGTAGGTCGAGTACCACTCTGGAATTAATTGGGTATATAGACAGTCATGATGGCTATCAAATGAGGTCAAATTTATGAACTCTAGCGCCGTCTAAGGGGTCCGTTCGGGCCGAAAACTGACAATCTTCACAGGCCGCGGGTGTTTTTTGCCTATGGTGGCTATAGTAGGTCGAGTACCACTCTGGAATTAATAGGGTATATAGACAGTCATAATAGCTATCAAATGAGGCCAAATTCATGAACTCTAGCGCCATCTAAGCAGTCCGTTTGGGGCAAAAACTGACAATCTTCATAGGCCGCGAGTGTTTTTTCGCCTATGGTCGCTATAGTAGGTCGAGTACCACTCTGGAATTAATAGGGTATATAGAGAGTCATAATAGCTATCAAATGAGGCCAAATTTATGAACTCTTGCGCCGTCTAAGGGGTCCGTTCGGGCCGAAAACGGATAATCTTCATAGGCCGCGGGTGTTTTTTCGCCTATGGTGGTTATAGTAGGTCGAGTACCACTCTGGAATTAATAGGGTATATAGTCAGTAATAATAGCTATCAAATGAGGCTAAATTTATGAACTCTAGCGCCGTCTAAGGGGTCCGTTCTGGCCGAAAACTGACAATCTTCATAGGCCGCTGGTGCATTTTCGCCTATGGTGGCTATAGTCGGTCGAGTACCACTCTTGAATTAACAGGGTATATAGCCAGTTATAATAGCTATCAAATGAGGCCAAATTTATGAACTCTAGCGCCGTCTAAGCGGTCCGTTCGAGCCGAAAACTGACAATCTTCATAGGCCGCTGGGTGTTTTTCGCCTATAGTTACCTTAGTAGTTCAAATACTACTCTAGAACTAATGGGGTATATAGATAGTCATAATAGCTTTCGAAAGTGGCCAAATTCATGAACTCTTGCGCCGTGTAAGGGGTCCGTTTGGGCCAAAAACTGTAAATTTTTACAGGCCGCTGCGACTGAATTCTGAAAATCCATGACTTTATTTGGGTTTTCGTTCGAGCTTGTTTTCATTATGGTTGACCCATTTTGTTCCTCGATTCCACTTTAAGGTATGCTAAGAAAGTCGTAATGAGGTTTGGTTAGACAAATGCAAAAGAATAAAAAATAAAAATTCTGGACTTAGTATCTATAAAAAAATTCTTTTTTTCATCATGGTAGTCTAGGTAGGTAGCAATAAAAAGCCTTTATGAAAAGCATTTTCATGTGTTTTCCAACGACAATTTTAGTTGGTCGGGTTATAACAGGCCGCTAACTTTAGGCCGCCAACTTCACACCGGTAACAAACATTAACTTACAACATGTAAAATCCAATGATACCGGGGATAATCTTTGCGGTCGTCGGAGCGGCATTGCACTCTCTACTCCCCAATGAATGTGGTGCGATTTTTTTATTTTTTTTTTTCTTTTTTAAAAAACGTTGCCCCACACTAGGATTAATTCCTGTATCGTGGGTGCGTTTACAAACATGAAAATTCACATACACAAATACCCAGACCGGAACAAATAATTGTGGATCACACAAAAATTTGTCCCGTGCGGGAATCAAACCCGCTACTATTAGACACAGTGGGCGGGGCGGACTAAGCCCTTAACCACTGCGCTAAATCGTCCGTCAATTTTTAGAAGTACAGGGAGCACAGTGGGTGACCTCCTGACAGTTAGCAGCTCTGTACCCAAGACGAGAGTAGCCGAAACAGAGACCACCGTGATCGACATGCAAGCTGCAGTCCAATGCCATGTTAAGGCCACCCTGAGGGCAGAGGAAGCAGCGCGCCGGCCTGGACTCCAGGAGTTTTACTCTTCCCGTGATCCATCCAACCATTAAGCTGCCACGCATTACGGATTTTTTGGATGCCGCAACAAAACCGAACCCAGACGGTCCCAAGATTCGACTTTCCTTGACGGATCACTCCCGCCTTGACTGATCCCTCCGGGCATCCACCATTGGACGCTATAGCTGCTACAACTTCCTCAGTAGTGACGAATTCTTTCAAGTTTGCGACCCGTAACTCCGCGCATTCTGTAGGTCTGGAGACTCTGACATCACTGGCGCTCACCAAATGTGTAGCCTCCTAATAGTGGTTCTCTATATTTCAATTACAAAAACACTTTTCTGTTGTTGTACTGGCTGTGGTTGATGATAAATATAGATTTATAATTGTAGATGTAGGCGCTTATGGAAGAAATAGTGATGCTGGGATATATAGATAGGAGATGAGGCGTTTCCTCTAATGAAAAATTTGTTGAGGCCATGGCCTCGTTGTCGAGGCTTATATAAGGCACAAATTATATTTAATGAACGCTTATCACGAGCACGCAAAGTTGTGGAAGATGCGTTTAGAATATTATACCAGAAATTTGGCATTTATAGCAAAGATATTAATTTGAACCCGAAACATTTAGATACTTCGGTACTAGCAACATGTGTTTTACATAATATTATGCGAAGTTATGAAATAGAGTTAAATGTGCTTTGTTGACCTTGAAAAGGCTTTAGATCGCGTGCCACGTGAAGCTCTCTAGATGGTTCTGCGCAAGTCTGGCTGTCCTGAAAAATTCATAAACTTAATAAAGCAGTTTCATGACAACATGTCAGTCAAAGTTCAACATAAAAATGAATTCTCAGACCTCTTTCCAGTTACAAGCGGTGTAAACCAGGGATGTGTTATGGCTCCGACACTCTTCGCTTTATACTTCGCTGCAGTGATGAATGACGCCCTTGAAAAATGTCATGGGTTTGTTGAACTAAATGTTCGGACGAACAAAAGTATATTCGACCTATCACGGTTTAAAGCAAAATCTACCACAAGCTCTCTATCATGGAAGTACTCTATGCCGATGACGTATGCTTAATAGCGGATTGCATTCACTCACTTCAATGCTATATAGACCGCCTGCAAGGGTCGTGTTCTAAGTTTGGTCTGGTAATAAGCGTCTCGAAAACCCAAGTACTCCAACAAGCACCTCGAGGCTGCGACGCAGGCTTAGTTGACATTACTGTTGCAGGGAAGTCACTAGAAGTGGTTCCTGGTTTCAGATACCTTGGTAGCCAAATAAGAAATGATAACACTCTTGCCTCCGAAATACCTGCTAGAATAGCTAATGCTGCCGCTACCTTTGGGCGCCTTAACGACCGTGTTTGGAAATCCCACGACCTTAACCTGCAGACAAATTTTCGGTGTACAGGGCCATAGTCCTTCCCATACTTTTGTATGCTTCGGAAACTCGGTGCCTGTATAAAGATGACATCCAAAAATTGGACACATTTCATATGCGGTGTTTACGTTCCATTTTACGCATTAAATGGCAGGACCGTATTTCCAATACGGAAGTGTTGCGTCGCTCGGGAATGCCCGGCATAGAATCGCTGCTCACAAAAGCCCAACTGAGATGGTGTGGACACGTTTGGCGTATGGACGACTGCAGATTGCCTAAATCTGTGTTTTACTCAGAACTTTCTTCTGGTAAACGCTATCAAGGCGGGCAGTATTTACGTTACAGGGACTTGCTCAAGCGCCATTTGACGGCCTGTAGTATACCACCAGATAAGTGGGAGGAGCTGACATCACAGCGGACGAAATGGCGACGCCGAGTCAGAACAGGCGTCACTGAATTTGAAATAAATCGTCTATCACAGCTTGACGCTCAACGGAAATTACGAAACACTCGTCCTAAGCCCTCCTACAATTATACTTACAACAACGATGTAAACAAACTTGAACAAAGTAGGCGATAATTGTAATAGTAAATGATAATTGTTATACTTACACTACTTTCATCCAGGTAGGGGCATAATAAACTAACTCAAGGCACTATCACGGCGCCCTCTCAAAACACTTTCATAATGTCCACTACCTTGTTCAATGTACTTTAACGCCCGAACACGTAGTTTTTTAATTTATTAAGCACTTCAGTGTCTTTTTTTAATTATTTGTATTGCGGTTTCTATTTTTTTTTTTATTGAATGGATGCTATCAGATTAGTTTACGTACACAAGAGATTTAACAAGTCCCCACACACATAAGTCGAATGGAGTAAGATCAGCTGATCGTGGAGGCCATTGCACTGGTCCCCCTCGACCGATCCAACGGTTACCAAATTCAGCGTCCAGATATTGACGCACACTCCAAGTAAAATGAGAGGGAGCTCTGTCGTTTTGATAAAACACCCCCGATAAATTTGATAGCAGAACGTCTTCTAATAACATGGGCAAAGTTCGAGCGGAAACTCTACTGCCATGGGTCTGATTAAACACTTGACACGCCAATTTCACGTAACCATCATATCGAGCTAATGTTCGCACCATTTCAGTGTATTGGATACAGGTATACCTAAATGCCATAGCACGCGCTTTCGCTCCGATTATTGCGTCATAAACAAACACAAACAAACCGGTCGGAACGTACAAGACGACTGGCCGCGCGCCGGCCGGTGCCGGCGTTTCTATTTTTTTACTATTATTGTCCTAAACCTTACTGCGTTTGAGTGGACGTGGGTGGGGCGCGGGCATAGGAAGGTAAAGGCGCCATTTAATTTTGCTGAAATGGTCACGCAGGAACATTTTATTTAAATTGCAATAATAACATTACGGAAAATGATAGTAATTAAGAATTGATGTAGGTTTTTATGGAAACAAAATAATAATTATTAATTGAGTATTGAAATGTGTTATTCTCGAATTTGTTTGATGCCGCTTTTGTTTGCTAGTTTTTTTTTTATTTACATACTGACATTAAATATTTTTTTGCCTTATTTTTTTCCTGTTAGTAACAATATCGACGGGTTTTAAATTTCATTCATTTACTGTCTGATACTTATTGAATGTTGTTTAATCTTGTAAATAATGTTTCTAAATAGGATCTTTAAAAAAACTAAACTTTCAAAGTACTACAGTCAACATTTAGTTTTGTGATCCTTGACTTTTTTCGAAAATATCGGATATGATGTGAACAACGATGCAATTACCTTAAACTAGCGTGCGCGTAGTAAATCGTAGTAAGATTCATTCAACTTTTATGAATGTGTGCATGAATACAGCTGATTGACAAACGAATGTCTGTATGTGTGTGTGCAGTTCAGAGAACGTTTTTGTAGTGCGATGGAAATCGCCGTATTGCTTTAAGTTATGGTTCAATTTTCTTTAGTACAGCTGACTGAGGTGTTAGCATGTGTATCGATGGGAATTTGAGTAATTTTGGGATTAAATCTTACATATGTTTTTTATAGTTGGAATCGATTCAGCTGTCGATTTAGACCAAACTACTTTCAGGTATTGCGTTAATTACGTTACACCTTGTATATCTGAGATAATGCTGAATGTGTCTTCTCGATCCCAAACACGGTGCAATAAATAACCTCCATCGATAGTATATATATAACATTTAAGTTGTCAATATTAATATCAACTTTTTTAAAACAATCATAAATGGCTGATTTTTGTGATTTTCGCATTCCAACCTCATCGAATAAGGACAACTGGTAGGGAACCAATTCACATACAAAATATTTTTCAATTTTATCGTGAAATACCGCGTTGAAATAATAAGACAGGGTCAACAGGTACTTTCTCATCATGGATATTCCTTTAACTACAGGCAAAACTCATTTTTTATAAGATCTGCCAAAGAGTTAAATAAATTGGTCATCTTCCCGGAACCTGATATATTTAACTCGAAGCCGCATGCATCATTTTAAACAATTATTACTAAAAACGTGGTTTAGTGGTTCTCAAACTGTTAGCTGAACATTTATTTCATTGTTTAACCATACTTTCATCTTTCAATTAATGAACAAGCATGTTGTTAAACATATGTGAAAATTTCCGCATTTCCGAATAAAATAAAATAAAATTAATTTGTATGGTGTTCCTCATAGCTAAAAGAGGAAGTACTTTATCAGCCCGTTTGAGTTTATTATTATCAAATATCAGCCCATCATTTTAGACATGGTGGAGACCCAAATTTTGCGAGCTATATGACAGTTAATTTTATCATTGCCAACGACTCCACTGGCGATAGACAAAATTTTGTTAACCTCTGGGAAGGGATTATTTAATGTAAATCACTCTTTTTTTATTATTAAAATTGTTCCTTAACCGATACTAATCGGTTCTGTTGTGAAATCTAGCGAATAAGTTATTAACTAATTGGTCTTATTTTGTTTGGGTATAACGATAAGAGGTGGCGAGATCAAAAAAAATGTTTTGCCTGTATGGGCGACTTTCCGCCCCCTAGATTATGCTCTGCTATATAGCAAGTCATTTTTACTTCACTTTCTTTTGCTATTCGTTTTGGATGTTGTGATTTCGACGTTGAAGCTAGCATTGATGTTAATGTTCGTTGCTCCTGTAACTTCTTACAATTGTTGATTCCACATTTCCCTTCACAATTGCAAGTCGAACAATAAAAGAAGTTATTACCTTTGGTGCTCTTCTTTAACCAGCCACTGAATCTGTTATCTTTTAACCACGAATCAATGAACTTTCGTTCGTATTTAATAACTTTTTTATTCCTAGGAGGAGTTTGTTCAGAAGATGAATCGCTACTCATTGTTTTAAAATGATTACTTCCGTATTAACGTAGTAATAAACCTTGCGTCGTCTTGCCGTGACTAGAGAAATAAAATAGCTGAGAGAGAAACGCAGTCAATTTACCCTTTCCCTTAAATTAATATAATAGATCAGTTCAAGCGGCAAGGGGATTACCCTACAATAAAGTAGTAGCAACTTTTTTATGCGCTATGTTGAGTGTTTATTGTAATTTGTAACAGATGGCGCTAAAATTAAAGGAAAAACAGTACAATTTGTACCGGAAACAGAAAACTGGGCTGCCATTCAAAAAATAGCAAATCTATTGTTAAAACAGTAGGGTTGGCAACACTGCGCACCACGCAGCCGGTAAACCGTTGCGGCCTCGGAGCGCAGAAAAGTCTCAACGGACGATCTCGTAGGCCATCTCATACACCGTTAGGGGTGTGGGGACTCGGCGTCGGGGCTTTAAGGCGGAAGTATCAACCGCCAACCATAGATGTGGTCGTGTCCTCTTTGTGGGACATTGTCCCTGGTCTTTGGCAGCGACTCGTTAATTCCGCGTGCCGTCAAGAGTGTGTACACGCCGCCTCCGCGATCAACCCAACTGGGGGAGACCATAGGCTGATCTATGGAAGCCCAGCAAGGCGACTAGCAAGAATACGGCGACTTCATAAGGTCCCTGTTCTTTCTTCGCCCTGTAATGCAATGCAGCTCCGCTGGCGGACCAGCGGGCGATCGAGCATCACCGGGTCGGGTGAGGTTAATGTGAATTTGTACCGGTCATAGAGATGACCGGGCCTTCGGTGGACTTGATGTCCAGGATAGGCAGAGGCGCTTGGATCCCGCGGTGGGGGCTGTCAGTGGATGTTCGCGCCGCATCCGCGATCAGGCGAACCGGGTGAGACAATAGGCGGACTTTTAGATGCCCAGCAAGGCGACCAGCGAGGAGACTGCGACTTCACAAAGCCCCTATTCTTTTCTTCTTCTTTCGTTAGAAGTTCACGCCGCGCCGCCTTCGCGATTAGCGCAACCGGTTAAGTATTTTTCTCCGCTCAATTATTTTGTGACTTCCTCACATGGCTGCAGAATTTTGCAGAACTTAATGCAAACTTGCCACTCATATGATGTTAGTATGTCCATGCTTAAATTGATCATGGCACTATTGTGTGACACTCGTAGCTCTACACAGCGTTGAAGCATATAATAATATCAGCCTATACTGCCCACTGCTGGGCAAAGGTATTATAAGGTGTAAATACTGTAGTATGATACTCCACCACGCGGACCCAGTGCGGATTGGTGGAGGCAGGCTTGTGGCCACCCGCTGTTGGACTTATCAAGCCGCCTTTTAAGGCTTCCAACTTGGCTTAACTACTACCACATTAAGTGGTAACCAGGAGCAACGGCTTAGCGTGTTTTGCGAAGCACGGAGACGCTCGAATATGAAAATGTTACAAACGGTCACCGATCTCAGGCCGACCGAGTCGAACGCTGTTTAACCTTGGTGATCGGTAAGAACACCGCGGTCGCACAGCGCTACGAGCGCCTATAATACTTAGAATTTCAACGGGTTGCCACCACTTGAATTAAACGCTTCGGTGTGTTCCCTGCCTCAAGGGAAACAACATCAAGTTCCTTGTCAGAGTAACTTATAACTGCGCCACACTTCATTAAGTAACTTTGGTATCATTTTTTTAGTGTACAAATCGTAGCCCCATTAGGATTTATTCCTGTGTCGTGGGTGCGTTTAAAAATATGAAAATTCACATACACAAGTACCCAGACCGAAACAAATAATTGTGGGTCACACAAAGATTTGTCCCGTGCGGGAATCGAACCCGCTACTATTAGACACAGTGGGCGGTACACTTCAGCTCTTAATCACCACGCTAAATCATCCGTCATTTAGTACTTTTGTTGTTGTTGGTATTATTTTGGTTTGTCCATATTAGATGACATTTTAAACCATTAGATATTGGCAGGAGTAGATCAATGGTGAAACAAACATTAACTTACAACATGTAAAATCCAATGATACCGTGGATAATCTTTGCGGTCGTCGGAGCGGCATTGCACTCTCTACTCCCCACTGAATGTGCTGCGATTTATTTTGAGAAGTACAGGGAGCACAGTGGGTGACCTCCTGACAGTTAGCAGCTCTGTACCCAGGACGAGAGTAGCGGAAACAGAGACTACCGTGATCAACATGCAAGCTGCAGTCCAATGCCATGTTAAGGCCACCCTGAGGGCAGAGAAAGCAGCGCGCCGGCCTGGACTCCAGGAGTTTTACTCTTCCCGTGATCCATCCAACCATTAAGCTGCCACGCATTACGGATTTTTTGGATGCCGCAACAAAACAGAACCCAGACGGTCCCAAGATTCGACTTTCCCTGACGGATCACTCCCGCCTTGACTGATCCCTCCGGGCATCCACCATTGGACGCTATAGCTGCTACAACTTCCTTAGTAGTGACGAATTCTTTCAAGTCTGCGACCCGTAACTCCGCGCATTCTGTAGGTCTGGAGACTCTGACATCACTGGCGCTCACCGATTGTGTAGCCTCCTAATAGTGGTTCTCTATATTTCAATTATAAAAACACTTTTCTGTTGTTCTTCTGGCTGTGGTTGATGATAAATATAGATTTATAATTGTAGATGTAGGCGCTTATGGAAGAAATAGTGACGCTGGGATATATAGATAGGAGATGAGGCGTTTCCTCTAATGAAAAATTTGTTGAGGCCATGGCCTCGTTGTCGAGGCTTATATAAGGCACAAATTATATTTAATGAACGCTTATCACGAGCACGCAAAGATGTGGAAGATGCGTTTAGCATATTGTACCAGAAATTTGGCATTTATAGCAAAGATATTAATTTGAACCCGAAACATTTAGATATTCCGGCACTAGCAACATGTGTTTTACATAATATTATGCGAAGTTATGAGTTAAATGTGCTTTGTTGACCTTGAAAAGGCTTTTGATCGCGTGCCACGTGAAGCTCTCTAGATGGTTCTGCGCAAGTCTGGCTGTCCTGAGAAATTCATAAACTTAATAAAGCAGTTTCATGACAACATGTCAGCCAAAGTTCAACATGAAAATGAATTCTCAGACCTCTTTCCAGTTACAAGCGGTGTAAACCAGGGATGTGTTATGGCTCCGACACTCTTCGCTTTATACTTCGCTGCAGTGATAAATGACGCCCTTGAAAAATGTCATGGGTTTGTTGAACTAAATGTTCGGACGAACAAAAGTATATTTGACCTATCACGGCTTAAAGCAAAATCTAAAATCCACAAGCTCTCTATCATGGAAGTACTCTATGCCGATGACGAATGCTTAATAGCGGATTGCATTCACTCACTTCAATGCTATATAGACCGCCTGCAAGGGTCGTGTTCTAAGTTTGGTCTGGTAATAAGCGTCTCGAAAACCCAAGTACTCCAACAAGCACCTCGAGGCTGCGACGTAGGCTTAGTTGACATCACTGTTGCAGGGAAGTCACTTGAAGTGGTTCCTGGTTTCAGATACCTTGGTAGCCAAATAAGAAATGATAACACTCTTGCCTCCGAAATACCTGCTAGAATAGCTAATGCTGCCGCTACCTTTGGGCGCCTTAACGACCGTGTTTGGAAATCGCACGACCTTAACCTGCAGACAAACTTTCGGTGTACAGGGCCATAGTCCTTCCCATACTTTTGTATGCTTCGGAAACTTGGTGCCTGTATAAAGATGACATCCGAAAATTGGACACATTTCATATGCGGTGTTTACGTTCCATTTTACGCATTAAATGGCAGGACCGTATTTCCAATACGGAAGTGTTGCGTCGCTCGGGAATGCCCGGCATAGAATGGCTGCTCACAAAAGCCTTAGATGGTGTGGACACGTTTGGCGTATGGACGCCTGCAGATTGCCCAAATCTGTGTTTAACTCAGAATCTGTGTTCTCTCTTCAGCTCTTTGGAATGTTGGTTGCCTGGAAGAGATTGCTGTTAGTAATAAGGCCGCCAATTGTGCTACCATTTGTATGTATATTTTATTTTCTTTGTTTGTTGTTCTTGCTTATGTTGGTGTACAATAAAGTGCATTCTATTCTATTCTTTCTTCTGGTAAACGCTACCAAGGCGGGCAGTATTTACGTTACAGGGACGTGCTCAAGCGCCATTTGACGGCCTGTAGTATACCACCAGATAAGTGGGAGGAGCTGGCATCACAGCGGACGGAATGGCGACGCCGAGTCAGAACAGGCGTCACTGAATTTGAAATGGATCGTCTATCACAGCTTGACGCTAAACGGCAATTACGAAAGACTCGTCCTAAGCCCTCCTACAATTATACTTACAACAACGATGTAAACAAACTTGAACAAAGTAGGCGATAATTGTAATAGTAAATGATAATTGTTATACTTACACTACTTTCATCCAGGTAGGGGCATAATAAACTAACTCAAGGCACTATCACGGCGCCCTCTCAAAACACTTTCATAATGTCCACTACCTTACTTTAACGCCTGAACACGTAGTTTTTTTTTGTTTATTGAATGGATGCTATCAGATAAGTTTACGTACACAAGAGATTTTACAAGTCCCCACACACATAAGTCGAATGGAGTAAGATCAGCTGATCGTGGAGGCCATTGCACTGGTCCCCCTCGACCGATCCAACGGTTACCAAATTCAGCGTCCAGATATTGACGCACACTCCAAGTAAAATTAGAGGGATCTCTGTCGTTTTGATAAAACACTCCCGATAAATTTGATAGCGGAACGTCTTCTAATAACATGGGCAAAGTTCGAGCGGAAACTCTACTGCCATGGGTCTGATTAAACACTTGACACGCCAATTTCACGTTACCATCATATCGAGCTAATGTTCGCACCGTTTCAGTGTATTGGATACTGGTATACCTAAATGGATACCAGTATCCAATACATATAATACAGTGCATTAATACAGCTGATTTACAAACGAATGTCTGTATGTATGTGTGCAGTTCAGAGAATGTTTTTGTAGTGCGATGGAAATCGCCGTATTGCTTTAAGTTATGATTCAAGTTTCTTTAGTACAGCTGACTGAGGTGATAGCATGTGTATCGATGGGAACGAGTGACCGTAATTTTAGCTAATTTGAGTAATTTTGGGCTTAAATCTTACATAAATTCAAATTCAAATATTTATTTGCGGACTAAGTGTACAATAATATGAGATCTTAATATTATAAAGTGCTTATGACTTAGTGGCCGTTTACGGGCATTGCAAATACAGTTGTAATAAAAATGTTAAGTAGGTATGACATAAATTAATGAAATAATATAATTAAGTTATTAATATAATTTAGTTATTATAATAGACTACAATTTCAATAAAGTTTCATAGTATATTGCAATCGTCATGACAATATTAATATAAGTATAAGTAGGTAGTTGTATGTAATTGTACTTTGTTCCAATGTTTGATATTATGTTATTGTGGCAATTCTAAATATTCTGATAGTGAATAGAAACAGTTATGAATTAAGTAAGATTCTAGTCGTTTATTGAATGATGTTAATTTTGTTTCGGTTTTGATATAATGTGGTAGTTTATTGTATATTTTTACAGCCATATAGTGTGGACTTTCGTTGAGCATTTTTATACGTGATTGTGGAATATATAACCTATTTTTGTGACGCGTATTTCTATTATGGATATCAGAAATTTTGGAAAAGTTAGATATATTTTTAATAACGAAAAGGCATATGTCGTGAATATATATTGAGGGGAGTGTTAATAAATTGTATTTTATAAAATAAGGTTTGCAACTTTGGGTGTTATCTATTTGTGCTAGGATTCTTACGCACTTTTTTGCATAACAAACAGCTGATTTGCGTTTACACTGTTCCCCCATAGCATAATGCCATATCTCAGCCAAGAGTATGCATACGCGTAGTAAGCAGACAGTGCTGTGCTATCGTTGGTGCTTTGTTTAATTTGGAAGTGTGCGTACGTGAATTTTGATAATTTTGATATTATTTGGTCGATGTGCGATTTCCAGTTAAGATGTGTATCAATATGAATTCCGAGTAAGTTAAATGTGTCTACGTTTTCTATATGTGTGTTTTGGAATGTCATGTTTACATTTAATGCTGGTTTTTTGTACGATCTGAATTGTATAATTTTAGTTTTATTGTAGTTTATTTCGAGATTATGTTCCTGTAGCCATTGCGTTATATTCTGTAAGGTGTTTTTTAGTGGTGTAATAGGGTCTTTTTCGTTCTCAATTTTTATTAGAACAGAAATGTCGTCTGCAAATTGAACCGGCGTAATTGTTTTGTTGTCTAAGATTTTAGGTAGGTCATTTATATATATTAAAAATAATATACAGCCTAATACACTTCCTTGTGGAATTGAACACGATAATTTCCTTACTTGAGATCGTATGGTTTTAATTTGGTTATTATTTTCATTGTAGTGTTCGATTTGGACAATTTGAGTTCTGTTATTCAGATAAGAGTTAAACCATTCATAAGCAGGTCCACGAATGCCTGACCCGTATAGTTTAGTAAGCAGTATATTGTACAGTACTTTATCATATGTTTTAGTCATATCCAGTAATAATCCTAGTACATATTGTTTATCATTTATGCATTGGAGGGCTGTTTGAACGTATTTATATACCGCCAGTGTGGTAGATCTTGATTTCCGAAACCCGTTTTGACTATCATCGAGTACTTTGTGCTTCTCTAAAAAACTATATATTCGATTACACATTGCCTTCTCGAATATTTTAGAGAAGGTTGGCAATAGAGCTATAAGGCCTGTAATTACATATGTTTTTTATAGTTGGAATCGATTCAGCTGTCGATTTAGACCAAACTACTTTCAGGTCTTGCGTTAATTACGTTACACCTTGTATATCTGAGATAATGCTGAATGTGTCTTCTCGATCCCAAACACGGTGCAATAAATAACCTCCATCGATAGTATATATATATAACATTTAAGTTGTCAATATTAATATCTACTTTTTTAAAACAATCATAAATGGCTGAGTTTTGTGATTTTCGCATTCCAAACTCATCGAATAAGGACAACTGGTAGGGAACCAATTCACATTCAAAATATTTTGCAATTTTATCGTTAAATACCGTAGTAATACTCATGCGTTGAAATAATAAGACAGGGTCAACAGGTACTTTCTCATCATGGATATTCCTTTAACTACAGGCAAAACTCATTTTTTATAAGATCTGCCAAAGAGTTAAATAAATTGGTCCGGGAGGAACTTGATATATTTAACTCGAAGCCGCATCATTTTAAACAATTATTACTGAAAACGTGGTTTAGTGGTTCTGAAACTGTTAGCTGAACATTTATTTCATTGTTTAACTATACTTTCATCTTTCAATTAATGAACAAGCATGTTGTTAAACATATGTGAAAACATTTTAATGGTGTATAGATTCAATTAAGGCATTACATATGTTATAAATCACTGTATGTTTTCCGAATAAAATAAAATAAAATAAAATGAATTTGTATGGTGTTCCTCATAGCTAAAAGAGGAAGTACTTTATCAGCCCGTTTGAGTTTATTATTATCAAATATCAGCCCCGTCATTTTAGACATGGTGGAGACCCAAACTTTGCGAGCTATATGGCAGTTAATTTTATCATTGCCAACGACTCCACTGGCGATAGACAAAATTTTGTTAACCTCTGGGAAGGGATTATTTAATGTAAATCACTTTATTTTTTATTATTAAAATTGATCCTTAACTGATACTAATCGGTTCTGTTGTGAAATCTAGCTAATAAGTTATTAACTAATTGGTCTTATACTGAGTTCTTAGATTTACGCGAATATTACACATGAAATAAAACTATTTTTTCGGATTTTATCGCGGTTTATTTAGATTTTTAAGATCCCGACGTTTCGAGTGCTTTGCAGCACCCATGGTCACGGGAAGGACTGGGGTGGTAGACGTCCAAAAGGCATAGTTGTTCCGGGGTACCCTCAAACTTCTTTATTATTTTTGTTGGTCCGATCTACGCAGAATGAGCTCACGGTGTCTTGAGGTCTTGCAGTGTTATGCTTGGTTTTGGATTTGATTATATTAATTACTGGATCCCAATTTGTGGTCTATCAAATCTGATGTTATGGCAGGTGCGGTCAAGGACATGTTCACAGACTGCAGACTTCTTTGAGCGGAATACTCAGAACTATTAAGACACTGCCTTACATCTGGCTACTTACTGTGGAAGGAGGAGTTCTACAAGCAAGTAGATGGTGTGGCGATGGGCTCCCCTGTATCTCCCATTGTTGCCGATATATTCATGGAAGACTTTGAGGAGACAGCCCTTCGTACCTCACCTGTGAAGCCAAGTTTCTACAAGCGGTACATAGATGATATTTTCACAATATTACCATCTATTGAGTTCTTAGATTTACGCGAATATTACACATGAAATAAAACTATTTTACGGATTTTATCGCGGTTTATTTTTTTATTTTTAGTTCCCGACGTTTCGAATGCTTTGCAGCACCCATGGTCACGGGAGGGACTGAGGTGTTAGACGTCCAATAGGCATAGTTGTTCCGGGGTACCCTCAAACTTCTTAATTATTTTTGTTGTTGTTGGTCCGATCTACGCAGAATGAGCTCACGGTGTCTTGAGGTCTTGCAGTGTTATGCTTGGTTTTGGATTTGATTATATTAATTACCGGATCCCAAGACGATGGAAGCACCCAGCCATCTTCTCTATTGAAATTAGGATGTTTTTTAATTTCAATAGCCTCGCGAACCATCCTTGGTAGGAATCGGTGTTCTTTCACGAGGATTTGTGGTCTATCAAATCTGATGTTATGGCGGGTGCGGTCAAGGACATGTTCACAGACTGCAGACTTCTTTGAGCGACGGTGTTTTAGGTCAGCTATGTGTTCTTTAACCCGAGTTTTTACTGGTCTTTTTGTTTGTCCTATATAAGAGAGACCACATTCACAATCAAGCTTGTAAACTCCTGCATCTTGTAGAGGGATCTGACACTTGACAGATGGTAAAAATTGACTGATCTTCTTCGGCGGCTTATAAAATGTTTTAATCGAAGCACGCTTCAAGATGTAGCCAATCTTGTCCGTGACTCCTCTCATGTAAGGTAGTACAGCAGGGAGACGCTCAACTGTGGCTGGTTTCACTCGGTCACTGTGACGTTGGCGTGGGACTCGAAGCTTATTGTCGTGCAGGACTTGCTTGACATGTTGAAGCTCGGCAGCCAGATGTTTCTTGTCAAAGATCCCTTGTGCTCTCTGAAACAAAGATTTACCCACGGTAGCTAACTGTGTTGGATGGTGGTGAGATTCACCGTTTAAGTACCTATCAGTATGGGTCTTTTTACGATAAACCGTATGGCTTAAGGTGTTGTTGGGGTTACGGATTACTAACACATCTAGGAAAGCTAGGGAATTATTTGCCTCCAACTCCATTGTAAACTGAATTTTAGGGTTAATGGAGTTAAGATGATTTAGGAATACATGAATTTTGTCAGATGGTAATATTGTGAAAGTATCATCTACGTACCGCTTGTAGAAACTTGACTTTACAGGTGAGGTACGAAGGGCTGTCTCCTCAAAGTCTTCCATGAATATATCGGCAACAATCAATTTTTACCATCTGTCAAGTGTCAGATCCCTCTACAAGATGCAGGAGTTTACAAGCTTGATTGTGAATGTGGTCTCTCTTATATAGGACAAACAAAAAGACCGGTAAAAACTCGGGTTAAAGAACACATAGCTGACCTAAAACACCGTCGCTCAAAGAAGTCTGCAGTCTGTGAACATGTCCTTGACCGCACCCGCCATAACATCAGATTTGATAGACCACAAATCCTCGTGAAAGAACACCGATTCCTACCAAGGATGGTTCGCGAGGCTATTGAAATTAAAAAACATCCTAATTTCAATAGAGAAGATGGCTGGGTGCTTCCATCGTCTTGGGATCCGGTAATTAATATAATCAAATCCAAAACCAAGCATAACACTGCAAGACCTCAAGACACCGTGAGCTCATTCTGCGTAGATCGGACCAACAACAACAAAAATAATTAAGAAGTTTGAGGGTACCCCGGAACAACTATGCCTATTGGACGTCTAAAACCTCAGTCCCTCCCGTGACCATGGGTGCTGCAAAGCACTCGAAACGTCGGGAACTTAAAAAAAAAAAATAAACCGCGATAAAATCCGTAAAATAGTTTTATTTCATGAATATTACCATCTGACAAAATTAACGTATTCCTTAATCATCTTAACTCCATTAACCCTAAAATTCAGTTCACAATAGAGTTGGAGGCAAACAATTCCCTAGCTTTCCTAGATGTCTCAGTAATCCGTAACCCCAACAACACCTTAAGCCATACGGTTTATAGAAAAAAGACCCATACTGATAGGTACTTAAACGGTGAATCTCACCACCATCCATCACAGTTAGCTACCGTGGGTAAATCTTTGTTTCAGAGAGCACAAGGGATCTGTGACAAGAAACATCTGGCTGCCGAGCTCCAACATGTCAAGCAAGTCCTGCACGACAATAAGCTGCGAGTCCCACGCCAACGTTACAGTGACCGAGTGAAACCAGCCACAGTCGAGCGTCTCCCTGCTGTACTACCTTACTTAAGAGGAGTCACAGACAAGATTGGCTACATCTTGAAGCGTGCTTCAATTAAAACATTTTATAAGCCGCCGAAGAAGATCAGTCAGTTTTTACCATCTGTCAAGTGTCACATCCCTCTACAAGATGCAGGAGTATACAAGCTTGATTGTGAATGTGGTCTCTCTTACATAGGACAAACAAAAAGACCAGTAAAAACTCGGGTTAAAGAACACATAGCTGACCTAAAACACCGTCGCTCAAAGAAGTCTGCAGTCTGTGAACATGTCCTTGACCGCACCCGCCATAACATCAGATTTGATAGACCACAAATCCTCGTGAAAGACCACCGATTCCTACCAAGGATGGTACGCGAGGCTATTGAAATTAAAAAACATCCTAATTTCAATAGAGAAGATGGCTGGGTGCTTCCATCGACTTGGGATCCAGTAATTAATACAATCAAATCCAAAACCAAGCATAACACTGCAAGACCTCAAGACACCATGAGCTCATTCTGCGTAGATCGGACCAACAAAAATAATTAAGAAGTTTGAGGGTACCCCGGAACAACTATGCCTTTTGTACGTCTACCTCCTCAGTCCTTCCCGTGACCATGGGTGCTGCAAAGCACTCGAAACGTCGGGAACTTAAAAATCTAAATAAACCGCGATAAAATCCGAAAAAATAGTTTTATTTCATAATTGGTCTTATTTTGTTTAGGTATAACGATAAGAGGTGGCGAGATCAAAAAAAATGTTTTGCCTGTATGGGCGACTTTCCGCCCCCTGGATTATGCTCTGCTATATAGCAAGTCATTTTTACTTCACTTTCTTTTGCTATTCGTTTTGGATGTTGTGATTTCGACGTTGAAGCTAGCATTGATGTTAATGTTCGTTGCTTCTGTAACTTCTTACAATTGTTGATTCCACATTTCCCTTCACAATTGCAAGCCGAACAATAAAAGAAGTTATTACCTTTGGTGCTCTTCTTTAACCAGCCACTGAATCTGTTATCTTTTAACCACGAATCAATGAACTTTCGTTCGTATTTAATAACTTTTTTATTCCTAGGAGGAGTTTGTTCAGAAGATGAATCGCTACTCATTGTTTTAAAATGATTACTTCCGTATTAACGTAGTAATAAACCTTGCGTCGTCTTGCCGTGACTAGAGAAATAAAATGGCTGGGAGAGAAACTCAGTCAATTTACCCTTTCCCTTAAATTAATATAATAGATCAGTTCAAGCGGCAAGGGGATTACCCTATAATAAAGTAGTGGCAACTTTTTTAAGCGCTATGTTGAGTGTTTATTGTAATTTGTAACAGATGGCGCTAAAATTAAAGGAAAAACAGTACAATTTGTACCGGAAACAGAAAGCAGGGCTGCCATTCAAAAAATAGCAAATCTACTGTTAAAACAGTAGGGTTGGCAACACTGCGCACCACTCAGCCGGTTAACCGTTGCGGCCTCCGAGCGCGGAAAAGTCTCAACGGACGATCTCGTAGGCCATCTCTCACCGTTAGGGGTGTGGGGACTCGGCGTCGGGGCTTTAAGGCGGAAGTATCAACCGCCAACCATAGATGTGGTCGTGTCCTCGTTGTGGGACATTGTTCCTGGTCTTTGGCAGCGACTCGTTAACCCCGCGTGCCGTCAAGAGTGTGTACACGCCGCCTCCGTGATCAACCCAACTGGGTGAGACCATAGGCTGATCTATGGAAGCCCAGCAAGGCGACTAGCAAGAATACGGCGGCTTCATGAGGTGCCTGTTCTTTCTTCGCCCTGTTTTGCAATGCAGCTCCGCTGGAGGACCAGAATTGAATTGATGTGAATTTGTACCGGTCATAGAGATGACCGGGCCTTCGGTGGACTTGATGTCCAGGATAGGCAGAGGCGCTTGGATCCCGCGGTGGGGACTGTCAGTGGATGTTCGCGCCGCATCCGCGATCAGGCGAACCGGGTGAGACAATAGGCGGACTTTTTGAAGCCCAGCAAGGCGACCGGCGAGGAGGCTGCGAATTCACAAAGCCCCTCTTCTTTCTTCTTCTTTCGTTAGAAGTTCACGCCGCGCCGCCTCCGCGATTAGCGCAACCGGTTAAGTATTTTTCTCCGCTCAATTATTTTGTTACTTCCTCACATGGCTGCAGAATTTTGCAGAGCTTAATGCAAACTTGCCACTCATATGATGTTAGTATGTCCATGCTTAAATTGATCATGGCACTATGAAGTGACTCTCGTAGCTCTACACAGCGTTGAAGCATATAATATTATCAGCCTATACTGTCCACTGCTGGGCAAAGGCCTTCCCTCACAAATCGAGGTGAGAGAGATTAGGTCATACTACTATGGATTTGTGAGGGAAGTACTGTAGTATGATACTCCACCACGCGGACCCAGTGCGGATTGGTGGAGGCAGGCTTGTGGCTACCCGCTGTTGGACTTACCAAGCCGCCTTTTAAGGCTTCCAACTTGGCTTAACGACTACCACATTGAGTGGTAACCGGGAACAACAGCTTAACGTGCCTTTCGAAGCACGGAGACGCTCGAATATGAAAATTTTACAAACGGTCACCCATCTCAGGCAGACCGAGTCGAACGTTGCTTAACCTTGGTGATCGGTAAGAACACCGCGGTCGCACAGCGCTACGAGCGCCTATAATACTAAGAATTTCAACAGGTTGCCACCTCTTGAATTAAACGCTTCGGTGTGTTCCCTTTTTTTTTTTTCTTTTTTTTTTTTTAATGGTGGTAATCTTTTATAGACTGACCCACATCTGCCTTTGGGTGGGCAGACAGGAGAGTGTCGGACTCTCTGCTGCGGTCCTCGCCCCACTTTGTGTGGCGCGGGGACCGCAGCAGCATACCGATATAATAGGGATAGGTCCCCGCGCCTCCTAAAACCTCCATGGCGTTCCTTCTCCCCGCCATAGTGGAGGGCTGCAGGCACGGGGACTACTTCCACGGCCTCTCCAGCGGGTGTCCTTTTAGGACCCACCTTTTGTGCAGTCTCTTTCGACGCATGGTTCTCTCTCATACAGGGGGCCGCACTGGAACACAAGCACGCCCCCTCCGCCTCGCGGGCGCGTGTGCAATGCGGGTAATGGCCCCCGCCGCCATCACCCACGCACGCCCTTTTTACGGAGGCATTAAGTCGGCCTGTCGCCGCCTTCTGCGTCCTACCCTTCGGCGTCGGTTCGGGTCAGCAAGGGGATCTTCCTCCCTGACCCGCTCCGCCACCTCCTTAGCCGACATCACTTTTTCCGTGAAGTTCGCCACCGCCTCCCAAGACCTCTCGCTGCCGGCCATGGAGCGTACAATGGCCGGCAGGGACAGGTCCCTCCCCACAACTGCGACTAGAGCGTCGCGCTCCTCAGCCCAGGCAGGGCAGGCCTCAAGTGTGTGTTGTGCCGTATCTTCGGCGCAGCCACACTCGTGGCACTTCGGGTCCACCTCCCTTCCGGCCACACGGTGCAGGTACTTGCCGAAGCAACCGTGCCCCGTCAGGACCTGCACGAGCCGGAAGGTGAGGTCTCCTCCTTTTCGGTGCACCCATTCTTTCAACACGGGGTGCACCGCTTCGGTGTGTTCCCTGCCTCAAGGAAAACAACATCAAGTTCCTTGTCAGAGTAACTTATAACTGCGCCACACTTCATTAAGTAACTTTGGTATAATTTTTTTAATGTATAAATCGTAGTTCCACTAGGATTTATTCCTGTGTCGTGGGTGCGTTTACAAATATGAAAATTCACATACACAAGTACCCAGACCGAAACAAATAATTGTGGGTCACACAAAGATTTGTCCCGTGCGGGAATCGAACCCATTACTATTAGACACAGTGGGCGGTACACTTCAGCTCTTAATCACTACGGTAAATCGTCCGTCATTTAGAACTTATGTTGTTGTTGGTATTACTTGGGTTTGTCCATATTAGATGACATTTTAAACCAATAGATATTGGCAGGAGTAGATCAATGGTGAAACAAACATACCGGTGTGAAGTTGGCGGCCTAAAGTTAGCGGCCTGTTATAACCCGACCAAATAAAATTGTCGTTGGAAAACACATGAAAATGCTTTTCATAAAGGCTTTTTATTGCTACCTACCTACCTAGACTACCATGATGGAAAAAAGAAATTTTTTATAGATACTATGTCCAGAATTTTTATTTTTTATTCTTTTGCATTTGTCTAACCAAAACTCATTACGACTTTCTTAGCATACCTTAAAGTGGAATCGACGAACAAAATGGGTCAACCATAATGAAAACAAGCTCGAACGAAAACCCAAATAAAGTCATGGATTTTCAGAATTCAGTCGCAGCGGCCTGTGAAAATTTACAGTTTTTGGGCCAAACGGACCCCTTACACGGCGCAAGAGTTCATGAATTTGGCCACTTTCGAAAGCTATTATGACTATCTATATACCCCATTAGTTCTAGAGTGGTATTCGAACTACTAAGGTAACTATAGGCGAAAAACACCTAGCGGCCTATGAAGATTGTCAGTTTTCGGCTCGAACGGACCGCTTAGACGGCGCTAGAGTTTATAAATTTGGCCTCATTTGATAGCTATTATAACTGGCTATATACCCTATTAATTCAAGAGTGGTACTCGACCGACTATAGCCACCATAGGCGAAAATGCCCAGCGGCCTATGAAGATTGTCAGTTTTCGGCCAGAACGGACCCCTTAGACGGCGCCAGAGTTCATAAATTTAGCCTCATTTGATAGCTATTATAACTGGCTATATACCCTATTAATTCCAGAGTGGTACTCGACCTACTATAGCCACCATAGGCGAAAAAACACCCGCGGCCTATGAAGATTGTCAGTTTTCGGGCCGAACGGACCCCTTAGACGGCGCTAGAGTTCATAAATTTGGCCTCATTTTATAGCTATTATGACTGTCTCTATACCCTATTAATTCCAGAGTGGTACTCGACCTACATAGCCACAATAGGCGAAAAAAACACCGCGGCCTATGAAGATTGTCAGTTTTTGCCCCAAACGGACTGCTTAGACGGCGCTAGAGTTCATAAATTTGGCCTCATTTGATAGCTATTATGACTGTTTATATACCCTGTTAATTCCAGAGTGGTACTCGACCTGCTATAGCCACCATAGGCAAAAAACACCCGCGGCCCTGTGAAGATTGTCAGTTTTCGGCCCGAACGGACCCCTTAGACGGCGCTAGAGTTCATAAATTTGGCCTCATTTGATAGCCATCATGACTCTCTATATACCCTATTAATTACAGAGTGGTACTCGACCTACTATAGCACCATAGGCGAAAAAACACCCGCGGCCTGTGAAGATTGTCAGTTTTCAGGCCGAACGGACCCCTTAGACGGCGCTAGAGTTCATAAATTTAGCCTCATTTGATAGCTATTATAACTGGCTATATACCCTATTAATGACACAGTGGTACTCGACCTACTATAGCCACCAGAGGCGAAAAAACACCCGCGGCCTGTAAAGATTGTCAGTTTTCGGGCCGAACGGACCCCTTAGACGGCGCTAGAGTCCATAAATTTGGCCTCATTTGATAGTTATTATGACTGTCTATATACCTTATCAATTCCAGAGTGGTACTCGACCTACTATAGCCACCAGAGGCGAAAAAACACCCGCGGCCTGTGAAGATTGTCAGTTTTCGGGCCGAACGGACCCCTTAGACGGCGCTAGAGTTCATAAATTTGGCCTCATTTGATAGCTATTATGACTCTCTATATACCCTATTAATGCCAGAGTGGTACTCGACCTACTATAGCCACCATAGGCGAAAAAACACCCGCGGCCTGTGAAGATTGTCAGTTTTCGGGCCGAACGGACCCTTAGACGGCGCTAGAGTTCATAAATTTGGCCTCATTTGATAGCTTTTATGACTGTCTATATACCCTGTTAATTCTAGAGTGGTACTCGACCGACTATTGACACCATAGGCGAAAAAACACCCGCGGCCTATGAAGATTGTCAGTTTTCGGGCCGAACGGACCCCTTAGACGGCGCTAGAGTTCATAAATTTGACCTCATTTGATAGCCATTATGACTCTCTATGTACCCAATTAAGTTCAGAGTGGTAATCGACCTACTATAGCCACCATAGGCAAAAAACACCCGCGGCCTGTGAAGATTGGCAGTTTTCGGCCCGAACGGACCCTTTAGACGGCGCTGGAGTCCATAAATTTGGCCTCATTTGATAGCTATTATAACTGTCTATATACCTTATCAATTCCAGAGTGGTACTCGACCTACTATAGCCACCATAGGCGAAAAAACACCCGCGGCTGGTGAAGATTGTCAGTTTTCGGCCCAAACGGACCCCTTAGACGGCGCTAGAGTTCATAAGTTTACTTTCATTGATAGCTATTATAACTGGCTATATACTCTATTAATTCTAGAGTGGTACTCGACCTACTAAAGCCACCATAGGCGAATAAACACCAGCGGCCTATGAAGATTGTCAGTTTTCGGCCCGAACGGACCGCTTAGACGGCGCTAGAGTTCATAAAATTGCCCTTATTTGATAGCTATTATGACTATCTATATATCCTATTAATTCCAGAGGGGTACTCGATCTAGTATAGCCACAATAGGCGAAAATACACTCAGTGGCCCATGAATATTGTCCATTGATTGGCCTTTAATATTTGACCTTGGACTTTGAAGATACACTAGGAATCTCCCTAATAATAAAATAGATAAACAATACAAATGTGTAGATTGAGATTTTATTGGTATCACGTTTATCCTATAGGTACCCTACTATAGAACTAAGCAGAATATTAACCCACTTTAAAGAAGGAGGAGGTTTATAATTCGTTGGTACTTTTTTATGACTTCTTTGTTAATAAACGGGTAATAATTATTATTTGTGCATAGGGTTTAACATAGCTTCGCGGTAGTCCTATTTTAATTTATCGGTAGTGGACTTTGAAGATACACGACGGGACTTTTTGACCGCAAACAGCACGAATATGTAAAGTCAGTTATTATGAGTATTATATCAACCCTGTCAGTACCTTACTGTAAAACTAAGTAGAATAATATAATATAGTTATATAAGTATACCTTATGAATTCACTCATTACTCAAAATTGTAAAATAAAAAACTTTTTAAAAATTGTAAACCGACTGCAAAAAGCAAAAAATAAATATTTGAAGTCGGTGCCAAGTACCCGACTGCACCAACCAGCAGTTTTTTTGAAGTCGGTTTCCTTTTTTTAACAGTTTTTTTTAAATTAGTATATAAAGAATTTGTTACAAATAAAGAAATATGTGTTCCAGTGTTTTGGGGAATCCTATACCTAAAGACATACAATGTGATGCGGAAGTTTAGTTAGTTTAGTATATAATAAAGTTCTCTAAACTGAAGTAGAAAAGATGAATAAAATAAATCGACTTTTAAATTTAATAATAATAAATAATATATCAATAATAAATATATCAATTAAAACTTAAAGCTCTACGTCAGAGCACGGGTTGTAATGTGCGGAGTCAAGTTGACCGGGCGTATTCGCGTAATAAGAAATCTTGT